>OZ007563.1:28210655-29458530 GCA_963931875.1 Pollenia griseotomentosa | reverse complement strand
AATTCTATTGACTTCCTTGAGCACCTTCGCAATGTCTTTAATATTAAATTAAAAATTTGCCTCGAAAATTTTCGCCGCACCAAGTAAATTGGCAACATAATAACGAAATAAGCTTTCAAGTAACTGACAGAAAAAAAACATTGCAACAAAAATTAAAAAGAATGGTAATCGCCAGTCGGCGAAAAATGGGTTAAATTTGCGATATATATTTTTAACTTAATTTTACATTTGTGTTCTACTTTAAGGCTCCGAAGTTCGGCTTCAAATGGAAATAGAGCCCAGCACGGGACTAACACATGCATACCTCCACTATCTCTACGTTAAACTACGTATTAATCGTTCTAGCGGCTTAAAAATGGCAGATTTATATATTCTGCCCAACTGTGCAATGTAAAGAAGCAAGCAAATAAGATTCAAGAACAGTGTTCTACTTGAACCGTTTTTGTCCTTGAATAAAATTTTATAGTTCTTATACATGAAGTGAAGCTATTACAATTATATGAAAGAAAAAAACATATCCCAAGCTACAAAATATTTGTCAATTTTCCATTAATTTTCGATTTGTTTCTAATACCATGTGTATAAGCATTTCCAATTTCTTTGTTTATCTTTCATTGAGAGTGTTATAAAGTATAAGTATGAGTCTTGTACAACAAAAATAACAATTTCAGTAACTCGAACAATTTTAAGGAAGACTGTCAAAAGTCATGCAAACTTGTTGGTAAGCCGAATATGGGTTAGCTACCAAAAGAAACCTACAAAATAATAATAAAGACAAATCCAGCAAAAAAAAAAATTACAAAACAGAAAAACTAAATCAATTTACCAACCTTAAAACTACATTAATCTTTCTTTTCTACTTTCATAAGGCACTTTTAAGCCCCCCTCCACCACCCATAAAGCAATTGATTTGATCCTTTTACACACAAAAAAAAAACAGAAGCAAAAAATGGTCACTGAAACAAATACTAAACAAATTTAAATTGCCCTTAATACTTTTTTACACAACCATACATACAGTCACTTGATTCCAGCAGCCCTTTGCTTCCTTTTTATACCCTACTCCACTTTAAGTGGAAAGGAGATAATATGTGTTTGTGCTAATGCTTGTAATGATTACAAATAATGGCTGCTTGGAAAAATGGCTACTGACAGAATTAGTTTTGTTATGGCTCAAATGGCTAAATCTAGCTACGAAATAAGTGTCTTAATTGCTAAAACTTTTACTTTTATAAATCGCACAAAATGTATCAGGATAAACTTTGGTAAAAACTTCTCGCTAAGGAGTCAAAACCTAAAAAAGGGGTCGAAGCGGAATGTAATTCAGCTCCACTCAAAGCCCACTTCCGAAAAGCACCTTAAGTTTCAAAAATGGTTTGCATAGAAATACAACCTGGCCCAAATTATAGGCTTTTCACTAATTAAGGTAAAACTCATGGAAGATGTAGAAAATGGGAAACACTCGTTTGCACTGTTCACATCTAACATCAAGCAAAAATGTCACTATATCTGAAAAAAACCTTTGAAAAAACTTTTTTCTAAAACAGTGCCAAAATTTTAATAATAATAATAATAATAACTCTTGAGCCAATTGAATTTTATATGGAAACATCGCCAGATCAAATTCTAGAATGCACTGCAACGATGTTCGGAGATTTCCCATTTGGGCAGCACATCGTCGACGAGACACAAAAGGATCCGTTTGGGCACTTTCTCGTACAGCATTCACAGCTTATCCAGCTCTACGCGGTTTTTGCCTACTGAATTTTGGCTAAAAAAGATTTTTTCCAAATTTACACTGGAAGCAGTTGTAGTATTAAACTGTTGAAGATACTTTTTTATGCTGCAGCAATTGTTGATCTGAAAACATAATAAAATTGAACAATTTTTACACGTTCTTTTGCATTCTGTATGAAGACATTATAAAATTGCATTAAATTGTTTATTACCTTCAAACAACCTAAATTAAAAACTGCAGAAATAAACAAATTTATAAACATTTCGAATTAGTCAGTCAAAGTTGTATTATAAGGGGTAATTTTTTAAGAGCTATAGGAAAGTTAAAAAAAAAAACACATAAAATTCAGAAAAATGCATGAAATCTTTATTTGAATCGATAGTACGGTCCATATAATTTAATGTTTGAAGATTATTTCATGAAAATGTTGATCGTGACTGCGCCTCAAATGGTCCATCCGCTTAGTCCAATTTTGGCATACTCTTTCCAACATTTCGGCCGGTATCTCATGAATAAATGCTTCAATGTTGTCTTTCAATGCGTCAATTGAAGCGGGCATGTGTGTATAGACATGAGCTTTAACATAGCTCCACAAAAAATAGTCTAAAGGCGTTAAATCGCACGATCTAGGCGGCCAATTGACCGGTCCCGAACGTGAAATAAAATGTTCATCGAACTCGCCTCTCAATAAGTCCATTGTTAAGCGTGCTGTTTGGCATATGGCACCGTCTTGTTGAAACCACATGTCATGCAAGTCAAGCTCTTGCATTTTGGGAAAAAAAAGTTGGATTTCAACTCACGGTAGCGCTCACCATTCACAGTTACGTTACGATTCGCATCATTGTTAAATTATTGATTAAATTATAGACCAAACTGAAGATGTTTGACAGTGAAACAAAACACGAAACGTGCGTCAGCTATTTAAACCAGTGTTGTCAAAAAGATAATAGTTAAAAAATCACCCTTTACAAGGTGGTGCAAAAGTTATCTTCCTATCGGAAGATGCCAAATTTTTGCAAATGGCGTTAAGGATCAATTCTGCTTTGACATTTTTGAAGTAAGCAGCTGCAAAAACAAGTAAATAATAAATGGAGCGCTACACTGCTTAAGAACGTTAAAAAAATTGTTGCGATTTTCTGAGGGCTGCATTATCTTGTCGTCTAATCTCTCGTGCTTGGGAGTTACACTGGCTAGCAAGATCGCCTGATTTAACCGTTTTAAAATTGTTTTAGTAGAGTTTCTTGAAATCACGAATCTAGGTGAACAAGCTTCAGACTCTTGAAGTCCTCAAAAATATGATCCGTCAGTAACGTGGAAACCTATCGCCGGAAATTCTGGCAAGAGTGGTGGAATATAGCGGCTGCCACTAGGCCGTTATCATTTTTCTACTTAAAGAAAAAAAATTTAGACAAAAAATAAACGCAATGCAAAACTCAAGTTTTTCATGTATTAAGAAAAAAACTACAGTCAAAGAACATCGGGTGACAACTTTTGCGTCACCTTGTAGCACTTTAGATTCAAATTGGTCAAGCTGAATGATATAGCCGCAAAGATATTTCTTTAAACAAAAATTTATTTCTAGATTTTTCATATATATCTTTACAATTTTTCGGTTTATCTAGTTAATTAGCAAAAATTAAAAGCGTGTCTCTTTTATTTTACATTAGTGGCGCACATACGCCGTGGCGTAGGGTATCATATGATGACTATACTTTCTTACTTGTTCTTTAAATCTATTTCTTTTTTTCGCTGAAGATGGTCGTCATTGGTACATCAGTCTATCCTTTGACAATAAAAATACAATAACTGCAAGAAATGTACAAGAATAAGAATTGGTAAAGCGAATAGAAAAAGAGACAGAAAGCTTTTCTTTTTATCCTAATTTCTTTTCATCTAGGTTATTGTTGCTGCCGCTGCCATTGCTTATCATGGTGGCCTTTATTGTGTTTGCAACTAAACGATTTTCTGTTTAATTTAACTTTAAACATTTTTTTTTTTTTTTTTCATTTCGTCGTTTGTTCCGAATGAGTCATTTCAATGATTGTTGTCTTATTGGAAAACAAAACAAGAAAAAAGTTGTAAAACATAAAGTTATGGAACTTGTCTTTTACTGGTGACGCTGCTGTCTGAACTACAAATGAAAATATTTTGTAATCAATACACATTTTTCAGATTTGTTACAAATTTTTGTGCCATTTTTTTTAATGTTTTGTGAATTTGGGGGAAATTGACAATTCGTCATGTTGTTTTCTTCAACAAAAAAAAAAAAAAAGTAAAATTGACTTTAATGTGAATTGAATATAAACACGTTTTGAGCTTGATATAGTTTTTTTTTATTAAAACATACATACTAACAACAAATTACATTACATAAGTATGTAACAAAAACAAAAAAAAAAATTAACGCTTTAAACAATTTAACAACATTTCTTTAAAGAAAAAAAGCTACATAATTTGTAGTAAAATACAGGGTGGCTCATAAGTAACGTTATAATATTTTAAATAAATAAATTCTTTCTTTCCTATTGTATTTAAGTTTTGAAAAGATTTCCACGAGGACCTGCCTTACGGCCTAATATCGTGGCTTTTCTAATCAATTATTGGACTTAGTTGCGTCTACGAACGCCTCATGTCTGAACGCAAACAACACACTTGCGCCTTGCTTAAGACGTAGAGCTATCTCTTAGGGCATTCCATTAACTAAAGCTTTGTATTAATCGACTAATCGCGCAAATAATTATTTGTAGTAAAAATTTAATCGAATAACAATCAAACAATTCAATATTATTTAGTTAATCGAATAATTTTAATTTTGTCTAGTTTAGAAGTTTAAAAAAAGATCAAAAATTATATTTTTTAAAAGAAAATTTTATTAAAAAAGTACCAGCAATTAAACAAAAGGTACTTCATGTAATAAAAGAGAAACAGTTTTTAAATGAAAAATAGCATCAAATTTTAAACGATTTCTTTCTTTTGTTTTGATGAGACTTGACTTAGAAAAGATTTTTTCACTTATTATTTACGTTGGAGAGATTGAAAGTAAAGCGTTATAAAGCATGTCCGATTTCTCTGTTCTTTTTCTTGTCTTTTCTAAAAATTTGTAGTTTTTATTATACCACTTAAATCTATTTTTGATTTTTTTTTAACAATTTTAATACTTTTAATAAATAGTCTTGTTAAGGTCTAGTAGAAGGTTGATTTTATTCGTCTCACAAAAATCTGAATCATTGTGATAAAGATAAATTATTCCCAAACCCTTTGCTTTCATTCTTTGCACTATTCAATATTTTTAAAAATTGTTACTTGATGGAAATGTTCCTGAGTTAAGAAACCGTAAGAGTATTTAAAAGTACCGGCTTGTTTTTTACATTATAGGAAATAACTGATACTGTAAAAAAAAAACAAATTTTCGATTAATCGAATAAATTATCAGAATTATTCGTTAATCGAAAATATGCAATTTTAAATTATTCGAACAGTTAATCGCAAAAAATTAATCGATTATTCGAACAATGGTGAAACGTTTGAATACCCTATTATCTACTTATATCCTCCTCTGCAGGACGGCAAGCAGCATCTGTTGATTAGAAATAGCACATAGGTAGATAGGTGAAAAATCAGCCCTTCACGCATTACATTTTTACATTTTACTTTTCGGGTGTAAAGCTGCGATCGCTAACCTATACTATAACATTTTGCGATTGTATGCGTTGTATGAATTCTACATATGTTGTTGTTAATGTTTTTAGATTCTCTTCAATGTGTGTGCACACGTACGTAATAAAAGAGAGAAGAGAAAACGCGGCGCCCTGATTTTGCCGATCGCATGTGTAAAGCCACCATGCGATTCTCGTAGAAGCCTAATGAATAACCAGATCAGGACCAAAATACCAGGGGCTACTAGTTCCCGTGGTACCAGACAAGGATCTCTGCTTTAAGGAGTTCCAAATTTTCAGTAGAAGACATACCAGCCGATTTCGATCTGGCCGAATAACTAGTATTGCCTGCAATCTTATACCAGGAGGATGTTACACCAAAATGTGAAATACATTTTATTTAAGATATTGATATTTAGATAAGACTCTTTGGGTGTGTCTGAAATGGTACTCATGTAAGTAAAATTTTGACACTCTTGAGGTAAATAAAATTTCACTAGCCTTAGGGGCTATAGTATAAATTTTGACATTAGCGTAGAATTCTTGACAATTTTAATTCACCATAGAACTTTGCTACCGTTTCACACACACCCTTAGTTTAAAAATTTATCAAAAAAATGTTTCTTTTCAGTTCAACAACAAAATATACAGCGTTTCCGTTAGATATTAAAAAAGAGCTACGAATTCTTTCATTTGATCGTTCCCAAGATCATTTGCACCAAATATCCATGAGGCCATAAGATCCAAACGTCAGATAAACTAACAAAACCATTATAAGTTTTTTTTTTTGTTTCGATAAGTACTTCGAGAAATTCCACACGAGAAAGTGTTTGCAATCGACGGCTTCAAAAATGTTGCACAGTTCCTGTAGGAAATCTTTGTCAATTGTGAACAGTGAACAGAATATAATAATAAATGGAGCGAATTTCGATAGGTGAAAATAAGACATATCTCTGTATTGGTGATAAAGTGTAGTTTCTCCAGAGGATATGTAATTGACACAAAACTAGTCATGGGGCTGGATTTAGTGGGTGCTTATGCTATCTTATTATATTCCCAGCAAAAACTTTGCTTACAAAATATGCAGAAAAATAATGAGAACTTGACGAACAGACTACTTATTTTTCTACTAGAAGAAGTACTTATTTTTGTTCGAGATGTCCCAAAAGTAATCCTTTATAATTTAGCCTATTATAATCTAAAAAATAATATGTTTTTTTTATACTTAAAATTTTATATTTTATATTTTTATATAAAATATATAGTTACACAAAGTCAATAAAGTAAAAATTTTTTTATTTTTTTTTAATTTTTTTTTTTTTGTTTTTTTTTTTTTAAATTATTTTATTTTTATTTTTTCTTATTCTATTTTACTTTATTTTATTTTTTTTTTCTGTCTCTGGCGGGATTTGATCCCGCAACCTCGGTGCTGATAGACTAGCTCTCTACCAGCTAGTCTACCGGGGCAGTGTAGTTTTTGCATTAAAAAACTATGTTTTATGACTATAATGACATTTTTATTGTCATAATGAAAATACAAATTTTTCTGTATATTTAAGATATAATAATAAAGTTATTATTTAATATATAACTAATAATCCAAAAAGTGGCGAATAAAGCTACAAAGTAATGAATTCTTGAAGTCATTAAAAGTAGGATTGTAAGTAAAGTTTTTGCTGGGTTACTTTATATGAGGGAGATCGACCTATCATAATTATATGGTTCACTCGGGACAATATCTGCGGCAGTCATTATTTTAACCGAAATTTAATGTGTCCATTTAGGTTACTTCACTTCCCTGTTACAAAGTGTCAAGAAGGTGCTAATTAACCCCCGCCTAGAACAACTCCATGTTCAAATGACAAGCCCCCTTCATATAAAGTGTTGAACCAGCCCCTACTTAAAATAGTAGTTTTAGGTAAATTTACTACAAAATATGCACTTTTATTTAAATTAAGCATTTTTTCAAATTTATTGCAAAATATTGAAAAAAAAAACTAAATTTTCAAGCAAAATGCTTGGCAACTGTCCCTGGTTATGACATATCCTGTATCCATAAATACTTAAATCTTGAAAGATTTAACAGTTCATGTAATAATTTCTAACTGAATTTAAATTTTTCGAATTCTAAAAACTTTAGTCTAAACTAATTTCCTATTGCTTTTATAAAAAATTTAATATTTATAAATTTTCATATCCTGCGAAAAAAAAGAAAAAAGGGTTCGTACCCATAAATTTGTATTCCTTTCACTCTCACAAAGCATATGGTGCGAGTATGTTGCCTTCCTTTTTAGATCTTATTTTCGACAATTTGCGATTATATTGATGTGCAGCGTTATTGTTATTGCCTGCTGTTTTAAGCTTTTATTGTTATTGTAATTGTTGTCTTCTTTTTGCTCAATGAACTGAAAGCAATATAAATAAAAAATTACACGTTTCTTTCATTTAATCCGCCTTTTCTTTATTTTTTTCAACAAAATTCTAATATTTTTTATTTTGTAGTTTAAAATGTGTATTTTACAAAATTATTGTAAAATATCTTATTTTTTTAAAAAACACAACGGTAGTAGTAATGTAACGTCTTACTTTTTAAAAGATATTTAAGAAATGTACTTTTTAATTCAAATATGTTCTTAAGGTTATTTTTTGTACCCAAAACCACTAAAACATATTTTTTTTCAAAAATTTGTGATATTAAATAAAAAATTTAATTATCAATAAATATATTTTTTTGGTATTAACAGCATTTTCTGCAGTAATGTTGTTGATATAAGTAAACGATTAAAGTTTTAATTAAAACTGATTTTATTTTTCAATAATGATTTAATTGATAAAAAATTGCCGAGAATTTTATCTGTGTAATATTAACTTGATAAGTACGGGGCAGGACTTTTATGTAAATGTTTTTGATATTATTTTATTATATTATTGAACAAAAATCTATTCTATTCACAATTATTTTTTTAATTAGGTCAGTTAACTAATTTTGTTAAAAAAAAATTTAAGCCCAATTATTTACTTAATTGGGCCAATCAATAGACTTGTTTAAAAACTTTTTAAAAAACAATTATCGTTTTAATTTATTTAATTAAAAACTTGTTTAAAGTTTGCGCTTGATTTCAATTAAACCTAGTAATTGAAACTCAACAACAATAAAAGCTCAAACTTAAAATTGTGTCAATTGATATGATGTACAAATTTCTAACAAATATGTTAATTGAAGTTCGTTTTTCATTTTTTCTGTGTAACTGTTGTTTAGATTTCCTCCGGATCCCACTTCGCAAGAAAAGCGTTCCTGTACTTTAAATTTGTGTAAATGAGAGCGGTTTTAAGAGAACGAATAACTGAATATTCCTTTGTTTTTACGGAATATGTAGTTAATTTTTTGATAGTTAAATTATATAAAATACTAGCTGTTTGGTTCTGGCGCTGCTCGGGATTTTCTCAATAAAAAATTAAATACTGGAGAATTTTGTTAATAACTTGACCCCAGCGCTATCTACCATCAATAAAAAATATTTAAATATCACGACAATAGCGCCACCTATCGGGAGTTTTTTTATAAACCATCAGTAAGAGTAGACCTTTCCAACGCATGTACTCGTTTGAAAAACGGTTGAGTGGTTCTCCAGTTATAAAATCACGAACATAGGACAACTTATTTTATATATTTAAATTTGAAGCTCAATTTGTTTTTACGGAATAAGGGGTTGAATTTTTGACAGTAAAAATTAAATGAAATTTTCGTTAAAAATAAATAAAAAAAATAAGTAGACCCAAGGTATATTTACACAAGGTAGACTCATTTGGGAGTGTAGACATGCTGCTCTATAAAAGGAACCATTTTGTCAAAATTGTCTTCATATAAACAAAAACAATTTAACGCACACATGTACAAATTTTGGCTCATATACACGCAATTTGACGTTGTGGTTCCAACTAGGGGTAAACAGCTGACAAACATATGGGCCAACGAGTTTACCTTGTGTAAATATACCTTGAGTAGACCGGTTTTTAACTGAATTTTCATCTATTTATATTACAATTTCAGTTAATTTTACAGAATATTGTGAGTGCTGTACTAAACCAACTCAACGTAAAGATGATAACATATTATTGTGTTAAGTTTTTCTTAAAAACAAAAACACTTACTTCGATGTGTTCGGTTCAGCACATTAATGTTCGTTCGTTTCAGTTCGGCTCAGGGCACTTTTCGCTGGTAAAGACAGCAACCATTTTTTTACAAAAACAAAATACCTCTGTTTTTAAATAAAAGAAAAAAACATTTCACAATACACATTTCACAATTCGTGCTGTGGTCGTGCGAATTACCAAGTAACAACAACAATACTTGTGAGAAGTGTCGCAACATTTTTTTGATAATATAAAATGTGAATAAAATAATACAGAACATTAAAATAAAATGTTTGTCTACAGAACCACTACAATATTACAGTTTTATAACGAAAAACAGAACACTACATAAAGTTAGTTACTTTCAATAATTAGTATTGTGGTTATTTTGTTGAACTATTTGTGGTTTTAATCCAAATTTTAAATATCTTTAATTAGGCTTAAGTTCATTAAATTTAATTTTCATTAAATTATTTCTATGAAGAAAGGAATTTTACAACATGAAAATTAATTAAAATTGTCATTGATAATCCTTCATTCTTGACCGTGGCCGGGATTCGAACCGCGGCCGGCAGGTTACCATGACATGTTTCGATCGCAACCACTCGATCTCCTCAGATGGATTTGCCGTTTTACACTCGCAGCCGTCGACGACTGCTGACGTCAATAGTCAAACATCAATCCTTAAACAAAATTGTATTTTAACCTTTGGTAGATCGAAATTTGCTTTTTTGAATGTGTTCATTAATTATTCCGTGGCAAAAGATTTTGATGACCTGACAAATCTTGTTTTTTTGAAGAGATAAAAAAAAATTGGAGAAACTTTGGACAACCTATGAAGTGTTAAAAGAAGTCTACGTTAAACAAAAAAAAATTTGACCGACTTATTGACCCGCCCTCGTATTAATGATCATAGTTATATAACGGCCATCACCAATTGCTGAACAACTTGTATTTGATTAATTGGCAGAAAAATTTGCCTGTGTGTATATTTAAAAAGGTTGCACAATATATTAAATATAACCAAAAGTACTTTACGCAAAGAGAATATTGCGTAATATGTTGACAATATTGTACAACACGCACATGTGTGCGCTAGTTTTGTTTACATTTACGTACATAAATACTTAGACCTCGTCCATATTATGAAACATTTGCTGCGAAACAATTGAGTTTGTTAATGAAAGGGGAAAGACGAATGGAAAAGTGCATCTTGTTTCGTGCACAAACAGTTTTTCTGAGTATGTTAATAAAAGAAAGAGAGAATGTTAGAGAGAAGTCATACAAAATGCTTAAACAAGAATTTTGGTTTATGGACACGAATGCAGTTTTAAAGGAGAATTGAAGAAAGTTTCTGCAGCAAATGTTTTATAATATGGACGGGGACTTACATATGTATATTGAATGGAATATATTGCGCAGTGTATTGAATAGTGTGGAGTAAAACGATAATTATAATAAAAATAAAGTTAGTTCTTAATAATTTTGGGTAGTCGACCTTAAAAAGTGCCTTGAAAAAAAAAAACATTGTTGTTTAATATCTTTTGATGGTAATGGATTTAGTACCTCTCTAATCTACCTATACAAAGGACTTTAATGTTTATCGTAAACATACTATACACTCAACCATATATAAATCTTAAAACATCATTGTTCATTGGGTTTTAAGTTGAAAGCAGTTTTTGTGTGTTTTCCACGAACGTGATGCTTATTGCTTAACAATTACTGACTGACATTAGACAATGTTTTGATTCGAATAATGTTGGGATAACTGAAGAAAATTGTAATAGTCACTTTCAGTGAACTTTGTTAACTCTTTTTTAGGATTTAAAAAAAAGTTTACAAATGATTAATTTTAATCTTTCAATTGAACATTAATTGGTTCCATCCCTTCGAATTGTTGTCTGTCAATTTATGTTGGCAAAATGTGTACTTTTTTCAAGGGAGGTGGCCCTAAAAAGGAAAAGAACGTGAAAAGAATATTTTTTTTTTTTTTGAAAAGGGTAGAAACTGATGACAAAAATGTAATTTGTTTTATATATTTTTTAAAAATTGCTTCAAATGCTATTCTTCTGAATTTAAAGTGTTAAAGCCATATTTGAAAATTACATTTTGTTACTCGTTTATTAAACTAGCTATTGATTTAAATAGACGGAAATAAAACAATCAAAAAAGATGTCAATGCTGGACTGTTTCACTACCCGAAAAACCGGAAAAAAATTTTAAATTCCCGGAATCCCGGAAATTCCCGCTTTAAAAACGATAAGCAGCATAATTTTATTCTTTTAAAAAATGTTTCACAAATTTGAAGGCTTTGGGAATTTTAAACACCAAAGAGTAGGCAAGAAATTCAAGATCAATTTGTAAATCTCATTTTTTATACCCTGCACCACTTATGAGCGAATGATGGAAACTTTTTCAATATTCACCCAAGACCCCAAATATATATATGTCTATTTTGAGTCCTAACGTAATTCATATTCGATTAAGCCATATTTGTCTGTCTATCCGTCTGTTGAAAACAGGCTCACTTTCGAAAGACTCAACAGAAAAAAATAATATTTTTATCCAATTCTTTCACGTTCTCCTTAGCAATTTGCAATTAAAATCCAGCACAATCGGCTTTGTAGGACAAGAATTATGAAATCAAATGTGGAAAAGCCTTACTAAATAATTTTTATTTTTTTTTACAAAAACTTACATAAATTGGTGACGGATAGAACCGATTTTTATTAAATTTTGCACAATATCGTTTTAATTATCCTCGGCTTCATATACAAACCTGCCAACTCCTTTTCAGTACATTTTACACAAGGAGGTTTTACACACTTCAAGACTCAAATTGAAGAAAAACTACATGCTGATATACGAGGCGTTCGTATCTTTCTCTACCACACGGCTTCAAAATCTCAATTTACTTAAAAAGTGGATTTAGCAGGTTTGCATATTCAGCCGATGATATCTAGAATTAATTTTGTATAGGAACCATATAAGACCCTCTATTCGAAACTTGGAGAATGGCTCTTGATTATAATGACTACTGTAGAGAATGTCATGATGAGGAGGAGGGGGAGACGGTGTTTCACTTTCTCTGCCAATGCCCTGGTCTCGGGGATATTAGGTTTAGTCATTTTGGGATACCGGAATTGCCATGTCTGGCCGATATGTCTAATGCGGGAGTAAAATCGATCTCTCTATTCTGAACGGAGTCAGGGTGGCTCGAGGCTGCTGTGACCTCTGGGGAATAGTCTGGTGAATACTGGTTGACTCTTGTCACAAAGAGACCGCTATAAGGACCCAAGTAAGCCGTCCTCGTGTCGGCTGCCCATTAAACCTTACCTAACCTAAGTCTGTCAGAGTCTCATTAGATTAGAAATCACCCCGCCAAATTTAGCAAAGAATTGTCCATAATTTTTTATAGGACACAAATTTCTGAAATTTCTTTACTCGCTTTGGAGAGTATTAAAGTTTTGGTACCAGTGTTCGAAAATAAACAGAACATTATTTAGCGTTCGGCTCACACACCCAGGAACGACATCTATTTTTTTAGTGTTTGTGTACCGCTAATACCGTTCGTAACTATTTTCAAGAAAGATCCGAATAGTATATATTGTTCTGTTCTTCGTTAAAAAACAGAACAACTGTAGTGATACTGTAGACAAACATTATATTTTAATGTTCTATAATGTTTCTTTTTTACAGTGATAAAATAATGAACAAATAAAAAATTTTAGCAACGACCGCAGCACGAACAGCTTATGTGTGTATTGTGTATATTTTTTGTTTGTGTAAAATTATTTTGCTGGCTTTTTGTTTTTTTCGTATGTGTATTTTGTTTTTGTAAAAAAATGTTCGGTTTTTTTACCAGCCAAAAGGGCGCTACGCACAACAGAAACGAACGAACATTAATGAGCTCATTAATACGATTTCCGTATGACGTGCTAAATTCCCACTTTTTCATATTTGATAAATACACTGAAATTTATTGTTGAGGGAAAGCTAGCTTCTATGCGCATTTCACTGGTTGCTTAGGCCAGCTCATCAGGAAACCTTTTCCTAAGATTTTAGATAAGCTAAAAATATTAAACCGAACACAATCAAGGTTATGGTTTAAAAAAAACCGAACGGAATTAAATCTTCTGATTTTTTGGTTGAGTTGGATGAGAACAGTATATTTTTGTGTTTAAAGGATGACCAACAGTGAAACGCTATTTTTTAAAGATTTTCTAATAGTGTTTGTGTTTTCCACAAATCTACCGAACGGAACACTAAGGGGCAATATTTAGGCCCTTATTATGTAAAACGCACTGCAACGCCACAAGTCATGAGGCGTTGGAAATTTTAAAAAGAAATTCGAAATTCTGTAGAAAGCAACAACAAAATTACAAAATATTTATGAGTTTGTTTTTGCTTTCAATGTAATTCTTTGGCGTGCGTTGCGAAATGAAAACTCCCTTAAGAAACAATTGAATACATAAAACATTAAGAATTTTAATTTTTTAGGTAAGAATTTTCAGTAAAACTAAATAATTAATTAAGCAATTACTTTTAAAGTAAATATATCGTGAGCGGGCGTTATTGTGAGATCTTGGAAATAATTTGTGAGTAAGTGTGCGTAATGATAAAAATTTTGCTTGTGAGCGTGCGACATCGTAAAAATTTAAAGATTTTTCTTTTCGGTGAGAGTGCTTGATAACCTTTTGTTGTAGGCATGCGTTTCATGATCACCCAATAATTAAATGCGAAATAAATCCAATTTGTATTGAAAGTGAATGTTTTGCTTTGATCTGACTCAAATTTATTCCAATAAAAATCAGCAGATTTAAAAATTTTAATTTGTGTCTTTTATTAAAATTTGTGCTTTCATAAATGTTGTTTACTTTTATCATGTAATTATTAAAATTTATAAAACGGGAATTCCAGAAAGGAAAACTATACTTAAAACAAATCACATACTCACGATAATGCTGCGGATTAAAAATTCCCATTTTTTTTTTTTTTTTGCTCAAAACCCCCAAATATTTCCGTCTAAACCACCAATAAAAAACAATCCGAATACAATCATGCCACATACAGCTTAATTTTGTCATGCCAGGCAGCATTAGTTGCAACAACAGCACAAGCCATAATAATCCAAACACCATTTTAGACATCTTTTCCCGTAACTTCAACATTTTACCTTCGAACAAAAGACACGGAAAGAGAAAAAATGAAGCAGCGAACAACCCTTTTTCTGAAAGTTTGTGGTGGAGTCTCTCTATTTGGATATTTGGTTAAATGAATGGATGAATAGTTTGTTGTCACAGTCGGTAGCTGGCAGGATGTCGGTATGAAAACATCGATAGATGGCTTACAATAGATGTCATTGTTGTTTTTCTAATTGGATACGTTTTTGTTATAAGCAACGAGAAGACATCAACAACCTTAAAAATTGAACAGCAAAAACAACAAAGTAGACAGCAAAACAACATATTGAACATGTATGCTAGAGTATGTAGAATTTGTTAAGAGTTAATTAAGAGCGTCTAAAACGAATTATTTGTAAACTAAACTGAAAGGTCTCAATCAAAGGCCTCACAAGCAATAATCGAAACAAGCTTGCGGCCTGTGATACCATCTACATATAATTTGTTTCCATTCATATTTATTAAATCAATTTACTCCATTTGAAAGAAGTTTATTTAGGAGTTGTATTAGATGCATAATGAGATATATTGTGTTCAAGAGAATATTTTATAAAATGTTGTTCTTCTAGGAGGCAAACTGGGCCTAACAATAATACAAATCTATGCGAAGTTCATGACCTGACATTTGAATGTCGCAAATCCTTTAACTAACAAAATTCTTTGTAGTTCCTAATTCATTTCATGGTGCCCGGATACATAAAAACGTATGTTGTGTTACGCTCTTCATATTGTTCTTGTTGTAGTTCTTAATATTGTTTTTATTGTTCTTGTCGTTGTTGTTGTATTCCCCAATTAAGGTGAACACGGCAGTTTTTGCGATTCAATGAATTAGAAACAAGATAAAGGACTGTAACAGAAACAACAAAAAAGAGAATAAAGAAAAGCCCCAACTTTTTTAAAATTTTTTTGTTAGTTTTTTTTTTTAAAAGAATTGTGGAAAATTTGAAAATTGACTAGGCATGTGAATGAAAAGAATTGAACATGCTCTAGCTCACAACCGCACATATGTATAGTGAATAAATTTTCTTAAAAGTGTTAGAGATGGAAAATAACATTGATTACACGTGTGAAGGAAAAGAATGGTTGACTGAAAAGTTGATTGAAAGTGCGAATAAAATTTAAAGCTTTTTTTTATAAAAAGTAAATTTTTGGGAAATTTCCTCTTTTAAAGAAAATTTTTGCCAAATTTCCTATCAAAAGCCAATTTTTGCCAAATATTCTATAAAAGAAAATTTTAGCAAAATTTCCTATAAAAAGAAAATTTTAGCAAAATTTCCTATAAAAAGAAAATTTTTGCAAAATTTCCTATATAAAGAAAATTTTTGCAAGATTTCCTATAAAGAGACAAACCTTAAACAATTTCCTATAAAAAGACAATTTTTGCAAAATTTCCTATAAAAAGATAATTTTTGCAATATTTCCTATAAAAAGAAATTTTTTGCAAAATTTCCTATAAAAAGAACATTTTTGCAAAGTTTCCTATAAAAAGAACATTTTTGCAAAATTTTCAATAAAACTAAAATTTTTAAAAATATTCTATAAAAGAAAATTTTAAAAAAAATTCCCATAAAAAGCTTATTTTTACAAAATTTTCCATAAAAAGCTACTTTTTGCAAAAATTTGTACCAAAGACTATTTTTGCCAAATATTCCATAACAGAAAATTTTTGCAAAATTTCCTACAAAATGAAAATTTCCTATAAAAGAAAATTTTTGCAAAATGAAAAAAAAAATTTGCAAAATGAAAAGAAAATTTTTGCAAAAACTCCTATAAAAAGCAACTTTTTTCAAAATTCTTGCCAAAGCTTATTTTTCCCAAATATTCTATGAAAGAGAAGTTTTGCAAAATTTCCTATAAAATAAAAAGTTTTGCAAAATTTCCTTAAAACAAAAATTTTTGCAAAATTTCCTATAAAACGAAAATTTTTGCAATATTTCCTATAAAAAGAAAATTTCCTCCTATAAAAAGCCTATTTTAGAAAATTTCCTATAAAAAGCATATTTTAGAAATTTTTCTATAAAAAGCAAGGTTTTACAAAATTTTCCTAGAAAAGTAAATTTTTACAACATATTCTATAGAAACAAATGTGTACAAAATATTAGATAATTTCTTATAAAAAGCAAATTTTAGAAAATTTCCTATAAAAAGCAAATTTTAGAACATATGTTTTTAGAAATTTAGAAATTTTCCTAAAAAAGGCAAAATTTAGAAAATTTCCTTTTCAAAGCCAATTTTAGAAAATATCCTATAAAAAGCAAATTTTAGAAAATTTCCTATAAATAGCAAATTTTAGAAAATTTCCTATACAAAGCTAATTTTTGAAAATTTCCTATAAAAAGTAAATTTTTACAAAATTCCTATCAAAAGCAAATTTTTACAAGAAATCCCATAAAAAGCCAATTTCTAATAAATTCCCTATAAAAATAAATTTTTGCAAAATTTTTTTTCTATAAAAAGCCAGTTGTTGCAAAATTTCCTATAAAAGGCAAGTTTTGGCAACATTTGCTATAAAAAGCAACTTTTTCAAAATGTTTTTATAGCGAATTTGCGCATATTCTTTGGAAAAAGTGACTTTTCGGATTATCCCGGCTTTGTGTAGCTGTATACTTGTATGAACATTCATGTTAACTTTACGCTTTCTGAACTTTATTGGCTCTCCTACAGACATACTCTTTAAAGAAAATTAGTTAGTGTAGTGAGGCCATATTTACGAGTAAATGATTTTGAATACAATCCGCCTTTATCCATTACATGAAGAGTTTTTGGAAATTGTGAACATTAAATTAAGATAAAAAAAATAACTCAGGAAAGCAATAGAAATTAATTGAAAATTTAAGTTCAACAATTTTATGATTCAGTAAAAGAAGAAAAATCATTTTAAGAACAATAAAATAAAATATTTTTACTTCAAAGGAAGATATTAAAATGTCATAAAAGTCGTAGCTTTAAGTTTTTAAAATTGACTTTATTAAAATAGAAATTAATACCTTCCGAAGATAATCACTTATCTCACCTCCCTCAGGCAGCCCCTTGCAGCAAAAGCATCACTATAAAATACTTTAAACTTCCATCACAACGAAAACACCTTTATCATCGTTTCTTACGACAATACAATGTTCGCCATTGTTTCGTAATGAATGGGATGTTGTTGTATTATTGTTGTTATGGTTCTTCTAATGAATACAAATACAGATACAGAAATCTCACTGATATCAACTACTCCCACTCATGCTGCAACGCGCTCTATCGCATCAATCGGTTATTTTCTTTTTAGACATAATCCTTTCTTTCCTTACAAAACACCATCTTAATTGTCTTTTAGAGTTCCTATTGTTTTCATTACGACTCATGGCATATTCCATCGCTCAGTCTCTTTGGCATTCGCTTCCTGACTTTTTTCCTCAGCCACTTTGCAACAATAGTGAAGAGAAATCTATATTACAAAAGCATTTTGTATTAAAGTGTACATGAAATATCTATTAAAATACTATAGAATTACAATCAGCTAGACACACAACGGGCAGGCACACGACTTTCATAGTTAAATAAAAACAGTGCGTCATATAAAAACTCATATTAATTGCACTGTGCTAGTTGCAAAATTAGACAAGCCGGGCACATGGCGTTTTAGCATAATTCGGGTACGCTTAATCCAATGGTGCCCACCGTTTTTTTAGATTAGCTCTTGTTTTCGAGATATACCGTTATTTCGAAAATGGAGGAGGTTGCACAACATATATTCGCGCAACTCAAAAACGGTTCATTTTATTGAAATTACTAAAAAAACCGAAATTCCGCATTATTTCCGAATTATTTAATATGAGCAGTCGTTTTAGAAACATATTTTTTTTTTGGGAAAAAAATAATTTTATTATCAAATTTTCGAAATTTTTGTTTTTTAAAAATTCATAAAAAAATGGAAAATGCATCTAGGCTTCTAATTTTTTGCAGACATATAAAAACCGAAGCTGCAAACAAATTAACCCTCTTTAGTATACTGCAGGCAACATACTGGTCAGCTCTCAATAATGTCCACAGTAATAGTTATTGTGACCTATCAAGTAATGTAACCTGTAGTATACACTCTGTTCTTTGCCTTAAGTGCAAAAAAACATAAGATGGTTGTTTAACTTTTTTACTTTTGCTTTCGCTTGTTGCCTGTAGAATACACACCGTTTTTTTTTATCTAAAAGACGCATTTTCTTCAATATTAAACTCTAGTAAGTTAATTGAAAATTTGTAACTTGAAGATGTTGAGTTATTAAAAATTTTTTATATACATATGTATAGCATAGCTGTTAAATAATGATTAGTAATCGTAATAATTACTTATTAGATTACTTTTTGTTTGAAGGGTGAAGTAGTGACAACGATTACGATTATTATTGGTTTTGCATGATTACTTATTAATTACGATTACAAGTATTAAAAAAATAATCAGACTACTACAAAATAATCAAAAGTAATCAATTAGTAATCCTTACACGTCGACTTTTAGAATGTGAAATCCAAGCAAAAACAAATAAACAACCTGTGCAACGCTTGCCTCCGCAAGCAGTCCATCAGAATCAAGTCGGTCACTGGCCTTAATCGCCGAAAAAGAATTCGACGCAACTATCCAAAATATGCTAAATCTACTCATTGCTATGTGAGAAATGCATCGCAGATTTATGCCACACAAAAACTAAAAACTATTTCAAGAGTTTTCACTCGTCTTAACTGATTTAATTAAAATAAATATGAAATAATTTCAATTTTAACTTTAAGTCTTTTTATAAGATTTTCACTTTTGCTTTCCCTTGTAACTTGTTGTTGCTAATGTAGTCAAAAAAGAAATTTAAATTTTAAAAATACTATTTTTTAACGTGATTTAATTAATGTTATTTGTGATGTTTTTTATTTATTTATCGATTATGAAAATTTTTAGCAGGTTATCAACTGTTTAAAAAAAATAAAATTTAGTGCAAATGAATACATAATTGTTGAAAGTAGTCAAAAGGAATCAAAAATTATTTTTGAAATTCATCGGATTACTTTTTATTTACTTTTGATTCTTTTTTATTATTTTTAAGTAATTGCTAGTGATACTGATTATTTTTCGATTACTTGTAATCGTAATCAGGAATTAATCCTTATAGAATTACATAATCATTACGATTCTTTTTCAAAAGTAATCTAATTGATTACTAATCGTAATCGACATTTACCAGGTATGATATATAGTAAATCTTTTTATATAAAAAGCAAATTTACTCCAATTTTTTTTAATTTATATTTTTGTATTAACATTAAGCTTGCGCAAAAATTTTCTATGAATAATAAATTTGCACAAAAATTTTAATAAGTAGTACATTTTTGTAAAATTAAAAAGCAAGTTTTGGTAAAATTTCCTGTAAACAGCAAAACTTTTTAAATTTCCTATAAAACGCAAATTATTCCAGACATGAATATATTTTAAATAAAGCAAATTTTGCCAAAACTTCCTATAAAAAGCGAACTTTGTTCAAAGCTTATATAAATAGAAAATTTTTCTGGAGCATATTAAATAAAAAAATTGTGCAATATTTCTTATAAATAGCTAATTCGCGCAAAATTTCCTATGTGTAGCAAATTTTTATAAATTTTCTATAAATAGAAAATTCTTGGCAAAATGTTTACAAAAAACGCATTTGCGCATATATCTATCAATAGCAAACTATCGCCGAATTACCTAAGTAAAGCAAATTTGAGCAAAACACCCTAAAAGTAGTAAAATTTAAAAAAAAAAATCCTAAATTACAAAATTTTCTCAAATAGCAAATTTGTTTCGACCTTCCACAAAGATTATATTTGTGCCAAATATTCTATTATGAGTTTTTTGGCCGAATTTTTATAAATAACAAATTTGCGTTGAATTAATTAAAAAGCAAATATCGGTAAAATCGCTATTAAAAGCAAATTTGTATAAATTTGAATAAAAAAAAATTAGCGAATTTTCGCATTTTTTTTTTAAATAGCAAATCCGGTCTGAATTAATTTTCATAAAAAACGCATTTGTGTCAAATTTTCTATAAAAAGCATTTTGTGCCAAATTTCTATAAATAAAAAATTCTGCGCCGAATTGCCTAATTAAATAAATTTGCGTAAAATTGTCTATAAAAAACGAATTTCCATATAATTCCAATAAATAATAAACTTTTGCAAAATTTCCTATAAAATCGCATAAATTTCCTATGAAATATAAACTTGCGCAAAATTTTCCATAAATAGCCAATTTTCGCATTTTTTTTAATAGCAAATCCGATCTGAATTATTTTTCATAAAAAACGCATTTATGCCAAATTTTCTATAAAAAGCACTTTGAACAGAATTTCTGTTAAAACAAATTTGTATTACATAATTAAAGAAAATTTGGGCAAAATCTCCTATAAAAAGCAAAGTTGGGCAATATTTTTTAAATATTTATATAGTTTGCTTCGAATAACTTATCCCATAAAAAGCAAATATGCCCAAATTTCCTATACATATGATTTTGCGCAAAATTTATAAATATAGCAAATTTGCACCCAATTGCCATAAATTTGCGATACTCTGTGATGTTTTACAGATATTTGAACTTTGCGAAGGCTGGCTGATGAAGGAAATTTTAAGTTTTTAGAATCACCATTTCTCTCCCACTGTACAATAACATAAACAATTTGCAATTTGTTGTTGTGTTTTAAAGGTTAATCCAGAATTGCAGTTGTTCTCTTCAAAATCCAACTATTTGTCTAAAACAAAACAAAAAGAAAAAATTAATACGTTGCTTGTTCTATCACTATCACATCATTTGATCAGGTTTGTGCTGCTATCGATAATAATACAATAAGACCAAACGACGACAATCAGCTACTCGGACTATCAGCCAGCAAACACAACTCATTCAATATTTTCCAATTAACATCATGGGTATTTATAATATGATTAGTTTTCATAATTTCTATGCAGACAGACACTACAAATGGTAACATTCATAATGACAACAATGTTGAAAATGACGATGATGATAAGTAGGAGGACGATGACAATAACGTAAGTCTTTCTATTGTTATTTCAAACTGAAGTTAAAGATGATTGTGATAATGTTGCTTGCCTGTTTTTAAGATGCTGTTCCTCATTAAATGTGGCTATTGTCTTCTTTGCATTGAATGGCTAGACCAGCGATGGTATGTGTACCTCTGGTTTATTGAACTGTACTAAAACTTCAATTTTAAGCTTGTTTTATATTTTTTTTTAAACCCTCCACCACTAGGCGTGAACGAGAGGATACTTAGTTTGTCATTCCGTTTACAACCCCATAAAGTATGTCTATTATTTGTTCTTGTGTAACTCTAAGTCTCCATCTGTATGTCTGTCCGCCTATTCTACTACCTTCTGGAATGGAAGGCTTCCTTAGTTACCATGATACAAAGCCAGGAAGAGATCACACAAAAGCTGAGCCACATAGGCCTATTATTACCTTATTACCTAATATGTCAAAGCTATTTAGTGTCAAAATGAACCCCTATTTTCAATCAAAATAGATGTATCACAAGCCAATAATAAATTTAGAATTTCAAATGATGTATGAGCTTCATAGCTGCCTAACTAAAATTTTTTGTCCAAAATTTATCTCTAATATTAGTAGAATTTAATTACTTTCGATGAAACTTCTTTATTTAGATTCTTTATTTATTTATTTATTAGAAATTAAAAGGATTTAAATTGTATTTTTAGAAAGAATTTTATGGAAAACATAACTAAAAACACAATTTCCATATTAAGAAGTATTTTCTTTTAAAAAATTAATAATTTTTTTTTCCTTGCCCTTGTTATAAAAATTTTAAGATTTTTCTCTTCAAAATAAAATTTTTTTTCGCCAAATGAAGATTTTCCTTCCAATTCTTCTGGCAACGCTGACTCTTATTTTTGTATACGGTTTACTCCCCTACAAGAAATGCATAACCAAAACTAAAAAAATTACTAACACACTTGCAACAATTTTAGATTAGTTGTTTCACTCTAACATGTTAGAATGGTACAACAAACATTTCCCAAATAATGCCAAAATTTAATATATTTTTGTCATACGCGTGTAAAAATTCGTGAATTTCTTCAATTTAATATTCGCGATTGGTATTGCAGAAAAAAAAAACAATTAAATTAAATTTATAATTTGTAACTAAAGTAGTGAGATAAAAAATTACCATAAAAAAGTGACACCGGCAGAAAGCTGTAATCAGAATGCTAGTGGTAAAGGAGGGCGTATTGATGGCGGCTTCAGAGGACGTGGCGCTGGATTATCAGGAAACAACAGAGGTCATGTGCGAAAAGGTCGTTTTGAAAGAAGTGCTTGTTCAACAGGTAGCGATCATTCGGGTGGTGGCTTTGGCCAGGATAATCGCTTTAGATTTGGTGATGATAATAAAGGAACAAAAAGAATTATTAAAAATCCTGATGGCTTTTCAAGTATGTACATATATAATTTTTTGCCACAAATTGTTAACAAAATAAAATGTCTTTTTAACCCTAAAAAGATAATCATATCATGACAAACGTTAAAGATAATCATACGTAAAAATAACGCATTATTTTAACCTGCTATATGGTTGTATTAATTGATTAATTAAGAAAAAACTTATATGAATTTTATTTTTACATTTTTAAAAATTTATACATATATGAAATTTCTGAAGTGCACAGCAACTTATTCAAGCTTAATAAAAAGATAAAGCAATATTTCGAAAGTGCGTGCGTAAAATTTACGCAGATTATCTTTCTAGGGTTAAGATCTACGATTAATTGATTGGAAACGCGTATGTTTACCTACACTTCCAGACTCATGCAAGAAGTGGAACGTTAAAGAGCAGCCACAGAAATAACGGCACGTGGTATTTACTTTACTGAAACCTAATATCCTGACTGTCATGTATTAATGAAATTCCATTATAATTTTTTTAATAAAAAATTTAATTTAAAATGAAAATTAAAAAAAGTATTTTTTATAAAGGTTAGTACTAACCAATTTTTACGTTATAAATAACTAGTTAGTGCTAACCAATATTTACGTTATGACTAACTAGTTAGAATTAACCACTATTTTGGTTATCATTGACTAATAAAAAGCAACAGAGTAAGCAGTACAGATATATGTTCCGTAGACGAGTGGAATTCATTAGTTAGAAAGAGAGGCAAAATCACATGTACACAAGAGTTTCGGTTAGTTTTTTAATTTTGCTCTTAATAAACTAATAGAAACTTTAACCAATATATTGGTCAACACTAGCGGTCATATAACTAGTAAAATGACCGGTAGTCTTCTTGTAGGGTCTCTTCTTGTCTTTTTTAATGTTTTTTATTTGAATAAATGTTGTGCACTTTGAGTAAAGGCAAACGAGTGAGTTATTCAAAGCAGACCTCTAGTAAGTACATAGTTATAAAAAGTACAAAAAATAAAGATAGTTGCGAGTTTGTCAAAAGACACTTTTGTAAATCAATAACATGTAAGTGATTATTTCATTGACAATATTAAAAACTTATAATACGTTATAAGAAGTAGTTATGTAATTGCTACTACACACACATAAAAAAGACTGTAATGCCAAGAAAATTTGATTTTTATTCAAATAGAATTTACATTCGGATTGTGCCAAACAACATTTTGTATTTGTAGCAACAAGTCTGTTTCTGTTGTCCCAAAGTGTAAATTCGTTGTTGAGGCAAAAATAAAAGTGTTGCCTAAAATGTCGCCCCAACGGTTCAGAATGCTGTCGTCGCAACTGCAAAAGTTGTTTGCTCAACAGTTCAATATAATTGGTCGCAAATGCAGCAAATGTTGCCTAAACAGTTCAATATACTTTTGTCGCAAATGCAAAAATTGTTAAGATATATGATATAAATAAAAACATTATTTTTAGTTTGAGGAAATTTATTTTAAATCCTTCCAATTTTAAGATTATTGTTGGAGGAGTAATAACCACATGAAGTAAATAAAAGAAATAAAGATGTCGCGAATCTGTAAAAATATTGTTCATGCAATTAATAAACGAAAATACTATATTGCATCAACTTACCAAGATTTTCTGTCGATTTATATTTTTCAAAATACTGCAATTTAATTTTTATTTGAATTATTTTAAAACTAAAAAGTTCACTTTTTACTAGTTTTACACCGACAAAGTACACAATACTGATCCCAATGATAATCATGTCATTGCCAAATGTACATTTTTTTCGACAACAGTAATATTATTAGATTCCAAAAATAAATATTTTATGGCAACAAAAATTATTATTTCCTGCAAATGCAAATCATTTACGTCAACAGCAAATTTCAATGTGCCGTTATTTCAGAGGAAAACCTTTAACGGCAAAAGTTATTTTATTTGCAACAATTAATTTTGCTGTTAAAAAACTTCAAATATGATGTTGCGGTAAAAAAAAATATTTTTGGAAAATTTCTTGCGACAAAAGTTTTTCATTTTCGGCAACAAGTTTTTGTTTACCCCAACAGCATTATCGTCAAATGCTAAAATTATTTGGCCTCAAATAATTTTTTTTTGTGTGTACGTAACACAAATAGTAAAGAAAAAAGTAATTTAAAAATGAGTGAAAGAAGCTATTCATTTTGAAAAAGTAAGCAACGTTTTAACTGGGTATAAAATTCACCTTGCGTCCGGAATCATGCCTCTTATTACAATAAATAATCAAATAGTACCTCAGTACTCGCATGTAAAATATCTCGGTAAATATCTAGATCGGCGTTTAATGTGGAAATGCTATAAGGAAGCAAAATAAACTTATACTACATTTACACATACGCAAAATCGAGTACTTACGAGATTTCGAGCCAAATCTAGTTGTTTTTGACTAGATTTCCCATACAAAACAAAATCTACTTCGTGACTAGATTTCGACGAAATCTACTCAAAATCTAGTAGTACTTAATGATCCAACTATGGTTTCTTCAATATAGCACTAAAAAATACTTCCCTGAACAAGAAAAAATGACATTTAAAAAAAAAACCAAAACAAAAGTTGTTACAAAAAAATTAAAAAGTTTTATAAAAATTGTAAAAAAATAAAAAAGAAGAATAATATTGATAACATAAATATCTTTGATTATTAATAAAAGGTAATGCAAATTGTTTAATGTATATTTCTTTTTGTGTTTGTATGTGTAACGAAAAAACTTTTAGTCAGCTGTTTTGTTATAAAAACCAAATCTCGCTAATGTCAAAAAAGTATAATGTAAACGCACTAGATTTGGAAGAAGATTTTAAATCAAATCTACAAGATTTCGGCCTAATGTAAATGTAGTATTAAGTTAAACTAAAAGAAATTCAAATTAATTGGCTTATTGGAAGAAATTCTGTTTTTAGGCTCGATTGCAAGCTTCAACTTTACAACTCTATCTTAAAGCCAACTACATATATTCAGTTATAGGGCCCAGCCTAGAACATTGAAGAAATCCAAAGACGCTCAAATAAACTACTTTGAATAATCAGGGGCGCCCCCAGGTTTCTTAAAATTTGAATATTTACAAGGATCTCAATTTGCTTTTATTAAACACTATAATCATAAAATATTCGCTAAAATAAAAAGTTTTTTTCGAGCATATATATTATTTATTTATTAATTTTTTCTTTAATATTTCGATATCCATCGGAAATCATTATCAAGGAATGAGGTACAAATATATTTTAAAGACACGTATGACTATCTCCACATTGAATTGTACAATATAAATTAAAAAGCGAAGCTCCCGGCGGTTAAACGTAAATTGAGTACACTGAATCCAGTGGTGCTAACCTTTTTTAGGTTAGCTCTTGTTTTCGGGATAAACCGAGTCGCCCCCTAGGGTCGAGTCCTAGGCAGTTATGGCACTTATTTATAGTCTGTATGGGAGCCCCCTTAAGGAATGGCTATCTCTATTCCTTATGGGGGGTGGGTATATTAAAAAAAAATTATAGGGATTAAAAATAAAGAGGAGCTGGTCATACATTTGACCCGCCTAGGGGCATCCTAGGTACTGCATGGGCCAAATTTTAGATTTTTATTATACCGCCATATTTGTATGAAAGCTCCCGTAATAGATGGAAAAAAGTGAAAAGAAAAAAGAATGCTAGGGACAAGGAAAGGAAAATGCTAAGGACAAAAAACTAATGGAGGTCGGTCATATATTTTATCCTTCACCCTGCCACTAAATTCATTCCAAATCCATAGAATCACGCAAACAATTAGTTGAGTTTGCTCCTACTACCAAAATGATTATATGGATTACTAAAAATTTAATATTTTAAATATTTTTTTTTTGTTTCAGTAAATGATATTTTTAATTTTAATCAAAAAAATGATTAAAAAACTTTGTCGTTTCAAGCAATGTGTTGATTGATTTTGACAATTTCCAACAACAATTTCGCCAGTTTAAATTTTTTTATTTTAAATGAAATAAATTTTTGTTATTTAATTATTATTTTAATTCAAAATTTATTTCAAGACAATTAAAATATTAATTAAATCAAAATTATATTTTTCATTTTCTTTCAACAAAAAAAAAAAATAATTGGTTCAGTTATCACATTAATTAAATTTAAACACTTTTTAAATAACTTTTTTAATTGATAAAAAACTACTAATAATTTTTTCTGTGTTCTATGGGCGACTCCTAGGCAGTTATGGCACTTTTTCTTCAATATATGTGAAGAATATAATTCCTATATATTGCAGAAAAAGCTGCCAAATTTTGTAATTTTTGGTCTATAATTTACCAAAGACCATTTTTCAATATGTTCACCACCAACAAAACTATTTTTGACGAAAATTTGTAAACGTACTTTTGAAATAGACTTTAATACGCCTACAACCGCACCAAATTATCATACAGTGAGGCCAGGTTTTATGAATATTTTTAGGTTGGCAATATAAAGGCTAATTGCAAAATATTCTTACCCTCAGTGGAGGGTATCATAGATTCGACACAGCCTAATATAGCACCTTAGCTTTTATTTTATTTTTGTAATATGATAGAATTTACCATTTCTGATTACCAAGGCAAGTTTTTTTTTGCCATTTTTGCCATTTCTTCAATTATTTTGTGAAAAAGCCAATTTTGGTTCAGCTTGCCAAAAAAGGCCTTTTTTGCAACCTAGAAGAAAATTTTAAATAAGCTTAACGAATATGAGCAGAATCTATTCGAAAGGCTAAAAGAAGAATGTTGCAAAAATCGGACGTAAAAAGTGACTAAGTGTACATTAAAGAGCACTTTCAATGCGTCTGCTCAAATCTTTAAATTATAAACCAAAGAACTTTTTATAAATGAAAGCTTGGACTAAATTGACAGCGCTAAATTTTAAAGATGTCAGCAAAAAAGATTTTGTTGAAAAGTTTTAAAAAAGTTTAAGATCGTAATACCAGATTACAAGATTAATTAAAATAGGAAATAGTGTATGTGAGTTTTCCACAAAATTCTGTAAAAGTCGCCAATTTATTGGTTTTTTAAAATTCCTTCCTAAGCCATTATCAACCTCGTACAGAACTCCTTAAGTTACGCGCAATTTCTGGTTAATTATTCAATACTCCTGCAAAACTCTTTTTATGGCTTGGCATTTGATTTTTTTTTTTTTTTTTAACTAAGAGGTGTTTGCAAGTGGGCTTACTCATATTTTAATGAAATTGGGACGGATAAATTAATTGACAACCTTTCTTCATCTGAACTGTAACCGTTCGAATATGCTCCAGTTACATCTTGCAATGTTGAAAGTGTTTTCCATTTATTAAACTGTTTTATGCGATAACAGGAGACTATTTATTTTTGAAAATTTTAAGAAACATGCTATTGTTCTACATTAATAAAAAACTTAAAAAAATAAATGTTTCTAAATAACAACATGTTTATTTTTGCCAGTTTTGCCATTTTGTGCCATTTTTCGTGCCAATTTTTATACTTTTTTATGCCATTTTTGATCATTTTTCGTGCCATTTTAAACTTGCCCTGCTGATTACCTTTCATGCAATTGCTACTTAGTGATAGAGTGACTGTTATTAAGCAGTGATGAAATGTGATATTGAAGTATCTACTAGCCATTAAGGATAAACGGAAATGAAAATTGTTTCCGTTAGATTATAAAGTTTACAGAGTAGTGATAAAACTAAGATTGACACATACAAAGAAAATGAATTTTCAGTCCAAAGTTAATAGTTAAATTAAGAAAAAACAAAGTAAAATACTCAAATAGAAGGAAAAAGATTTAATTTCGGTTTTATAATATCCTTTTATGGTTATTTAAAATCTAATCATAAAATATCCTTTTTTTTATTATTAAAATAGCTTCATACCCTGTTTTTCACTTAAATTATTATTAACACTTTTCTAATGGAATTTATTAAGCATTTTAAAGTGTTTAATTTAATTTTACTTTGAGATTAATAAAAGGCCAACAAAACTCTGCCATACTTAATTAATCATTCATTTATCACAGGAAATATTAAAAAAAAAAAAAAAAAATACCAAAATTAAAATTCTGCCTAGACATTCTGGTTGGCAAAAAATAAAATTTATTCTGATGAGTTGGCAAATAAAAATGGAAATTAACAAAAAGTAATAAAACAAACTGCTTATCACAAAAAATCCCTAAATGGCATTTTTAGAAATGTTTTGAAAAGTAAATTCCATATTTTCACTTTACTCTTTATGCTCCCAAATGAAACTTATAATCCGTTGTTCGAACCCTTTTTTTTTAAAGTATTTTTTTGTGTGTCTGTTCTCTGTCACCACCTTCTTCCGTCTGTCTGTCTGTCTGTTGCTGTGTTACAACCAAAAATACTCGTTGATTTTTCTTCTTCCAATTATTGAGGCAAATCAATTATGAAATTATTTCTAAATATTTTCCTTCTCTGTTTCCCTTTTTTCTTAGATTTGCTAATAAAATGTCTGCTAAATGGACAGCTTAAGATGATTTTATTATTTAAGATGATTCTATTATTAAACCCGGTGCGCTTCGCTTTCTCCATTGAAATTAAATTACTAAAAATGTTTTTTAATTCATCTGAATTTATGACGAAGCAATTTCTTCTTCAAAATTTAGATACTCTTATTATTGTTACCGTTTTCCGGATATACCAAAATCTATTTCTTGGTTATACATATTGAAGTTGCTATGACCAATTCTTCACAAGATTATTGGTAAAGGGTCCTGAGTGAATTAGAGCTGGCAAACTATCGATAGACGTAACATTCGATATTTCCGATAGTTTGTTGACAAACTATCGATACTATCGATAGTATCGAATTCTTTGTAGAATTCTTAAATTTAATTTTTAAGTACTTAATTACCGTACGTTTCAATGTATGTAGCAATTTAAAGAAATACAATTATCCAAATTTGGAATAAAAGTTTAATCTTTCTTTGATTTTATGACATTTTCCTTGTCACAAGCTATAATTTGTTCAAATATTTATTAAAATATACACACAGTATGCAATAATTCGGGCTAATATCATTTTTATAACAATCTTCGGGTCTACACTAAAAAAGTTTTAATTTTTCAATTTATTTTCGATTGCATATAAAGTTAAATTTTTAAAATTTTAAGAATAATAATGTACGCTGGGAAGTATGCAAAAAAATTGAATTTGTATTGAAAGTAAATTCTTTTTTCAAAGTTTTTCCATTGGTCTCAAGTTCTATATAAGCGTATTTTTAAAGTGGTGTGCAGAGTCGCAATATACTTTCTGATTTATTTTTTTTTTTATTTATTTAAATAAAAATTTCTTCATATTAATTCATAACACATCAGTTGCCCCAGCGCCTTTAAGGCATTATTGAGGCTAGTTGGCAGGAATATTTATAAAATACAAAAATTTACATATAAATACTACTTATCTTATAAAATATTTTAATAACTGAATAAAAAAGATATATATTTTAAATTTGTACATTATCAGCAAGATTATTCATTACATTTAATTTAAGCAACATGTTGAGTTAAAAATTCTTTTATTAATCTTTTGAAAACTGATATTCTTGTTATATTTTTTAAATTTTGCGGCAAATTATTGAACTCACGAATACCCTCTGTACAAGGATGTACAAGGCCTTCTTGCTCCATTCCATACTCATATCTTTTTTACACACGTTGTCATCGCTTCTTCAGCAGGTACATAAGAAGGGTAACGGGACCAAAAAAAATTGATTTTGCTTTTGCTTGTGCAAAAAAACAATACAAAAAATGTTACTCCTTTTCTACTCCCTTCTCATAGAAGCGAGTGTGGAAGGTGTATCTTATCTTTTATATAAAAGAGCCGAGGCCTTCTATGAGGCCTTCCTTAGCAGTTATATAAGAATAGTAATTTAATCAAAAAATCTTTTAAGCACGCCTTTAAAAAGGCCTGAAGTAAGAAGGTCTTCTGAGTTTTACCGCTGGATTGTTTTAAACCTACACAGAGGTATTAATAAGCTTCCATTATTTCTCGTATTTATTCCATGATTATTTCGTAGAAACCGAATAGTGTGTTGACCAATTTTATTAATAGCCAATATCAGGATTGATATTAAAACACATTTATGTTTAAAATCGTTTTAAATACAAAATTCTCTTCTTCTCTAAACACTTAAATAAAACTTAATTCACCGATGTGGTTCGTTTAAATTCAACTTAAGTTTCTATTGGAATAACTTAGCAAGGTGGCCTCAATATGACAACAATACAATAACAACAGGCAAAGCAATAACATTCAGCTGTTTTTTGAGACCACCTTGCAAATAAATTAACTTTTTTATGATATTTTTTTGCAGCGATAGTATCGCTATCTAAAATAAACTATCAATAGTCACATGGAAAGAGATCTATCGATACTATTGAAAGTACTATCGATTGTTTGCCAGCTCTAGAGTGAATGAGAACCTAACAGATGAAAAATTTACTTTTTTGTTCTTTAACAGGTACTCTTTGAATTTTCGTTTTTTTTAGACCTAGAAACATAAAATTAAACCCGCAATGTCCTGAGTGAATTAGAATTTATAAGAGGGAACTTTTTCGTTCTATATCTATTACTTTTTTAATATCCATTAGTATTGGACATAAAGTTAAACATTCAATGTAATGAGTGAATTAAAATCTGTAGAGGGTTATTCTCGATACTTTTTCGTTATTTAACTGGAATTTTTTGAATTTTTATTAATAGATAATAATTAATAAATCTAGAAACATAAAATTCAACTTGCAGAGTCCAGAGTGATTGAGAAACTATAAGAAGAGACCTTTTGGTACTTTTTTGTTTTTCAATTGATTTTTTCTGATTTTTTACATGCTATTGAACTTAAAAAAATTATATTAAATTAAACCTTCGCGGGCTTGAGCGGAAGATAACATATGGACCAGTGGTCGGTGCCTCGCTAAATTGATCCGCTAATACGAAAAAAACAAATACTCGAAACATGTAAGTTCATTTATATTTATATGTATGTTCTCTGTAATAAGTTTTTTTGGCCAAGTTAGGCTTTTATTATTACTGTTAATAACTAAATTAATAAATAAATATGTGCAAAATTGTTAGCACTGGGAAAACACTAGTACACAAAAATGAATATTGTCTTTGTATGGGAGGTACCACGTCTCCAATCTGGCTAACTTGCTGATAAATGCTGTGTATGTATTAATTTTTTTCCCTAAACTAATCCCGCAAAGCTTTACGCTTGTCTGCAGCAGACAAGTGTCTTTGGCGGGAATGGAGCCCACAACCCCTGCACTGGTTGACTAGCTTACTACCAACTAACCTACCGGGGCAATCCAAGCTATTTGTTCCAGATATGAAAACTTTTACTATAACTGTTCCCCAGATATACTGCAATTTATGTTGTCTTTCTTCAGTCATGTCTGTCAAAATTACTGTTATACAGAAGGTTTATAATATTTGGTCACAAATCTACATGTAATTTGCTTTTGACAGAGTCTTTGTTGTTTTGCATAGTAATTGAAGAAACCAAAGTAGTTCTCGGTTTCAAGATAGCGTGCTGCCGCCACAAAAATTTTTATTGCGCCGTAAAAGAGTTCAGCCATCGAAGATACCAATTTAGGATATAATAACACTGTGTGTAATTTTTTAAGTCATGGAAAAATATTCATATACGGACACCACTACGTGATAAAATACCAAAAAAAAAAAACCGTGTCTTCCAGTTTTGCCCAAAGTCATGTACTTTTTTATGGGCCCCCAAAGATTAAGGGCCTCGGTGTCATTTTTGCAAAAGAGTGATAGTTTTCTCAGGCTCATATCTTGCAAACCGTTCGGAATTTTGATTTACGCTCTGAAACAAAGTTTTAGCTCTTGCCATAAAGAACAAAAATTGTAAACATAAGTATATAATAAAAAAAAACGCCATCTTCAAGACCAAAATCGCAAAAAACTTTAAAAAATTCGATTTTTTTTACCTTTTTCCCCTGTTCAGGTCCATAGGTGGCAAACCGTTCAAATTCAAGGAGACAACATTTTTTAATTTCATTGGTTTTTGCTCGAATCGAATTTTCGGGAAATTTTTCACTTTTGCGGCTACCTAGCATAGATGGGGGTAGTGCATTCATTATGCAGTTTCAACTCACACTTAGTGATAGTGCAAAAAAATTGCAATCATTCTGTTGATGTTGAGTGATAAATTGAAAATTTGCAGCCTCAGTTAACATTAGTGATAGTGATGTAAAAAAATTTTGCACTCAAAAAAAAAAAAAATAGTTTGATTTAAAAAAAGCAATCATCAGTTTATTGCAACTTTTTTCTTCTTCACTCATTTGAGTGAAACTAAAATTGTTGCACTCAATTTAAAATCAAAAACTGTTTTTTTCATAATTAAAGCCAATAATTATACCGTTATTGAACATATTTCATTTTGTTAAATGTTCTTTGCTTTTGTATATCCTCCAAAAAAATCAAAAGCCATGCACATAAAAAGTTACATTTTTTAAGTTTTAGTGAGACAATATTTGTATGCAGCTTTTTTGATTGCAAGTCCAAATTTTGCACTATTTGAATTGAATGCAGATTTTTGCATTCAATCTGCGTTTAGTGATAGTGAAAAAATTTGCAATATCACTAAAAAATTTTTAGAGGTAGTTAAAAAATAACAATCATCACTAAAGCTGGTAAAAAAGAGTGCAAACTAATTTCTTTGCAGTTTTATTTAGTGATAGTGCATTGTTGATTTAAATCAATATTTAGTGCACTACCCCCAACTATGCTACCTAGACGCTGTTAAGAATCAGTCCTAGGAAGTTCTTATGCTCTAGAAAGTTGCTTATTGAGATCTTTGTATTGAAACATATTATGTACATAATTTCTGTTCAATGGTAAAATGATCATACACATATCGGTATTGTAAAATATTAACTTTAGCCGGCTAATGATTCCATCAATAGTGGACGGCTGTTGCCGGTTTCTTTCGGGCATAGATTACTGACAAAGCTGATGTCAGATAGTTTGTCAGTAGAAAACATCTAATTTAAATTTTGTCAGATGACCTTGCACCTGACTTTTACACAAGCAATGTTATAAAGGTAGCACACGACATGTATGTATGGCTGACTTCCAATACGTACTAATACAAAGTTCGTACACAATTTTACTACTGTATTTCAACCATGTACACGTACAAAGTACCGAAACAATGCAACTATGTGTTTTGTTTATTAAAACGTTTTGAAATGTTAAGCTGTGTTCACATTGTGTGTATTTGTCATATGGAATGTCACTTTTCTACACACATGTAATTTCATGTGTATGTCAAAATTTATGTTTTACATATGGTTTGTAATTTACACGTTCACATGTTGGTATGTAAAGTACACTTGACATAACCTATCAAAAAAAACAATCTTAAAACAGCTGAGTGTATAAAAATTTAATTTGTGCTAAAAAAATTTTATTTTAATATAGAACGAAAGGTTGATCAAATAGTCATCATCTGCTCCGGCCCCACTTCTTTTTTCTTTTGCTTTTGCAATTTCTCGGCTATATTGACCGCGCAAGTATGTTATTTTATTCTGGAAATATATTGCATTACATTTATTACAAACAACAATTGCCCAATGCCTTACCTTAACTTCATTAGGCCCAATAGATGAATTGAAAATTTTTAACTTGTCAGCCATATCATTGAGCGCTGCGTACCTGGCATGCTTATTGTGGTAGAACTTATTCCGCGGGTTATACAAGCATTCCTTCTCTTGCCACATATCTATTAACTGTAGTACCGATTCTTTACACCAGTCCAACTGGAAAAACATAAAAATAAATATGGAAATTGTCATAAAAAAAAAAAAAATACATATGTAGGCTTACTTTTGTTAATTCCTTTCCAATTTTTCCCTCCATTTTCAATAATAAAATTGGTTATTTTTATTTACTATTACAATTATTAAGAATTAAGCACGACAAACAAAATCTTGTAAATTGATTATAATTTATATTTATTAAAATTTCAATTAATTTTTGCCGCCAAAAAATTTCGTTAATAAAAAACAGCTGATGTCAGATGGTTTGTCACTTGAAAATAGAACTCGTTCTAAATCAAAAATGTCATGTGTACTGTACACAGAGAAATAACACATGATATTGTTTGGAGGGGTTCAGACGATATGTACAAATTTACCATGTGAAAAAGTGACATTCCACATGACAAATACACATAATGTGAACACAGCTTTAGTGATGCAATGCATAATACTTTTAAAATAAATCTGTATTGCTCGCAAATAAAATGTTAAATGTCACAAAGCATCAACTTTAAAACCGATGCTCTGATTGCTTTTTTGATGCGTTACTAATACTTAGCAGTGACGTTTTGGAAGGGTTTGCATTGTATATATATTGTACTGCGGCGTTATGAAACATTATACTTTGTTCTAATACAAAGCAATTGACGTTTTGGAAGTCAGCCTATTTTGCAGTGGGAAATTTGATACTATAAGAATATTTAAAATCCGTTTCTCAAAAATTACAGCAATAATAAGAATACGATTAAGAAATTTTAAGAAATAGTTTGTTAGTGTACAGTTAGAGTTTCAGACAAGTCGGCAAAAAATTATTACTAACACACACAAGTGCAAATATTAATGTGTGTTGCCTATAACTGACTACTCTACGTCAAAATCTCTTATTTAAAAACTTTTCTTATACAATATTTTTTTTCTGAAAAGCTAGAACTTTAATAAAATACAAAAAAAAAGAACAAGTAAGAGTGCTATATATATGGCAGTGCCGAATCTTTGCTACCCTTCATCGACTATTAGAATATTTCAGGAGTGTTAATTATGGAGCGTTCTTAAAGAAATTTGCCAATGTGATTTCTAATGATATAAAACTGTGACTGACCAAAATTTATACATTATTCGTTAAAGCTTTACGCATGCTCAAATGTTTTTCTAAAGTTGGCCTTATATGGGGTAATTAACTGATCTTCACAAAACCTTGTGGTATGATTTCTAGTCCTATAGAACGAATTGGTGCAAAATCTTATATCAATACAGTAGTTTTGACTTAGCTGCACAATCTCCTTTGCACGATTTTTTGTGCAGGTAAATCAAAAATGCAGTTATCTTAAATGCATTAACCTGCCTTAATGTGCAGGTACACAATTGTGGTTATCTGCACAAAAGTGCAGCTAAAGTAAAGCGTTTGATTTAAAAGTAGAATAAAAAAACTTATTTTATTAATACATAAATTCATATTTTACTAAAATTATATTTCAACCAATCGTCTAGGAGTCTACTGGGAATCTCACAAAGAGTTTTTTATAAGCGAAAAACGCTTATATTAATCGTAAAGGGAATCCTTTATGATGTATGTAGAGATTATCTAACGAGTCTTTCAAAAAGCATGCCAAGAGTCGTATGAGACTCATGTAGGGATTATTTTACAACTCGTGAATTGCTCTGCCGTATGACTGAGCTACCTAAGTAAGGTTATCAAGCGTATTTTTCATGTCAAAACTTCTAATTTTCATACAATTTCTATAAAACAAACCTTAAGGTCGCGAAATCAACACCATCCTGTCGGAAAATCATTGTTAAAAGATCCTTAGGCCGGTTTGTTTTTTTAAAATTGTATTAGCAATAGCATTTTCATACTTCAAAAACGGTCTTATTTAGGTAGCTCAGTAATTGTTATACGAATCTTACAGAGAGTCCCAAAAGGTTCATTCGAAGATTTAAAGACGAGCGAGTCAAAAAATAATAAAAATATAATAAATTAAAAAGAGATTTAGATGTTTTTGTTACCGTTCAGATAATCATCAGAAGATTCTCTTAGGAGTTGTATATTAAACATAATCGTCTAACAAACAGCCTATGCTAGCTGGGAAATAACAGATTATTTTATACATGCATGTATGTATGTATATTTAATATAAAAGAAACATTAACACAAATAATGATAATTCACAAAGAACATAAAAATTTATGGAAAAAAAAAACAAAATAAGTGCGATTTATATATTTATAAACAGCTTAAATTGGATATTTATGTGAAAAAGTGGCTACCATATATTTTTATGTGTGCAGCTAACTTTGATGTTTTGTATGAAAATATTTTTAAGCTGCCCAAAAATATGAAAAATATGCAGGTATACAAAATGCACGTTAACAAGAATTTTGAAGAATAATTCCAGAAAATATGTATTTTTGGCAGTTAAGTCAAAGTGCAGCTAAGTTCAATTTTTTGTATGAAAATAATTTTAAAATGCCAAAAATTTTGTGCATTTATCTTAAATGTGCAGGTATAAAAAGTGCACTTAAAAAAGGAATTTGTATGGAATTATAAAGAATAATTCCAAAAATTATCAATTTTGTGCAGTTAAGTCAAAAGTGCACGTAAAGAAAAGGCAGTTAAGTTAAAACTACTGTATATGCAATCCGCCACTATTTAGATTAGTTTTTGCACCAAAATTATTATTTATTTGAAGTAGTGGTTCCACATTTGGATTCATAACTCTAATCCCACTGAACCTATTTTGCTGGATTTCAATACCAAACTGCGTAGGATAACTAGTGACAATTGGAAACAAATATAGTTCTTTTCTTTTAAGTTTTTCGAAAGTGAGCGTGTTTTCAACAGACGGACAGACATATGGAGGTATAGGCAATTTAAAAAAAAAATTAAATGAGCAATAACACCTTAATGGCATTATTTCATTCCTTACATGGAAATAAAGCCATATGGCCTTATTGCCTATGGCTTTATAGCACGGCGCCACTTTAAATTACTCAAGGACCCAGAATATATACACTTTATGAGGTCTTAGACAAATATTAAAAAAGTTTCACACGGAATGACAAACTTATTATACCCTCTACACAACTAGTTGTAGAGTATAGAAAAAGTGATAAGATTGAATGTAATAAAATATAACAAAATTACAGGATACAAATTTGCTGACTTCACCAAAAGAATGACAATTGAAACAGAAACTGGCAACAAAAAAAAAAAAATTTTTTTTAATGAACCTTAAATTGTACAATAACAACATGGAAAAAGGACAAGGAAAATATGTATGTCAAAGGTTTTACGCAAAAAGGATCAAAGCTTAATAGAATGATGAAAATTCTTAAAAATATAAGAATTTAAAGCCAGGAAGATATTAATTGAATGAAAAACAAGAGTGGCTGCTAATAAGTATGTGGACTAAGCACAAAAAATAAAATTTGACAAATGGACAGGAAGGCTGACACACGCGGATGACAAATACGTTTTTACTGATTTGGTACCAAATTTTTAAAGAAAAGCATGACGGTACTATTTTTAAAATAATTCGATTTTTTAGGCTCTGAAAATCGCTTTTACTTTAGCCTTACCAAAGATTTGAATTTTCATTGTCAACCAATACCCACTAGGTTGTTATGAAGGATATAAAATTGATGGTTGATTTCTTTTAACGAATTTTAAAATATCTGTTGACAAAAATCATTACTTATCAAGAAAACATTCAACTAGTAAATAGATATCTATATAAAAATCGGCAAAGATATTTACTTGCAGAAGTGCACAATGTATATTTTATTCAAATCTGTTCAATAATTTTAGAGTTATAAGCGTTCAAATTTGCTACTAACACAAATACAAAAAATTTGTTTTTTTCAATTATCAAATAATAAAAAAATAGGGTTGTCCATTATTCGACCTTTTTAGAAACCGGTTTTCGATTATTTCGACTATATAGTAGTGCTGGGAAACTATCGATAGTCTTAAACTATCGAAAATATCGATAGGAAAAATATCAATATCGATATTATTATTATTTAAAATACAGTTATGAAGACATGTTTTGCCATAAATTTTTACTTGCTATTATTAATTCACGCAGAATTACAGCAGTGAATACAAACAACAAGAATGGCAGGTGGTATGGATTGCTTAGCTGTGCTTTTTTTACTACTAACCTAAGTCCTTTATGCCGAAATTTTTATATGTTTACATAGGGACTGAAATGTCAGATAATTGTATGATGTTGTAAAAAAAATCAGAGAATAAAACAATGAACGACCATTAGAGGAAAAGGCCGCTAGATTGATAAGCTTTTGGGTTGAGAATCAAATCAAATTAGAACACTATCTAAAGTTGCAATAAAATACCTTATAGTCCCTGTTACTTTTGTTCCTTCAGAAAGGTGCTTATCAGCATCACAATTTTTAAAAACTGTCATCTAAAGGAGCATATAGACGACATGTTTTTGTCATCTGACATGTCAAATTTTCAAGTCACATGTAATTGTGCATGTCTGTCAAAATCGCTGTTTTACATAAGCTTTATACTATTCGGTCACAAACGTACATGTAATTTGCTTCTGACATTGTCTCGGTTTTTTTCACATTGTTATTGCAGAAACCAAAGTAGTGCTCGGTTTCAAAATAGCTTGCTGCCGCCATGAAAAGTTTTATTTGCGCCGTAAAATAGTTCAGCCATCTTAACATTTTTTTTCTTTTAATTCAAAGATACCAATTTAGGATTTTATAATAAAACGGTTTTAATATATATATTCACATAAATTCTATTTAATAGTAAGATGATCAAACATATCTCGGTATTGTAAAAAATTAACTTCAGCCGGCTAATGATTCCGTCAATAGTGGACGCCGCTGCCGGTTTCTTGCCGGCATAGCTTTCTGATGTCAGATGGTTTGTCAGAAGAAAATAGAGCACGCTCTAATTGAAATTTTGTCAGATGACTTTGCGTCTGACTTTTACAGAAGCAAAGTTAAAAAGGTAACACACGACATGTATGTGTTTTGCAGTGGAAAATTTGACATGTCAGATGACAAAATCATGTCGTGTACGGTCGCCTTAAACTAACGTGCATATGTACGTCTCATACGTTCAATAAAGTGATAAAAACAACGAACTGTAGCCTGATAAAAAGCTAGTTCAAGATTTCCTACTTAAGTACAAACATTCAGTCGATAGTAATATCGATATATCGATAGTGAAATCTGACCCATCGATAAATATCGATAGTATTCCGGCACTACTATATAGATCTTATGTGTAAATCGGCTCAGGCAAAAGAATTAAGAACACTTTCTTCCTTTGTTTGTCAATCGAACCTCTATGGGGAAAAAGTATCAAAAAGGGGAAATACGGGAAATTAAATTTCTTTCTTTTACTTTTCCATGCTTCATGTGATAATTTTTAAATTTTCTATAATATTAAACTTAATGTTGGTACTTTTTGTTTTTCATCTGGTACATTTAAATTTTTGTGAATAATCGACCTACAAAGATAAAAATAAACATGCATGGTCCTGAGTGAATAAGAATGTCTGAGGTACTTTTTCGTTCTACATCTGGTACTTTAATTAATTTTCGTTAATACTAGACATAGAAACATAAAATTAAACATGCAGTGTCCTGAGGGAATGAAAATCTATTAAGGAGACTTTTTGATACTTTTTTATTTTTCAATTGATATTTTCTGATATTTTTTATATTGAACTTACAAAATTAAATTAACTTACGCAGAAGATTAAATATGAACCGGAGGTTAGTCCCTCGCCAAATCGATTCACTAAGACGGAACAAATAAATGCTAGAAGCATGTAAATTCATATATACTTAGGTGAACTATGTTTTCTTCATATTAACATAAAAATGTATGGTCGAATTTTGACCATTAGGCGAACACTAGTAATAATAATAGAATGTAAGAAAATATATACAGTGAGTAATTTATGTCCGTAATTTTTACAAATAGAAAGCTGGTCGTGTCGTACCTAACACTTATCTTTACCTATTTGAACATTTATTTGGCCTACGTGCTTTTACCTTCAGTTCTCTTTTAAAATATGGCAGCTTCAACACCACAGATTTCTGTGCACAGCTAGATTTCTTTTTGTAGAAATTACGGGCATTATTGTTGGTGTTTTGTTTAAGCTTTAATATTGTTACAAGTAGGACTTTGAGTGTTTATAATTCTTATTCGCTTTTAGGTTTTATTTGTATAATATTTTTAGCTTTTATAAAATCTTTGGAAAAGGTTTCCTAATGATCTGGCCTAAGCAACCAGTGAAATGCGCATAGAAGCTAGCTTTCCCTCAACAATAAATTTCAGTGCATTTATCAAATATGAAAAATTAAGAATTTAGCACGTCATACAGAAATCTCTATTACAAGAAATATTTCACTGTTTGTATGTTTTGAGTTCTATCACATCCGCTGGTTCTTCCTATTGTCAATTTTTAATGCTATTTTATAGTTCTGTATAAACTATATGCAGCTCAGATATAAACGATTAAGTTTTCTTGCTGAATTACTGCCTATTTCACTGAATGCGAGAGAATACTTTCTCTGCACAACTTCATTTAAAACCATAACAAATCCCAAAAACTTTGGTTTTGTTTGAAATGTGTTTGTGCAAAAGAAAGCGTTCTTTCGACATCGTGCAAATAGCAGTTAGTGTTTTTATTTTAACAATTGTTTTGATAAATTCAAAAATATGTTTTTTTAAGTCTATTTTTGATCCTTAAATATTCGAAAATAAAGGACAAAGCTTTTTAGAATTTCATAAAATAAATTACTTTATTGGTGCAAATTGTAAATTGTAGCAAAAAATCGTCAGTTGTACCAGGGCAACCAACAACGTCCATGTAACATTTTTTTCCATCTCTGACATGCACTGGTTTATATCATAATTTTTTTTTACTTTAACCAAAATAAGCTTTAAAAAAACATTCAAAGGACAATAAAAAAGAAAAATGAAATCAAATAAATAAATAAACGAAAATGTCGCAAGACAGAGACTAAAAACGGATTATGATTAAATACAATTTAACGAAATTGTTTTAAAAAAAGCGGTTTTTCTCTTTCGTTTAACACACTATTTACGATACAATCGCATCTCTTTATAACGGGTTTTTGTCTACTTTTAAAGGACAACATGGTTTAAAAACCCAGAAATAAATACTCAGCAAAAAATAAATGTAAAGCCATAAGCGAAATCCACTATGCAATACGCATTCACAATAAGAAAATATTACTAAAATAAAAGGGAGAAAATGCGAAAAAAATAAACCTACAAATGTGTAACCGACATACGAGGGTTGGGTGAGAGACTTAAATTTAATTTTCTCAGATTCAGTTTAGTGAAATGTTGTATCTTGTAGTAACATCCTGCACAGAAAAAATTCACGCCAATTTTTTTCAATTAAACCATTAATCAAACATAACAGCAGCTTTAATTAAAAATTTAAACTAGTGAATTAAACGTTTTCTTATATCAGCAATATTAATAGAGCAAAAGTTGGTAATATCAAAAAATATTTAATTGATACTATTAATTTGTTTCTGGTGCAAATTTAATTAATTAAAAATATTAAATTAATACTATTAATTTGTTTATTGGTGCAAATTTAATTAATATCACAAATTTTTTAATGACATACATTTTTTATTTTTTTTCAGTGTAAAGCAGAAAATGTTGTTAATATCAAAAAATATTTAATTGATATTATTAATTTGTTTATTGGTGCAAATTTAATTTACTTTTTAATTAATATCACAAATTTTTTAATTCGAATCTGGAAATGGTTTTTCCCTATCACGTCAGGTTTTCGAGATACAAAAATGTTTATATTCGTTTTTTACATAATAAATCACAAGTTTATTTAAAAATCAATGAATTTTCAAACGTGAATGGCGTTACTTAAACGTCGTTTGAACTTTGTTGGTTCGGTTTCACGTATTAGAGTCCAGCAATAAAGCCCAACCATAATATGCATACACTGAAAGAAAAATGCTTCATATATTTAATGAATCGTTTTCATAAAAAAAATTTCACTGGTTAAATGAAAATGTTCATTGTCCAAATGGAATTCCGTAGATATAATGATGTATTTTCGTTAAAATCGATTCATTGGATTTCGTAATTACGTTACAAATTTTCATTGGATATATGAAAACTAAAGTTTGTCCAAGTTAAACAAACAATTTTAATTGGGAACATAAAAAACAATATACAAACATAACTACATTCATAAATTAATACAATATTATAGTTTCCTTAAAAATATGTTTAATTGTTAATTAAAAATTGTAAGATTTAATTATTTCATACATATAATGTAATATGCCATTAAACTTATGAAATCAAAAATTTTTTTATAAAAGCAACATATTTCAATAATTGAAAAAAAAAATTATTTTTAACATTCAAATAACTCTATAGTCTCAATAATTAAAAGTATAAAAATATTTCGAAAAAGCATGCCTTCATAAATTTAAATTTTCATTATGACAATGAAAATGTCATTATAGTAATGAAACAAAAACTTTCAATTCATAAATAGGTATGTTTTTAGTTTTCTTTGTTCTCTCTTTATGTGGTCTTTTTTTATTATGCGATAGCAAAAAATCAACGTTGTTTTTGTTGTTATGGGCAATTTAATCACATATTTACGCTCTTAATTGAGTAGTGGCTAAAAACATAGTTTTTTTTTATTCAAAAACTACACTGCCCCAGTAGGCTAGCTGGTAGTGAGCTAGTCTATCAGCGCCGAGGTTGCGGGATCGATTTCCGCCAGCGACTCTGGTTAAAAAAATAAGAAGAACAAAAAAATTCAAAAAAAAAATAATATAAAAAAGTCTATCAGCGCCGAGGTTGCGTGATCGATTCCCGCCAGCGACTCTGGTTAAAAAAAAAGTTGAATAAGAACAACTTTGATTAAAAAAAAAAAAATTAAAAAATAAAATAATAAAATTTTTTTTTACTTTTCTCAAAGTATTCATCCAATGAATAACATTCATAGATCTAATGTAATGTTTCATTAAATACATTTTAATGAAACAGGTTTCATTGATCCAACGAAGCGCTGCATAGGTTCCTTTTTAATGCAATTTTTCATGGGATTAATGTCAAAATTCATTGGTATTCTGAAGAAAATTCTTTCAGTGTAGCCGTGCTTAACCTACTTTCAAAAACCAACAAAAACTCTCTCAAATATATTAAAAAAAAAACAAAATCAGAAAACTGTTTCGCACTTTGCTTAAGCAAATGACAATTTCATAAAACTTAACAAAGAGTTTCCTTAAGTTCAATATGGTTTGGCTCATGTGAATTACATGTATTCGCACATTTGCTTTCGCCAACTTAAGCACATTATTGTTGGGCTCATAGTCTCCCAGCATGCTTTTCTCCCAAAATCCTTAATAATGTCTCTCAATATATAAAATCTTGGTGAGCACGCTCCCCGTGTTCGTCGCTTACTGCTTTTTTTGGAAAAAAAAATCTTAATTCGAATGTAGAATATGCAATACATTGTCGGTGTCCCACGGTTTGTCCAAGTTTCGGACTGCAAAACCAAAATAATTTAAATATGCATATTTTAATGATTCTGATATTGCATTTCCTTTTTTTCCAACCAAATATTCACCGCACACAAAACAAAATTAGCTTGAATCAGTAACACACGATCTCCCTGACATGCTTTAATGCTATTTTTTTGAAGATTTAGAATCAATATGGGCTTCTGTCAAATAAATAACTGTGAAATTGTAGTGTCAGAATTGACTGTTTTACAGTATTGCCAGCATGCGATAAAAAATGAACAAGACGTGATAGCCAAATTTATGCGCCAGGTTCGACTTTAGCGCACCCAGATTAGTTAAAAACATGCTTTGTTTCTGCAGCCAATTTTTTCCCAAATTTGTAGACCTAGTAATTCAATTGCCATACGAATTTTTTTGCTTAAGGTGGAATTTTATCACTTTTTCTATATTTTAGCACGGTTATATCTCGGTATAGCGTACGGAATATTCCTTTTGTGTCTGAAGCAAAGTTGTAAATTCATATTATCCAATTTAGGCCAAGCTGGTAATCACCGATCTTAAAGCCCGCCGTTGACAATAATGGCCTAGCCAACATCGTTTTCAAAGTTATATGTACTAATGCAGGCGGCCAGACGAAAATCCACACCAATTAGGAAGCATTATATCTTATATCTCATGCGGATTGCTTCCATGTCGAATAAGTCAATTTTGTTTGTTGTCTTACCTATTCGTTCAGAAATGAGCCTAATCGCTGAATATGATTTTTCAATAAAACAAATATAAAAACAATGTTATCACTTGCACATGTTATTTAAGGAGAATTCATTTTCACGGTAGCAACAATACAAATACAAGAGAAACGAAAGAGGCTTTTGGCATTGCTTGTAAGTGTTTACGCCTTGAAATATCCACCATTTCTACAGCCGGCTTTTCGCTGCCAGCTGAAGTAAATTCGCCTTGATGTTTTTAAACGCTATAACTGTAATCTATGGCTATAACTATCTATGTTGATTTGAAATGTTTGACTTTTTCATTATGAAAATACATTCACGCACTACAAAACAAGCATGTTTTTTTTAACTTAAATACATGTTTCCAAAAAAAAAAATCGGCTTTAGAATCGAAATATGGCTAATCGCAGATTGGTGCCGTTTCTCAATTAAACGCATATTTCCCAAGCCTTCTACCTTCGTTCGTACTTCTCATAAAAGAAAATTGTACACATGAATAAAAAAAATAAATTAAAAAAGCAAACCAACGATGCACAAACCAAAGTTACATATACCGGAAACGAAAAAATCTTATATCCTAAGGATTACAGCACACAGAGCATGAGAAGATCGGTGTATGTGCAATGTGAAGAAGTGTGTGTCTGTATGTGTATACATATGTAGATGTATGGAAGCATAATGTGGTTGTAGTGGTTTAAATTGGTGACTCTGGTATTTCTTTTTTACTTTCTGCTCTGTGTTATTTTATTTTAACAGGATGATGACATACAGAAAACCGTTTTGTACACACATGAAAACAATTATTTTATGCTGTAAGTGTGTTTTTGTGTAAAAGTTAACTTGCATGTTGAATGCATATCTATATGTGTATATTCAATTGTATGCTGATACGTTTTAGCATGCATACACACATATATTTTTGTATATATTTTGTGTGGGGCTTTGGTAATAGTGTCGAAACAAAAGTTATGCATTGTCACTTTAATGTCGTGCTTCAGAAGCAGCACTAACAACCCAACTCCTTTCCATTTACTCCCATCGCCATCAAGCGAAAGGCTTAACCATCCGACATCATCTATACGTTAAACCTCTTTAGTTTAAGCCAAAACTCTTAAACGAATTTCGACACAACAATACTTCAGCAATGCCATCATTACCAAAAACAACGACAACAACAACACATAAAAGAAAAGGCTAAAAAAAGTGAATGGGAAAATATAAAAATAAAATGAAAACGAATAAAACGTATGAAATTGTACGTTTTTATTTAAGGCAAAATAATCATGTTGGGTTGGTTGAGCAGATACGAATTTTTTTTTTGTTTATAACAAAGACATTTTGTACTTTTATTTTTTGAAGACGAAACGAAAAGAGATCAATATGAAGCCATGGCTCGTAATCCAGTCATACATTGTTTACGAATTTTGTTTGGACGGAGAAACATAAATTCCGGTATAAATGCGAAATGCGTTGTTGAAGAATTTTGTTGGTCTGACTCTGCAATTTTTTTTAAATTGTTTCTAAAGGGTTTATAATAAAATAAGTATTTTAGTTAAATATTTATAGGTTAATCCCTGAAATTATTGTTTAAAATTGGCTGTATTTTTGGTTTAATATTTTGTTAAGTGTCTCTTAACGAACAAAATCAGATTTAGACAAAAAAAGTTATAATTGTTTTCTACATATTTTTGGTTCTTATAAAATGAACATCTTCGTAATAAATGAAAACAAAAGTGAAAAGTAGACGATAAGTGAAAGGCATTCGTTTAAAAAACAAATCACCACAAAATGGAAAATAACTGCGATATTTTAAAAAAGGAAACCTAAAAAACTAATACTATTATTCAATATTCTATAAAGGTTCACTTATAATTACATAAATATGTATTTACAGGTTCAAAAAATTCAAGAAACAATGGAACTACATACGCTCAAAAATATGAACATGTGTATGTACATTAGAGCGGGTCGACCTCCTTACAAAAAAATGTTTGTGCCAGTCACCCCCTCGAATGAAAGGTATGTCAATGATGTTTCTAAAACGGTTAAATTTTTATAGCCACGCCTCCATATGCAGCCTATTTAGTTTTTGAAATATAGCGCTGCCATTTAAAGTCCGATCACATCATGTCGCGTACCGTTGTTCATGGCATAGTACGTACTCCCTCTAAAATTGCAGCTTAAGAATTTCTGACCGATATTTTTGCTTGCGTTTGCAAGGCATCGACACACTGTCAAAATCAATCTACAAAAAGTTTGGGTCAATTTCTGCTAATAATACTTTTACACTTATAAGTTAATCTGACAGCACAGATAATTATACGTGCGATGCGAAATAGAAAACTGTCCTTTTTAAATTTAGAAGATTTAAAGGAAAAATAAAATACGGAAAGTGGCACAAGCTAAACTTGCAAGCAAATTGTTAAAGACTGCAGTAATTTTAGAAAAACATATTACTGTTTTGTTAAAAAAGGTAAGCAAACAAAGGACATTTGTAATGAAATGCGTGCATATATTAAAAAAAAAAGGAACGATGGGAAAAGCCTTGAGTTCAAATTTTAAAATGGTTGGACGTGTCAAGTCTACAGTGCAGACTGTAATAAAGCACTTGTCTAAGTCTCAATTTCTAGTAATCAAGCCAAAAACTAAAGCCAAAATTACCTTACGAGTTGAGCAATTTATAAAAAGCGTTGTTAGTGAAAATCCCAAAATAACAGCCGTGCAAATTCGAAACACTTTCTAAAATTACCACAATATTAATGTTCATTCAGAAACAGTGCGAAGTGTTCTGCGAAAAAGCGGATTACATAGCCGCGTGCCAAGAAAAAACAAACATTAACTGGGGATATAAACAGATAAAAGCGACTCGACTTCGCACCTAAGTATGCGGACAAATCAATAGTCTTAAATTTAAATGATGAAATAAATGTTTGCTTTCATTTAAAAATGTTTGATTTATTTATTTTTTTAAATATCTCTAATTTTTGGAAAGTTAAATAATTGTGAAATCGTACGTATTAAATTATCTGTGTGACTGTACATACAGTGAAGTGTAAAATACCACCATTCTTCCAAATGTTCCAAAAAAATATATCTTCGCAAATATCTTCTAAATATCTATATGTTTATGTGCAGCAAAATTTATTATAATTTACTACTAAATATATATGCATTTACTAACACTTTTTATAAAATATTTTGTTCTTGAAATTCAATTTTAATTTTTGTCAAAAAAAGCCAGGGTTATCCACAAACACAAAACTTTTATATGAAAAAATAATAGAAATGTACGAATATTAATGCATTGTCAATAATGTTGATACACGAAAGAAAAAAACTCTATTTATGTCAACCATGAAGAGACGAAAGCTTTTAAATGGTTTTTAAAAACCAAATTTTGAACATAAATGTATTAATAAAGGGTGTTTTTTTAAGCCCGATAAAACTTGAAATTGTAAAAAATAACACAAAAAATTAAATTGTAATCAAAATTTTTTTTTTATTCGAAAATCAATACGTGACATTAACATTTGAAAATGATTTCGGGCATATGGGCACCGCGGCTGATCTTGACGAAGCGCATTCTGGACGTCCAATTTTGGGCCACTTTTTCGAGCACTGCTGGCCGTATGTCACGAATAACACGAACAATGCTGGCCTCCAAGGCGTCAATTGTAGCTGGTTTATCAGCATAAACCAGTGACTTCACGTAGCCCCACAGGAAATAATCGAGAGGTGTCAAATCGCACGACCTTGGAGGCCAATTGACAGGTCCATTTCTCGAAATCAACTTATCGCCAAATTTTGATTTAAATAAGTCGATGGTTGCGTTCGCCGTATGGCACGTAGCGCCATCCTGTTGAAACCACATCTCCTCCGGATCAATGTCATCCATATTTTCAAACAAAAAATCATTGATCATGGTGCGGTAACGATCTCCATTGACCGTAACGCGAGCTCCGGCCTCATTTTTAAAGAAATAAGGTCCGATGATGCCACCAGCGGGAAAACCGCACCAAACGGTGCATTTTTCTGGATGTATTGGAGTCTGTCGGGTCTCTTGTGGATTGGTCTCGCTCCATATGCGGCAATTTTGCTTATTAACAAACCCGTTAAGCCAAAAATTCGCCTCACCGCTGAACACAATTTTGCGATAAAACAACGGGTCAGTTGCCAACTGCTGTAGAGCCCAATCGGCGAAAGAACGACGCATATAATGGTCTTTGCGCAAAATTTTCCACGTAGTGGACGGACAGAGCCACAATTCCTGCGACCGACGACGAATCGATAAATTTGGATCTTCTTCCACACTTTCGTTTACAGCGGCGATATTCTCTTCAGTACGCACATTCCTTCGACGTGTTGGTGTTATTGCATCCTCTAGAGAGTATGTGGTACGAAATCTATCCACAGTTCGACGAAGATGGACGATTATGTACGCCATAAAAATGACGAAGTCGTCTATAAGTTGCGCGAATCGACGACTGATTTTCAAAGTAAATTTGGATAATTTCGTAGCGTTGTTCAAGCGTGATTCTATTCATGATGATTTGTCAGAGTATACTGAAACGATAAAAAAAAATATTTCATCAAAATTTAATTTTTTGTGTTACTTTTTACAATTTAAAGTTCTATCTAGCTTAAAAAAACACCCTTTACAAAAACTTCAAGATAGAAGACTTATGTTTTACAAAACCAGGCTAAGAAGGTAGTTGTAGTTGACGTTTAAATCCTAGTACTCTGGGGCCAGATTCTGGCAGTCGTGATCGAGTAATTTCTCGATTCGAAAGCAATTTAATATCTAATTATTTCAGTCAATACTGAACGAGTTGGAATTATTTTTTCGTTATTGTAAAGAATTCATTTGAGTTTCACAATACTGAAAAAATAATTTCGATTCGTTCAGTATTGACTGAAATAAAATTGTTTTCGAATCGAGAAAGCACTCCATCACGAATACCAGAATTAGGCCCCTGTTTAAATTTGTGAAAATGTTGAACAACATTATTTATTTCACAAGAAAATTATTACATTTATTAATGTCACCTACTATGCGAGTTTATACAATTTGACGTTTTTATTCCTGCAAAGTATGCAATATTGTTTTGCGTATGTAAACAAACCCCACATGTATTTTACTAAAAATAATTATTTTTAATAAAAATTTTATAAAAAAGAAAGTAAATATGGATAAAAACTGTTACTGGTTGTGTTACTTTAGTTTTTAAGTTCTTATTTAATATCAAAAAATAATTTCAATTTTTGGGAATACAAAATTTTAATTTCAAAAGATTTTTTAATTTGTGCTTAATTCCCAGTTTTTATTATTGATAAAAAACACTTGAAATTTATTGTTGATGGGATAAGCTATTCCTATGCGCATTTCACTGGTTGCTTAGGCCAGATCATCAGGAAATTTCATCCATAAAGATTTTAGAAAAACTAAAGATATTAAACCAAATAAAACTGTTAAGCGTATAAGACTTATAGCAACAGTTCTAATTGTAATAATATCAAAGTTTAAACAAAACACATCAACAATAAATCTTTATGGATGAAGTTTCCTGATGATCTGGCCTAAGCAACCAGTGAAATGCGCATAGGAATAGCTTATCCCATCAACAATAAATTTCAAGTGTTTTTATCAATAATAAAAACTGGGAATTAAGCACGAATAACAAATTCTTATTTAATAACACAGTGGAACTCAGTTAACAAGTTTTTAGAATATATGAAATTCCTAGGAATGATTCTTAGCATCGTTAAGGTAGCCGCAAAAGTAAAAAATTCCGCGAAAATTCGATTTTTGTACCCTTTTTCCCCTGAAGCTACCTAAACGGTGTTAAGAATCATTCCTAGGAAGTTTATATATACTAAAAAGTTGTTTACTGAGATCTAAGGTACATTTTTGTAGTGGATTGTTTCCTTGAAATTTTAACGGTTTGCTACCTATGGACCTGAACAGGGGAAAAAAGGTAAAAAAAATCTAATTTTTTAAAGTTTCTTGCGATTTTGATCTGGAAGATGAAGTTTTTTTAATTTTTTGTTCTTTATGGCAAGAGCTACAACTTTGTCTCAGAGGGTAAATCAAAATTCCCAACGGTTTGCAAGATATGAGCCTGAGAAAATGATCACTTTTTTGCAAAAATGACACCGAGGCCCCAAATCTTTAAGGGCCTATAAAAAAAAGTGCATTACTTTGGGCAAAACTGGGGGGCACGGGTCTTTTTTTTTTTTTTTCTTGTAATTTCTTCATACTTTTTTGCTTTTGCTTAAAATTCCACGTGAAATAAGTGCAGCTTACAGTATTTCGCAGTTGTAAAAAAATGTTGCCAAAAACATATCGGAACTTTTTCACAAAATGAAGAGAGTACAACTCTATCAATATTTTTTTATAGATATTCCGCACAGGTTTTTTTCATATGCGTTTTGACAGCATTTCACGTGAAATGTTGAATAGAGTACTAGGCTTAAGTAGGGAATTAAAAAAAGTACAACAATACATAAGACTTTTTAAATTAGAGAACAATAGATTTGGTAAAAGATTTCCATATATGGGCAATTGCACGCATAAGTCTACCATCAATGGAAAAAATTAATATCTCATTTTGGTAATAAAAATGGTGGCAACATTATGTTATTTTTAAGTTTTTATAGTGGCAACAATTTTTTGATATTATAAATTTGATATTTTTTAAAAAATTTGAGTTAAAAAAAAAATTTTTTTAAGTTTTTGAAACATTTATATTTCTTTTTTTTAAAAGGGTTTGTTTTTATTTATTTTAGTTTCAATGTTGGTTTCTAACTTATTATTAGTGAATTCGTTTAGGTGGTGTTCATATCAAAAATAGCATTTTAATTAATTCATTAAGTACAAATTTGTATCTTTCAAATAATTTTAGAGTTCCTATTTTATGCGCTGTGATTTCAACTCTAACGATTCATGTAAAAATGCTGACTTTTATACTACACAAAGTGATTGTAGTGTCGGTCACGTTTTGAGCTGTAGTGTCAGTCACAAAATATTTTACCAATAAATATTTTTTTAAATAACTAACCGCTTTTATTTCTGCATTTTATAATAGTATATTTCTTAAACTTTCGATAAAAACACAAATTAAAGTTAATACGAAAGTGCAGAGGAAGATTATTGAAGTTTAAAACACTCTCGAAAACGACTTCCTTTTGCATGTAGTGTCAGTCACGTTTATATTTTACTAAATATATGATAGAAATATCATTGGTTGCCATTTTTTTCTCTATCAGATAATTGTTGAAACTACTAAGAAGCCATGTTTAAATTAATACTAAAAAAATATTACTAATCGTAATATAAGACAAAACAAAACGCAAGTTGTGTCAAAGGTAGAATCAGTCACATATGGAATTGCCCATATATTTTTTAAAACAAGAAGTTCCACAGAGGATTATATAAGGTGTATGCATCTCAAAATTGTTTTTTGCAAAGGTTTGAAATTAACCATAAAACTAATTTTATTGTAATTCTAAGATGTTTAGAAATAATTATTTGAAGAAATTATAGTTATTTTGCCAACAGAAGTATTCGGAAATGGCGACAGAACACACTACTTTCGACTTTAAAGCTTTGGGTAGATAAAATTATATCATATTCAGGGGTCGTATTTTTAATATTTGCAATTTTTTTAGGATTGTTATACCTTGTTGGAAAGGGTATCTTGTCCACATTCAATTTTTGTTATAAGTTTTGTATGTGTTGTTAGCAGATTTTAAATTTATTTTATTGAAATATATAATGTTTTTTGGCTTACCTACGCAACTTTGACTAGGATTTTAACAATTGCAGCCGTTTGCCGACGATCTAGTTTTTATATAGAATTAAAGTTTAACCCAAATTTTTTTAATATTTTTAATTAGGCTTAAGTTCATAAAATTTAACTTTCATTAAATTATTTTTTTATGAAGAAAGGAATTTTTACAACATGAAAATTAATTAAAATTGTTATTGATAATCTTTCATTCTTGACCATGGCTGGGATTCGAACCGCGGCCGGCAGGTTACCATGACATGTTTCGATCGCAACCACTTGATCTCCTCAGATGGATTTGCCGTCTTACACTCGCAGCCATCGACGACTGTTGATGTCAATAGTCAAATATCATTCCTTAAACCAAATTGTATTTTAACCTTTGGTAGATCGAAATTTGCTTCTTTTTTTTTGAATGATTGTCCATTTTTAATTGATTTTACATGTTTTTCCTACTTCTGTTTTCCCGTACTTTTGTCAAGAATTCTTCTTGAAGTCCAAAGTACATTTTTTGTCTTTCCTTTTCTTGTTGACCTTTTTCAGCACAACTTGAAGGACAAATGAACACATAGAGCTCGTGCCTTAGCTTTAACAATAATTAGTATTGTGGTTATTTTGTTGAACTATTTATGGTTTTTAATCCAAATATTTTTAACTAGGCTTAATTTCATCAAATTTAATTTTCATTAAATTATTTTTTTATGAAGAAAGGAATTTTTACAACATGAAAATTAATTAAAATTGTTATTGATAATCTTTCAGTTTAACATATTTTCCAAAAAATTATCAAAACTAGCTGCCTTTTCGTGTCTAAAAGAATATTGCAGCAAAAATTTTGAGCAACTCAGAAATAAAAACCAACATTTTAATTTAATTATTTTTGTTTATCTTGACAGTTTTTCGTTTCCTATTAAGCCAGAAAACAACTTACGTGATTTGTCAAGGAAAATCTCTTTATAATCGGCTTAAACGATTTGAATTTTCAAAAAAAAAAAAAAAAAATAAAAAAACAACGGATGTAAAAACGAATAATTTTAAGTAATCAATGCGCTTATTAATGCTTACCTACATTGCAACTGGTAAGAGTAATGGTAAAAGTATTGCTAAGTGTTTACGAAAAAAACTAGCATCTTTCAAAGGAATATTAAAAAAATTCAAAAAGAAGGCGAACAAAACTGTTAAAGTATTTCTTGAAAGACATGAAGATTTTTTAAATACAGAAGTTTTTGTTACTTTACCAGTAGCAATTAAGTCCATAAACTCTTTACAAGAACGAAGCAGACTAAATCAACAAAAAGTAAAAATACTTCCTTATGTAAAGATTACATCATATTTATAATGCGTATACCCAAGGACTGAGGCCAGTTTGTGAAGTAGATGAAACAAAAATTATTGAACTTGAGGCCTTTTTTCAAAAGCCAACAAGTAGGAGGTTTTAAAAACTCTGGAAGAGTCTGAAAATACTCAAGCATTTCGTGAGTTTATTTAAATTTGACAAAAGCTCAATGCATGTATTAAAGAAATCTCTTTTTGGAAAGAAAGTGTCCAGTTTTTCCACCATATATAAATTTGAGCAAGCAAAAAAAGTTGCTATCCACCCCAGCATCAATTGAAATTACAAATACGTATGCTAATACGTATCAATATCAATAGATAATCAATAGAGTCTATGGAAATTAAAAATCTTCAAAGATTAACTCTGTACTGTAAATGGAGGTGTTTGATGGTTCGTCAAGACAAAGTGAATATAAACAACCATTTCCCGAGGAATCTAACATAATTTCTATTAAACTTGTAGATATACAGTTTGGCAAAATCCAGCATAATTTATTTCATTTTAAATAATTATCAAACTATTTTGTTCCAAAAACTTGTTCAAATAATCACGAAAATAAAAAATATAAACATTAAACTTCATAAGCATTTTTTTAAGTATCTTACATTTGCTTCCAATGAAATTTATTTTAACTCTACTGCAGCTGAACCTGTTTTTAAAAAACTGCAAGCTTAAGCCCTTACAAATATTGGGGCTTAAAAGTCTACAGGCCGCAGGTTAGCAATTAAAATAAAAAAAAAAAATCAAGGCTAAAAATCTGTTAACAAATGTCAGTGGTTAATACAATTAAAACTAATGAGATAATACATAAAAACACCTTTTTTACTTGTCTTAACTTTTAACTTTTAAACAAAAGCTCATAAAAAAATCTAAAATATATTATATAAACGTTTTACTTTTTTTTGTTATGATTAAATTTTTATAATTAAAAGAACAAATTAAAGCGTAAGGTCCCACCTATTCAACAAGATAAGGAATCTTTACAAAAGTACGCATCCATTCAAAAGTTACAGTTTTTTGATGCGAATGTGAGCAAATTATTCCACTGTGCATTTTATAGAACCCTCTTCAATTGACAGCTACTATTTGAAACCCAGCGGTAGAAAGAAGGAGTAAGCAGGCCTTCTGGAAGCCCTTATTTCTCAGACACAAGTCCTTACTTCCCCATTCCATACTCATACATTTTTTACACACGATGTCCTAGCCAGCCAAGGCCTTCTGCGTTCCGTTCTTCAGTAGGCATGATTAGAGGCCTTCTGCAGCAGGTGTGATTTTAGGCTTTCCTTAGTAGGCCTATCTGAAGTCCTTCCTTGGTAGCCCTGTCTGAAGGCCTTCTTCTGCAGGTCTGATTGAACTCTTCTTTATAAGGCCTGACTGAATGCCTTTTTTGGTAAAAATATGGAATACCTACTACAAGTTTATTTAAACTTACCTTCAGAAATGCAAAAATGTTGTCTTAAATGAAAGAAATAATTCAACAAAAAAATATAAATCATTTTATTTCATGCGATTTTATTAAAAACATTTAAATCTTACTCAATATTATACATACATCTTATAATAAATCTTTACAAGCCCATTTAAAGAATTCAAGAAGAAGGAACATCGAGATTTTCAGACTTTAAGACTCCGAGTAATTCTTCTACGCACCTGCGCTTAGGATGAAATTCCTTATATCACTGCAATAGCTATTTTTCTAAATATTCATTCAATTCACTTGGTGTCAATTCTATTTCATTTATTCCCAGCGGTAAAAAGAAGGAGTAGGGAGGCCTTCTAGCAGGCCTCTGTACCCCTTCTTTTGGATGTACAAGGCCTTCTTGCTCCATTCCATACTCATATCTTTTTTACACACGTTGCCATTGCGGAGAAGGCCTTCCGCTCTCGCTTCTTCAGCCGGTACATAAAAAGGGTAACGGGACCAAAAAAAATTGATTTTGCTTTTGCTTGTGCAAAAATCAATACAAAAAATGTTACACCTTCTCTACTCCCTTCTCGTAGAAGCGAGTGTGAAAGGTGTATCTTATCTTTTATACGAAAGTGCCGAGGCCTTCTATGAGGCCTTCTTTAGCAGTTAGATAAGAATAGTAATTGAATCAAAAAATCTTTTTAGCAGTCCTTTAAAAAGGCCTGAAGTAAGAAGGTCTTCTGATTTTTCGTTTTGGGTTGTTTCCACTATAGTTTTATTATTTTGTGTTAGTTTATTAATATCACTTTGTTTATCAATTTTCGATCTTTTATTCATTTTGTTATATAAAAAAAATTTTAAATATTACCACAAAAACAATTACACAACACACCGTTCAACAACCGTTCATTTAAGAAAACTAATTTAAATTTACTTCTTTTTTCTTTTCACTTTATTATTTGAAGTGTTTGTTGTTTTGTCTTGGGAATGTGTTTTTTTTTTCATTGGTAACGGCTTATCGGTTTTGTTGCTGCAAACCATGATGCAATAATACACTTTGCTAAAAACGTAGTGGGCGCACAAAATCCCAGCGGGAAAAAGGAGTAGGAAGGCCTTCTAGAAGGCCTCTGCACCCCTTCTTTTGGATGCACAAGGCCTTCTTGCTCCATTCCATACTCATATCTTTTTTACACACGTTGTCATTGCGGAGAAGGCCTTCCGCTCTCGCTTCTTCATTATGTACGTTTCTTGTATGCTTGTATGTATGTGTAAATAGCCGATCATCTTTTTCCCAACAAACACGAAGTCAAACCTTTGATATGAAATGACTTTATCATTTGACATCAAACACAATTCTCAAACGTTTTTCAAATGCTTGATTTTTACATATAAATTCAAATTGATAATGAAGTAAACATTTGACATCAAATGTTTTATCAGTTTGATGTCAAATTGGTATCAAATGTTAAATTCAAATCAATACTAAACTTGGCAATACTAATGCGAAAAATAAATGTAAACATTAAAAATGGCGATTAAAGTTAAATTTTTACTTCGTGGTTAAATGTGTTTTACAAGTGAACGATTTATTTCTTGTGAACAATTAAAAATTATTTGTCGTCTTTCCAAGAATTAGATGACGGAAAGAATATTATTTCATATTTAAGCTATGGTGCCGAATGTTTCGCTCACAGTTTATTTAAATAAATAATGAATTTAAATTAAAAAAATAAAATAATTTTATTTATGATCCATATTGTGTTATAATCCACATTTGAAAAACGTTTGAGAATTACGTTTGAAAGCAAGTTAAAAATAAAGGCATTTTTCAATTTGAAAATAATTTCCCCTTTTTGTTGAGAATGCTATGATTTTCAAAAGATTTTCAAAGCATTATCATACGTTTGTCGTTTGAGAAAACGTTTGATTTCAAATCATTTTCAATTTGAAATCAAACCTCCATGTTTGTTGGGCTTGTCACAAATATGTTACAGTATACACATGTTACACTTTAGAATGTTACCTATACTCGCATGTTGTTAGAAGTTGTGCAACTTCGATAGGAAAAAAACTAGCTGCTTTTATTTACAACTATTACATGTTTATCATTAATGTACTTCATTAAGGATTTTTTAAGCTATTTGAGCGGTTTCTGCATGATATTACGGTTTGGAAAAAAAAAACAAAATTGACATCACTTATGGCTTGAAAACTAAAACGATAATGATATTCATAGAATTTTTTCATTATGAAAACATTTTTTTATATTTTGTTTTTTAAACAGGGATCAAAAATAATGGTTGTTTTTTTTTAAAGGTTATTTGCATTTGGTTGTTTTTAACCATTATCGTTACATATATTTTTAACTTTAATTCGTTACGATAACCAAAATAAAATATATTAAATGATAATTGTTATTTAAAACATTTACCTATTATTCATCAATAATAATTATTATATATGATTTTTTATCGTTTCTCTTATAACTGTTAGGGTCCCTGTTTTTAAACTATATGTTCACAAAATTATGAGCGGTATAAGTTTTGACATACAAAAAAAACATTGGTTGTACAAACAAAATAGTAAGTAGCAAAGTTGTAGAACAGGACAGTATGAACACCTTAAGTTAAAGTGAGGGTAAAATATGTAACATATTTTGCATGTCTTTCATCAACATATATACAAAAGAACTTAAAAAATTTTCCCACAGCTGTATTTTTTGTACAAATGAACACAAAAATGTAGAACATGTGACATTTATGCAACATGTATCTTAAAAAAGAAATCGCCATAAGTTTTATGTTTTTCATTCAGGATTTCCCGGGACAAAAATCCAGGGATCCCGCACACTTTGTGGGAAAATATCCCGGGATATTGGTGCGGGAATTCCCGGATTTTTTTTGAATTTAATTAAAGCTACTTTACTGCTGATATAATTATAAATAAGTTGTGTTAAAATAGTCATGAAATAGATCTTAGCCGTTAGGCAAAAAGGTCTTAAGTCAAAAAAACGCATTTTGAGTTTTTGAATGCCTTTAATTCAATATTTTTTCTCTTTTGTTTGGTTTAAACCACTTAAGTCTATCAAAACTCCTTCTGATCGTTATCATCTGCTCTTAGGAAAAAGGTCTATGAAATACACCAAACAGATATTTTTCAATTAAACATAACGAAAAACTACAGTCTCCGACTTAAGACAGTTTTGCCAAACGCCAAAGAGATGTGAATTCATAACCGATAAGTAAGGTAATGTTTAATGTTTTATGCTCTGAAATTTCGAAAGAAGAAGAGTAAAAATGTACAGAATTTTTTATTTGCTTAAAGACCAAGACTTATTTTATAAAAACGAAAAAAATTGTTTATAAAAGAATTTCCGGATTAGATTCTGTAAGAGACGATGACAAAATTTTAATATTTTTAATTAGGCTCAAGTTCATCAAAATTAATTTTTAATAAAATAATTTTTATAAAGAAACAAATTTTACAACATGAAATTAATTCAAATTTATAGATAATTTTTCATTCTTGACTGCCGCGGGGCTCAAACCCATGCTTTCACAAACATGTTACCCTCTTTAGAGGGTTGCTAGCAGTCAATAGTCAAACATCAATCTTTAAACCAAATTGTATTTAACACTTGGTAGATCGAAATTTGCTTTGAATGATTATCTTTTTTAATTGATTTACAAGTTCTTCCTTACTTCTGCTTTTTCGTACTTTTTGTCAAGAGTACTTCTCGAAGTCCAAAGTACATTTTTCTGTTTTTGTCTTTCTTTTTCTTGTTGTAAACACAGAGCTCGTGCCTTAGCTTTTAACAATAATTAGTATTGTGGTAATTTTTGTTGAACTGGATTCGAGCCCCGCGGCAGTCAAGAATGAAAAATCATCAATAATTTTTAATTAATTTCATGTTGTAAAATTCCTTTCTTCATAAAAATAATTTAATGAAAATTAAATTTGATTAAAATTAGCCTGATTAAATATATCAAAATTTGCATTAAAAACCATAAACAGTTGACAAAAGTTGTTAATAAAGAAAACGCTTATTCGATTCGAAGAAAATATTTTTTTTTTAAAAAAGGAATTACAAGTTTTGAAAGAAGTGGTATGAAAACTGAAAGTGTCTAAAGATTATATAATGTTCTTTTGACTATACAGGCTTACATCCGTAGAAAGGAAAAGTATTTTCTCATTGAAATCTTCTTGATTAAAATTAGAAATAGGCTTACAAACTATTCTGTAAATTCTAATTCTGAACTAAAATCCCATTTTAAAAGAAATATTTTGTAATAATTTGTTTAAATAATTTAATTTTTAAAACCTTTTTTTTTTTTCTTTTCTTCTTTAGCTTCACTTCGGAAAATCAAATCTTGTAACGTTAATTTAACCGCCTTATACTCAATGCAAATGGATGAAACTTTGCAGGCATACATATTCCCGATGACAATACACGAATACATAGGCGTAGCCAGGATAAAATCTAGGGGGGGACAGGCAAAAAAAAATGGTAAAATGCTTTTTTGACTGCCTTTTACTCAGTGCAAATGGATGAAACTTTGCAGGCATACATATTCCCGATGACAGTACACGAATACATGGGCGGAGCCAGGATAAAATCTAGGGGGGGCGGGCAAAATTTTTAAAACCTTTTCTTTAGCTTCACTTCGGAAAATCAAATCTTGTAACGTTAATTTAACCGCCTTATACTCAATGCAAATGGATGAAACTTTGCAGGCATACATATTCCCGATGACAATACACGAATACATGGGCGTAGCCAGGATAAAATCTAGGGGGGCGGGCAAAATTTTTTAAAAATGTTCTTTTTTAAGAAAAGCGTTTCTTAAAAAAAATTTTTAAAATGTTCTTATTTCGGTTTTATATTAATGCTGTTGGTTTTGAATTAATTTTGTGTCAATAAGTGCTTAAGTCTACTTGTTATGTTTTATATGAGAAAAATTAAAAGGTGGCTTTTGAAAATTTACTCCGAAATTAATATAATAAGTTCTCTGCGGTTATAGTTTTTTAAGTTTTTATTCCTAAACCGTCCTAATATCACAGATCGCAAGTTTTTATTATTTCACATTGAAAAAAGATTATCAAAAATCCTACAAAGTAATTGAAATTTTGACCATGTCTACTTTTGAACAGAAGTTCTTAAGGTGCCATTAAGCACTTTTTCCTTTTTGCCACAGAAATGCATTTATTTAAATTATTTAATTGATCTTGAAAAATAAATCAAGAAATGAAAAATTCTGGGAAAAGAAAAAATCTAATGAGAACAAATTGCTTAACGATGTTTGACTGTATTAAATAAACTTTAATTAAGTGATATGCAACACACATATTTCGATTTTACGATATACGTTAAAATGCCGAATCAGCAGCAGAGGAAATTTAAATCGATGTTTTTGTATGCGTAACTTAAAAGCGAAATTGCTTGTTGCCTAACCACAAGTGTTAAGAAACTGAGAAAGTACCCACCACTGTTCTATATAGATCAATAAATGCCAATGAACTGATTCTCCATTATCGTAAACCATGCATAGGGCCAAATAAACCACCACCATTTTTTAAATATGAAGTGCTATCTGCAATTTTTCAAAAATGTGTTTTTTATAGAAACGAGTTCACTGACTGAAGAGTCACCTGTCATTTAAATTTGAAAAGAAAACAATTTCCCAAAATGCTTTTTTTGCATAAATATTGTATTGTGCGATCAAACAGACACCTTTTTTTTTGTTTTTTTTTTTTTTTTTTTTTTTTTGGTAAAAAAGGGCTATCTACTTAAAAAATATTACTTGATATAAATGATAAAAAATTTTATTACAAAGTGGAGATATTATACATCAATGGGTTGGGAATTGTGTCTAGATTTCAAAAACTAATATAATTTCAAAATTCGCTATAGAAATTTGGCAAAAAAAACTGCAAAAAATTTGTCGATGAGTTTTGGTCTATAGTAAATTTTTATTTATTTATGTCATTTTAATTTGAAAAAAAAGTATTTGCAAAACGTTAATTTTTTACAAAAATTGTATTGTGCAGACGTTCTTTATGGTTAAAAGCTGCTATCTTCATAAAAAATATTTAGGTATATAAAAATATAATAAAAACCGTGTTCGTATGTACATATATAAATTGAAATTTGTGATCAATCAACATAATGAACTCCCTACAGCGTGTTGTAATCGTTTATACTTCATCTAAAGAAGATGAGGGCGATCTTATAACAGGTTTGTTGTTTAAAATCCGTCATAGTTATAATTTCAACCAAAAATTTATTCTAGATACAGAGAATGACATCATTAACAATAATGTGGTCTCTTGGCGTAGAAGAAAACGAGTCCTATTTTCAAAACTAGTCTATTTTCAAAAAATAGACTAGAAAAAAAAATAAACGTTTGGCGGGGCAGCAATATTTATTGTTTTGGACAACCGATGAAGTTGTCAAACAAAATATAATAAGAAGACAAAGAGAAATTGGAACCGCATGTTTATCGAAAACATGCATAAAATGTTCTGTAAGACACTGCTAATAATTTGATGACGCCACTAGAAAAGCAATTCTTAGAATGTTTTGGAGTAAGTCTTGGAAAGGTAAGCAAGTTTTTGTAACGACCCTTGTAGCACAGCTTGCTATAAGAACACGTTCTGTAGAAAATTCTAGAAAACGAAATAGCTTTATCCATAAACTTCCTTACAACCACAAATTGCTGCAAGTATGTAGAGCTATGTTCCTTTCCACTCTCGCTATAAGTAGAGGCATGTTTAAATATTGGTTGGTCAAAAAAATCCTAGTTTCATCGACTCCTGACAAAAAACAGAGTACTAAAATTTTTTTTTAAACAGGCTGTACTTAAAGAAATTATTTGAAAAGCGGGACAAAATGGAAAGTTATTATTGCCGCAAAGAAATTAGTAAGATATACATAGCAGTAACGTTCAAAAATAAAGTCGATATTTATAATGTCTATAAATCAAAATGTTTGGAGAATAAGGTTTGACCTGTATCACAATCTAAGTTTTACAATTTGTTCCACCAACAAAATATGGCCCTTTTAAGCCTCGTAAAGACGAATGTGACATAAGTGTCGGATTTAGGGCCAAACAAGTTGGATTACACGAATATAACACACATATTTTGAAAAAAGAACGTGCACAATTGGAAAAACAACAGGCCAACGCACATAGGGGTTTTTTGCCAATCTAGCCGGACATTAAGCAAAAAATTTTTTTTAAGAAATGGAAAAATTTAAGTACGCAGCTCGACAGACAACAAAGTTCTGCATCGTATAGTGAATTTTCAAGTCTTTTGCTTGAGATTTGTGGTTTTGGGACACTGTTAAAACCAGGAAAGTTGATTAAATTGCATGCGTGTTCATTGACTTTTTACGGTTTTGGGAGGTTTACAATATATTTTTTTGTAGATAAACGAATAAAGATTTTACATTGAATTTTTTTTTCTGTGAAAGACTATATAAACAGCTAATTATGAAAATTTTTAGAAAAATTTTATTTGAATTTTTTATGATAAAAAAATTAGTACGAAATTAAAAAAAACGATTTTTTTGTTCACTTTTTTGTAAAAAAAAAAAATTTAAAAGGTTTTTGAAGGTGAGTTCCGCTGAGTTCTTAAACATCACGATAAAATTTGAAATCTCTACTTTTAAATTCAAAAAAAAAACGTTGCGCGTTGTTGCGCCATTTTTTTTTATGATTTTTTGAAAATTTCACCTTTTTTCTGTTTTTGCTCATCTTGCATAGGTACATATGATAGAAACCCTTTCGTCAGTCATAAAATGTTTTGGTTGTACGAAGATGGTTTTTATTTAAATTATTACATCTAAGCCTAATATTACCTGTGTAAAAAAAGGGATGTGCGAAACAGTAAGTAACGGGTTTTAACCACCTGTGCGGCCGCTAAAGGACGTTATTTAATAGAGCAAAATAAATGTACCTGTTTTGCATAACTTTTAAAATCATTAACAACAAAAATAATATATAATAAAAAATCAAATCTGGGCTCTAGGTACTTAGTTTTTTTAAATATATATTGTGGTTTTTGCATAAAATTGTTATCAGAATCATTTTGAAGCTTCGAGAGTAAAATGGAAAAAGTGTATACGAATTTAGAGTTATTCCAAATTATACAAGAATGTAGTTCTAAACTCGTTGAAGAGAAATTACAATTTTTAGTTAGAAAATTGTGAGAAATTTCAAAATGTCAGGGAGATAGTGACATATCAGTAGTAAATCAATGCTTAAAGAAATTCAAATATTTTTTTAAAATATTTTGGCATTCAGCACAAAGAAAAAAGGATCGATTTGTAAGCATGCATGCCAAATGGCTGGAAGGAACAGTGACAATACCTTTTTTTGGGAGTTCGTCTTCAAAACGACTACAAAAGCCGTTTGTTGAATTGACCGAAAGAAGTAAGAGAAGAAAAACTGAAATCTTGCGAACTCAAACCGATGCTGATTTATTGATGCACGCTACCCAAACACAACTACAAACGTCTGGAAAAAAAGATGCCTCAGGTCTGCTTAAAGAAATTGTGTCTTCTCCGGCAAGAGCTACAAAAATAAAAAAAGCATACAAAGCTGCACAAGAGGATAAAGTAAAACAGCTAACCCCTCTAAAGGCTCTTTCTATATTTGTAGAAGCTGATCTTTCTCGAAAACAATATGAAATAATCCGAAGTGCCGCTAAGGAGGTTTATCCTAGCTACAATATTCTGCAGAGAGAGAAAAGTGAATGCTATCCTCCAAAAGAATCATTTGAAGTAACGGAAACATGTGCTCAAATAAATCTTCAGGATTTGCTTAATCATACTGCAAGTAGATTACTTACATATTTAAAAGATGTTTTATGTGATTCACAAATAGAAGAATGCAACTCCCTCGAACTAATAAGCAAATGGGGCTGCGATGGATCACACCAGGCACAATTTAAGCAAAAGATGAAAAATGATGCTTCTGATTCTCATATTTTTCAGAGTAGTTTCGTACCGCTTCGACTAAGATATGGTGCAAAAAAGGAGAAAATATTATGGCAAAATCCAACTCCTTCATCACCGCGATATTGTAGACCTATTCGCATCAGATTTGTTAAAGAAACTGTAGATGTAATCCAAGAAGAAATTAATTATGTACAAGATGCCATTACTACATTACAAAACACTAATTTTTTAATGGAAGGAAAGTTATATTCCATAAAACATACAATGGTATTTACAATGATAGATGCAAAAGTATGTAATGCCGCAACACAAACTACGTCCACAATGAAGTGCTATATTTGTGGGGCTACTTCAAAAGAATTTAACAATTTGAAAATCAAAAGGGATATAGACGTAGATGCACTTTCTTTCGGATTATCTACTTTGCACGCCAGAATTCGTCTATTTGAGAGCATATTACACCTATCGTATAAACTCACAGTAAAAAAGTGGCAATTAAGATCGGATGAGGACAAAACTATTGTTAATGAGAGGAAAAAAACTATCCAAGAAAAATTTAGAAGTGAATTAGGGCTAATAGTGGATGTACCGAAGACTGGATTTGGAAACAGCAACGATGGTAACACCAGCAGACGATTTTTTTCCAATCCTGAATTAGCTGCAGAAATAACTGGAATTGCATTGGATTTCATCTACCGGATCAAAGTTATTATTGAAGTAATTACAAGTGGTCACAATATCCATTTGCACGAGTTTGCCAATTATTGCTTAGACACTGCAAAACTTTACGTTACTCTATATCCCTGGCATCCTATGACACCTACAATGCACAAGATTTTAGTACATGGCGCAACTGTAATGAGTGAGGCATTGTTGCCTATCGGGCTATTATCAGAAGAAGCGTCTGAGGCACGAAATAAACATTTTCGGCTTTACAGGCAGAATTTTGCTAGAAAGTTTTCGAGGGTTCAGTGTAACAAAGATGTTATAAATAGACTTTTGCTCAGTTCTGACCCACTGATTACTAGTATAAGACCAACTCCAAAAAAAAAGTCACTACCCTTTACGAAAGAAGCAATTTCTTTTATGCTTCCACCTGTACTTGGCTCTGAAGAGAATTCAGATTCAGAAGAGGATTTTGAAGAAGCAGACGAAGAAGAACCATGGCACTCATCATCATCTTAGTGCAAAAGAGAAGTTATTTTAAATAAATTAGTTGTTATTATTTTAAATAAAATTTGCTGTTACTATTATAAATAAGTTATTATTACGAATATATTAATTATTTTCAGATAAATTAAATACTATAAAATATATAAAAGTCACATAAAATCTTAAAAATTAATATGTTTTGGAAATTAGCAAAAAAAAAAAAAATTTTACAGGGTCGTTCCGGGGGGGGGGGTGTTTGGAGGGATATCTCCCCCTACCCATTAAAGTTCAAAAATTTAATTTTTATAGTATTAAGGCGTTAGTAATCTATTTCTTTTAATATTTACATTTTTTTTAAATATTATTTTATGTAACCGCCCTCAAAAGGGGGCGGGGGGCGAAAAGTGTAATTTTACGATCTCATGGGTCTTGTTTTAGGTTTTTTAACTTTCGCCGACGTTAAAAGTTGCATTTGCCAAACAAAAGTATGGGAAAAGTTTAAAAAAAATTGCATTTTTCAGAGGTTGGATTAGTTCTTCTAGGGGGAACATTTTCCTCCCTGGTCCGATTTTATTTATTTTTTAGGTTTACCTGCCTATGACAATATCACATATTTCTGCCAAGTTTCATCGATCTAGGGGCACTCAATAACTTTTAAGAAGCAATATAAGCTAAAACAAAAAGTAATGTCCGGCTAGATTGGCAAAAAACCCCTATGTGCAACGTTGTAGCTCAAGAAGGAAGATGTCATGTGCTTACTATGGATGCACAAGTAGTAAAACTTTGTCCCGATGTAAACGCACCCACTATTTACTATAAATAGCGCCTTCAAGTACACAGCCTTACAACTTATAACCTCGCAACCCATTAATGTTCAAATTACTGGTGGAATGAAAGTAATGAGGATCTGTCCGCATCGACGTTTATTTCATGTATTATACATTATTAAAAGATCTATTCCGATATTCCGATGGTTGTGGCTATCAAAATCGTTAGCACTTTTTATCCAAGTACTTAGAGAAGGGCACACTCAAATGGAGTGCGACAGTGCACACTCTAAGATTGAGGTGAAGCTGAAAAATCCGGCAATTTATTTGCTCAAAAGATGTCAGAAAGACGATCAAAATTGATAATAAAATTGTTAAAATGCCTTTTGTTACTCTATTTCTGAATTATGATTTCTTTGAAGACTATACGAACAAAAACTTATTCGTTTCACATTTTTTAGACCAGGGGCCAGATTCTGGCATTTGTGATCGAGTGCTTTCTCGATTCGAAAGCAATTTAATATCTAATTATTTTAGTCAATACTGAACGAATTGGAATTATTTTTCGTTATTGTAAAGCATTCATTTAAATTTCACAATACTGAAAAAATAATTTTGATTCGTTCAGTATTGACTGAAATAAAATTGCTTTCGAATCGAGAAAGCACTCGATCACGAATGCCAGAATTGGGCCCCTGGTGATATTGTTGATCCCACCGTATCACAAATAAAATCTCTTATCTATCTACTTAGTGGTGACATTATATATAAAGTTAGTATTGATGACGAATACAATAACTTTCCGACTAAAATTAAAACATACAGCGGTCATATAGAATCGCTTCTTCCCTTACAATCTGGCCCACGTCCTATTCAATTAAGCATTTATTAGCATTAAAGCCTTTTATTCCGCATGAATATCATTCTTTTTATGATAATTTAAAACATGCGGATAAGGATTGATTGTTTATTGCTTTCGAATAATGGTGAATGTAAAATAAATAAATTATAATTTCGAAATATGATAACGCGTTTCTCAATATTTTACTTTTTCATTAAATATTGTTTTGTTAAAAAAACTTATTATTTTAAAAAAAAAATCGTGTAACATAATTAAAGGCTCGAAAAATATTCATTACAGCTCATTTTATTTTTGTTCAAATAGTGCTTTCTGCTTATTTCAATGTTCGATAAAACTTTTATTTGTAAATAGTGCTATCAGACATATAAGCGCGAATATCTGGAATTAAAAAAAAATTAATTGGGGTATTCACAAGGTGTGCTATCATGTTGTATTGTCATAATGTTCTAACATTTTACAATGGTTTAAAAATATTGTTGTTGCTTTGTAAACAAAAAGTGTCTTAAATTAATAAAACTTTGTTTGCTATGTTTATTGTGCTGTCGTAATTAATCAGAAGAGACCTGCGTCGAGCAACTGAGCCGAACGGCTATGATTTTGTAGCCGTCGCCGTTAATGGTATAGTTATATCCGGCTAACATCCGAATTTAACCTGCGGCTAGCATTTTTTGCAACAAAACACTTGCGGCGTCAAATTGGATCGGCTTAGGACTCTGATGTTTGGTAAACAAACAAAATAAAATATTTCTGGTTTGCGTCTGAAAAATGGAAAATAGTCAGGAAAAATCTAATTTAATTTACTAATTAATGGAGAAAAATTAAAAAACATTATGATTTAAGGTAAATATTTATTTTTTTATATTTGTTTTAAATCAGCTGACTTAAATTCAAAATAGCACACTAAATTATGAGGGGTTGTTCACAACAGTCGTATTTTTTCATGTTATTATTTTAAGACATATGATTTTATGACACCTTGTGAATCCCCCAAATATAAAGACGTTTATTTTTGATAACATTGTAAAATAAAGTTTAGTTATTACTCCTTGAGTTATCGAAAAAATCAGTTTTTTCGCTCTCCTGTAAAATTGTGATTTTTCAGACAGCACTATTTGAAAAAAAACCCTCGATATGAAAAAAGTATGGAGAATTTTTGTGAGAATATTAAATATTTTTAATATTCAATATATTAAATTTTTTTAAAATTGCAATAAATTCCGTGAAACTATTTACTGAAATAATCTATGAAAAAAAACCAAAAGAGATTTTGAATGGTCATCTCAAATATGAGCCCCCACTGTGCCAATTTAGCAGCAACAATTCAAAAAGTCTTTGACCAGACGTTTGTAATTTTTATCGTGGTTTTCGTATATTCAGCCCTGCCAAACGTACATTTGTTGCATTTTGTGTAAATAGATTTCAATTTTTAACATACAAACCACAATATGGTGCATCATCCAAATATCTAAATAAACATCTATGGTCGAATGAAAAACGAAAAGAATAAGTGGAACTAGAAATCATATGACATCAAGTGGCATGTCAGAGTCAATACGTGTAATTCAAAAGGAATAACAAACAAATACTCACTCACTTACAGTGTGTACATGTGAAGAGTGTACAACAATTCTTTATTGGAGGAGCATAGAAATGTTAGTTTGTATCTCATAGTAACTCAACACCTGCTTAAAATTTATTACAAAGTTGCATCCATCCATCTGTACGAATGTTGAATGAATGAAAAGATGGATGGATGGTATTTAGAGTGGAAATACATTGAAGCAACACTTGATGTGGTTTGACGCAGTCATCATATAGAGAAATAAAATTGGATGAAAATAAAATAAATTTAATACACAAAATTCTTGTATGCTCTCTCTTTCTCAAAGTGGAGTGTGATGTTGTCTTCTTAGTAGAAGATGATGATGTTGACGATGTCGACAATGATGTCGGTCGTCCAAAATGGAACAAAGGTAGGAGGTTAGTGTGATGAGTTTTTGGTTTATTTTAAAATACATTTTGCATTAAAATAGCTATTTTTGCTTGAAACTATTTGGCGTTCTTTTGTCCCCTTTCGTGAATTTATGACTGTATATATTTTTTTATTCCCGTTGTTGCAATGGGGACCAACCTGCCATTCACGTCTATCAAGGGCTACGGGCCTTTATTTCACTCCAGGTCTTCATCACCCATTTAATTTCGCTGTCGAGTTGGCTTCTGTGGATTCAGGGCGCATATCTTGTCAGGTCATCTTGTTGTTTGCTCAACGTATGTCCAGGCTAGTTTCACTTACTTCTTAGCTATTCGGCTGCTTAGGGGAATTGTCCTGTCGCGGTCCATTTGTGTCAATTGTTGTTAAAGCAAATATCCCGTGACCGGTGAGCATAATATTTTAATGCAAAAAAAGGAATTTTGATAGGTGAAAACATGACACATCACTTAACTAGTGATAATGTGTTTAAATTGCAGTTGCTCCAGAGGAAATGTAATTGATACAAAACTTGTCATGTGATTGGATTTTATGCGGAAAGTGGCTGATTTTATCTGGTTCTATTACTTTATACGAAGAAGATCTACATTATTAACATAGTTCACTCGGGACAATTTCTGCTACAGGCATTGTTTTAACCTGTTACAAAGTGTCAAAAAGATGCACATTAACCCCCTCCTCGGTTTTCGCCATGTTAAAGTGACAAGTCTCCTTCATATAAAGTGTTAGAACTAGAACTTAAAAACTGTCCCGTGACAAGTTTGGTGTTAGTTCCCATGCCCCTAGGATACTTTTAAATTGTGTAGGATGTTTTATAATTCATAACAGAATTTAAGGCACATTTGATATTAAATAAGTCCTACCAAGATCAGCATTCTACTGCCTCCATAATTAGTAATTTAGTCGGCCGTTTTGAGAAACAGGGTTCAATGATCGACCATCCTGGAAGACGTGCTTATTGTAATATTCGCACTGAAGGCAGAGTGCTAAAAATTAATCATCTGCCTCAACTCGTTGTCGCGTCGTTTTGGCGAATTGGACATTTCCAGAGCAACATTGCAGAGGACTTTAAGGTCGGATCTTAAGATGCATTCGTACAAAATTTAAATTGTAAAAGCACTGCTACCGCAAGACCACCAAAAACGACTTATATGGTCACACTGTATATATTATAATATTATTCCGTATCAATTTGGGCAAGTTTCAAAAAAATTCGAATATCAGCTGAAGACTTCTCCGATAACCATTGTTCGTCCCGTATACATACACATTAAGAAGTGGAACAGCAAAGAGCAAAGTGGATGATATGGGAGTGGAGTATTTGTAATAACATACACACATATGTATGGATCACATAAGTGCTTGTACCTTCAACCATTCATTCGTTCATTCATTCAGTCACTTATTCATTGAGTCTTTTATACATTCATTCATACTTCAGTCATACTCATACAAGCTTTCAATTGTGGTTTACAGCAATGGCTTTTGTGGTTTAGGTCAGATGCGGTTATTTCCCATAAGCCATAAGTTCGTAAACACATCATATTGTAGAGCAACAATATTTGTATGAGTAAAGAGAAATAAATATCCACAAATACCAGCATAAAAAAAAAGAAAAAAGAAGGAAAATTCTATACATAGGAATAAGTGTAACTATGCATATATAATATATTAACTATATATGAAGGTAGTTTTGTAACTCCTTACCTCTGCTATAAAATCTCCATATGTTTTTTTTTTATATTGCAACATAAAAAGACAAAATCTACCATTTCTCAATTTGCAAAATATTCATGTGTATAGCAATGTGTAACCGGCAATTGAACAAGGAATTTGTAGCAATATCGCTCTAGTATCCATAATATTTCTGGATCAAGATGGGAGCACTTCCAGCATTATGTACAGGAACAACAGTTGCCTTATATTTACAGTGTACATTGTACACACACACACACACACTCATCCACTTGTTTAAAAGTCTTTGTATGTGTAGCAATAAAATTCTGGAATACAGCAATTCCGTTTGTGGGCAAGAAAAAATGTTAAGAACATCTTAAAATTGTTGTTGATTGTTTTTCTTTTTATTTCTAAATAAAAAAAAATCAATCGATTGTCTGCTCGTCTCTCTTTAAGTCTGCATTATTTTTTAATTTTTAAAAATGCAGTAAATAAATCCATATAGAAAAGCATAGATATCGTTAAGTTTTATATTTTACCACCACCAACACCATAGATGGAGATGGTGTTATGCATTTGTGCTGATGTGTCTAACTTCGAAAATTACCGGTTCTAGACCCACCTTTTTTGAAAAAATACCGCCAGATGATGCCACCAGCCCATAAGCCGCACCAAACAGTCACTCTTTGTGGGTGCATTGGATTATCATTTGCCCAAATGCGGCAATTCTGCTTGTTGACGAATCCACTAAAGTAAAAAAGTGTCTCATCACTGAAGATGATGTTCTTCGAAAATTGATCATCCACTGTTGCCATTTCTTCCCACCATTCTGACCATTGACGACGTTTGGAATGGTCAAGAGGCTTTAGTTCTTGAATCAATTGAACCTTGTAAGCGTATAAATGCAGGTCTTTATGCATAATGTTCATCAACTACGAGCGTGAGAGGTGCATTTGTTGGGCACGACGACGAGTTGAGGCGGAAGGCTCTTCAGCCACACTATCGCGAACAGCAGCAATATTTTCTGCATTACGAGCTGTACGGGCATGCACTGGTTTTTCACATCCCCTACAGACCCGGTTTGCTCAAACTTTTGCACGATTTCTCCGATTGTACGCACATTTGGACGATTAAATTGACCGAAAAATCACGAAGTGCACGATATGCATTTTGATTTGCACGCCCATTCTCATAATAAGCCTGAGTAACTCTAACGCGTTGTTCGATTGTGAATCCATGGTTCAAATTGAATTAGTCTGAAATTGAGAAATGTCAAATGAAATGCAGAAAAAAACTTGACGTTTAGGTGTGGTTCACATTCAACATCGGCCCTTAAAACCACCCTTTAGTATACGGATCGACTAAGAATAGCTTTTCGCCCTTGTAAAAATAAAAGCGTATGTATGTGCCAAATTTCAGAAAAAATAAACCAGTGCGACCTATATTTTGCGGACAAAGTTTACATGAACAGAAAACCGCCAGCCGAATGGACGGAAGTCGTTAAATCGATAAAGAAATTGAGTTTAAGTTGATTGGAATACTAAAGCTATTCTATGTGTTTTCGCGTTTTCTGTGTTTTATTTTTTTTTTTTTTTGCTTTGATCAGGTATTGTGTAAATATTTTTACCAAATAAAATAAACTTTGGCGAAAATGGAAAGCGAAATTGTGATTTAAAAAAAAATATCCAATTCATTGGGCACATTCGTAACTGTTGCGCAAAGTTCTTTAAATGAGTAAGAGCATATTAAATAAAATTTTGTGATTGTGTTAATAGCAACAATAAGTTTGTTGTTTAAAAAATAATATGCACTTAAGAGGTAACACTCCGTACATAAATGTAGTCGATAACATGATTATGAAAGGTCCATATTATGAAACATTTGCTGCAGAAAGTTTCTTCAATTCTCTTTTGAAACTGCATACGTGTCCATACACTGAAATTTTTGTTTTGCAGAACTTAAGTATTTTGCATGCCTTCTCCCTTTTTTTTTAAATCTTCCTCTCAGCAACAAACTTCCATTCGTTTTTCCCCATTCTACCTTTAACTCAAATGTTTCACAGCGAATGTTGCATAATAGTATTTTATTCCTAAAATTAATAGTTGTATAAATTTACTTCATTGCTAGCCAAGGGATAGCTAAAGTAAGCCTCGTACAAAAATATACAAACGAAAAATTCTGATAGTGCATAGAAAATATTCCTGGAAAATATTGAAGGAATAAGCCTATTAAAGTATAAAAGCTTTTGAGGATTGCAATATAACTTAGAATACACATTCGAATAATATGAAAATTAATTAATTACTAGCTGTCCCGGCAAACTTCGTTTTGCCATATAACATATTTCTAGTGAAAGAAAGAGGAATAAAGCACCTTATACCATGATCGGCGATGAAAAAAAGCAATAGTTATTTATTTCTTTTCGTTACATATTCAAAAGTTAAACATAAAAAAGTAATGTATTTGTTATCCTGAAGTATAAAAATCAAACAGATATAGTCAATTTGTATTACGAAGAGCAATTGCGTGTACGATATTTTTTGTCATTCCGTCTTTAGCCAACACAAATAAGCTCGATGGCTTGCCGACGCGAGAACATGCCACGTATAATTGTCCGTGTGAAAAACATGGTGTGCCCAAATCTAAGCCGCAAACATACATCGTTTGGCCTTGCGACATATGGATTGTTATTGCAAATTCCAATCTAATTGGAAATTAAACGCGTTTGAATTCAATTGGGACGTCTGTGGCAATCATCGGAGTTCGTGGCAGCAAAACATTTTCGTCTCGTAATTTACCGTTCAAAATGGTAGCTCCTATAAAGTTTTTCACCAATTTTTTAACGACCAATCGTGTACCATTGCAAAGCCGAAGTAGAATAACCGGAGAAAAAAATGTTAAAAAAAATACATAAACTTATTATGAAGGTATTGGATGTGGGTGCTTTTACCCGTTTACCTTTATTTTACGCCGTAAATGTTAAAATTTATAGCATTTAGTTCCTTCAAGACTTGAAACTTTCATCGGATAATTAATTAAGAAGACATGGGGAGATGGAGCTTTTACCCCTTTTGCCCTATTTTACGCCCTAATTGTTGGAATTTCAAAACATGTATATCTTAAAGTTCCTTTAGATACTACAGTATCTGCATGCCAAATTTAAAGAATACCGGTTGATCAGTTAATAAGATATAGGGAGGGGAAGAGTTTGCCCCTCTTATAATAAAAATTATAGGCTATAGTTCCTTCCAGATGTTATACTATTTGCCTGCAAAATTTCAAGAAAATTGGTTGATTAGTTAAGAAAATATTGGAAGGAGGAGCTTTTTCCCGTTTTGCCCTATGATACGCCTTCTAGCGATATGAAATATACATTTAGATCTCTTCTGAATTTCATTGTACACATTAGGCATGGTTTGGTAACTTTTCAAGTAACAATAAAAAATGATAATATGGATAATGAAACCCATTTTGTTCATATTTATATGGGAATAATATATAGGAAAATCTAAATGCAATATCTCCGGAACCACTGGGCCGATTTCGTCCAAACTTCACATAAACCATCTACAGACTATCCCCAAAGTACCGTGTTAGTTTTCGTTTAAATCGGTTGACCCGTTTTCGCAGTTAGTGGTGACATCAAAGTGTACACTTCTTTTTATATATATAATATAAATAGAAGATTAACTTTATTTCGAATGCTTTTTCATTTATTAACAACTATTTTAATACAAAAAAATAGCAAAAAGCATTCAACCACACAAACATATTTATTAAATAAAATCATCCTCGGATATCAGAATCAGTTGACTTTTTTCAAGACATAAAAGTGGAAAAATCCTACTTCTATACATTCTATACGTATATTAAATCTTAGCTTTATGCTGTGTAACTTGTCACAAATAATTACACTGATTCTACTTTTTTGGCTGATGCAAATGCAACAACGCATTGAATGCGTGGTGTAGAGCGCACACGTTATGCACATCTACACAAACGCATACTTCCATCCCCACCTATAGTGGTGTGAATATAAAAATCTGGGTGACGTTTATATGAAAGTTGAGATGGATATCTGCAACACTTTGGATTAAGAATTTTATTATTGATTTTTTTTTTCACTCATATTTATATCTACGAACATTATTTTATTAATTAAAGCGATTAGATCTTAATTTAATTATCAATAAAAGGGAAATAATAGGCATAATATAACGTATGTATAATAATAATTGAGTGAACATTATGGTGTAGAGTTATTTTAAAAGACCAGAGCAGAATCCAGACATCGAATATCTACGCCACGTAGTCGGAAAAACTCATAAGGTAAACTCTATCAGTGGAGGCGCTATTTAAAAAGATCTAGTAAAACAAACTAAGACGGCTTCGACATGTTGCCGGAATACCAAAAGCCCACCTGCAAAAACAAGTTAAAAAAACCATTTTTTGTATATGGCCATCTCCTACTTAACTTACTTTAGCCTCCGTTATGCTTATGTTTTTATGATTCATTTTGACAAAAATATTTTTTCTCTTAATCAGTGTTAAAAACTTAACAGAACATTATTTAGCGTTCGGCTCACACACCCAGGAACGATATCTATTTTTTTTTAGTATTTGTGTATAACGAGCACAACCCTTAATACCGTTCGTAACTATTTTCAAGAAAGAGCCGAACATTATATACTGTTCTGTTCTTCGTTAAAAATAGAACAATTGTAGTGATACTGTAGACAAACATTATATTTTAATATTCTATAATGTTTTTTTGTACATTGATAAAGAAAAGAACAAACAAAAAATTTTAGCAACGACCGCAGCACGAACAGCTTGTGTGTGTATTGTGTATATGATTTGTTTGTGTAAAATTATTTTGCTGGTTTTTTGTTTTTTTTTTCGTATGTGTATTTTGTTTTTGTAAAAAATGTTTGGGTTTTTTACCAGCCAAAAGGGAGCTACACACAACAGAAATGAACGAACATTTTTTATATTTTTTTAAATACCGCACGGAATTAAATGTTCTCATCTTTTTGTTGAGTTGGATAAAAACAGTATTATATTTGTGCTCGAGAGATGACAAACAGGGAAACGTATTTTGTTTAATGATTTACTACACAAACACTATTAGCGTTTGTGTGTTCCACAAATCTACCAAACCGAACACTAAGGTGCGATATTTAGTGTTTATTTTCGAACACTGCTTTAAATAATAAATATTTTAATTTTGATATTTTTAGCTAGGCTTGAGTTCATTAAATGAAATTTTCATTAAATTATTTTTACTGAAGGAAAACATTTACAACATGAAATTTTTAGTAAAATTTTTTTGATAATTTTCTTGGCATGTTTCAAGAATCACCAAATTCTTTCATCAGAATTGCTTGAGTTCTAACCTCTGCACCACTGCGGTGCCTGCCAGCCAACAGTCAAACATCAATCTTTAACCAGTGGTACTGGTGGTTCGAAATTTGATGTAATTGTAATTTTCAATTTTATATTACATGTTGCTTCCCATTCTCTGTTTTTTCGTTATCTTTCTGTCAAGACTTTGTCTTGAAAACTGGCATACGTTTCTTTATTATGTTTCTTGTCCACAGCTCAGCCAAGAAAATTATCAAAAAATTTTAATAAAAATTTCATGTTGTAAAATTCCTTCCTTCAGTAAAAATAATTTAAAGAAAATTTAATTCAATGAACTCAAGCCTAACTAAAAATATCAAAATTTAAAATTAAAAGTTCGACTAAAAATCATAATTGTTCTTAATAAATATTATAGTCTTTTTTTTAACCATAACATCTTTATCCTGGAAAAGGGGAAAATGTTATTGATAATTTAAAACTATACAAATAATAGTGGAAAATAAATTATTGCTTTTTATAAACCTTACGTGTTCGGAGGCAACCATTATATGGTTGTAGCCTCTTGAGGCAGGTCCAATTTAACCATAATATTGTTTCCGGTCACAGTCATATCGTTATTGTGCTTAACATTTTGCTAAAGATAGTTTTACTCGAAGTGAAAATATTGAAAATGTATTTTCTCTGCGTGGACTGGGACGAGATGGAGAAAAGGAAAAGGAGGAAAACACGGCTAAATACAATTGACAATATAGTCTGAGTGAACAATATGAAAGTGTTCTTTCAGAAAGTTTGAGATTATTAATAAAACGAAGAGTTCAGTCAAGAACAGCCAAAACAGCGGCCTAAAAGAAAACAAAAGGTTGAAGCCTTTGCAAAAACCTCTACACCACAAAATCAAAAGATGTCCGGATTATGTACATATGAATGTAAGTGTGTGTACGAATTACTTTTAATAAGAATTACGTTTGCTGAGGTGCATTATAATACTTAAAGTTTAGAGAGATTTATTACGATCCAGCGCACAGTGGGAAATTTTACGAGAAGGCGGTCAAAATTCCATAACTTTTGACTGGATCGGTATTTTTTTATGCGATTTTTTTTGCTCGATAGGTGCGATGTTAGGCTTTAATTTGCGCTATAAAACGTAAAATTCGACTGATAGGAGCAAAAGTTATGGGGAGTTCAAAATGCATTTTCATTTTTTTGTTGAATTTCGGTGTAAAAGTTGAATATTTCAAATATGATTTTTTTATAATTTATGATTATTTCTCTTGTATTTTACAACTGATACTTATTTTTTATTGTATAACTTTTTTTTTGCATTTATCTTTCTGCTACATGATATAACTTGTAAAATGATCTGGAATCGTCTTATTAATTCAAAATGTACTCCTGTGATAGATGCTGCAGTTTCTGGATCGGAAAAGAATCTCCTTGCAGTGTTTCCATCATTTGAATTTCCTTCTCCTTGTTTTGGCTGATCAATTATAAGGCCTAGGTGAAGGTATTTTTCTTGAATTTGTTTTTTTGTTTGTTTCCTTTTTTCCACATTTTCTTTGTTTTTTCTCACTGTTTCGCCTAACGGGCCAAATTCCAAATCATAACCCAATTTAAGAATATGCTCCATAAAACGAATTCTGGTATGAAGAGGGGACATTCCAAATTCGTATGCTTCATTGAAACTATTGTCTTGTGATGGGGGTTGGCTTAATTGACTTGATGTCTTTTGGCATATGGTACAGCTTGACGAAGACTTTGTTTCGGTTAATGCTTGAGCAACTTTTCCATCGATCATTGTAAGGAACATTTGAAAATTAATTTCAATGCATTGGTCATCAAATTTAAATATTGCCGGTTGAAGTTCTTTAATTTGATCTTTTATTTTTCGAACTTCTTCAGTTATGACATCTTTAGTTTCCTTTTTGTAAACAAACTTTATTGGTCTGCAATACTTTGTTGAAGAGGGAATTTCATTTTTCCATACATCCATTTCTGTAACTCTACTGGTTGACGGCTCTAAGCCAATATAAGTTTTTCTTAAACGTAATGGAACTAAAGATACCATGAATAAGTTGGCATCAGATGAGTTTTCTGAATTACATTGCTTGTATTGTTTCTGACCAGAGCTTCCATCACATCCCCATTTAGAAAATAAAGTGATGCTGCAATTTTTAAGTTTTTTTAAACAGTCAGCATCAAGTGTATTTAATAATCGTTCTGCAGTGTGTTCGAGAAGAGCCTGCAATTTTACTTCTGCTGAACTTGAAGTTACACTAATAGCCGTTTGTGAAGGTAAGCACTCTTTTTTGACAGAAACTAAATCTCGATATGCTGGAAAGATTCCACAGTTTTTTTCATTGGTTCGCTTTCGCAGTTCTGTATACTGATTTTTTGTCAGTTTTAAATCCAAAAATAGTGCAAATGCTTCTTCTGGAGTAAATTTCATTTCTTCAGTTGGTGTAGGCATACTTTTTAAAATCCTCTTTGTGCGTTTAGGGCTCGCTTCCACTATTTTTTTCAATTATTGCAATTTTTGTTTTCTTATTTTGCGTTGGTTGAATTTGATGCAGAAATGAATCCTTTATCATACTATGAGAAATTTCTTTATTGATATTTGCTAGCTTGCGTCTTCGTGATCTTTCACTGCAATTGTCAATTTGTTTTGCGGGCCGACCCACTTTTCCAGTTTCCTTAGCAGTTATTGACAGCTTCTTAAAAATCAGACCATTTGTTAGCCATTTTTCGTTGCGTAAGTAAAACGTTTTCTTGTTTCTAGAACATTTAAGGTACCGTTTTCTTAATGTTAATGAAAAATTTTTAATTTTTATCTTATGAAAGAATGGATTATTCATTATGTGTAACACAAAATCTTTTTCATCTTTCTGTTGAAAATATATATCTGCGAGAACTTTATAACTGAACTTAGCCATTGTTTAAACAATAATGAAGGTAAAATTATGAATGCATGCACTTTTATACTCTTGATAGAAGTTTTTTTAAATGATCTTTTGTTACTGCTTCTTTAAAACATAAAAACCCTTTTTTAAATACAAATTTAATCTTTTATTAGCATTTCTTTGAAACATAAAAAACCCCTGTTTTCACACTTTTTAAAAGGATAACATACCGGCAATAAATTAACTGGTAACATGTAGGTAATTTTCACGTAAAATATAACTGCGTGCTAGTTTTTTTACCATTTACCTGTTCTTCCATTTTTTTAAATTAATTTGCAATTTTCAGGTAATTAAACTATGTAGTTTATGTTGCGGCTATTTACTTATGTGTAACCTTTTAACTTACTCAGAAATCTAACGTGTTAGTCTATTTATGTCGCCTATTCGTTTTGCAGCATCCGTTCACCCACAATAAGTTCATAACAATGGCAATACCTTTACCATCTCCAAATTAATTGATAACCTGACGTGCTAGATAATTTATGTGGCCTGAACTGCTTTATTTGTCGAAAATTCTTTAAGATTCACCTTCTTTAATTTCAGTACTTATTTTTTGAACCGAATATCTTACCTTGGGTCACAGAAATTGCTGTAGTTCGCAAGGTCGTATCCAGACGTGCGTACAATGGGGTATAGAAATGTAGGTTAGATTCTGGACTACAAGAGAGTATAGGTTTTTTTTTGACGCATTTTGACGCTCAGGACTTATGCTCTATAAAGTAGGAAATTTCCGGGAAATTTTGACATAAAAAAAAAAAAAAAAATTAAAAAGTTCTAGAGGTCGCAGAGTTTAATGCTTTAAACCACGTATAGCTAATAAAATAAACTAATACACAAAACTTATTCTGTCAAAAAATCTTAAAAAACAAAAAAGTTATGAGCATTTCAACTTCAAAAATTGACTCAGAAATTCAAAACTATAACCAAATATTGAGAAAGTCCATTTCGGACCACCCTGTTCTCAATGAAATAGTTGAAATAGGGTTTTAATTTTTTGGCTCCCGAGGTTCACTAGTATTTACTTTCACATGAATAAAAAAATTTTAAAATCGGAGAACAAAAAAAAAAATAATTTTGGCCGCCTTCTCAAAATATGAACCAGTGTGCAGCGGTTCTCAACAGGTTCTTTTGAAAAAGACCATGGGTAATTTGTTTTTTAAGCCGGGCCTTAATGAGGTTTTCATATATGGTGCATTTTGGCTAGTAACGCTTTACAATAGAAACAAATACACCTTTTCGTATAACAAGCAATCAACAACTCAAAATAATTTGTTATGGCAATACATCTGTTCGCATGTATGCCCATGTAGAGCTTATGATCAAGCCAGATGTGTTAAGTTTTTAAAAAATTAAATTGTTTATGATTCTTATTGATCAATTAATCATGATTTTCAATAATTTAAACAACAATTAATTGATTAATAAAGAATAAAAATAAAGAATGATTACTCAAATTTCTGATTGTTCGAATAATTGATTAATCATAACTTTGATCAATTGAGATCTCGGATTAATCGATTAAATGCACATCCCCTATTATGAAGGTTTGGAATTCAGCCATGTTTTTCTCGAAAAGAATTTAAATTTTCTGAAAAATTATTTTATATTCTAGTTTATTTATTAAAGTAACGGCTCCCCTTGACTCAAAAGTTTTACTGTGCAATGACCAGGTTTCTTCATAGTCTTACAATCCCACGTATTCTTAAATAATGTCACTGTAATTTTACAATAAACAGAATAAAGAACAATTTTAAAGCAAAAGAATAATAAAATAAGAGTTTGAAATGCATATCGCCTTCTATTTTCGTTAAGGATGCGTTTTCATTTTCATTTAACTTGAGTTTTCCCATTCGCCCATTCAGTCGTTTATTCCCTCTTTGTTTGTGCATCGCTGTGTTTACATAAAGCCAAGAAATATCTGGGTTTATCTGTGAGTCAGTGTGATGTTAAAGGAATTTGTTGCTGCAGTCTTAACTTTGGCAAATGTTTATGTGTCGCATTAATGTTTGTTTGTTTGCTTGTGTTTTAGTTTTTGTTTTTATTTTCTAGCTCTTTTAGTGACTTTTTTTTTATATACTATGTGTGTTTTTTTTGCAATTCTTAACCACTTGTGTCGATTACTATGCAACAATCGTTTGCTGTTTTACTTTACGCTTTTCGCCACGCTAACATTTACGGCTATAATGCCGCCGTGCATGATGATGTTGTTGATTCCTGCTTACTTTGCCATAAGAAAATGAATTCGTCGAAAGAATAGAAATATGGAGAAAAAAATTTGTTCTTTACGCTAGATTGACTGTGAAAAGATATACAAATGCTGCCTTGCTTGTCATACTCGTATGACTACAGCCATGTTACGGAATTGGTTTTCTATTCATTGTACAGCCGAGTATGACTTAAACTGTTCTGCTTCTAGGTACGTAAAGATATTTTAAACGAAAACCTTGTCCTAGTACCCGTATTCATGTTTTGCATTAATGTTACACTGAGAGAATTGTAGGGGGGAATGTTCACATTCTTGTGTTTTTTTTTAACTTAAAAACAGTATGGGGAATTTAGCTTTTCAGTCAATCAAGCCTTTTATAAAAGTCGAGGGCAACGGAATAATCGGGCATGTTCTGACCATCGCAAAACGCATTACATTGGCGATTCTAATTTAAAATCGCATAAAAGGTGATCAGTAAATCGCAATAGCAAGAAGTTTGGCGACTATAAATTGCAAAATGGTGCTTAAGGGAATTAGAATATTTGTAAGAAACTATGCCAGATCGCAAGCTAATGGCACGGGATTCAGAACACCATAAAATAAATCTGCCGTTTTGCGATATCAAATCGTGCGATTGTCAGAACATGGCCGAATAATTTCTTAGGTGTTTTTAACAACAATTGCTTTCTATTTATAGTCACTTGGTATTTTCTACGTCGTTTTAAAGTCGTCGTCGAATAGAACTGACTGTGTTTTTGTCGACAGGAAATTTTGCGACGAGTCAAATGAAAGTTGGCGAACTTTTTTTTTTTACCAAACACCTGTATTTTTAAAATATCTTGGACTTCGACCAGATGCCCACTATGCACTAGCAATTCAATTCCTTAAGGTGTCAGGACAAATACTTGAATTTTTTTAATTTCAGTTTTCCAAAAACAAACTTTTTAATCTAATTTACTACTTTAAATTAAAATAAATAAATAAAAAAAAAACATTCAGTATGAGACGAAATAGATAGAATTTTTTTTTGTTACATATTCGAAAACTAGTCGACATCGACAGAACATTCTTAGAAAACACCAAATTAACGTCGAAATGATATACTTGTCGACTTGATATGACAACTCCGTAAGACATCGAATTATATATAATTGGTGTTAATTGTATGGAGTCCCAGCGATGGAGTTATTAAGAAAACCTCATTCTTAAGAAAAAAATCCGCTTTGAAACCTAAAAGTGGATCACCAAGTTCAAAATAAAATTGGGTCTAGTTTGAGGAGATATTTTAGTATTAAACAAGAGACAAACTTAAGGTATTAAATGCTTCTCTATAAACCAAGTGGTATCACAAGACGCTTACGTATACGCACAAACCCAAATGTGTTTGAGTCTGCTGAACAAAAAGACCTAAACTCAAAGACATTAGGGATGATGATAAAAACAAAAAAATCTAAGAAAAAATTCCAAGAACAAAAATACTAAGACCGCATATGTTGGTACAGTGCGCTACAACAAAACATTCATTCCACAGGAGTTCATGAAGAACCCGAAGCGCACCATCAATAGTACATTATTTGGGTTCAACGAAGGGGATATAGCGTTATGCTCATACGTGCCGAAAAAAAATAAAGTGGTGAACGTGCTCTCCACAATGCACTACACCTGCCTCGTTGACGAGCAAACCGAGAAGCGGAAGCCCTATGCCATATTAGATTACAACGCCAACAAATGCGGCGTTGATACCATGGATCAAATGCTAGGCACTTACAGCTGCAAAAGGGCAACACAACGATGGCCGTTGGCCATGTTTTAAATTATGCTGGACGTCGCTGCATTGGCTGCTTTTACGATTTACAACGAAATGAAGCCTATAAAAAGGAGTGACAGACGGCGGTCGTTCTTGTTACTGCTAACGAAACAATTGGCCACACCAAATATCGAAGAACGTGTCCTGAACAACCATATAACCTCATATTCAAGGATACGCAATGCGATGGAAGCATTCGATGTCAGGGTAAGAAAAACATCTTCAGATTCAAGAATAGAATATATATTTATTTGTTTTTTATTTTTCTTTTCATTTCATTGCCTTCCAAGACCGATGGAAGGCAATGCACCGTCGTTTGCGGCTAGGTCAAGTAGACCGTCATGTCGCCTTTGCCGTTCTGAGTACGGACGGCAGCGGAAAACGCGGGCATACTGCTTCGTCTGCGGCAACGCTGTTTGCGGAGAACAATGCACACTTTTACATCGCTGCAGCACTTGCGCACAGGGCAGGGGACAAGAAGTACACGCTCAACAACAATAATTTTTAAACTTTTTTTTAATAGTCTTAAGAAAATTCAAGCAAAAAAAAAATTAAAAAAATTTAAAAAATTATTTTTGTATGTAGAATTTAGTTATAAACAATAAAAACAAAAAAAAACAAAAATAAAAAATAAATTTTTTATATGAAAAAAACATGATTTACAAAAAAGGTCCTTAGGGACCTTTTCATACGGTCGTGAAGTTCAGAACTGTCACTCATCGGAGGGTTAACGTGTATTAAAAAAAATTATTATCATATAAATTTTCATATTATTCGAATGTGTATTTTAAGTAAAATTACAATCCTCAAAAGCTTTTATACTTTAATAGGCTTATTCCTTCAATATTTTCCAGGAATATTTTCTATGCACTGTCAGAATTTTTCGTTTGTATATTTCTGTTTCGAGGCTTACTTTAGCTATCCTTTGGCTAGCAACGAAGTAAATTGTAAAGAAAATTTATACAACTATTAGATACCAGCAGAATATAATGCATTTTCTGGCCCGCTACGGCATTCGTCAGCATTCTTTGTATCTTAAAACTGGATAGCCTATTTATTTTAGTTAGGGTGTGCTCAGAGGCTTTTTCACATACCGAAAAAATCGGGTGCGGTTAAATCTGCCTATACCGAAATTATCCTGTAATAGCTTTCCTTTTCCATTTGTGAACTTTTCAAAAACTTTTCCAACATGCTGCGTTATTTAGCAGCACTGATGTTGACTGCATTACCAACTGCATCCTCAAAAAAATTGATCAAAAAGAATTCTTTTAAATGATATTTACACAGAACTGTACATTGGCGCTGATGAATTCCCCTAGTATTTTCCGTTGCCTACGTTTCACAATTTGGTTCATAGACAAATTGGAAATGAACGGCGTCACTTATTGTAAGATTATGTAATTATAAAATCATGATTTTAATAAAAAAAAATTTTTAAATTATATTCTCCTTCATTTTATCGAGCAATAGAGACGTACCCCTTCAGCCACTTGTAGTGCAACTGGCAAGAGTTTCTGGCAGGAATTGAACCTTCAACTAAGAGACTAGCTCACTATCAACTAGACCAACGGGGCACCCAGTTAATTAAAATATTCTCGTTCGTTGTTCATCCGCGCATCTTAGGAGCGGAGTTAAAGCTTCTTGGGTAAATGAATTCAGCCTGGGTTATTTAGTTGACCTACTGTATTTTTTCGGAATCTCATACATTTTAAAAGTACAGTGTAAATTCGATAATCCGGACTCCACTAATCCGGAATATTCGGTAATTCGGACAGGATTTTGCAGCTCAATGCGTATTCTATAATCCGGACTGATTGCAACTATGTGGCCCGGATTGAATAACCCCCGTTTTAATTTATTTTTTTTATTCCAATCAAAGCATGCTTTGAAAAATACAGTCATTGCGTATTCAATAATCCGAATTGATTGCAACTCTATAATCCGGATTGAATAACACCCGTTTTTATTTATTTTTTTATTCAACTCACAGCATGCTTTGTAAAACGCAGTTAGATTAGTGTGATATGAGTATGTTTGCACATGCGTTTTTTTGCTATGAATTATTATAATTTTTAATAAATACATACATGCGGTAATCCGGATAATTCGCTACTCCGGATTGGGGTCTGCAATCAATTATCCGGATTATCGAATTTTTACTGTATAAAAATGCAACCTAAAATGTACCAAACGTTAAAATAACAGAGCCTCTTAGGCATCGAAGTTATACCTCAGAACCAGTGAGTGCAAGCACCAGTCTGACTATTGGTGAGGTCTTCGTTAGTATGCTTCTTGCGAGAAATGCCTTCTGTCTTTCAGAATGATTATCTTTGCAGAACCTTGTTTTTCTGCTAGGAGGTTGGTTTTCAATAAGTTCTTCACCGTCCGATGGGGAAGTGCCTTCTTCAAGGCATGAACTCACAAAAGGGTTCAACGGAGATCAGCTTTTGGGAATGTTCGGCCTGGGGATGGCTGGAACGAATATCAGGATATGTTAGACAGCTACAGCTCCTAATCAAGGGATGGATATTTAATTTTTGGGGGACTTTTCTCTCGAATTGCTACATGTGTGTGCAAATGATCCTTCAGTCACACAGGGGCATTTGGTAAGCGCTTAATAATAACATAACATGTGGTTGAGATCCATCATGAAGTTGGGTCGCAAGACAGGTACTCACGTAAATCAAAATCACAGTTCGATGTTCAATAGTCCACCTTTCCTGTTTTAATTTTCCATTTTCTTGTTTACAGCAATCGAAAAAATAAATGAAAATCATATTAAATGATGATGATGTTTTTGCATTCAGATCTATAGTTTAATTTTGTTAACTTCTTAGCGGGTTGCCTGGAAGAGATAGACCATTAAAAAAAGTTAGAGTTACTTTGGATATGAATCTGCGATTATGGCAGATCAAAAATTAACGTCAATGTAAGTTTTGTTCGATCAAGGCGCCATTGTTTCATCAGTTTAGAATGATTTGTGGTCCGTGTTCCAAGAGACTTACTGATAAACTTAGATCGAGTTAAACAATTGTTCTGGGCATCTTTTGTAACCATCCGATTTTTGAATAGGAAATAATAGATATATTACACTATTATAAATTATCTCTAAAAACTCATTACTCTACCTCTCAGTGTTAAACGGGAGATAATAATGATGTTGTTGATGATTTTCTGTTGCTGCTGTTCCTACTCTTATTACACTTCTAACTGCTGCAGCATGTCTTTTGAATTAAAAATTAATGTTTTGGATAAAAATAAGTTTGCTATTTTCTTTCTACTACAAATACATACATCCATTCACATATACACACACACACACACACCTACAGATACACATAGAAATGGAGTAACGGGTACATGCAAATTTTTAAAACCAACTCGTGTTCATTCATTTCAGTCCTGCCAGATAGGAGGTATTATTTTCCTTAATATGGGCTTTCAACATTTATTAAGAGAAAGATTTTCTTAAGGAGGAATTTGAAAATTTTTTTAAATGTTAAGATTAAACAATTTATTTATTATTGTTAAAAATTAATTTTGTAATGTTTTTAGTTACCAAGAATTCTAAAGAAATGTTTAGCAAAGAAAGTGGTGAAAACTTGTTTTCAGATTTTGGTTTAATAATAATTCTGATTTTCACAAATACACACGATTTTTGATATCTAATCAAATATGAAGAGACTGTCAATTATCTTTCTTCAGAAATTTAGACTAAAATATTTAGAAATAGTTCAGCGCTTCCATTTTTATTGCATGACATACAACAAGTAGAGGACCATCTGAAGAGACTAAAACCTAGAAGGAAACGGTCAATAAATTTAATGGGAACGGCATGGAAGTGGATAGCTGGTACTCCAGACCATGAAGACCATCAAATAGTTGTAGACAAAATAAGCGGATTGTTAACGAATAATGAACTTCAGGGAGTCATTACCAAAGACGCTATTGACAAAATTAACACATTAACTAAAACCACAAACGAAATTTTAAAAACGGTTCAATCCTTAGAAGAAACTAGAAAGACCATAGAAGAAACTATAGCAAGTAAAATCAAAATTATTAAAGAAGAAATCACATATATTGAATAAGCCTTGCAATGGGCAAAAGTAGGCGTAGTAAACTCCTTTCTATTATGAGAAAAGGAAATGGACGAAGCTCGAATATTTTTGGATTCTAAAAGATTCCCTTACAATAGTTTAGAGGAAGCCTTAGGTTTTGCCGATATCAGAGTAGCTACAAACAATGCCGCAATAATATATAAATGAAATAAGTTGTGAAAAATTGTTAATTAAGCTGTAGAGAAGAATAATAAAATTATAAAACTAAACACTGAAAACTACATTAGATGTAAGAATGATTTATATGAAATAAAAGAAAAATGTCAACAAATTAATGATTTAAACATTTGTCGCAAAACTAAATGATTAAATTTAAGTAATACAAAATGTGTAACACAAATTTTGTTCAGCAAACATCATAATTTTACGATTGTAAACAATCAACATGTTCCATCTGTGGAAGAAATTTATCCAGGAACAATTCTTTTAAAGCAATTTAAAGGGCTCGTGAGAATTGCAGAAGCAAACCCCTTTGAATTATCGGGCACTTATTTGATACAGTTTCATAATGATACAATACAAATAGAAAATGAGACTTATATTTCAAAGGAACTTCCTTTTTCCAAAACACTACCAGCTGTACTACAGCTTTCTAGCAATGAAACACAAGTCGAAGAATTTCTATCGCTAGAGATGATAAAGGATCTCCAAATAAATAATATTGAAGAAATCAGCTCTATATCAACAAAAGAAAAGTGGATGCCTTCGATTAATTCAATAATTTTCTTAATTTTGTTTTCTAGCATGATTTTGTTGATCTTTAAGATTAAAAGAACTTTAAGTCCAAAAATTACGAATGTTTTGAGCGGAGAACCAGGAGGATCAAAAGATCTAAAGGAATCAATTCCTGACAAAGTTTGTAAATTAGAAATAAAGCCAGAGTTTCGCAGTGTCAATGACCTGCCAGTTCTTTAAACAATCGGGTCGATTGATTTTACAGAGGGGGGAGTTAAGATGTCTCATATGTCTTATTTTTGTTAAAAATAAATTCATGTTGTTTTCACATCATTTATGCTGACGATATGTCTAGCAAAATAAACTACTATTAAGTTTCGTAATTTATTTTCCCATAAAAAAATGCTGTATTTGCATAATGCGTGAAAACAATTATGTATTAATTATGATGGTTGCGATTTAGTTAAGTAAGTCTTAAGTAGATTCTTGAACTGTGCTGTATAAAAAAGAATATGACAAAATAAAGTTTCTTTTTTTATAAAAAAAAATCAAACCCGAAGAAATAATTTGTATATATAAATCGGTAAAGGCAAAACATTTAAGAACACTTTCCTCCTCTGTATGTCAACCGATTTGAAAAAAATATACACCATTTGAAAGGAATTTACTCGCAGAAGTGCACAATATATATTTTATAATAACTCATACATATGCAGAACAAAATAAATTTGTTTTTTTAATTATCAAATAAAAAAAAAATAGGGTGGTCCATTATTCGACATTTTTCAGTAACCGGTTTTCGAATATTTCGATTATACAAATCTTATGTATAAATCGGCACAGGCAAAACAGTTAAGAACGCTTTCTTCCTTTGTTTGCCAACCGAACCTCTGTGGGGAGGAAAAAGTATCAAAAAGGGGAAATACGGAAAATTAAATTTCTTTCTTTTCCGTGAATCATGTAACAACTTTAAAATTTTCAATAATATTGAACTTAGAAACATAATATTATACATAGTTGCAGGTTACTGAGTGAATGAGAACCTATAAGATGAAAAATGTTAGTACTTTTTATTTTATCTGGTCCTTTTTGAATTTTTGTTAATATTCAACCTACAAAGATAAAAATAAACATGCATGGTCCATGAAGTGAAAAAGAATGGATAAGAGGGAACTTTTTGGTACTTTTTCGTTCTACATTTGGTACTTTGATTAATTTTCGTTAATTTTAGGCATAGAAACAAAAAATGCAACAAACATGCAATGTCTTGAGTGGATGACAATCTATAAAGAAGACTTTATGACACTTTTTTGTTTTATTTATTTATTTAATTGTTTCATTGTAATACAAAATATAATACAATAGGTCTGTCTGCGTACACATATTTTGCATCATTTTGTGAAAAATGTTGCAAAATATTACAAAATGTTGTCTGTGTACTCCAAATCTCTTGCAGCGAGAGAGCCAAAAAGAGAATTTTTTGACAGTTGGAAGTTAGAGAACTTACAAAATGTTACTGGAGAAATTTCCTCTTGCAAGATTTTGCAACTAGTTTGAACAGCTGTTTTTATTACGTGTGCCAAGATAGCGTCGACGAAATAGCGTCGAATTTGGGAATATAAAAACCGGGAAAACAAAATACCCAAATTATGGTCTTTTGCAGAATAACAACAAAAAGTTAGCGTCGAATTTAGGAATTTAGGGGGATTTCCAAAAGTAAAAAAACTTAGCGTCGAATTTGGGAATTTAAAATGGGGAAGTAAAAATAACTAATATTTTTAATAAAAATACAAAAAATAGTTAGCACAAATAAAAAAAATACACATTTAGGAACAAAATAAGCAATGCGTGCAAAAAATCGTTCGGTTAGTTCCCGAGATATTTGGGTGCATCCAAAATGGAACACAAGCTTTTGCACGGTATAAAGGCTGAGTTCCAAAACGTCGGTTGCAAAGCAACTATCTTTTTTAAATGCATGCTACAATGCAACCGTGTAGGTTATTTCAATTCTATTTGTCCCAATGTGCACCAAAAAAGTATTTAATGAGAACATAATACAAAAGCTGTGCATTATTAAACTTGAATATACATTTTTGACTTGTGCTGCAAAGTATATTGATGTTTTGGAACTCAGCCAAACTGTATATATTCTGCAAAAAATCGAACCCAGAAATCTCGGGAACGGAACGAACTATTTTTTGCACGCATCGCTCATTTTGTTCCAAAAAGTTAATTTTTTTTAAACTATTTTTTGTATTTTTGTTAAAAATATAAAATATTTATATTTCCCCTTTTAAATTCCTAAATTCGACGCTAACTTTTTGATTTCATTCGGTAAATCCCATTATTTGGGTATTTTTGTTTCCCGGTTTTTAAATTCCCAAAAGTCGCTATTTTGCTTTGTCATTTCAATTGCCTACACACCGATCAGCTGTTTTCTTGCAAGATTTCACTGGATTCTGTCTGCGTACTTTTTGAGATATTTTCAGTCGACAGAGTAAAATTGGTCTTACTCTCCCAAAAAAATTTACTGAGTATTTGATACTGGAAAAGTACGCAGACAGACCTAATATCTTAAATATTATCTTACTTCTATATATCATACATACAACATCTCAACAATTGGCTCCCCAGCCTAAGAAATAAAAACATCAACAAAACAATAACAATTATTGTCCCAATGTTGTGAACAGACATGGAGATTAATGTAGAATTTATTGGGAAAACTAAATAACATTGGAAAAAAAATCAATGTAACATATTTAACTTGACAGGAAACAGATGCCTAACTGTTAAGTGTCATTTTGTGTATTACAAAGATGAAGTAAAGTCCAACACAAAGCCTAATTAATAGCGGAAAGGTACATGAATAGTTTCAAACGAAACGCATTATGGGAATAAGGGAATATCCGAAGATCAACAGGCAGATAATTCCAGTTCCTTGCAATCCTAACAACAAAGTATCTTTCAAAAATACTACATTTAATCCTGGGGATAATTATTTGAGGGTTTCTTATGGAGTGTGAAAATTAAAACTTAGTACAAAGTTGATAAAGTATGCCATACTTAATAACTCTCTATTGCGATGCGAAAGAAAATTGTAGCAACTCTAGCGATTGGTACTCTTTGATACGATTGCGCATATGTCTTTCGCATCTTTTAATTTTTTTCCTTTTCGTAAATCAACACTTTTTTATTTAAATTTTCCAATTTCAGATATTTTAACACACTTTGGCATTTCATTACTGTAAATCCGCGCCATCTTTAATTTTTATTGCCACTATTGCTTTATTTTCAGAAAATTTTGCGAAAGTGATAGAGAGTACCAAGTTGGCATTTAGCTTTCGCATCGAAATTGTTTTCGCATCGCAATAGAGAGTTGACCCCCTGTAAAAAAGAAAAAGGCAACGAATATTCATAAAAACCCCCAAAACTTCACCATAAAAACTCCTTAACATGCTCAGAAATATGCATTCGCATACGAACATTATAAACATAATGCACTATAGTATTAACAATACGATTTAATTAAGGTGAAATAAACGTCAAAGTAGTATTGATATTTTTTATATTAAACTTACAAAATTAAAATAACTCACGTAGAAGATGAACAGGAGGTTGGTCTCTCGCCAAATCGTTAAACTAAAGCTGGGATCACACGATTGCCGCAATGCACCAATTTTTAAACTTTTTAATACCCCAATCGTGTGACTGCACATCCAAATGGCTCATGTACCAATCGAGGACAATATTGTGCTTACTTTTACCAATCAAATGCAACCCTGGTGCGGCAATCGTGTGATTGTTTGCTATGCAACCGCGCGTCAATAAAAATGACAAAAATGCACTAATATTTATTGTGTTCTTCTGCGGCAATCAAACAACACAATACGCGCCAATATTTGCCTTTTTTTAATAAATTTACTTTTTATTGTTTCTTTTAGTAGGTAATGAAAATAAATATGTATTTATTTATTATGCATTTAAATTTTTTTTTTAATAATTGCTATTAACAAAATATGTATATATGTTCACAAGCATATTTAGCTGTTCAGTGTGAATAGTTTTATTGAAGATATTTCTATGCGAATCTTATTTTTGAAATTTCTTAAAAAGTTAAAATAAAACTTTTTAAACAAAATTTGCTTATGTATATGATACAAATTAAATTTTTATTAATGAACAAACCAACAAGAACTTTTAAACAAATAAAAAAGCTACCTCAACAGCTGTTTTCGCAGTTAACACAAGTAAGTACAACCGTGTGACTGTGCTGCGGCAATTGTTGTAACCATTTAGCTTTGTACCAACTAGCGGCAATTAAATTTGTTTAAAACAGGGCAATCGTGTGATTTCAAAATATTTGATTGGTGCAATTTCATTATTGTGCGTCAATAAAGCACAATAAAAATTGTGTCATATTGGTGCATTTGCGGCAATCGTGTGATCCCAGCTTAAGAAGGAAAAAATTTATGGTCGAATTTTGATCATTAGGCGAACACTAGTACATATAACTGAGAATGCATTTGTATGATTGTTTGTTTCCTATAGACTCCTTAACTATTAAACCTGAAATTTCCATAGTAATAACCCGATGCTTAACGTAGGCTATAAATAGTTGTAAACTTTTAAGTACCTCAAATAAAAAAGAAGATAATTTTCTGTACTTTTTTAACGTTTACAGAACAAGTTTTCAAATTTGGAACAAATATTTTGATATCTATACAAAACATCTGTCGAAAAGTTGTCTGGTTTAGAGAAGTGGGTTTGGCATCTCCCATAAAAGACAATATAAATTTCTGTATACCCTGGTAAAACCAAATACAATTTTGTGTCTCATTTAAAACTTTATACATATAACTAAACATCATTAAAGAGTATGGAATAAATGCAAATGTTTTTATTATTCGCCAAACTTTTCTTTATTCCGATCAAACGATTTTCTGTATAAAAACATAAATTTAACATTATTTTGAATGGAGTGAAAATATTTCTTTCGAAAATAGTTTTTTTTCTAGAAAAAATCAATTTTTGGCTTGGAAATTGAAAATTACTCTCATTTTAGGCAAATGGTTACTGAATCGGGGTCCCCGTACTTTTGAGGTACGTGGCAAATGTTTAGAGGAGTTTGCGAACAAGACTACAATAAATGTTTTCAAATAAAACTGCAGAGTGAATGAGAATTGCAGACACTCAAAAAGTGTTATTTGCAACGATATCAAAGCTTAAACAAAATACCAACAAAAAGCAGAGAGTTTATCTTTTCTTACATTCCTCACTTCAAATGGTGCAGTAGTTTTATTTGCTAATATCTTTGGATTTTCTAAAATTTTTTTTTGAAAATGTTTCCTTATGATCAAGGCTAAAACTACATTTCAGTGTTTTTATCAAGAATAAAAATTGGGAATTAAGCACGACAGACAAAATCTTTTTAAATAAATTTTCTTTTGAGTTTTAACGAAATTACATTTCGGATTCCGGTTGAACAAAATTAGTTTCTTAAGTATTTCGAAAAGCAAAAAACGGTGGTAACGATTTGCATTCCTAATTTGTCACCAAACGTTACATTTCATAAAAAAAAGACAAACATTTATTTTGAAAATTCGACTTATCTAATAAACAATGAAAACAAAATCTGTATAAAATGTTTTACAACGAAAACTTTTTTTCTTTTTTCTATTTCAAAATGATAATATTTCACATTTAGAAATATTTTTATTAAAAATGTTCTTTTGAATATTAGACTTTAATAAAATTAATTCAAAATTTAAAACAGGTGTGCTAATTTTTTCCAATCATTTAAAATTGGTGATACATTGCAGAATTTTAATTTTGAGATGGGGATTTTTCGGGACTGCTAACTGGGGATATAAGTCGTATATTTGCTGGCAACACTGACTTACTATGAGTTGGGGCAAAAGTGGAAACAAACAACACAGATACTAAAGCACACACACAAACAAGCAAACACTTACACAAAATATTTGCATTGCATAAGATTGTGAAAATGCAAAAACAGCAGCAAATGAAAATGAAAAAAGAAAAATCATTGGGAAAAAGAGAAAAAACAGAACACACAAAAATGAAAATGAATGCACATAGAAATGTGTACAATTCGTTTTGTCTATGAATATGATAGAAAACACACAATCTAAAATGTATATTAAATGTACGTGCCATTATTTTTTTTTTTCTTCTTTAGTACATTCTATTAAATTCTTGTTTATTTTTTATAATTCCAGAATGCTATTCCTCTAATGCCTCGCTCTCTCTCTCTCTATAACAAATCATTAGTTTATTTAGAAAAGTGTGAATGTGCTGTTGTACTTAAAAATGTGCATTTATTATTTACATGTTTGTACATGTGCAAAATGTATAGAGCCAATTGATAGACATGCGGATTGACACTTACGTTAGTGACACAACTAAAACGACAGTCCAACGGACAGCCTGTGATAGTCCAATATCCAAATAATCCAAAACAAGAATCAACCTACCAACAGCTAACCAAGGCATGCCAATTCGGTTCGATTTGAGCCAAACTGTACAACACAGCACAACTTAACGTCATGGCTGCTAAAATAAAATACTTGAGGCTGAAGATGAGTCGACTCTCGTTGAAGGTGTGTGCATGAACACTTTTAAGGCATGGCACATTACATTCTGTAAGCGACAGAGAATTGAAAGGTTGAAAGAAAGGCTTACAAAATCGATTTCATTATCATAGTTCGATTAGTAATTGTATGTATCCGGAGATGGTTTTTAAATAGGGTTTAATTGATAAGTCGCTTAAAAAAAGTTGCATATTTCCTGATAACCTTTTAATTTAATAATACAAACTTTTCTAATCTTCTATTGCAATTGTTTAACGATAGTGTATTATCAAAAAAATTTTATTTTTTCACTTTTTGGGAAAAAAAAAATTGTTTAATCGAATAATAAGGATGTATAGTATTTCTGTTAATTGTATAATTCTTTTAAAGTTTTAACTCGAATAAACAAACCAAATGTTTGTGTCCGTTGGAATTAAAAAACAGTCATGTTTAGTAAGTAATTTAGGTAATTTTTGTTACATTTTGTCAACACAATAATAATAATAATTAATTTCACAAAAGAAAAAACGACAAAGGTATGTTAACTCAAACATTTATATTGATCGGGTATATATCGGGTATGTTCTAGAAATCGAAATAAAGTGAAATTGAAATCGAAATCGAACCATAATTTAAATTTAATTATTTACAAAATCACCGTATTTTTGCGTGGTTTTAAGTGTTGTTCTTGCGAAAACATTAGATACTTAAAGAATGAAGTAGATATAATGGAATATTTTTATGAACATTCATTACAGGATCGTTTTTAAAATTTCTCGATTTGTAATCCTCTTCATTTCGATTTCTAGAACACGCCCATAATTTTTAACAAAATAATTCATGCGTTTCTCTTTTTAGAATTAGTTTGGCTTAAAAACAATGTACGAAGGATAAATCTAATAATGCTAAATATAACAAGTGTCCAAAAATGTATTAACGTAAATGTTCTTACCATTTACACAGTGACTATAACATAGTAATGGAAGAAGATGCTCTACCAACAAAATCAAGCAAACATGATCTTAACTCGTGTCGAACATCGATTAAATAAAAATATTCACGGGACTTTTCAAATATGTTTTCAAACTATTTATTACTTTTTTTTTGATATTCTTTAATTAGGCTCGAGTTCATCAAATTTAATTTTCATTAAATTATTTTCACTGAGGAAAGGAATTTTACAACTTGGAATTTTTATTAAAATTTATTGATAATTTTTCTTGGCTGAGCTGGGATTTGAACCCGGGTTGATCTTTACATGTTTCAAGAAACACCACTTTCTATCCTCAGAAGATCTTAGTGTTCTACCCAATGCACCACTGCGGTGCCCGTTAGCCAACAGTCAAACATCAATCTTTAACCAGTAGTACTGGTGGTTCGAAATTTGCTGTTATTATCACTTAAATTTCAAATTACATGTTGCCTCCTTTTTCCTCTGTTTTTTTGTATTCTTTCTGTCAAGACTTTGTCTTGAAAACCTGAATACATTTGTTTATTATGTTTTTTTGTCCACTTTCGTCGACATTTTTTTTTTTTTTTTTTTTATTTGTACAAATTAAAGTACAAATGTAAACATTAGAGCTTGTGCCATAGCTATTTCTAAGAACAAGTTTTGATCTTTAGTTGAACTGTTAATTTTTTGATATTCTTTAATTAGGCTCGAGTTCATCAAATTTAATTTTCATTAAATTATTTTCACTGAGGAAAGGAATTTTACAACTTGGATTTTTATTAAAATTTATTGATAATTTTTCTTGGCTGAGCTGGGATTTGAACCCGGGTTGATCTTTACATGTTTCAAGAAACACCACTTTCTATCCTCAGAAGATCTTAGTGTTCTACCCAATGCACCACTGCGGTGCCCGTTAGCCAACAGTCAAACATCAATCTTTAACCAGTAGTACTGGTGGTTCGAAATTTGCTGTTATTATCACTTAAATTTCAAATTACATGTTGCCTCCTTTTTCCTCTGTTTTTTTGTATTCTTTCTGTCAAGACTTTGTCTTGAAAACCTGAATACATTTGTTTATTATGTTTTTTTGTCCACTTTCGTCGACATTTTTTTTTTTTTTTTTTTTTATTTGTACAAATTAAAGTACAAATGTAAACATTAGAGCTTGTGCCATAGCTATTTCTAAGAACAATTTTTGATCTTTAGTTGAACTGTTAATTATTAATTTTTTGATATTCTTTAATTAGGCTCGAGTTCATCAAATTTAATTTTCATTAAACTATTTTCACTGAGGAAAGGAATTTTACAACTTGGAATTTTTATTAAAATTTATTGATAATTTTTCTTGGCTGAGCTGGGATTTGAACCCGGGTTGATCTTTACATGTTTCAAGAAACACCACTTTCTATCCTCAGAAGATCTTAGTGTTCTACCCAATGCACCACTGCGGTGCCCGTTAGCCAACAGTCAAACATCAATCTTTAACCAGTAGTACTGGTGGTTCGAAATTTGCTGTTATTATCACTTAAATTTCAAATTACATGTTGCCTCCTTTTTCCTCTGTTTTTTTGTATTCTTTCTGTCAAGACTTTGTCTTGAAAACCTGAATACATTTGTTTATTATGTTTTTTTGTCCACTTTCGTCGACATTTTTTATTTGTACAAATTAAAGTACAAATGTAAACATTAGAGCTTGTGCCATAGCTATTTCTAAGAACAATTTTTGATCTTTAGTTGAACTGTTAATATTTAATTTTTTGATATTCTTTAATTAGGCTCGAGTTCATCAAATTTAATTTTCATTAAATTATTTTCACTGAGGAAAGGAATTTTACAACTTGGAATTTTTATTAAAATTTATTGATAATTTTTCTTGGCTGAGCTGGGATTTGAACCCGGGTTGATCTTTACATGTTTCAAGAAACACCACTTTCTATCCTCAGAAGATCTTAGTGTTCTACCCAATGCACCACTGCGGTGCCCGTTAGCCAACAGTCAAACATCAATCTTTAACCAGTAGTACTGGTGGTTCGAAATTTGCTGTTATTATCACTTAAATTTCAAATTACATGTTGCCTCCTTTTTCCTCTGTTTTTTTGTATTCTTTCTGTCAAGACTTTGTCTTGAAAACCTGAATACATTTGTTTATTATGTTTTTTTGTCCACTTTCGTCGACATTTTTTTTTTTTTTTTTTTTATTTGTACAAATTAAAGTACAAATGTAAACATTAGAGCTTGTGCCATAGCTATTTCTAAGAACAATTTTTGATCTTTAGTTGAACTGTTAATTTTTAATTTTTTGATATTCTTTAATTAGGCTCGAGTTCATCAAATTTAATTTTCATTAAATTATTTTCACTGAGGAAAGGAATTTTACAACTTGGAATTTTTATTAAAATTTATTGATAATTTTTCTTGGCTGAATAAACAAATGTATTCAGGTTTTCAAGACAAAGTCTTGACAGAAAGAATACAAAAAAACAGAGGAAAAAGGAGGCAACATGTAATTTGAAATTTAAGTGATAATAACAGCAAATTTCGAACCACCAGTACTACTGGTTAAAGATTGATGTTTGACTGTTGGCTAACGGGCACCGCAGTGGTGCATTGGGTAGAACACTAAGATCTTCTGAGGATAGAAAGTGGTGTTTCTTGAAACATGTAAAGATCAACCCGGGTTCAAATCCCAGCTCAGCCAAGAAAAATTATCAATAAATTTTAATAAAAATTCCAAGTTGTAAAATTCCTTTCCTCAGTGAAAATAATTTAATGAAAATTAAATTTGATGAACTCGAGCCTAATTAAAGAATATCAAAAAATTAAAAATTAACAGTTCAACTAAAGATCAAAAATTGTACTATTTATTACAGTTTGAAAATTACAGCAAAAAACAAAGTACATTCGAACAAGGTAAAAACTCCATCTCAAAATGTTCAGTTCAAAGCAGTGCTCGAAAATTTACAATAGACATTGTACTTTCAGCTGGACATAAACACCACGCATTCAATAAGTTAATGCATCTGTGAAAAAGTAGTATACGCATAAGGGGTGGTAATTGAAATAAATAAAAAAATTATTTTCCATTATTTCACTTATAAACGATTTGCCAATAATAAAAAATTTTTTATACACAAATTTCTTGCAATTCTAAATATCTAAATACTTAATAAGGTAGATATCGTTTTTGATGTTTTGTAAATTTTCAAACACTGATTCTAAGTAACTTAATAATCTTGCCACACATACGTACAAATATAGAACATTCAAGTACTCGCATCATCTGAATGTGAACGTAGCGCAAACACAAACCAAATACAAACACACGTCCTTTTCTACAAACACACAGTCACACACTATATTAACTTATATTTAAATAGAAATACAATCAGTTAAAAGATTGAATGACATACGAAAGATTTTTATCATAAATGTGTATATTTTTCTATATGAATTTTTGGTCAATATATTTTTCATATGTACGTGTGTGTGTATATTTCATTTCCATTTTTTATTTAAACTTTTCAAAAAATCATACCGATATGACAATATGCACGATTATGTATTCATGTGCATGTGTATGTATGTGTGTGTGTGTGTATTTGTTTGCTTGTTATACAATTCACAAAATGTAAAAAATAAAAATATAATAATTTTCAAAAATACACCAACGTGACATAATTTTTAAAATAACATAAAACAGATATTTAAAGAAAAATAGCGTAGAATGGGAAATAAATTGTCTTAAATTTGTTTTCAACAAACATGCCGAGTTTGTTTTAACTGCTATTTTTATATCCTTGCCTGTTTCTAAACAATTGTGTTTTTATTTTATTCTCTTGTTAAATTTAGTAAAAAAAATTTTTTTTTTTGCCATTTTAGGAACAACTTGAATTCCAATTTTATATTTTTGAATTGAAATTCCTTAAATTTTATTTTGTTATTTATTCACTTTTGAAGTATTTGCTATAAAATTCCAACACTGGCCACAATATTTCACGGAATTTTTAAAGGTTTAAATTGAAAATGTCAGAAATTTTCATTGTGATAAATCATAAATTGTATTGGTGTTTTGTTTTTTGTCTTTGTAGAGACAAAACTTTTTTTTTATAAAAAATTGAAAATTTATTTTATAAAGGAAAAACTTATTTCTATTTGGAATTGGAAGAAAACGTAGTCTAATCGAACAAACACAAAGACTTTAGGAAACAGGTTTGAAAAACTTTTTTAAAAACTATATTGTTCTTCAATCTTTATTGATATTTAACAAGTGTTTGATAGAGTGTGGTATGACCGCTTTATACATAAACTTAAAATAAATTCAACCATAAATACCCACAAATTGTAAAGAAAAATTTCTTAAGTTCGCCTAAATCGATTAACGCTGCCTTCCCACACCAACTTTTGGTGGCGATACATCCCTTCCAAGCATCCACGAAAACCGCTGTGAAACATCTAGATACATCCAGGCCCATATATTTCGGAAAGGCATGCTTTACCATTAAAATTAATAGTCAAATAACATCTCAAGATTAGAATGTAAAAAAACTGGCAGTTTAAACAAATTGGTTCATTGGAGGAAGTTCTACCATTAATCTGGATTGTCAACTTCTACTTTACAGCCCTACCTTAAAGCCACTCAGGAGTTTAATTATGGGACACTGATTCGGTCTCCAATAAAGAGACAATCCAAAGGCGCCTAAATAAAATTCTTCGATTCGTTACTTGCGCTCCATGTGCCCATGTTCTGTAACTCTGGCGTCGAGAAACGTTTCGATTGAAATGTGAGAAATGAAACAATAATGTCATATTTTGAAACAAACAACAGGGGCCTAATGCTGGCAGTCTTGATCGAGTACTTTCTCGTTTCGAAAGAAATTTTATTTCTAGTTTTTTTCAGCCGATACTGAACGAATCAAATTTAGTTTTTTAGTATAGTGAAACTCAAATTAATGCTTTACAACACTGAAAAAAACAATACTCCGATTCGTTCAATATTGGCTGAAATAATTAGATATTGTTGTGTTTTCGTCTTCTTTTGTTCTAGTCAAATATTAAAAGACTTTACTTCTTTGAATACAATATAAATTACTTTTATTTAAATATTAAAGTTATGTTAGGGAAGTCTAGGTAATACGAAAATCACAATTAGAATAATTAGTATATGTAGATAAAAGCAAGTTTACCGCTAATCGGACTACCAGGCCAGAACTATGCAAATCAACGTCGGTTTTTATTCTTTGGTATTGCCAACAGATATTAAATTGCTTTCGAATCGAGAAAGTACTCGATCACGACTGCCAGAATCAGGCCCCTGTTTTTTCTCACTTAACAGTGTCTGTAACATTTTTAGCGAATATTAGCTTTGACGTTATGAAATTACTCACAAATTTAGAGAAAAAGTGTGAGAAAGTTCCCGCTTTGAAATTGGCGTTCTCAACGTCTGCAATTTCCCATCAGCTTCAAGTGAAATATTTTGCATTTATAACGTAACGACGTAATCTCTTTTAATAATTTTCGACAAGAGTTTCGAGAAACGACAGAATATTTTGTTTCACATATTTTCGTTGCGAGATGTTCTCCTTAAAGTTACCCAAGATGGGTACTGGGTATGTAAAAAATTCGAAAATTTTCAAAGACACCAAATGTGACATCAGTTAAAGTTATGATTGCAAACAATTCAATAAAAAGTTTAAAAACTATTAGCTCGAAATGATGGCGGCCATACTCACTGAAGGAGAACAGATATGGTAGAACTTAAACGATTAGAAGAGCACTAAACACTTATGCAAAGGGGAACCGTTATTAGAAGAATTTGCGTTCGGCATTAGCTGGACGTAAGCTTATGAATTGGAATAAGATAGGATTAGATCTAGCTAGTTCAGCAACAAGAAAAAAACATACAAATTATGGAAAGACAGGAGAAGAAAAAGCCAAAGCTCCATCTAGGTTACGCCTTAATATTTTCCAATGCGACCTACCAGACCGAAAGATGGACAATTAACCTGGCCGAAAAATAAAGCTTTTAATTGTGGTATACAGATGCATTTTATTTTATTTGTTTTGCATGGGGTGCGTTTTGGACAAATGTCTTAGTCTTAGAAGAATTCAATATAAAATACAGATTAACGAAACATATAATAAGGATATAATCAAAGTACTTCGGTAATATATCCAGAAAAGAAGGCACGAAAGAGGGATTAATCGTTAATGACAAAAAAAGAAGAAACCAAAAGAACAGAAAGATCGTCAACAAGATGGTCGGTTCATTTAAAACCGGTCATTGGGGCAACTGTGAATGTGTTACTGCATATGATGTTACGAGATGTTTGTTTATTTTTCCTTTGCCCCCTTTGGAAGCATATGGCTTCCACAAAGTATCTCCATCTTACACGATTTCTTGAAGTTGTTTTCGCGTCTTCGCATGTAAGTTTCGATCCATTCACTACACTCGAAATAAAAACCATTTCATCCGTATTCAAATTAATCCGAAGCGGTATTAATAGTGCGGTGAGTACGAATTTTCTTGAATCAAGTACAAAAAGATTGATTCAAGTACGGATTTTCAATCGCGAAATACTTAACTTATCCATATTCAATCCCGAATTCGTACTTGAAATAATCCGAAAATGAGATTAATTTAAGTAAACGACAATCATTTTTGGATTATCATTCGCCCAAATGCGCCAATTCTGCTTATTGTCGAATCCACTGAGGTGAAATTATGATTTTCTTTGAAAATTTATCATCCACTGTTGCCTTTTCTCTCAACCATTCTGACCATTGACGACGTTTGAAATGGACAAGAAACTTTAGATCTTAAGTCAATTGCACCTTGTAAGCGTGTAAATGCAAGTCTTTATGCATAATGTTCATCAAAGACGAGCGTGAGAGGTGCAATTGTTGGGCACGACAACGAGTTGAGGTGGACGGCTCTTCAGCCACACTATCGCGAACAGCAGCAATATTTTCTGCAGTACGAGCATGCAGACCCGGTTTGCTAAAATTTTTGCACGATTTCTCCGATTGTACGCACATTTGGACGATTAAATTAACTGAAAAATCACGATGCGCACGATATGCATTTTGATTTGAACGCCCATTTTCATAATAAGCCTGAATAACTTAAGCGCGTTGCTCGATTATGTATCTTTCCGTGGTTCAAATTGAGGTAGTCTGAAATTGAGAAATGTAAAATGAAATGCGGAAAAGATCTTGATGTTTAAGTGTGGTTAACATTAAACAGCGGCCTTAAAAAATACCCTTTACAATCTTGTAATTTTTGTTTAATTTTTTTTTTAAAGAAAATTATTTTCTTTTAATTGAATTAACGTTTTCTTTAGTTATTGCTGCATTCAAAATGTCCTTGTATGTTAATTTTTCAACAAAATTAATTTTATACAGAAAAGAACCGCTATTTTTGGTTTAAAAAAAAATTGGGTCTCTAAAAAATTCGATTTTTCAGAGCATCAAACATTATCCCATAGTTTATTACTAGTATGCCGACTCGAGAGAGCGTTCTCATTTACGTGGAAGATGCAAAGCACGCTTGTTAGCGGTGAGGTCATTCTAATGCTTAAGCTTGAACTCCTAAAAAAAGGGGGTGACTAGACGATTATCAAAATCTCTCAAACCTATTGGTCCATATGTGACTAAATGTTTATATTGGTTTGAGCGTGCTACATAGCTCTTGAGCGCAAACTTTTGTAAATAAAACTTTTAGTTTCTTAAAAACATTATAATATTTATATGTTTTGTGAACTTTGTAATTAAGGGGTAGTAAGTTAATAAACATCAAACTTGTGTACATATCGCACTGGTTCCTCTAAAGAGTCAACTCAAAATTTAAAAGTTTTCAGTAGAGATAAGAAACTGTTTTCTTTGTATATGTAGACTTATACTACAAAGGGGGAAACAATTGTATTTTTTTAGAGAAATTGATCTAAGATTTTTTACAGTGCGTAGATATGACCACTGTTCATCGATTTCTTGCAAAAAGTGAATATTGGAAAATGCGATATGTATTTGGAAAGAAGAAATTGTTCGTACTTATTTTTAGTGTTTATTTTAAAATTAGAATTGGAAAATAAGGTAAGAGTTTTAAATTGTATTATATTGTTTCAAAAACCATTTATTTCAAGGATTTTTATTTAAATATTCTCGAGGGTTTTGACACTTGAGAGACTGCTTCAACTTGTTTTCACTTGAGAAAAATTTTCAACTTCTTTTGGGGATTCTTGAGGACTGTGTACCTTAAAGTGTTGCTGGCTGCAGTTCTTGCATCAGCTGTTGATGGGGACTTTAATGCTATAAGTGTCGGTACTGCGGCACCGTGTGAACACATGTAAATAACTTGATAATCAATAACAGCAAATTTCGCCTGAGCAATACCATTGGTTAAAACATTGATGTTTGAATTTTGACTGGCAGCCGCCGCAGTGGCGCATATAGTATAACACTAAGGTTAGGTTAGGTTCCATTGGCAGACGTGATCAAGCACAGCTCACGTGGATCCATTAATTAGTTCCCGTTGTGATACCATGTCACACCGTATAACACTAAAGAATTCTGATAATGCGAATGTGGTTTTCTCGAAACATGTAAATTCGACCTGATTTCGAGCCCGTGGCTTGTCAAATATAAAAATTATCAAAACATTTTTAATTTACTTTAATGTTGTAAAATTTCTTCCTTTATTAAAAAATAATTTATTAAAGATTAAAATTGATAAAAATATCAAAAATGTTCTTAAGAATGTTTTTGATAACTTTATAAAATCTCATGCTAATAAGTTAACTAATATGTGACTTCTGGAAAAGGGTAAGTCGTAATACAGCAAATCTCATAAATTCATCTATAATCAAAAATCTAGACCACAAACCAACAAATTCCTCTTTACTTCTACCGCTTAACACATAAAACCACTCTAAGCCCTCTACTCCACTTTAAACCAATTTACTGAAAACATTCTGCTAAATTTTTATTCGTATAAACTCTTATTAATGTATATTGCCTCCTTTTTTTACTGACACAAATTGGTTACTTGTGTTCTAACCCTTTTCAAGTCATTATTATTAATATTAAGCCTGTTATTATTAGTTGGAATGTTGTTGGAAATTTGACATTATACGAGCAGTACGAGCATGTGTAACAATATCATGTGTACATATAACTTAATACCTATGTACTCTACAATATGTGTAAGTTAGATCCCTTTTTAAATGTGTAATACATGCAAACGAAAAGAAAAATGAAACATATTCCAAGTCGTATTATTCAAGTCGTTCATGCCAAAAAATATTTCAAACAACGTTACATGATGACATTTCTAAGCGAGCAACAACAACTGAAACCAAAATAAAAGGAAAACAATGTTTTTACATGTTGAACTTCAATAAAAAATAAAAAAAGCAACAAAAGATTCTTTTTATGAATATGAAATAAAGAACGAAGAAAAACTAAGAAACAAAAAATAAGAAAAAAAGTTAAACTGAACAATTTCCTTGATTAAAGTTAATCTCACATTACAATGTGCAGCAATGTAGTACAACAGTATGTGGTCGTAGGAATGGGAATGGTAAATATTAAAAATAATTTTACAGTTTAGACAGTGCGACGTGATTGTGTGCACAAAAATTCGTACAAAACATTTATAATTATCAGAAGGAACTTTGGATATCTTTTAGACTTTATCAGCTTTGGAATCTTCAGCCCAATTCTGTAAAATTAAAACTAAAATACATTTTAAAATAAAAAGGGTGTGCATTATTTGTTTATTTTTTCATTAAAGTAGGAACATAAAATTGTTATAATCGAGTTTTTGGAAACTCTTAGCAAGTGGGAAGGGATTTATGCGGGTGACTAAATCGAGTATAGATTTGATAGCCCGATCAACTTCACATACGGGTAGACTAAAGAAAACAAAGGGGTTTAAAAAGTCTGTAAACATTTGTATACCCTCCATAACTAGTTGTAATAAGGGCATAATAGGTTTGTAAATCCGTGTGTAACTTTTTTAATATTTATCTAAGACCCCATAAAGTATATAAATTCTGGGTGCTTGAATAATTTTATGTAGATTAAGCCATGTCCACGCTCACTTCCCAAAAACTCAAAAGAAAATAATAATATTGGTTTACAATTGTCTCTTGTTATCCTTCGCAGTTTTGGATTGAGATCCAACAAAATCGGTTTGGTAGGTTAAGAGTTATTTATCTAAACGTGGAACCACTTCCGCAAAAAATTAATAAAATTGTTACAAAAACTAACATAAATAGTGGCGGAATGCACGTATTGATTTATTGATTTAAGATTCGTTTCGTGTGACTAGAAATCATACCACGAAATTTCGAGAAGATGGGTTCATAGCACAATGGAACAAACTTGAAATATTTTTGTGCGATCTGGAATTTGATTGCAAATTATTACTGATTTTCAATCTAATCCTTATTTTTCTCTATCAGCTCTACTTTTTGAGATATACCGTTATGTCCGAAATTAAGGCACTTTCACTACATACATATATTGGAATGATTTGAAAACGGTTGACCATATTCAGTTAACAAAGAAATCCGAAACTCAGCAACAGTATTATCTTTAAGCCCTGCTTACATTGTTTTTAAATTTGCCCTGTAGTTTCAGAGATATGGTTGATTTTTTTTTTTTTAAAAGGAAAATTTTGAAAAAAAACAAATTTTTTGTTCCTAAAAAATTCATAGAAATAAAAATTCTAAATACATTTATCTTAACATAATTTCGAATGAAATGAGGTCTATTTTATTGTAATCGATTTGATTTTATTCACAATTTAGTGAGAAAACTGAATATCAATTTTCATAAAAAAAGAACACAAAGGAAAAGGACACACTCATATTTAAAATGTTATTTTTGTATGGAAATCGATATTCAGTTTTCTCAGTAAATTGTGAGATGCTCGCTGCTCTCTAGATTTCTGATATAAGTGTGGGGCAAAACAAAACCGTGAAATACAAAATACATTTGAGTCGTGTATTTAAAATACAAAATAGTTTTAAGTCGTCTATTTAAAATACAAAATACAATTAAGTTGTGTGTTTAAAATACAAAATAATTATTTTATATTTTCTTAATTTATAATTTCTTAAAAAAGTTAAAAAAGTAAAATAAATATTTTTAACAATTAAAAATGCATTTAATTTAAATCACAACTTTCACAAATGTTAAAATCGCTATAAACGATGATGGTGAAACATCTTTCAAAATAAGGGAACAGTATTCCAATATTAAATATATAAAATGGATCAACACAGAATTTACTATAAAGTTTCTTTCCCTTCCATTGGTAAAATGCTGATGTAGAGAGGGTATTTAGTAGGGTATTCATTCGGTTAACCGTCAATCGGTTAACCGATTAATTTCTACCCGATTAACTGATCGGTTAATTTAAAATTGGATTTTTTCGATTAACGATTAAACCGGTTAATTTCAGTCGATTAACCGATCTAACAAAGTTTTTAATTTTTAGTAGTATTATAAAATATTTTTTGTGTTTTTTATTATTTGTTTCGTCTCATATACAAAAGGTATGTGTTTAGAAATAGTTTTTCATACAATAGATTTCCTTCTAGCAATACATTTTTAAATACAATCTAAGGAATTCGGGCATAAACTTTTTTGCAGAATGGTCGGTGCTGAGCTTTGCCAGGTCAGTCAGATGATGACGTAACAACAGAAGAAACTCTCAATAGTTACACAAACAGTTTTTTAACACAATAAACCGAAACAATAAGAAGTGTTAAAAATTTGAAAAAATTAAAACAAAACTCTAATGGCATAATGGAAGATTTTATATGTTTAGAGAAATCCAGGAAAAGGACTGAGAAATTAGATATTCTGTATAAACGGTTGCTTTCGGTTTCTCCAACATCTACGATAAGTGAAATAATTTTTTCCAAGTTAAGTTCTTTCAAAACTAAAGGAAAGAATCGCTTAAATCCTAATTATTTAAACCAAATTGTTTTTCTAAAGATTATTTTATAAGATCTCCTTAAACTATTGATAATAAATAATCTGAAAATAATTTGAGCGTTTATTTTTTAATAATTAGTATTGTGGTTTATTTTTTTATTTTTTAATAAATATGTACATATTATGTATTCATTCAAAAATACATATTAAATTTTTATGAATTATTTTTTTGTTTGCTCGTTTTTGTATAAGAATTGTTATGTTTGGTATGTTATTGTTGTTTTTCATTAACTAATGCACTTTTATTTATTGAAATTCATGTTGGCTTGCGTGCTCGTTGAATGCAGACGTGTTTTTTTTTAACTCGGCTTACGGTATTTTTTTTTTTAACATAAATAAGTGTATATTTATGATTTAATAATTATATTATTTTTATTAAATAATATAAGATCAGCGAATGAATAGACGCTTTAAAATAATTTTTAATAAGTGAACATAAAATTTTTAATACAAATATTAAAAATTACAATTAACAAAAATATATGTATGTACACACATACATACATATACATACATTTTAAGCAAAAACATTTCTTGTTTTCTTTATTCCTTTTTTTTTATTCTCAACAACAAATAAAAAGAAGAGCACAAATTAACAAACAGTAATATATAAAAAAAAAACTCTTATGAGTGCATATAATGCAAAAACAATAAAACAAAACGAAAGAAATGCATATGTTACATTGAGTGTTGACGAAACAAACGTAGAAAAAAGAATCGATGATAGCAATTATTTAACGGCTAAACCTATTACTCGAACTCGTTCCCTCTCGCCCTCTTTGTTTACAAATACGGTCGATCGTAATACAATAACAAATTTATTAACTGCAAGTGTTGCCACAGAGCAAAAAAAAACTTTAATAAGTGATGAAACGGTTAACCCCAAAACAGCCGCTATGGACAACTCAATAACTCAAGTAAAAACTTCTCAAAAGCCTACAGTACAAGTTGGTATGGACAGGTACATAACAGTGCTTAAACGGGGGCGCAGCCCTACCTCTGCAGCAGTTGCTTCGGCCTCAAAAGTACCATCTTTTAATAAAATAAATTCCCAAAATCGTTTTGCAATTCTGGAGGATGAATCCTCTGAAGCACAAAACGTCATAAAATCGTCCAAGCCTCCCCCCATATATCTGAGGGAGCAAAATTCTACTGAGCTCATAAAGAGTTTGATAGCGGTTATAGGTGAAAATTCGTTTTACGTAGCTGCTATCAAGCGTGGTAGTATAAACGAAACAAAAATACAAGTCAATCATGAGAATGATTTTCGCAAAATTATAAGCAACTTTGAGGCACTTAAAAAAAACTTTTATACATACCAACTGAAAAGCAGTAAAGGTCTTCAAGTTGTGATTAAGGGTATTGACTCATGTGTGGACCCAGAAGAGGTAAAAACATTTCTAGAAGAAAAAGGCTTCAAAGTAAAGCATGTAGTAAACATTAAAAATAGAGAAAAAATTCCCCAACCACTTTTTCGAGTGGAGTTTGAACCCGGTGACGTTAAGCTTAAAAAAAATGAAACGCATCCCATCTATGATTTAAAATACATTCTGTACAGAAAAGTAACTATAGAGGAGCCGCACAAGAGAGGTGGTCCCGTTCAATGTTTGAACTGCCAAGAATTTGGCCATACTAAGGCATACTGCTATTTACCCCCTGTTTGCGTAGTATGTGGTGAGCTACACGGTACAGTTCTTTGCGATAAGTCTAAAACCGACCCCAACGTAAAAAAATGCAGCAACTGTGGTGGTAATCACACTGCCAATTATAGAGGATGCCCTGTATATACTATCGTCAAGCAGTCGGTTGGACCGAAAACTAATCCCCCTCAAATGCAGATAACAAATCAAGTAAACAGTAATAACCTTCAGGCTCCGCAGCCTAGTAGTAACAGAACCTCTTATGCTAACGTCTTAAAATCAAACAATGTACCAATGCAAGGCGCTTCGTCAAGTAATGACGAAACCCCAGTTTCTAATCTAAGTCGTCTAGAAAAAACCATGGAAACATTAGTGCAAACAGTAAATAATTTTACAAACACAATGGGTAATATGATGCAGGAAATTCTTAGAATGCAATCGATGTTATTGCAAGCTATTCTTAACAAGCCATGAACTGTTTAAAAATTTGTTTTTGGAACGCAAACGGCATCCGCCAACATAAAAATGAATTAGAATACTTTCTTAAAAATAAACAAATTGATGTCATGATGGTTTCTGAAACTCATTTGACCTCAAGAAATACGTTTAAAATTAATGGTTATACTCTATATGATACCAAGGACCCTCGAGATAGAGCTTGTGGAGGTTCTGCTATATTAATAAAAAACCGAATTAAACACTACCCAATGTGTGATCATCGTGAAGATTATCTCCAAGCTACGAACATTTGTGTCGAAGAGCTAAATCGAAGCATAGTAATTTCATCTCTATATTCACCACCTAGATTTGCAATATCGGAAAGCCAATATTACAAATATTATAAGTCATTGGGGCCCTGTTTCCTGGCTGCTGGCGATTATAATGCTAAACATACCTTCTGGGGGTCACGACTAATAACACCAAAGGGTCGTGTTTTATTTAATACAATTTCTAAAATGAATTTAAATGTTGTCGCGAGTGGCCAACCAACATATTGGCCTGCTGATGCGCAAAAAATTCCAGATGTCATTGATTTTGGCGTTGTTAAAAACATCCCCACAAAAATGATTCACGTTGAAGCTTCCTTAGAATTATCCTCTGATCACACACCTACAATAGTTACTATAATAAACACCAGTAGAATTGAATCTCCCTCTGGATACATAGCGACGTCAGCTACACATATAAATTGGTTAAAATATAAAAAATATCTCAGTACCCATTGCACAGAAAATATTCCGCTTAGCACACTGGAGTATATAGATCGCTCTATTGTCAATTTTGACAGTTTTCTAAAACTAGCTGTTCAACATTCCAGTATTGCCCCTAAAAAAACCAAAAATAATAAAATATATTCCTCAGATGTCGAGCGTCTTTTGTCTGAAAAAAGGAGAGCTCGTAGAGAGTGGCAATTGCACAGATCCCCTCAACTTAAGAACTTACTAAAAGACTGTACAAAAAGGTTGAGAATGTTACTGCAGACTCAGAAAACGGCTTCACTGGAAAAATATCTCAAGGAACTTGATGCAACTCCACAATCAGACTACTCATTATGGCGTGCAGCTAGAAATCTAAAAAGGCCAGTTATATCTAAGCCACCATTAAGAAACTTAAATGGAAGTTGGGCAAGAAATGATGTTGAAAAAGGAAACCTGTTTGTCGATCATTTAAAAAACGTATTTACACCAAATATATCTCACAATATTGCGGTCGAGTTACCACCTGTTGCTGCTAGAGCAGCTATACCCTTCAGATTTGAGATAAGAGAAATCGAAAAGGCTATTTGTGACTTAAACACTAAGAAGGCACCTGGTATTGATAAGATCAGTAATAAAATGCTTTTAGAGCTACCTCGCATAGCAAAGAAAATTATTCTTTTTATTTTTAATGCTATCTTACGCCTTGAATACTATCCTCAAAAATGGAAGGTTTCCTTACACTGAAAGAAATTTGTTCGCAATACCAATGAATTTTGACATTAATCCCATGAAAATTTGCATTAAAAAGAAACCTATGCAGCCCTTCGTTGGATCAATGAAACCTGTTTCATAAAAATGTATTTAATGAAATATTACGTAAGTTCTATGAATATTGTTCATTGAATGAATAAAATATATTTATTACATACAATGATTTTATTTCATAGTATTACTGAAAATATTCACCAATTTGATGATAAATATACAATATTTTAATGAAACAATTTCATTGAAAATAATATTTTTTATCACTATTTTAATGAAGACTTTCAATAAATTAATAAATTAAAATTCATAATATTACTGAAAATATTTATTAATTTGATGATAAATGTACAAGATTTTAATGAAACAATTTCATTGAAAATAATATTTTATATCACTATTTTAATAAAGACTTTCAATAAATTAATAAATTTAAATTGTTCGTCTTACGAAATAATTTCATTCTTTAAATGCTAAAATTTCTTTAGCTAAGTGAATTATTTTCATTCTCTCAATGCAATATTGAAATTTTTATGAAATAGATTCATTGTAAATGTTACTAAAAGCAATAAAAAAATGTTTTTTTGTTTTTTTTTTTTTTTTGTTTTAATATAATGTATTTATAAAACTTTAATTCATTTATACAAGCTTTTGTTCTTATATATGTAAATAGAAATTATCAATAAATTCTTATTTATAAAAATTGTTACAATTTAAATTGTATATAAATACATACATACAATAATAAAATAAAAGATTCAATTTACTTTTACAGATTGTAATTCATCTAAAAGTATGCTAACTTTAGAATTTTTTTTGGACTTGGTATTTAAGGAATACAAATAAAGTTCAATAAAATTCCAAACAGACTCAGAAGCTTTTGGTTACTCCAAATGAAACAAGTGGAAAATTTTAAAACAGATGTCAAGAGATCTATGAAAATTTGAAAATGGCAACAAAGATCCGTCAAGATAGACAAAAAATTGTTCCGCTTTTTCCAAATTACCTATTGCCAATATAAAGGGTTGTATACTTTCACCTCTTTTTAAAATAAATTGGACATGGTCCTGCAATTCCTGCATTGTGTTTCCTAGAAATAGAAGCGATTCCTGTGAGTCTTTGGTCGAAAAACGAGATATTTCCTTCTTGCCCATAACATTTTTCCGAACATGCCTTCCAGTGGGGCTGAGGAAATAATGTAACACCCATAAAACCTTAAGAGCAAACATGTCTGGATCTAGAAAAGAACAAAAAAGATACTAGTAAGATTTTGCTTTTAAATCTGTTACTTTTTTAATAAGTTACTACCTTTGTTAGCATCGTCTGCACTCATGTGTTCCATCAATTCAATAACGGCGTGACACCTTCCGTTTTTTAACTGTGTAAGGCCATTGTACAGTTGAACAAACTTTTCATGTCCCCAGCTTAAAATGGAGTCATATGAGCTGTAAAGTGTTGTAAAATCTTTGTCAATCTAAAGATGAAGGAAAATGTTATTATGGGACAGAAAAATAATTTATAAAAACATGATCTTACCAATTTAAAACCATTTGGGCCCTTGTACTGCGGCCAAATTTTTAGAATTTCTCCGAGATTTTCGCATTTCTCAAAAATTTGGTTTAGCCTATAGTTGTAACATGCGGACCAAGTTGAATTAAAATCTTCCGCGGAAAGGTTGTCATACTTAAGGCTTTGGACCATCATTTCCGCCCCTTCTTCAGGAACTTAATAAATAAATGTTAAGTAAATTTTGGTGAAAGTTTAAAAATATGTAAAATGCAATAAAATATCTTACCAAATTTTAATTGGGATGCTCTTGAAGATGAAGGTTGCTCGATTTCTTTGCCAAAAATCTGTTTTGAAGCTTTCTTCAAATTACAATATTTTACGTATAGTTTTCCTCTCTTCTCTCCAGTTGAATCAACAACAACTTCTTGTAGGTCTTCCACTAGTTGACGTTTTTTTAATTCTTCGTACAACTTGTACTCGGTAGTTAGGGCTTCAAACAGTTTGGATAATTCTGATATTAAAATTAATATTTGTGTTTTTGATTCGTTTTCTAATTTTTTAACTGAAGAGCGAAAGGCATCCAACAGTGGATTGTAAACAAACTCAATAATATTTTTATTTATGAAATGTACGTCTTTACGAGAAAAATTGTGCTTGGAGTGCATATTTGCTTGAAATTTCAAGAAGCTTTTTGAAATTTTATCAAAGTCTATATTTTGTGAATTTGATTCACATAACGGTAAAGAAGCAATATTAGCATTTCGTTCTTCATTAAAAATATTTTGTGAATTTGATTCACATAACGGTAAAGAAGTAATATTAGCATTTCGTTCTTCATTAAAAATATTTTTAGAACAAATTGGATAATTGGAGTCACGAGGTGTTTCTATTTTATTAATATTGTTTACTCCACCACTGTTGGATTCATTATGCTTCTTCTTAACGTGTCTTTGAAAGGTTGTCGAATCTTTATATGATCTACCACAACATCTATAACAATCATATTTTTTAAGGAAATGTATTATTCTCAGGTGCCTGAAGTATTGTTTGTTTTCAAAGAACACTTTATTGCACTGAAAACACTTCATTTCCTTATACCAGGTACGCAATTTATTTATACCTACAAATATTTTTACCGCTTTTTTATTCTTCTTTTTTATGATTTTCACTTTATTAATTAATTTTTACTTTTTTCACTTTATTAATTTATTGTTAGTTTTTTACGCTCCTCAAACAACTCCTTCGAAGGCAAACTTAGCAATGAAAACGAAAATTTTTAGTTTTGATGCCTGAATCATTTTGTCTTCTGTTTTATTACGTACATACGTGCGCACATTAGGGCTCCCCTTATTTTTCATTTTTGCGAAATGGTACCATAACTCACCTTAGAAATGTTCTTTATGTTTCACATAAAATTTGGCCGGCCACATATCGGGACGGCGTGGCTCATCCGCCCTTAAGTTTGAAGGTGCATTTACAAGGGGAAAAATTAATTTTTTTGCAGTTTTTGTAAAAATGTTGCCATTAAAGCCATTACGAGTTGTCAAAATCGTGTGTTCTCATTAAGTATGATAGCGAGGCTTAAAAATAATTAAAAATTTTATTATTTTAGCGGTCGAGCCTTATTTCCTTACCCAAATGAGTAAAAGCTATTTAGACTGTATTACAAGTAATTTTGAATAGGTATATACTGAAGGTTTTTTTAAATCGGAAGGAAAACATTAAGCCTAAAAGCATGAAGGTCGAAATTAATATTTTGATATTTTATATTTATATATACATATTATATATATATTATATTTATTTATATTGTTATGCCGATTTCGACCTCAAGTGTATTTAAATGTTAATCTCAATTTTTGCACAATTTAGTCTATATTTTTATATATAGAAAAATAAGGTGCACCCTAGTGCACATACATTGTAGAGAATTAAACAACATTAACAACACATACCTACCTATTTAGATTCCAATAACAAAATGTATAGTTCATCTATCGATGCTGAATGCATACAACAGTTTTTGTGAATAAAAAAACTATGTTTTTGCACACATTACTCAAATTAAGAGCGTAAATATGAGATTAAGTTGTACATAACAACAATTACAACGTTGATCAGTGTTTTTTTTTTTTTTTTTGATAGCGTACAATAAAGAAAGACTACACAACAAGAGAAAATGATTGTTCGTATGCATCATTTGGTTGACAACAGTTTAAAATAAGAGTTTTTTTTTTATCAAAGGTTTGTTTCTTCATAACTTGTTACAGTATAACCCGGTTAATTACGCCACGCTTAAATGCCTTTTACGCTTATTTATCTTGAGTTTTAAGTCCCCGTTTTTTTCTACCACATAACATTTATCTTTAACGAAAACTGGCTTTGGCTATCAATTGTAGACTAAAAATTAAATGTAGATGGCGAAATTAAAGCAACATAAAATTATTCTGTTAACCAGAATTTTTTATTTGCTGAACATTTATTAAGATATGCTTCAAAAACGTGAAATATGTGTGCAATAAAAATGCAGCAATAGCTAAAATATGCAAATTATTCACAAAAAATCGATCCCAAAATTCATAGAAAGCTCTTAAACGGATATGTATATTGTTTCTGTCTTCATTGGTCGCACAAGTTTGTATGTATGAGTACGCATTTGTTAATAGGACAGGACATCTCAAAAAGCATTACGAATTTAATTTAAGACAACAAATACAATTGTTTTGTTATTGCTATCTCTTTAGATTTAGCTAATACATGAACATGTCGTAACTTTTTTTTATACATCAAAGATGATGTATCTTGTAAATAAATACGTTTAATTACCTCTGAGGTATTTAAACGTATTCGCTTAATAACCTCAACGTAATTTCCTAAGCGTATTCGTTTAAATGCTTTCCCCACATAATTACCCAAAAATATTTGCATTTTTGGATAGGTATTTATCCGTGGAATACTGTATAGGTAAATATGAGATTAAGTTGTACATAACAACAATAACAACGTTGATCAATGGTTTTTGCTAGCGCATCAGTGTCACCACCAGCAAAATTCAAAATTACACTTTAGATGAAGCAAAATTACCCGATTTAAATGAAATTATACTTAAAATAAAGTTGAAGTTTTATTTAATAAAAGACACTTACAAATAAGCAAAAACACAACAAACTCATTAAAAGAAGACCATTATTAGTCAAACTGTAAACATTCTTATTGTTATTTAAAATAATTAACATTAAAATAAAAACCACTAAAGACTTAAAAACAATTAATAAAACATAAACCAACTCCTAAAATAATGAGTTTAACTTCCACATAACACCTGAATTATACCTAAGAAAAATTAACCACACTCTATCCACGACAGTAAAAATTATACCAAATTCGTGTAATTACTCACAAAGTGGCAACACTGTAGTGCATAATAAAAAAGACCACATAAAGAGAGAACAAGCTTTTTTGTTAACATCATTTGGTTGACAACAGTTAAAATAAGGGTGGGTTTTTTTTAAAGGAGAACATATGTTTGTTCAATACTTATGTTATATCCATACATATACACATACATAAATATTCGAACAAATAACATATAAAACAATAACTAAATTCAAAAACTTGTTTTTGTTTATAAATTAAAAAATTTGTGTTTGTTTTATATGTTATTATATTAGAAACCTACATGAGACAATTAAATTTTAAGTTTTTAATTAACAAAAAAACATTTTTATATATATAGATATGTATTTATATTGTTTTTATATGTTCCCAATTAAAATTTTTTGTTTAACTTGGACAAACTAAAGTTTTCATAAATCCAATGAAATTTTTTAACGTAATTACGAAAACCAATGAAGCGATTTAAACGCAAAAACTTCATTATAACTATGAAATTCCATTTAGACAATGAAAATTTTCATTTAACCAATGAAAATTTTTTTATGAAAATGATTCATAAAATATGTGAAGCATTTTTCTTTCAGTGTAGTTACCATGATACCAAAGCCAGGTAAAGATCATACAAAAGTTGAGTCTTATAGGCCTATTAGCTTATTATCAAATATGTCAAAGCTGTTTGAGAAATTATTAGTTTCAAAATTAACACCGATTTTAAGTGAAAATAGATGTATTCCAAACCATCAGTTCGGATTTAGAAGAAAACACAGCACAATCGAACAGACTCATCGAATAGTAAATGTCATAAGAAAAGCATTTGAAGAAAAGAAATATTGCTCAGCACTCTTCATCGATGTTTCGCAAGCTTTTGATAAAGTCTGGCATGAAGGCTTATTACATAAATTGAAACAAAATTTACCAGCTAACACACACAAGCTGCTAGAAAGCTACTTAGTCGGTCGTCAATTTATTATTAAAGAAGGAAATTTCTTAAGTTCACCTCAGCCCATTGACGCTGGAGTCCCACAAGGCAGCATCCTGGGCCCCCTATTATACTTAATTTATACTTCGGACATGCCAACCAGCAACTATACACAAACTTCAACATTTGCAGACGATACAGCTTTTCTAAGCATCCACGAAAACCGTTATGAAGCATCTCGTTACTTACAGCATCATATATTTCAACTAGAAATATGGTTAAGACAGTGGAGAATAACGGTCAATGAGCAAAAATGTGTGCATATAACATTCACCTTGCGCCGGGAATCTTGCCCCCATATTACAATCAACAATCAAATAATTCCTCAACATTCGCATGTAAAATATCTCGGTATACATCTGGATCGGCGATTAACGTGGAAATGCCATATAGAGGCAAAATTAACTCAAATGAAACTAAAAGCCATTCAAATTCATTGGCTTATTGGTAGAAACTCTGTCCTTAGTCTCGACTGCAAACTTCTTCTTTACAACTCCATCTTAAAGCCAATCTGGTGCTATGGTATTCAGTTATGGGGCACTGCCTCGGCCTCTAATATAGAAAAAATTCAAAGGCGCCAAAATAAAATTCTTCGAATAATCACAGCTGCCCCTTGGTATGTTAAAAACTCAAATATTCACAAGGATCTCAATGTTCCATTAGTCAAAACTATGATTACAAAATATGCGGTAAAATATTTAAAAAGGCTTGAACAACACCCAAATCCACTAGCTCGAAATATCTTAAATCATGGCGGCCACACTCGCTTAAGAAGAAGAGACACTGCAGCACTTACCCAGTTAGATGAGCGATAAACACTTATATATGTGAACAGAACCCGTGATGAAGAACATTTTTGTCTGGCAATGGCAGGACATAAATAAAGTATTAGGATAAGATTTGATTAATTATTGTTAGTTCATATTAAATATATAAAGATTCAATAAATAAATATTGAAAAAAAAAAAAAAAAAAAAAAAAAAAAATTTATTGAAATTACTTAATTTATTGAAAAAATTTATTAATCGGTTAACCGATCAAAAACAAAATTAACCGATTAGTAGCCGATTAAACCAAAACCTCGGTTAATTAATCGAGCGATTAACCGATTAATGCAAAAACCTGATTAAATGAATACCCTAGTATTTAGCCAAGTAAACATTGTTAAAAGGAATTTGAGAAATAGGTTACATTTAGCAATCGTTAATTCGATTTTATCAATTAGGAAAATATTTTTACCATAACAATAAAATATTTGTACCCACACTACAATAATGGGCGGGTCCTAGAGCTTGAAGTAAACCGATCGACTCAGAATCACTTTCTGAGGCGAATTAACTATGTCCGTCCGGCTGGCTTGCTGTCCATGTTAAGCAGCTCATAAACTTGCAATAAAATTGTTAAATTTTAAGTACTGTACAATTATATCGCCAATGTGTATGTGATATTTGAAGGTGGCACAATATATTGGCAACAATCAAAAGACTTTTGATTTTTATTGCACAACGAAAAGAAAGTGAAGTATGTTGGCAACATTGTACAAGGCTTTTTATGTTATTCCTATAGGTTATGTTCACCTTTTTATTGAATGTTATTAAATTAATAAAATCATTGTGCGACTTATTGCATAATATAGGACAAAATAGAAATAATACGGCGAATATCATACTTTAGTCTTGAGTGCAAAGTACAGGTCGCAATTTTGGAGATAATTAAATAGAATTTGGTACATCTCAAATATTTATCAAATCTTATCAAATACTTAAAACAAATAGGCATTAGTGAGATGAACAATAACGACATACAATTTATCGATGATATAATTTTTTAAATGCTTAAATATTGATTTTGGTGTATTCTTATGTATTAAACTGATCTTAGCTTAGAATTTAATTGTAAAAACTTTTTAATGAATTTTAACTGTTTCTTCTATTGAATTTTAATGTGTTTTAATTTAAAAAATTTTTTAGCCATTTTTTTCCGTAAATATAACTATTTTTGTCACTAAGTTTTGGCAACACTGCGGTACTACAACAAGTACAACTCATACAAAAATCACCAGCTGTTTGTTTTTGTAAAATCATGTTACAATTTAAAAAACAGAAATAAAGAAAACAAACAAAATTTTGATATCCACCATCTTAAAGGTGACAAAAATTCAAAAACAAGTATTTGAAATACTACCCAAAACTGGCTGATACGGTTAAGCCAAAGAATCCGTAATTCCATTTTCAAGCTTTTAGATCATTGATTTTTCTCAACAAAATGTGTTAATCAGTGTTGTCAGTGAAATTTCGAAAAAGATACACTTTTTCCCAAAAAGATACATTTTGAAAAAAAAAAAATAAAAATCCATTTTTAACGTTTAACATTTTTATTTCATACTAAATGAATGTTGTAAAGAAAATGAAATCATATAAATTCATTTTTATATACAGTTTTTTTCGGTTAATTGAGCCCCGCTTAATTGAGTTCCCCGTTTTAATGCACTAAAAATCATGGAACGAAATCATTCAGTATAACTGTGTATGTAATAGTACCGGTTTAGTTGAATTTCGTTTAATTGCGTCACCCGCTGGATTATTTCGCAAAATAAGACCGCATTGCGAAAAACAAGAGCAAATGTTTCGGTTAATTGTTTCCGTCTACTTAGGGCCATTATTACAACTTACAAATAGTTATTTTTAGGATGCTATCTGACAGATAAATAGTTTTTGGTTATTACAAGTTAACATTAACCTTAAAAGTGACTGATAAGCTAACATCAGGTTTGTCCTCATGGTAACTTTACAAGTGAACTTTAAGAACTTGATGATGCCATATTTTCTGCTGAAGATATGGTAACTTCAATGATAGTCTTAAATTACTCAACTTTTTCAAAAAACACAATTTAACACAAAAAACAAAACAATTTACCATTAAAACCAAAAATAAAGCACAAAAATTTACTTTTGTTTTTAATTAATAAATAAAACAAAACTAAGTCGTTTCCACTACGTATTTTTAACAACCAAAAGTAGTCGATATATACTGCAATGCTGCCACAGTATATAAATTACATTTTTTATTTTATAGGACAGTTGTAATAATGGAAAAAACTTATTGGTCACTTTATCGTTCAAGATAGCTATTGTTCACGTTAACTATCAGCAACTTTATCATTAGGTTGTAATAATGGCCTTTAATGTGTTTTTGTTCCACAAACGTAAACAAATTATTTTTCGGCAAGAAAGTCTTGTATCATGTTTCTGTTATGTAAATAAATGTTTTATAAAATAAATAAAGAAATGAGTTTTATTTTCTATCTACACATGGGTATTTCGCTTTTCTGAACATCTTGCTCAATTAAGCAATTTTCGTTTTAATTGCTTAGCGATTCAATTAACCGAGTACTGCTTAATTGAGTTCCCGTTAAATCCCGTTTAAAGTCGTGCATTTTTAGAAACTCAATTAAGCGGAAATAACTGTATTTCAAGACAAAAGTTTTTACTTTTTTAAAACAATATACACATATACAACAGTCTTAAAGAAATTAGCTTTATTAATCCCACTGTAAACCAAATAAATTGTTACATTCATATGTACATGCATATTATATACATATGTATGTATATATTTATTTCTTTTTTTTTTGGAGATCACGAATTATTAAAACTTATTAATTTTAAGTATTTATTTTTAATAGCAACTTGGTAAAATGAATTTTCTTTTAAGAAAACAATTTTTAGTTTTATTAAAGAATTTAAAAGCTCATCAGAGATGCTATTTATAATCCTTGTTGATATGTATGTTGCCTGCTACCGAAAACGTGCTCTCGCTCTCTACAAACGTTGGTTTTATAGTAAGAAGCGCATCCTACAAAGATTATAAATTTGTTGGCCTGTTACCCGTGACTTCATAGACTTCAAATTCTCTTTTTAAGAGTTTTTCAGTCTTTTGTATTTTCTTTACATTTATTTTTTTAGAATTTGTAGATGGTTCTGGTGTTGGTGATGGTGTATCGTGTACATTTTAATTTTCTACTCCAAGAAGCTTTTTAGACATTTCATCAGCAACTAAAAATACCGTCGATTTATTGGCGTAGGAAAAACAGTTTGATTTGTAGGTAGTTTTTAATATTTTTAGGCCCGTTTTCACGACTTAACGATAGCTAAATGTAGGAAGTTATCGAACAGATAATGAGTTTTTAATTATCACAAGTTCCCTTTAATCTAAAAGTGAAGGATAAGCTAAAGAGAGGAACGTATTACCTTTAACTTTTGTCGTAAGGTTTAGATTTGAGATTACCATATTATATTCACATATTCTTTTCATACGGCAACTCCAATTATACGTATATTTTGAAAATGTAAAAAAAGTACGTAGTTGCCAGTTCGTATTTTTATTTTGGCAAAAATAATTGGTATTTTCTTTAGTATTGCCACATTTTCAAAAATGTTAAGTTTATTTTATACAGAAGTTGTGAAAACGAAAAATAGTTGAAGTTAACGCTGGGTCTCCACGTTGCAATATTTATTGCTAAGTACAAGCAAAAACGTCGGCAGAACAATGACAGAACAATGGAGCAATAATTGCTGAATTTATTGCTGGAGAACACTTGAAATTGCTTTGCCATAAATTTGCAATTTTTACCGCGACTAGTCGTATAAAGTTTTGTGGCTGTACATATTTATAACAAATGTTTTATGTTGTGTTTTGAAGTGGTTGTGAAATTTTCTTTTTTAAATTAATAAAATAATTAATTGTAATTGTCGTAGCTGTGTATTACTTTTTTGCTTATTTGCGTTAAAAAAAAGTTGAATTGTTCATTGAAAAAATAAAATTATAAAAAAAATAAATTCGTCGTTTGCTTTTGTTGATCTTGACGTTTATTAAAAAATATAATATATAATAATATATTTATTGATTGCTTTTTTAATAAATAAACACACAAACAAAAAACAACCGTACAGAGAAATGAAATGTCAGATAACTTACAACTGATTTGACAGCATATTGCTAAGCAATAATTGCTCAAGCAATAAGAAGAGCAATCATTGCGCAATGGATTGCCACTCATGGCAATATGCGGTCTATACGTCGCAAATTTTATGGAGCAATGAAATTTGACGTTTTCCGCAATAAATATTGCTACGTGAAGACCCGGGGTAACTTTATTCCTCACTAGTACTAAAGGTACCGTTAACTATTTCGAACTTTATAGGTAAGTCGTGAAAACGGGCCTTAGTAAACAATATATTTTTATTGATCGTTTTTGATTTTAACGATGCTAACAAATTAAAATTTTAAAGAAGTTAATTTAAAATTCCCGAAAATTCCCGAAAAAAATTTCCCGGGATTCATTTAAAAAATTTCTTGGGATTCCCGCGTAGAAACTCTATATGTAAGTTATAAAAATACAGTAAGCAAACTTATAAATTAATTATATGTAACTATCTTTGGATTTTATCAAAACATTCATTTTTGTAAAAATTAATATACGAGTTAAGGCGTTTATACTAAGCCGATTATATCAAAAAGTTCCCATAAATTTCCTGAAAATAAAAAAGGTGTTCACATTTCCTTAGAACAACTTCGCACTACTCGATCCTTAATGTTTTCTTTCACCATTATTAAAAATGCTTTTATATTAGCATTGAGTCGGTTTCGATGATCAGTTTTAGTTGGCTAAAAATTCTCTAATATTTTTTTTCTGTACAGATTCAAAAGAAACGAAAAATGTCAGGTTTATACATGGTACTTGAAGTCACCAAAAGATGCGAAAAATGTATCTATCGTATTCTAATGGCATCACTGGTCTTAATAGCTTATTTTAGATTGGCAGATCTTATGCGCAAGTATACTCGGTCCTTTCTAAGTTTATTAACAGCCAGTTCATCGATTTCGAGCGTCATCGTTCGCATAGAAAATTACATTTACATCGAAATCGTTAAACAGGCAGTAAGTTTCCACGAAGGACTTATCCCATTTTGGATTGGTTTAGGTACTTTTTGGTGTTATTCGTACTTTAAGTTTTAAGTACGACTCATACTTAAAGTAAATGGACTTAAACTTAGTAAGAGTTTTGTCTTTAAATCTCAAGGATCTGGCAAGTACCTACGTCCTCCGAGTATAAAATAGTATATTTAATTTATAAAGTATTGTATGACTACGCAAGCTAGTCCTTATAGTGCTACAATTCCAATTGACAATCCAAAAGTATAGGAAATAATTAAGGTTTTTTTCCGCTATTAACAAACTGAGTTGACTTATACATTCAAATGACATCAAATAAGGTGACATGCTGATATTATTTCCTTTTTTGTTAGAGAAAACGTTTAAAACATTGGGGCCACCTCCTGTTTTTTAAAGTAAATACAACAAAATTTCTTTTAAGTAAAACGTATCTCCTCTTATTCTTAGTGTTTTATTAAAATGTATTTAAATAGCATTCTTTTTAGGTATTCCTTTTCATACCTTTGCACAAGAAGTTTATATTACTTTGGCTGCCTCTACTTTTTTCTGCTGGCTTTGCTTCTTGTTTAACATTATAAAAATTCCTTTTGAGCACCTTAATTATTTGTTTATTACGAAAATTGCATGCATTCTATGTCGGATTCTGTAGATGTGGAATGGAGGGACTAAAAAGGACCAGACGAAGGAAAACCAAATACATCAACTAAGCGCAAACACACACAGACACATACTTATTATCAAATACCAAACGAAAACTAAGAGCTGAGCTAAGTAGAGAAAAGAATGGAGGATGTTTTATCCTTTGACAAGCGGTCGTTTACATTTAAATGCAAATAAAGTTGTAGTTGTTGTAGCAATAATCCTATCTATACACGGCCAAGACAAGTCATGTTGTATTTACCAAAGCAAAAGTGAAATGCTACGTATATAATGATTGAGATGATGATGATTATAGCTAGTCATCATTATGATGGTGGCTGAGGAGGAGATGGTGATGACACAACGGGGGTCGTCGGTCTGGTTAGGATTTCAAGGCATCTCTAACTAATGAAAAAATACTTGAGTTAACTGAGCAGCCTGGCAGGAGTTAAAACTAAAATTTACAAACAGAAAGGTGAATGCGGAAATCTAAAGAGTGATAAATCATAAACAGGATTTCATAAAGAGCCAAACTATTCTACCCAATTACTCTGCACCTAGAAAAACAGAGAAAATAAAAGAGACATTTAGCTGTAAGATAAATTTCCTGCATGGAGCGAATATTATCTAAATCCTGCATAGCATTTCAGCAATCCCTCTCTCTGTTTCTCCCTCTCTATCTCTATTTCGCTCTCTTGCTAAGCGCATGCCGGAGATTGTTAAAATTTTTTAGACTCTTGCTGAATTTTCCTAAAACTTAGAGATATTAAGCAGTTTTATCTTAAACAGATTTTTAGTACATTTCAAGTTTTTACGGCGAATTCAAAAATACACCACAACTTAGTTCCTGAGTACTTTAAGATAACTTGGACTTGTGTTTGTTTCGTTGGGACTGTAAAAATCTCATACTCATTCATTTTGTAAAGGTCTAAGGCCAAACAATGAGTTCAATCCCTCTGTGTTCTAGTGTGTTTTATTTTTCCACTTAAAAAGGCAACGACAATAATGGCGTTTACAAAAAAAAAAAAAAAAAAAAAATGACGATGATGAATGCAAGAAAATTAAAGGCAAAACGTTTATTAAATTTATCATGAAATTACGCTAAATTACTCAGAAAAAAGAACTCCACGCATTTTCCAACTTGATATGTTTAGAATAGAAAACACAGAAATATTTTTTTTTTGTGAAAACCAAAAAAAGTTTTTAATTATATAGATTTATGCATATTCCTAAGTAAATTTACTTTTAGTAGAAATGTATTTAATTAAAATGTAAAGCATGTATTTAAGACCAAGAGTAAATACAAATATGTAATTAATGGCTTATTAATTAAATTGTTCAAATGTTTTCCCTGGACAACGCACAATTTTGGTTAATCCCCAACTTTTCGACCACTTAATTTCAAATATCAAATGATGTAATTTTGTAGAAAAATTTACATTAATAGTATTTAATAAAAGTTGTATTTTATTTTTAGAAAATTGAAGTAAATTCCATTAAGGGCCATTATTACAACTTACAAATAGTTATTTTTAGGATGCTATCTGACAGATAAATAGTTTTTGGTTATTACAAGTTAACATTAACCTAAAAAGTGACTGATAAGCTAACATCAGGTTTGTCCTCATGGTAACTTTACAAGTGAACTTTAAGAACTTGAAGATGCCATATTTTCTGCTGAAGATATGGTAACTTCAATGATAGTCTTAAATTACTCAACTTTTTCAAAAAACACAATTTAATAGAAAAAACAAAACAATTTACCATTAAAACCAAAAATAAAGCACAAAAATTTACTTTTGTTTTTAATTAATAAATAAAACAAAACTAAGTCGTTGCCACTACGTATTTTAAACAACCAAAAGTAGTCGGTATATACTGCAATGTTGCCACAGTATATAAATTACATTTTTTATTTTATCAGACAGTTGTAATAATGGAAAAAACTTATTGGTCACTTTATCGTTCAAGATAGCTATTGTTCACGTTAACTATCAGCAACTTTATCATTAGGTTGTAATAATGGCCCTAAGGGTGCTAAGCACTTTTTTGTAAATTTAGGAAAAAATTTTGGGGATTTCATAAATCGTTTAGGCCCAACTATAATATGCTTAAGTTGGCTTAAGCAAATGGGCGAATACATGTAAATCATATTTGTCAAACCATATTGAACTTAAGGAAACTTTTGCTTAAATTTTATGAATCTGTCATTTGCTTAAGCAAGGTGAGAAACAAATCGCACTTTCCGTACAGAATCAAATGTTTTTTTTTTGTTTTTGTGTTTTTAAATGCATTTGAAAAGATTTTTGTTATTTTTTGACAGGAGCTTAAGCATATTATAGTTGTGCCTTTAAGCTGATATACCCAAATGAAAGGTGGGCGTGTCTTCTTTCGATTAACGAAAAACAAATATTTGTCGGAAATTTTCGGAACAGGATACAAATTTAAAATTTCTGTAAAAAGTCACAAAATGTGTCATAACATTTTTGCAAAAAAGTATAGCATACTTTTAGGACATGTTTATATTGAACACTTATGCTCGTAATTTCTACAAAAAGAAAGCTGATCGTGTTCGTACCTAACAGTTATCTTTACCTTTTGGTACATTAATTTGGCCTACGTGCTTTTACCTTCAGTTTTCTAATAAAATATGGCAGCTTTTACACCATAGATTTCTATAAACAGCTCGAATTCTTTTTGTAGAAATTACGGGCATTAATATTGAACCACTTTTACTGAATCCTTCTCAATCTTCTCGTAGACACAAGTTACATTTCGAATCTATCTTTTTATAATGTCAATATCATCAGCATAAGCGAGGAGAAAATGTCTTTTGTCTTCAGCGTTGCCATTTTATTACAAAATTTTATTCATTAAAAGGTTGAAAAAATTGCACCATAAGTTGTCCCGTTTTCTGAAACCTTTCGAAGCAGCAGATGCTTCGAAGATGACAGTTTCAGTTCTTACTTTTTACAATGGTTCACTTATTTTACAAATATAACTGGGTCAGACAACAGATACATATTTATATTATTAATCATATGTACAATATGTTGAAAGTACTCGAAGGATCAGCACTATTTTTTCTATTTTCTTTATGCTTCTGTTTCCCTATTTCAGAAAATAAATTATTTACTATTATATTTTTTACATGTAGACTATTATTAGTTTATGCAAAACTACTAACAGCTTTAAAATGTTTAATAACAATGGCCATATTCCCATACAAAACACAAACAGGTACCCGGGTTCCTTGGTGCGCATTTAAGGATGTTAATAAGAAACTGGTTCCTCACGCAAATTACAAAAATAATAATAGCGGTACTGCTGCAAAAATACTAAAGGTATTCACGTCAAAAGTTACATCCTTGCGAAAAAGCAAAAGTGCAAAAACATAACAACAACCACGTAGACAATTATTTTATCAGAGTAAAAGCATAAAATTTTTGCAACTTTAAATGGCATTGCCAAGTTGATAAAAAGGCTTGAAAAGTATATAAAAAGTACAGTATACACTTATCTGAAAATTTTTTTAAGTAGCTAGATAAGTTATTAATTCGACTTGTTAATTAATAAAATTATTTTATTTGGTGTAATTTTTAAGAAATTTACGATTGAAATTTTTTGAAAAAATGTTTTAAAATAATCGCAAGTGCATGTATCTTTGAATATTGTCAAATGGAAGGTGCGTTGTTTAAAAAATGGTTTCGGAAATGCTGAAAATTGAAGGTAAAAGCAAAATGGGTTGTTCACGTCAAATAAGTGCAACTATGGTTTTTTGCACAGTTGCAAGGGTAAACATTGATGTGAATACCTTTGCTAAGTTTTTTAAAAGTTATGAGTTCTGAAGAAGTTTCATACATAAAAATGATCAATTTCAATGAAAACTTTTTTGTTGAAAACGCCAAAAGTATCCGGGTACCTAGGTGCGCTCACATGGGTTAAGATCAAGCTGAGGATGTTAAAAAAAGGCATTTTAATGTGAAAATATACTAAGTGAAAAAGCGAAAAGCAAGCAAGAAATAAGAACTACAAGAAATACAGGTTAATGTATTCTAAGAAGGTCAATAGATTTTCAGAAAACACTGAAATTTTACACCATTTACTGGTGTTATCACACCCTTTTATAACGATCTAAAGACCGGATTTGGAATGTGAAAAAGTACTTAAAGAAATGATAGATGAAGACAAAATAAAGTTTTATGTCATATGATAAAAAAAAAATCATAGGCGTTTTTCTTTTATTCCAGAAAGTGTATGTACCAAATTTAAAAACTTTTGCTTGGATAGAAAAAATTTTATGCGAAAAAATCGATTGGTATTGCATGGGCTGTAGGCGGTGGGCATGGCCGATTTTAATGAAACTTGGCATGCGCCCTTTTTTTGTTTTAGAAAATGTATGTTCCAAGTTGCTTGGATAGAAAAAAAATGTATGCGAAAAGTCAATTTGGATTGCATGGGCGGTGGTCGTTGGGCGGGAACGATTATGATAAAATGTCATTTGTTTTTATTAATTTGGTCAATATAATCCTTGGTGCCAAATTTCTATGATCTATGGCCACTCCTTATGGTTTTGCACAAAACTGCATGAAGCCATCCCACTGTGCAACCTGCAGATTCGTTTAATAAAAATGTAACAGTTTTAGATAAAATATTTTTAACCCATTGCAAATGCAGATCCGCCTTAAAGACCTTATGACACTACATTTTTAATGTATTGTTCATGCTTTGGTGAACAGTGCAAATATAATGCAATAGAAAAATTTAACAAGTGCAGAGTTTAGCTGTATTAAGATGAATAGCAAATTGTCAACTAATTTAAAACAGTTATCGATAAAAAATTAAGTGATGTCAAAAAAAATATGTAAAATTGTTCAACTTAAAATTGACATTTCAAGCTTATTAAATTAAAATCGTTGCTTTATCAGCGGCTAAGAGGCAAATTTAGCAATTTACCGCTTTTTGTTTGTCTTGCTTTTATGTTTCTCACAAACAAAAAGTTTACAACATTTAATAAAATGAGCAAAATCATAACAAAAAAAAAAACTTGAAAAAAAAATTTTATTTAAATTTTTTATAATTGAAAATGAAAAAAACAAAAAAATGTACTTTGGACTTCAAGAAGAATTCTTGACACAAGTACAAAAAAACAGAAGTAAGGAAAAACATGTAAAATCAATTAAAATGGATAATCATTAAAAAAAGCAAATTTCGATCTACCAAAGTTCAAAATACAATTTGTTTTAAGGATTGATGTTTGACTATTGACGTCAGCAGTCGTCGATGGCTGCGAGTGTAAGACGGCAAATCCCTCTGAGGAGATCGAGTGGTTGCGATCGAAACATGTCCGGGTAACCTGCCGGCCAGGGTTCGAGCCCGGCTACAGTCAAGAATGTAAAATTATCAATAAAAATTTTAATTAATTTTTATGTTGTAAAATTCCTTTCTTCATAAAAATAATTTAATGAAAATTAAATTTGATGAGCCTGATTAAAAATATTAAAAATTTGGATTAAAAACCATAAATAGTTCAACAAAATAACCACATACTAAATAAAAAATGTAGTGTCATAAGGGCTTAAATCAGCCACGTTTATAGTTTATCAAACTCCGATGCTAGTCACCTACAACAAAACTATGTTTAACGAAAATTTTTAGAATATTATGGATAATTTATATAATATTGTAAATTTTTTGTTTGTTTTTTTCTTTTTGCGGAAGAAACATACTTATGTATATGTTGATATTTATATCAAACTTTATTAAGGTTGACTCCGAACATGTTGTAGTTAATAATAATAAAAATATGTCTAACACTTAAATTAGCATCGTTGTTTTTTTTTAACTAGAGCATGTTGCTTTTGGAAAAGAGGAAAATACTATTGTTAATTTTTAACCAAAAATATTATTATTTGTAAGCAAATATTGTCCTATTTAACCATAACATCTTAAGAGACAATAATAATATGGTTGTGGCTTCTTGACGGAGGACTTTTTTAAACACAAAGGAAAAAAGAAAAATATCGTAGCTTTTTATGAAATTTCACATAAACTCTGTCTTGAGTACAATGTTCTGTAAGCTACTATATTATGCATTGCTGTTTTGCAAGACTATTTGCACCAAACACTGAACTCCGCTATTGTCTATTGCTGAAAATCAAAGTGTTTGTGAAGAAGGTTGGTTTCAGTGCAGGGATTCCCAAAAAAAGAATCCAAAAACCCTTCCAAATAGCCTTTCGGTCTTTAAAACGTGTTCACCAAATTTTTCAAATATTCTACAAAATAATAATAAAATATAATAAAAATTGTTATCATTTTGCGAAGCACTAAAGGTACATTTAAAAAAATAAGCGCACAATTATGCGCTAAGCAATAAGACATACAGAAATGCAGCAAAGTAAGTGAAAGAACTCTCAACAACTTTTATAAAAAAAAATAACATTTCAAGTGCTACGGCACACATTGGTTGAAGAGTGGCCAAAATTAATTTTTTTCATGTTCGCCGATTTTGATAATTTTTTGGTATTTTGTTGGCAGATATCTGAATATTATGATTCCGTAATATTAGGCTGATATATTTATTATTTGTTTGGATAGACACGCTCGAAGTTCATATATGTTCGCTTGTTTAAAATGGCATGCAAATTTACTGTATATTCAATCTTTTGGTACAATCACAGTTAACTTATCATTTGACTTTGTTATATATTTTCGTAAATGACAATTGTCAAAGATGAGATTTGCATTAAAAAAAGTTGGAAAAAGTGCCATATAAATTTCGTAGAACAAAATATAAACAACATCAAAATTTCAATGTTCATCAACTTTAATAGGCTGTATCTTTTTAGCGCTGTAGAGCGCTGTTTAACGAATGATGTCAAATAACAGCTTGAAGTCTCAGCTAAAAGTTAAAAAAAATTCAGCTGCACATATTTGCCCTTTTCCAAAAAAAAACAGTAAAAACTATAAAGTGATAAAGTAACAAAACATGAATTTTCGTTCATGCTTGTTGTTGTTGCCATAATTCATAACTGTTTAAAATTATTACAAAATGCAATTTAAATACTAGTCAATAGTTGTTGGAAAATATTTAAGAATTTGTCTAAACTTATTTAAATATAGGATGTACTTATTAATTGCATACGAACCGTATTTATTAAAGTTTAATAAAAATGATCATAACTTGTAAATGTTTGTAGATATGTATGTATGATCTTATTAATTTACTCTCTTTAATTTCTCTTATACATCTTGTTTAAATCTACAAGTTACATACTTACATATATGTATGCATATTAACATTTAAAGCTACAAACTACAATTTACATACAGATATGTATGTTAATAACTTTGTAATAAGAACTGATGTACAAGAGGAATAGAAGAAAAGTAACGGGTATTTATATTTTTTTATTATTGGAATTCTGTTTAAGCTTCAATTGAATTTGAATTGTTGTTTACTAATTTACATTAAATTGGCAAGTGCAGTGATAAGTGGTGTATTATTAAGTGATATCAAAATTTTATTTTATTAATTTTAATTAAAATTATTAAAAGACTATTCTTAAAATATTCATGTTTTTTCTATTTGTTTTTTCTGTGAGAGGTGGGCGTAAAAGTGGGCGGATCAGATATATATTTTCAGGAGCCCATTCTACAATTATAATATTTATTTTTAGTGAAAATTGAGTTGATACAATCAAAATCAAGGGAGCTATGCCACTTTTTCAATACAAGTTGTATGGGAGGTGGGCGTAAAAGTAGGCGTATCAGGTATATATTTTCAGGAGCCCATTCTACAATTATAATATTTATTTTTAGTAAAAATTGAGTTGATACAATCAAAATCAAGGGAGTAATGCCACTTTTTCAATACAAGTTGTATGGGAGGTGGGCGGATCATTTTGATTTTTCCATTTTTTCTTGATTCCAACAAAAAATGCCTATGTGCCAAGTTTCATTGTCCTTCGACAACTTCTTCTATTTTTAGCCGCTCGTTATATGAACTTCAACCAATGTGCGGCATTCCCTTAGTCTGAGTTCACACGGCTCTTTCTTTATTGAAAAGATTCTTCCTTTTTCTTCTTTGAACATGAATTGGTGATTCATGTCATGTCGACGCCATGTTTTTTATTTTGTAAAGTCGTGCGTATGAAAACAAAAACAAAATTAAACAACGAATAAGAAAGCAAAACGTAAAGACAGTACAGGCATGTGTGTACTCGTTTCTTTTCCCCTCGCCCCTCTCGCCTATAAAGTAGCAATCTTTTCAATAAAGAATGAGCCGTATGATCTCAGACTTACTACGAAGCAGGTTTGTAAGGGAGAATACTTAAAACTAACTGTATCAAAACATTCAGTGTGTAAAGCTGATCGTTACATCCAACAATTTTTATATGCGCTGAATAATGCGCTTTATGTGTCATATAAAATTCATGTCTTCCGTAAGCGCAATGGTAAGCGAAACTTTTCTGTTTCTCCCTTACAAACCTGATTCGTTGGAAGCTCCATTTTTTATTGGGTACTTTATGCTCAAGGTTGTCATGGACAGACAACTAGCCAGACAGATTGATGATCAATTTAAAAGGCAATTCTGCGTCGATCGGTAGAATTTAAGGTTAGTTCTAGACTTCTGTGTGTAAAACACAAAAGCACAAAAGTGTATACAAATTGCTATTTCCATAAATTTTACTTATGCATAAAATTTTATTTAGCTTTGGCTTTGTTAAATAAAAATAAAATGTAGATGGCGAAATTAAAGCAAGACGTTGGGTATGCAGACGGATATTTAAAACAAAAAACCATCTGTTAACCAGAATTTAAAATTTCTTTTTTAATTTGATTCGATGTTGTGAAAACATTTGTAGGCATTTGAAGCAATTGAACATGTACCAAACCTCACAATTATGTTCTTTTTGGTCCCAAATAGTATGCACTTTAAAAAAATTGTCTGTTAATGATGTAGGGTGTTATATGGCCGGACCTAATCGACAAAACTTTCTTACTTTTTTTTTTAATTTTCCAAAAAAAAAATATTATGGACATCGTGTTCATCATGGTTAACTTTGTGATAAAATTATAATAAAATAAAATGTTTCTAAATTCCTTTAGACCAATTCTAATGATAATCCGTTTTTATATTTTTCTTTTATTTCTGCAAAACTTTATAGACCGAAAGATGAAATAAAACCGCCAATGAACAAGTAACTTTTGCTTCTAAAATTGTCAAGCACAAGCAACAAAACTCCAGAGTTTTAGAAGGAACTTTGAGTACAATATTCTGTTAGTTGTTGCTGTAGGTGATGAATGAAATGTTGCTTACAAGGATGTTGTTGATTTCTCCAGTTGTTTTTCAACGTTTTTTCCTTCTACCTTTTTTTTTCTTCTTTTGTTCGAATGTCTTCATCTGGTTCTGTGTCCCATTCTCGAATGATGTGTTGTGTTCTACTTTGTCATTTGTTGTCTTTATACAACTAAATTGTAAATCTTTTGAATTATTATCTTTATGAAATGCACTTGTCAGCACTTTAAAGATGTTACAGTTTGTTCTTGTAGTTGTTGTTATTGTTGGTGCCTGATGCCTGATGCCAGTTGCCTGATTGTCTCTCATTTTAGAATAAATGTCTTTTACTATTCTGATGTTGATGCTGCTGCGTTAAGTCAGAACATCAGTGAGTCGGGCGGTGGGTCGCTTGATGAGTTTTGCTTGGTTGGGTTGTTGGTTGGTTGGTTGTCTTTGGTTTGCTGATTGTTGGGTTATTTTGTTTGGTTTAGATTTTTAGAAAATATTCTTTTGTGGGATTTTAATTTAGCTTTATGATTTTGATTTGTTTGGAGAGAAATTCATGTGAATAAATTGAGAAAGGGAATAAAATATTAACTAAAATACTGTTATGTTTGTAGGCAGTGTTACTTCACGCATCCGACATGTTAAAATACGGTGATTGATTCCTAATTATGACATTCCTAAAGATGACAAAATTATTAAAAAACAATTTAGAGTGTTATATTCGGCTGTGCCGAATCTTTGATACCCTCCACCGACAATTTGAATATTTCAGGAGTGATATCTATATGATGTCTATTTTTTTATTAATTTATCTTTATAAAAATAGACATCAGCATTAAAATTGGCTACGGCTTAGACCTACATGAAATTATTGACCGACAAATGCTATTATGATAGCATTAGTTTTTACGGTTTTAGGCGTACTAAACTGTTTTCCGGGAGTAGGGTTTATATGGGGCCTAGGGTAAGTTATAGACCGACCTTTATGAAATTTTACAGCGGTATATGATATCATTGTTAATTACGCTTTAAGTCGTACTAAACTGTTTTCCGGGAGAAAGGGTTTATAAGGGGCCTAGGGTAAATTTGAACCGATCTTCATGAAATTATACAGTGTTATTTCTAGTCCTAAAAAAACTCTGACGGGCCAAATTTTATTACGATAGAATTAATAATTACGGTTTTAGGCGCACTTAACTGTTTTCCGGGAGTAGGGTTTATATAAGGCCTAGGGTAAATAATGGACCGATCTTCATAAAATTTCGCAGTGTGATTTCCAGTCGATCAAAACGAACATTTGCAAAATTTCATATCATTTCGTGCATTGTTCAATCATTTAAGTTAGTTTTTGTAACAAAATTATCAATTTTTTAAAGTGAGCGTGTTTTCAACAGACGGACAGACGGACAGACAAACGGACATGGCTAAATCGACTTAGAATTACTCAAGGAGCCATATACTTTATGGGGTCTGAGGTGAATATTAAAAAAGTTTCACACGGAATGACAAACTTAGTATACCCTCTTCACAACTTATTGTGGTGGAGGGTATAAAAACACTAAAACGATTATGGAGCAATTTCATATGAAAGCGATCACCTTTTGGACGACCCCTCTCCGATTTTAAAATAAATAGTCTCAATCGATTGCCCAGCAAAAAATAATGTACCTACATATTTTTTTTTTTTATAGTGACTGGTTTAGTGGTGGTGTACACCACTGTCATGTGACAAAATTGAAGAATTCTTCATAAGGGACCTCATTGAAAGTTGTTTTAATCTTGCGTATAGACCATGATTGAGGCAGCACAGATAAAATGAGATATTTCTCCGGAAAAGTGGTCGCTAAATTGAATTTTCTTTTCAACTGCTCAATCATTTGTTTGCCGTCATCAACATCATCTGCTTGACTGCATTCGTTATCAGAGCCTTCATCAAATATTGTCGCGATTGCACTCATAACCTTGCCTTTTTTCTCTTTCCTGTATGTATTTTTAACTGTAAAATAATTTTTAAAATGTATTTTTAACAAGGTGGTCTCTTAAATGCTCTTCTCCTGTCCAAACAAGGAGTCGGGGCCCATTTTTTTATTGCTGATTCTTAAAGCAAAAATTATGAGGAATCCAAAAAAAAAAATTAGCCGGAAAATTTAGGAGCTTCTGTGGAAAATCGGAAAATTAAATTTTCATGGGAAAATTTAAAGGTAAATTTCTAAGAAAAATTAGGAAAATTTTATTTTCCAATTAAAGCCTGATTCAATACCTTTCCAACGAGCTATCACTCGTTGCGATTTAGTAGTTTTTTTTTAAAACAACTTTCAATGAGGTCCCTTATGAAGAATTCTTCAATTTTGTCACGTGACAGTGGTGTACACCACCACTAAACCAGTCACTATAAAAAAAAAAAATATGTAGGTACATTATTTTTTGCTGGGCAATCGATTGAGACTATTTATTTTAAAATCGGAGAGGAGTCGTCCAAAAAGTTGCCAATTTTGATCGTTTTCATATGGAATTGCTCTATATTGCAACATTTTTACACAAAATTAGAAAAAAAAAAACTAGTTTAAACTTTTTTTTCCCAAAATATATTGTAAATTTTCCAAAATTTTTGAAAAGACACTACGCTAATCAAATTTTTTTTTTTTAAATATTTTATCGTTGATACAGATACGAAGGAAGTCAGTTGATGAAAGGGCGTCAGCTGACTTCTGTCAACCGGCATTTTTGAGTTGACTCCTGAGAAAATTTTAATAAGCTGCATCATTTAGTTTGCGTAGACAGCCAGGAGAAAATGGAAAAAAGGTAATTAAATGTGGTCATTAAAAATTTTCACTTAATCCAAAGCCATGGGAACTCTTCATCATAAAAATCAATGGTTAAAAAAATTTTTTTTGTCTATTTTGTCGTTAAAGTAAAAGCACGGAAGATGACAAACGTTCTGAGGCCCCTAGTGGGCACTTGCGGTGCCTACAACCGAAACAATTTTAAAAATGTAACAGAAAGAAAAACTCTCGGGATAAATAAAGTTTTTTATACTTACTTTAAGTACGAGTCGTACTCAAAAATTCAATTACGAATAACACTAAAACGTACTTAAAACCATCGTAAATAGCAATACTTTCAAAAATCATTCCCAGAATTACTTAAAATAATTATAAAATGCTTAAACCAAAAGTGACCTTTTTAATCTCATTTAACTTATCAAAGTTTGTAACAACTCTACACAAGTAGTTAAAAAACGATTTGCTTGTTGTGTGTAGAATCAACAAAAACAGAACAAGTCGAAAATACATTATTTTCATGTTTCAATAGAAAAATCTAGGACTGTTGCTTCTCATTTAGTTTATATATTCAGTTATAAATGTACATTAAGTTTTTAAAGTAAAAACCATATCGGGAATGATGCTGGTGTCTTAAAATTGAAATTCAGTAAGGTATTAAACGAATAAGTAAATCAATCATAATAAAATTCTCCTTTTAATTTCACTTTTGGTTTATTTCAAGCACGAATTCGGAATTTAATCAACTTTATAATACTTATATCAAGCACATTTCGAGATTGTTTCAATCTTAGTTTTACTTAAATGAATCTCATTTTCGACTTAGTTCAAGTACGAATTCGGGATTGACTATGGATAAGTTTGGGGGTTAATGGAAAAGTGACGCGAATACAAATGAGTTATCATATTGTACGCACAGCCAATACTTTTCAAATGACAACCTCACCCTCTGTCCAGAAAGATCTTGGTAACCCCTGTTTTTGACAAACGAGGCCCTGTCGACCGATCTTAGGCGGTATAACCTTAACAACCGCACAGAGGAAATTCTGTTGCCAACCTGTAGTGCGATTCACTATGCTCTTTAAGCCACAATTGTTTCGTTTAAAAATGTTAACCACAAAATTAACCATTTTGCTATTCACTAACACTTTTAACGACATCTGCTGTTGTTTAAAGCCAGCTGTTTCAGTCAGCTGTTATTTTTAACAAAACAAATTGTGGTTTATTAACACCAACATTTTTGGTGTGGTTAAATCCGCTAAGAAAAAAGTTTATTTTTCGTTGTACCTATAAAGTCGATGAATATTATGGCTTTGGGGTACTTAGCCTAAAATTTATCCACTTCTTGTCACACACCAATTTTCCGTGGAGCCTCTTATTTATTTATCCTAAAACCAACAATTTAACTCAAATAAAACTAAAAATTTAATTTAATTAAAATTAAAATACTAAAATAAAATAATTAATAAAATAATAAAAATTAGTAATGTTTTACGCACTTTGCACAATATCATTTAAAATCTATAAATTAAAAGGTTTTTGTTTTGTTTTTTTTTATTTTCTCTTTGTTATTTTATCCTATTTTGATGTTTCTCTTGGCAGAGTTGCCACGATATGTCAATTTGCATAGAGAGAAAAATAAAACTGTTTACCATTGTTATAAAGAAGTTAGTGAATCATATAGTGTTTAGTGCAAACATCAAAATGTGTGGTGTAAGTTAACACTTTTTAAAGTGTTAAAAGTTAGTGAATCGCACTACTGGAGTGTCAGCGAACCCTGAATGGCCAAAGTGCGTCTCAGGAAGTAGGAGATCGCAAATACTGGATCCTCTGAAACACTGGCTCCAAACACAGCACGTTTGGGTGCTTAGATAGCAGCCCTATCACCAAACTAGGGAACGAAGGCTAGCAACCTACGTTTCTGAACTTAATTGCTAACGAATCGCTTAAAATGTATCAAAATAAACCGAATTACTTTGGCGCCCTATGCTCCAATGGGAGTTAAAGGAACATATATATATATATATATATGGATAAGTTAAGTATTTCGCGATTGAAAGTCCGTACTTGAATTAATCTTTCTGTACTTGATTCAAGAAAATCCTTACTCACCTTACCTCTTTGGATTGATTTGAGTGTGGATGGATTGATTTTTCTTTTGAGTGTACTATATGGTGTTGGCCCTTTGGAGATTGAGAGGACAGAGGCATCTCGCATGGTTCAGAAGTTTCAATTTGGAACAATCACTTGGGTATGAGAAGAGAAAGCTTTAGTAGCGCGTTTACTCACAATCGACAACAAACGCAAGCGCAGGAGTATTTGGCGTTGTTCAATTGCAAAATGTACGAGTTTTTTGCCGCGTCGTAACCATGAAAGAAACGTAGATCTACCGCATCTCATCAAAGGCCAAACAGCAATCAAAACAGTGGGTTTATCGGGGTTAATCGGTGCCAAAGAAGTTGAAGGTGAATTTGTCAGCGAATAACGGGAGGAACTTTTTTTTGTTGGAGATGCACGCGTTGAAATTCACATTGACTATCTTTAAAAGGTTTCAACAATCAATGGCGAATATTATGTCAATTTATTAGAAAGATTAAATGGGAATTTAAAACACCGCTTTTCGCCAAGTTAAAAAGTTATTTTGCACCAGGACAATGCAATGGTGCACATATGTGCAATTTTAACGACAAAAATTCACCGTATTTAGACCCGAGTGGCTATTTCATGTTTTCAAACCTGACGAAATAGCTCGGTGGAAAGAGATTTGGCTTTAGCGATTAAACCACTGTTTTAACTGCCTTTAGGTCTTTGGATTGTTGTGGTTGAATAACGCCCCACACTACTGAGAAGTTGCTACACGATTACGTTTGTAGTGATGACCTTGACAAATCAGATTTGGGGGAACGAATAAAGAAACGTTTTACAAAGTGAATGGAGGTTAGAGGAGACCACGTTGAAAATTTAAATGGTGTTTTTTATTCAAAAACCTGTGTTTCAGTTTAAAAGTCATCGATGCTATTGAGCCGCCCTCATACTTCTTAATAATGCTTTAAGAGACATTTTTAATTGCTGTAGCGATATTTTCCTTTTTTTGTTGTTTGACGTTTGAAGCTACTTTAGAAATAGCAAAAACTTTCAGTGTACATTTGTTAAAATTTGGCTTAGAGCAACAGATCGGGAAATTGGAGTCCAGCTTTTTGATTTGAAAAATAAGTTTAAAATTTATATGATAAAAAGTGGCAATAACGTAAACTGTTATTTGGAGAATTTGGCAAAAGTGGGGAACCCTGCCTCTTCGCTCATTTTTTTCAATTAATTTTTTTTTTTTTTTTTGTTATACTGAAATAAGGCGACAAAGTAAAACTATTGAATGCCATTTACAAACTCCGACTTTAGTGTACGACCACACTTTTAAAACTCACGTTATAAATAAAACATATTACTATTTACTCCACTTCAAAAACTATGCACTCCACTTAAACATTCATATAAAAAATCTAGTTAGACACACATTTAAATAAAAAATAATTCCATGTACATAGACGCACACATCAGCATACAAGCCCTCATGTTTCTCGTCATCAACTGCCAACGCATTAACGACCTACTAAAGTTTTTTCTTGTTCTGTTTTATAAAACGAAAAAGAAAATAACTAAAAAAGGACTAAGAAGATGAACAAATCAACAACTAACCACCTCCTTCTATTGCACCTCCTGCCTTTTTCAAGAACAACAACAATGTAGGTTGGTTGTTCGCTTCTACCAACAAAACAACTAACTGATATTTTGCTAACACTCGCATACATACATATGTTGATTTACTGAACGAGTCATCTAAATACACACACACATGTAAATGCATAAACATCCTTACACACTTTTGACTGACTTACAACTTGTTTGTTGCATGAGTAAAATGCTTTATTCGTTGGCTCGTTCATTCATTCTAGTCATTCACCATGTCACTTAAGGGGTGAACAGCGTTGACGTTACTTTAATCGTTTGAGTTTATATTTCTTTGAAATAAATGAATGAATGCATCTCTAGCTGGGCCAAGAATAAAAGAAAAAAAAACACACCAACAAACTGAAATTATGATCAACAACGATTGTAAAGGAGCACTACAGTAATAAAATTAAAGAATTTACAAGGATGATTTCTATAGTAAACGCTTAATTGTTTTTCGTTTCGTTGCATTGAAAAGGAAACTTGTTCTGTACAACAATAATATCAACGATATCTTGGCAAGATATGAATTGCTATTAAAAATTTATTTTTCCTTATATTTCCTCAATTGAAACCTTAAAGAACCCAACAAATCACTCTACCTTTGACTTGCAATAATAATTTTACTGGTAGTGGTTAAAGAGCTTGCCTACAAAACAGTGTTACCACCAGCAAAATTCAAAATTACACTTGAGATCAAGCAAAATTACCCGATTTAAATGAAATTACACCTGATATAAAATTCAGGATCAAAAGAAGATCAATATTAATCAAACTGTTAAGATTCTTATTATTATTTAAAATAAATTAACAAAAATAACTTTAAAGGCTTAAAAACAATTAATAAAACATAAAATAAAACTTCTAAAATAACGAGTTTAACTTCCACATTTGTTTGCGTATATCTATGAAAGGTTCAAAATGCTCATTGCTATTCCTTTATAAAATGGGCGTTTTATAAGCCCGGCCAGGGTTACCGTTTACCCGACTAACGTCGCAATTTGACCCTTTTTTTAGCGGCCTGCGACTTTTTGTGAGACTTTTTTTACCACCGACTTTTGCGACTTTTTTAATTTTTACCATTTTTTTGTAAAGTTTCTTACAAAAAACATTTACAGCTTAATTATGAATAAAAATTCCCCGGGAGTTTTCTCCCTTCTCCCATTATTCCTATGTAAATTCAATTGTAAAAATGAGGAAAGGGAAAAAACTCCCAAGTTATTTGTATTCATAATTGGGCTGTTAATTAACAGTAAATTATAAATTTTCTTATTTTTTTTTATCAAAAAAAGTCGTCAAAACAACGTCGTCTAAATTTAAAAGTAATTCACAGACTATTTATTGTTCCTTTGGCAAAAATTTTGTTACTTTTGTGCAACATTGTCATGCATACAATGTAATCAAAAAATGTTCGCAAAACTTTCAAAGAAAAATTTTACAAAAAATGTTTTTACAATAAAAAATTGCAATACAGGGGCTTTCAAGAAAAGTAATATTCGGTGATACCATTCGAAAGACTGGGAACTGAAGTATAATTGGCTAAACCAAGAGCCAAAGTGGTCTTTTGCAGTGTTTGTAAACAGCTTATAGTGAACTAAACAATCATCTTCAGCGACATGGAAAAACACATTAATAATTTAAAATAAAAAAGCCATCTAAAAATGAAAAAAATGCAACTGACTGATTTTTTTAATTGTTTTTTTTTTTTGTTTTTCTATGCTTTTTATTACTAAAAAATGTTAAAAAAGATGCGGGACTTTTATTTTCTCAAAATACATTTTTCTGTGACATTTTTTTCATAAAACGACCTTTTGTGCGACTTTTCAAAAATTTCTAACGGTAACCCTGAGCCCGGCAGAGCATACGAAAGTTTAGCTGTCAAACTAACTGTCAAAGTGCTTTCACTTTTTGCTTAGGCACATAATCATGAATAGATTTATGCTTGAACAACGCCACCAAATTATCCAAATTGACTTCGAAAATTAGCCATCGATTTTCGATTAACTGTCAATTAGACTTCAAGGCCGTGCGATGTGACACTTGATTTTTTCGTGTTTATGCTGATTAGCCAGCAACAATTGACGTCTTGGAGGTCAACATTGTTCATTTTATACGTGACATGCAGCAGGTAGTGCTCGAAAAAGAGGAACAAAATTGGACGTCTACAATGCGTTTTGTCGCGGACAGGCCTATTTGTTTAAAATCCATTTTAAATTGTATTAATCTGTGTTGCCTACCGTTTTAAGTTTCATGGTCTTAAAAAAACCCTTTATATCTTATTTAGTAAACAAAATGCCTGCAGAGTTACATACAACTGTTCCTTTCGTAATTCAGTTTTACAAATGTAAAGGGCGTTAAATATTTTTCAAGTTAAATCATAAAAAAGTTGAAAGATTAAAATAAAATTGTTTTTAGTTTGAATAACTTTTTTCAATAAACTTCAGGTTTTAAATTCCTAAGTATAATAAGCATCTTTATCCAATTCAAAGGGTCCATCTTGTGACTTTCATTACCAAACTTTTGAAAATATATATTTAATGATTGAAGTCTTTTCTTAAAAAGAAACCGAGACTTTGGTTCAAAAGACTGTGCATTTCTTAGCAACAATATTTAAAAAGAAAGAAATGTCATCACGTAAATCGAATCTTGATTTTATTTGGATATCTGAAGTAAGAATTTTAAATAACACCTGAATTACACCTAAGAGAAATTACCTACGCTCCACCCACAACAGTAAAAATTATATCAAACTCCGGCAATTACCCACAAAGTGGCAACACTGCTACAAAACCAAGCCCCCAGGTTCGATCCCCAGCAGAAGAAAAAAAATGGTCATGAAGGTTTTCGAGTTTTAAAAAATTAAGAGGCTTCAACCCCCCTCATAACAATCCCACCAAGAAGCCACCGGAAAAAGGTAGAAGTCAAAGATTAGCAAGGTTCCCCACCACTCATCGAATTATCTATGAACAAGGTGGGGCAAAAGTCCCGTTACCGTTTTGATTGCCTATAACATTGTTTAAAGGAAAGATAAGTTAGATTGGTTTTCATAAGAAATGTATTTGGTCTTTTAATTTTTTTTTCGTTATAATTAAAAACTTATTTCGGCTTAATGCTAGGAACACAACTGGGACGAACGACGAATTTTTGGCCGCGAATATATGAAAATACACACAATCATGACGTCGGCTGAAATTCGTCATACGCGGCGACTTTGCAATAGATTTATTTCTATTTCATACGCCGGCGAACGACGAACAAATCAGTACCGGGTGACCATGTTTGATTTTATTTTTAAAGTATTTTAGTATATAAAGTTACTTTTTTACTTTAATAATTGTTCTTTATTATTTTATCGCATCTTAAATATATATACAAAGAAGATAACTATAAGAATAGTTTTTAATTGTGTTTTTGTTAATATTTGTGTTTTTTAAGTAAATTTTTTATTATATGGTCACACTATTTCTCTCTCTTTGCACAAACAGCAAAGAACTTCTTCAATTAATAAAGCTGTTAGTTATTCGTCGTTATTGTGTTTCATACGACGAACTTACTCAGCGAATTTTTATTAAAAAATTCGTCGTGTAGGGCGAAATTCGTCGTTCGTCCCAGTTGTGTTCCTAGCATAATGGTGACCGCGATTCGTTATGCCACTTTCGGCTCCTTTTAAAGCACATCATGAAACATCTCATGCTGAATTTCTTCAATTTCTTGACGAATATTGTCTTTAATCGTTTTTGGTGAAATCTAACATGCAAAGACGTGAAAACAACTAAGACAAATCGTTTAAGATGGAGATACACTGTGGAAGCCATATGGTCCCAAAGGGGTTAATGAAGAAAAATAAACTTTTTTACTAAGTTCCTAATATTTTACCAGTTAAAGTCCTAAAACTCAAATTTAAATGATCTAATAGGTCTACCTAAACTTTTCTTAAACTAAAAGGTGATTATAAAAAATACAAAAAAAAAAAAAAGAAATAAAAATTGAAAAAGCACCGAAAAAAGAAAATGATTACTGCTACGTAAGACTATTTTAACGTTTTATTCTTTATCTACTGACAAAAGATATCGTCAGTAATGTTGAGTTTTCTTTTTTTCTTTTTTTCTCGCATTTCTTTCGTTCTAGGTCTGTCTTTTTATCCTCCTTTTGCATATCCAACATTAGTGTTTCGTCCTTCAGTGTCTACGTTTAGTTTAATTTTATCATTTCTTAGAAAGTAAGAAAGAATATTATTTACTACCATAAAATTATTTGCACTAAAACTGCTCCTTCGAACAGTGTCCTTTAAATGCACAGCCATGAAATGTTGCGCTTCTCCTTAAATGACGTTACAATGTTTGTGTGTGTTTATAATAAGAATGTTTATGTGTGTAGGTGAATGCGTGTTTAAATTACAATTTTACTTTTGTCTCTTTTTTCAATTTAATGAATATGTATACATCTAAGGCTACAAGTGCATACAGTTAATATAAAGGATATAACTGGTCAAAGAAAGCAAGAAAAAAAGTGACAATTTTCTTAAAGAAAAATAAAAAAAAAACAACGTGAAAATGCCAGAGATCTTTAAAATTGATTTCTTTTAATGCCACGAAAAGTAAGAAAATAATTTATATATTTTCATTGTCACAATTATAAATTGCCAGAAAGCTATTAATGTGAAAATAAAAGAATGAACAAGTTTAGAGTTGGTATTTGTTGGCCATAACCGATATTTTAACTTTATATAGTAAGAATGTATATATGGGTTAGAGCTATAGAATGTGACTTAAAAATGTTGGTTGAAAGAGTAGTTTTTAGGCTTGTCCTTATACTAGCTTTAATATATATAACTGTACTCAACACTATTGTTTAGTCTAAACGCCAATGATGTCCAAACTATAGTCCAGCCTTTAGTCTCGATTTTATCGACTGTAGTCCAGTCTAAAGTCCAAAATAGTCTTGATTACTGTTCAGCCTTTAGAGTCGATTATTATTCAGTCTAAAGTCTTGATTATTACCCAGTATGTAGCATCGATTTTTATCGACTATGGTCCAGTTAATAGTTTCGTCAAACCCGGCTTACGTTCAGACTAGCCTTAAGTCTTAAATATTGATAGCTATGTATACTTATTTTCAGAGACCGAATTTAATTATTATTTTTGAGAGTTCGAAGGCAAAAAGCAACCACAGGAAAATGCCTTTCTTTTTACTAAAATTTTTTATTAAAACACAATTTAATAAACGAAATAAAAAAAATAAATCGAATAACTTTCCGACAGTAAATAAGCAACTTGATAAAAGGTAGCTACGATCATAACGCAGAATACACACAATTCGAGCGAAAAAAATTTTTATAAAACAGAACTCAGAATATCAAAGTTGCCAATTTTGATCCGAATCGAAACGAAAGGGTTAATGAAACGTATGTTTAAGATCTAAACTGTGATCTTTTAATCAGTGTTTGAAAATAAACAAAAAATATCGCTCCTTAGTGTTCGGTTAGGTAGATTTGTGGAAAACACAAACGCTAATAGTGTTTGTGTAGAAAATCATTCAAGAAATAACGTTTCCCTGTTTGTCATCTTTCAAACACAAAAATAATACTGTTCTTATTCAAGTCAACAAAAAGATAAGAACATTTAATTCCGTTCGGTTTTTTTTAAACCACAAACTTCATTGTGTTCATCTCATTAATGTTCGTTAGTGTCTGTTGTGCTGGGAGTTACCTTTTAGCTGGTAAAAAACAAAAATTTTTTACAAAAACAAAATAGACATACGAAAAAAAATTCCTGTAGGAAGTCAAACACATTTTTAAGTAACTTCAAACTGGTTTTTTTATAACCACATCTAGTTGATTAAGTGACTTTTTTCTTGTCGACGACTCCTTATTTTAACATAGGCATGTCATAGGCTGCAGTCAATTTGTTATCCCTACATGACTTTTAAATTGACTACTAATAACTTATTTTTCAACCAATTTGTAGTTAATTAATAGTATAGTCGGTTTATAATAAATTATTTAAATTTTAAATAATTTTTGTCAAACAACTATAAATATGGGGGATTTCATGTCAAGTGACCCAATTTTTAAATTGATGCACCAAGGTTAGTCCCATTGGATAGTAGTTTAGACACAAATTTTCAGCAAGATCGATCAAAATGTTTCTGAGTTAGAGGGGGTCAAAATTTGACATTTTGGCCATACAGGTGTTCTTTTTCATCATTGTAACTTATAACCTATTGGTGCTAGGAAAATTTGTCCCAAGTAGCTTCGATAGCTATTTGATCAATCTTTCGAAAAAACATTTTTTTGTTTTTTTTTTTAAAATTGGTAAAAAAAAATTTTATTAAACTTAAAACTTTTTTTATTTTTTTTTTATCCGGAATGAATGTTTTTTTTTTTTTTTTTTTTTTTTTTTTTTTTTTTTTTTTGTAGTTTTGGTCGCTTTTTGGGATGCTAATGGCTTATGTATAATAATTTCTAACTCCAGACGAGGGTTTTTCAATTTTATATGACTTCATGGCATGCTTGTTTTACTAATTTTGCTTTTTTTGTGTTTAAGGTGTGCCTCTATGCAATATGTTTGGTTGATATCTGCATGAGATTTAAGCCAATTTGTAGTCATTTGAAAAATAGTTAATTTAAAGTTGGTGTTTTTTGCAACTGACTATTTTATTTACTATAAGGATTTTACACAAACAGAACATATACACAATACACACACAAGCTTTTCCTTTTTGTTTGTTCATATCTTTATCACTCTAAAAAAGAAACATTATAGAACATTAAAATATAATGTTTGTCTACTGTATCACTACAATTGTTCCGTTTTTAACGAAGAACAGAAAAATATATAATTTTCGACTTTTTCTTGAAAATAGTTACGAACGGTATTAAGGGTTGTGTTCGTTTACACAAACACTAAAAAAAAAATAGATATCGTTCCTGGGTGTGTGAGCCGAACGCTAAAAAATGTTTTGTTTATTTTCGAACACTGTCTTTAATAAATAACACCGATCGACACGACTTTTGGGTCTGACTTCTAAATGTAATTTTTTAGTTTCTTTTAGGTTGCAAATAAAAGGAAAAATGATTTTTTTTTGTCAAAGTTTGTTTGAAATAAGACATTTTTTTCGATTTTTAAGAATAATGACTGATTTTCTCAAAATTTTATTATGCATTACAAAGAAAAAAAAATTTTGCTGATCTTAATAGTATTTTTAATTCAAGAATAATCATAAATAATAGCTTAGAGATAGAAACTAAAATAAAATCAAGTTCAAAAATTAATATATTTACAGCCTTATTTATAAAAAATAAAACATGTTAATAAAGGGTTTATTAAACGAATTTTGTATGAAAATCCATTTTATTAACCCTTAATTAACCGGTTTTATTTTTTATAAATTAGGCCGTTAGTCATTTTCCTTTGTTTGTAAGGACTTTCTCGTTTTAAACCCCAACTATAGTCTCCCATCATATTTTCGTTATTCTGCCTTTGGTAACGCCGCACAGTGGCGCCCGTAGAGCAAACGAGGTTGCCAAAATCAAAATTTTCATGAACGCCGACGAAGTTTTGAATAATACGAATAAACGAATCGCCTTATTTTTTGTTTGTATTTTTTTTTTTTTTTTTTCATTATTTGTTTATTGAATCTTCATATATTAAATATGAACTAACAATAATTAATCAAATCTTATCCTAATAATTTATTTTATGTCCTGCCAGTGCCAGACCAAAATGTTCTTCATCACGGGTTCTGTTCACATATGTAGGTGTTTATCGCTCATCTTAATGGGTAAGTGCTGCAGTGTCTCTTCTTCTTAAGCGAGTGTGGCCACAATCATTTAAAATATTTCGAGCTAGTGGATTAGGGTGCAACTCTAGCCTTTTTAAATATTTTACCGCATACTTCGTAATAATAGTCCTTACCAGTGGCACATTGAGATCCTTGTGGATATTTGAGTTTTTAACATACCAAGGGGCAGCTGTGATTATTCGAAGAAGTTTATTTTGGCGCCTTTGAATTTTTTCGATTTTTGAAGCCGAGGCAGTGCCCCATAGTTGAATACCGTAGCACCATATTGGCTTTAAAATAGAGTTGTAAAGTAGTAGTTTGCAATCGAGACTAAGAACAGAATTTCTTCCAATAAGCCAGTTAATTTGAATTGCTGTTAGTTTCATTTGGGTTAATTTTGCTTCTATATGGCATTTCCATGTTAAACGACGATCTAGATGAATACCGAGATATTTGACATGCGATTGTTGAGGCACTAGTTGATTATTGATTTTAATAGGGGGGCAAGTTTCCCGACGCAAGGTGAATGTTATATGTACGCATTTTTGCTCATTGACCTTTATTCTCCATTGTTTTAACCACAGTTCTAGTTGAAATATATGATCCTGCAGGTATCGAGATGCTTCTCGACTGTTCTCGTGTACGCTTAGAAAAGCTGTATCATCAGCAAAAGTTGAGGTTAGGGTGTAATTATTTGTTGGACTGTCCGAGGTATATATAAGGTAAAATGTGGGCCCAGGATGCTTCCCTGAGGCACTCCAGCTTCAATTGGCTGAGGAGAACTTAAAAAATCACCTTCTTTAATAATAAATTTTCGACCGACCAAGTAGCTTTCTAGCAGCTTGTGTGTGTTTACCGGTAGGTTTAGCTTCAATTTATGTAACAAGCCTACATGCCAGACTTTATCAAAAGCTTGAGAAACATCGATGAAGAGAGCGGAGCAATATTTTCTTTCTTCAAAGGCTTTTCTTATGGCGTTTACTATTCGATGGGTTTGTTCAATTGTGCTATGTTCTCGTCTGAAGCCGAATTGATGGTTAGGTATACACCCATTATCATTTAGAATTGGGGTTAATTTTGACGCTAAGAGCTTCTCAAACAGCTTTGATATATTAGACAATAAGCTAATAGGCCTATATGACTCAACTTTTGTGTGATCTTTTCCTGGCTTTGGTATCATCTTTACTAAGGAGACCTTCCATTCTTGAGGGTAGTATTCAAGGCGTAAAATAGCATTAAAAATATAAAGAATAATTTTCTTTGCTATGCGAGGTAGCTCCAAAAGCATTTTGTTGCTTATCTTATCAAAACCAGGGGCTTTCTTGGGGTTTAAGTTACAAATAGCCTTTTCGATTTATCTCATCTCAAATCTTAGGGGAACAGCTGCTCTAGCAGCAACAGGTGGTAACTCGTCCGCTATGTCGTCAGATATATTTGGGGTAAATACGTTTTTCAAATGATTTACAAACAGGTTTCCTTTCTCATTATCATTTCTTGCCCAACTTCCATTCAGGTTTCTTAATGGTGGTTTCATGATAACTGGCCTTTTTAGATTTCTGGCTGCACGCCATAATGAGTAGTCTGATTGTGGTGTTGCATCCAGGTCCTTAAGATATTTTTCCACGGAAGCCGTTTTCCGGGACTGCAGTAATTTTCTTAGCTTTTTTGTGCACTCTTTTAATAAATTCTTAAGTTGGGGGGATCTGTGCAATTGCCACTCTCTTCTCACTCTCCTTTTTTCATTCAAGAGGCGCTCGACATCTGTAGAATATATTTTATTATTATAAGTTTTTTTGAGGGTTTTGCAGGAATGTTGAACCGCTAGTTTAAGATAACTGTCAAAATTGGCAATAGAAAGATCCACATTCTCCGGTGTGCAAAGCGGAATATTTTCTGTGCAATGGGTACTGAGATATTTTTTATATTTTAGCCAATTTATTTGTGTAGCTGACGTCGCTATGTAACTAGAGGGAGATACAATTCTATTGGTGTTTGTTATAGTAACAATTGTAGGTGTGTGATCAGAGGATAATTCTAATGAGGCTTCAACGTGAATCGTTTCTGTGGGGATGTTTTTAACCACGCCGAAATCGATGACGTCTGGAATTTTTTTTTTTTTTTTTTTTTTTTTTTTTTAATTTTCCTAAGCTAATCCCGCGAAGCTCTATGCTTGTCTGCAGGAAAGAAACCAGAGTCTCTGGCGGGAATCGAACCCGCAACCTCGGCGCTGATAGACTAGCTCGCTACCAGCTAGCCTACCGAGGCAGGCCAATATGTTGGTTGTCCGCTCGCGACAATATTTAAATTCATTTTAGAGATTGTATTAAACAAAACACGACCCTTTGGTGTTATAAGTCGTGACCCCCAGAAGGTATGTTTAGCGTTATAATCGCCAGCGGCCAGGAAACAGGGTCCTAGGGATTTATAATATTCACAATATTGGCTTTCTGATATTGAAAATCTAGGTGGAGAGTATAAAGATGAAATTACTATGTTTCGATTAAGCTCTTCAACACGAATATTTGTTGCTTGCAAATAATCCTCCCGATGATCACACATTAAGTAGTGTTTGACTCGGGTTTTTATCAAAATGGCAGAACCTCCACAAGCTCTATCTCGAGGGTCCTTGGTATCATATAGTATGTAACCATTGATTTTAAACGTATTTCTTGAGGTCAGATGAGTTTCAGAAACCATCATAACATCAATTTGATTATTTTTGAGAAAGTATTCTAGTTCATTTTTATGTTGGCGGATGCCGTTTGCGTTCCAAAAACAAATTTTTAAACCGTTCATGGCTTGTTAAGTACAGCTTGCAATAACATCGATTGCATTCTTAGAATTTCCTGTAACATATTACCCATTGTGTTTGTAAAAATGTTTACTGTTTGCACTAATGTTTCCATGGTTTTTTCTAGACGACTTATATTAGAATCTGGAGTTTCGTCATTACTTGGCGAAGCACCTTGCATTGGCACATGGTTAGATTTTAGGACGTTAGCATAAGAGGTTCTGTTATTACTAGGCTGCGGACCCTGAATGTTATTAGTGTTTACCTGATTTGTTACCTGCATTTGAGGGGGATTAGTTTTCGGTCCAACCGACTGCTTGACGATAGTGTATACGGGGCATCCTCTATAATTGGCAGTGTGATTACCGCCACAGTTGCTACATTTTTTTACGTTGGGGTCGGTTTTAGACTTATCGCAAAGAACTGTACCATGTAGTTCACCACATACTACGCAAACAGGGGGTAAGTAGCAGTATGCCTTTGTATGGCCAAATTCCTGGCAGTTTAGACATTGAACAGGACCATTTCTCTCGTGCGGCTCCTCTATAGTTACCCTTCTGTATAGAATATACTTTAAGTTATAAATTGGATGCGTTTCATTTTTTTTGAGCTTAACGTCGCCGGGTTCTAACTCCACTCGAAATAGTGGTTGGGGATTTTTTTTCTCTATTTTTGATATTTGCTACATTTTTTATTTTAAAGCCCTTCTCTTCCAAAAAAGCTTTAATTTCTCCTGGGTCTACACATGAGTCTATGCCCTTGATCACTTGTTTGTATTGATTGATGTATTTATTAAATGTATAATGATAAAAAAAAATTAACTGTTTGGTTTGTGTTTCTCCTGGTAAATCACTTTTTAAAAACTATCCGTTTTTTCACTATTTTTCAACTTTGACGGAAAATAAAAAAAATCTATATTTTTCTATATTTGCCATATTTGCAGAACCTGTTCTTTGATTATTTCTTTACATAATTCAAAAATTTTATCTGCCAGTACGTGCCCGTTTGGCTTCTAGAGGTAAAAAAGGTTAAAAAGACATGGTTGCAGAAAGTGTATGGCGTCGATCCCTTATATGTTTTGACTGACAGTAGTTTGATCTAATAGTTTGAAAAAAACTACTCATTGAAATTAGCAGGTACACTAAAAGAAAAATCGTTCGTTTAAGCAATGAGACAGCTTCATTAATAATTCTTCATTGGCTAAATGAAATTTTTCATTAATATAAAGAAAAGTTTCATTGATTGAATGAAATCTGCAAATCGCCATTTTTTTGAAGTTTCATTATTTCATTGTTTTGGTGAAAAGCTTTACATTGTTTTTATGAAGTTTCATTTATTGCAAATTTTGAATAAAGTATGATAAAAGTTGGCTTTCTTTTGTAAGATGCAACATATAAAAACAGTTTTGTATGTAATTAAATAAATTTTGGTTTATAAACTGATTTATTTATCAATTTTCTAATATTTCAAAAAAATTAATGAAACCAAGTCATTAATACAATGAAGCTACTTCATAACTGTAATGAATTTTTTAAACTTTTTTTTGCAACATTTACATATGTGTGTGTTAAATTTGTTTATACCCTCACCCCACTTTTGTGTATTATCTCCTGTAGTCTTTCGTTTACGAGAAATATGTATGTTGTTGTATGTATTCCAGCTCTTTACTCTCTCTCCACTATTTTTGTTTCTCTGATAATATAAACGTAAAAGTTTCATATATCCAATGAAACATTCTTCATTAAAAAATATGTATTTTGTTGTCTTAAACCAGAATGTTTATATGAGCATCTTAAAACTAACTGTAAACTTTTAGGAAAAAAATGAGAAGATCAACATGTGTTAGTATGTGTCTTTATGTTAAATGTAGAAAATTGAGAGTAAAAAAAATCAACCACCTGTTTATTTGTGTTTCTAAATTTGAAGTATAAAGACGTGCGTACGCTATTAAAAAAAAAGAATTTTAAGAAAAACTAAAAGAAATAATATATGTGGTGAAAAAATAACAGCTTGATTAAAAATAATAAAATAAATAAGTAAAAAGGTATGGAGTGTTTTTTATGTTGCAAAAGTTTTAAAGAAAATAATAATTATTTTAAACATTTAAAAAGTTATCATTTTCTCAAACATAGTGATAACTATAGATGTTGTGGAACAATATATATAAATGGCTCTAGCTTTAAAAGACATGTCCGGGCAAAACAAGCAACTCCACAAACAATTTATCTTGTGGAAAATCATAATAATGTTGATTCAAGGTTAAACGCAATAAAATATAAAAATCCGATCACTTTAAAATATATTCTCGTCTGCAAAAAGCGAATACCGCATAAGAAAAAAACTAATGGAGGAGGATCTATTGGAGGATTTGATTGAAGAGGTGGTAGCATCAAAAGGAGATTTAACCCATAAGAAAGGTAAGCTTAAATTTTCCCAAGTTGAAACGAAAACGAAAATGAATCTCCGTCTGGCAGTCAAGTTTTGGATACCAAACAAAAATTCGGTAATATTGTTTAAATAATATTTTTTTATATTTAATTAAACCTAATGTTATTTGTGTATAGTTTCAGAAGACAACGCACAACATTATGTACAAAGTCTAAATTTTGATAATCTAGCCGCAGAAGATTTTAGAGCAACGTGGTCAGCCTGCTCAAAATTTCGACTTAACCAAATACACTTTGAAGCAAAAAATATCAACGAGGCTTTTACGCTTTGGCCGCAATATAAAGGATCGATGGCTCACAACTGGTAAGTACTTCGTACATACATATTTTTTTATATTTTTTGTTAAAAACTATTTAATGAATACGTTCTTTTGTTTTTTATAGATTGACTTGGACTTTAAAGTGCTCCAAGAAAATTATTCTACCATTTCAGATGAAAAATTAAAACAAATGTTTAGTTATGTTAAACATGATTTAACAATTCACGATAATGACATTTAAAATGTTGTAGACAGCATAGATTGGGAACAAATCCAAAAGGTAATAGTACATATTTTAATTTTTTGTTTTCACCATAAACTAATTATTATTTTTCTTCTTTCCAAATAACAGATAAAAACAATTTTTTTCTTAAAATATTATGGAGTCTTCATTACTGTCTCTTCCCCACGAAAAGATTTTTAAGAAAAAACAACAATGGTAAAAAAGAATATGGAAAATTTACCGTCAAGAATTCCCAAGAATCATTTATACATATGTATATATAAATGAGACTCTTCAGTCAATACAAGACCACGTCGACTTTTTATTGACCAGAAATGAGCCAATACAGCCCTTCATTTTGGCATTGGGGGATCCTAAAAATTTAAGCATATCAAAATATTATGTTTATTTAGATACAATTATGATTGAATTTAACGATTTTTGTAGAGCATTTGATATATGTTTTAAATCATTTCATGTATTTAACGTAGAGTATCCTATAGCATGTTCATATTTTTGGTGCTTTGTTGAAAGTTTTATTTATAACATAAACAAAACAACTATAAACAAAAACACCAAAGTTTCACTTCTGGTTAGTAAATTATTGCGCTCTTAAAAGAAATGTACTTATATTTATTAAAATTATATATGCATCTATTTCTTAAAGTTATTTAAGTTAATTGTCAATACCTCAGTTATTGCCAATAAGTCAGTATTAAAAATATATTTTTTATACCCAACTGTTCAATTAAACAAATTTCAGTTCTGTTTATTGTAAATATTTTTTGTATTAATATTAAAGAAAATTTAATACATTATTTTTGATTTATTAATGAAAATCACATCCATTAATTAAATTTTTTTATAAAACCAACCTATGTTTTGAATAGCTTGTGAAATATTTATTAAATATTAAATTTAAATTAATATTAAATATTTAGGTATTTATTGAAATTAAATTTACTTTACAAAATTGTATACATAGCTCTTTCTGCTTAAACGTTTAAAAAAATTATTTATATAAACATATGTATATACATACGTATATTTATCTCAAAACTACATATTTTCATTTATTTTTTTTTAAATCACAAAAATTAAAAATAATTTTTATTTAATTATACATAACAGTAATTTTAATCGTAATATATGAACATAAATTATATCGGCCTTATTTATAAAAAAAGGATTATGAACCGTATTTCGATTGAAAATTTGTTCAATAAACCTGTTTGATTTTATATAAATAAAAGGAATATATAAATATGTATTACTGTGGAATTTTTATAATTAAATAAAAATTATTTTATTTAATTTTTGTGGTTTTAAAAGGGGGAAAAATTCATATATTATATGAAACATGTCATTAATCTAATGATATTGTTTCATTAGCTTAATGACAACTTGTTCATATGGCCAATGAAAAATTTCATTAGATGAATGAAGCAATTTCATGAATGTAATGAAACTTGTACATTAAATGAATGTAAAAATGTCATTATATTAATGTAACTAAGTTTTTGAATTAATGAAACAACTGCATTCTATTAATGAAAAATATCATTTAGGCAATGAATATATTTCATGTAATCAATGAAATATTTTCGTTGCATTAATGAATCATTTCATTCCATTAATGAAAGAGTTTCATAATACAGCTTTTAAATCATTTCATACTATATATGAAGCATAACGAATGTTCTTCATTGGAACAATGAAATGCTTCATTGGTTCACTTTTAATGAAAAAATTTATTGATCCAATGACGAAATTCACATCTGGAATGAAGCTTTTTCTTTTAGTGTACGTACCTCACTTAAACAATACTTTGGCGTACAAATGGTCAAGAACAATATTGACTTATGGTCCCTACAGATAGGCACAAATCTTATTTGGACACGTGCATAATATCAAAATTGCATTATTCAGCCTAAATCCATATGTATGCAGGCAACAGGTAAATTTTAGGCATGGTAGCATAAGCCTATATATTGCAAAATAAGCATAATGCCTGGATTAGTCTACGACTGAAAATTATTTTTTTTTTAATTTGTTGGGTAATAATTTAAAACATGAAACCCTAAAGAAAAAAAATAAAAACAATCTGAAAATGTAAAAATAATTTTTTTAAGTTACCATAAAATTGATTTTTCTACTAATTTTAACTTTGATAACCCATAAGTAGGCCCCTACAAAGCGTAGCACCCTTTCCAAACGCTCATTTCATAGGCTGAACAGTTATCTATCATATGCTGTTCAATTATCTTATTCGGTTCAAAAGATATGATTTTTGCTACGAAAAAACTCAAATGGCGCCACTGTGCGCCGTTCAAAGTTCAACACTTTTTGGTCTTCTGAGTAACTTACATATTATCTTTAAATTGGTCCAGTCGATCATGTAGCATAGGAACTTTATGGGACATTCGGCAGCCCAAAACTTTAAAGTTTTCAAGCATAGTTTCAATTAAATCTTAATAATTATCTGCTATTTTGTTTCCGAGACAACCATGAACTTCCTCTTTAAAATTCTTCTAGGATTGTTTTTCTATGGTATTGAGTAATATTGCGAATTCATTACTGTTCATTATTTTTGTTTTATTTGTGGTCCTACGAAGATTCCTGATTTTATCTTCGCTTCCGATAATTTGGGAAGGAATCCTTTCAAATATTTGAGAGCTTCAGAATTTTGATCCAATGCCTATACAAATTGTTTAATTAGGCCTAATTTGATATGCAATGGCGGCATTAAGATACTTTTTGGATCTCCAACTGGTTCCCATTTGACGTTATGTTTTCCTATATGAAACTCGACTTGATCAGGCCATGTACGTTGTTGATAGTTAACACAGGCAAAATTAGGTACCCAGTTTTTGTCTTGATTTCAAATCTGATATTTAAAATATTCTTCATAAGCTTCACAAAGCTTTAAATTTGATGCTAAAGAAATTCGTTTTCTTTTTTCAAAAATTCACCGCAAAAAAAAATTTATCACCGTTATTTTTACACCGTCTTGTCGCCATTCTTTAATTTAGTAATACACCATAAAGTTTGTAACAGCTGCAATAAATTCGTAAACACCCACTAAAAAGCTTTATGCAAGAAATATGCACTTTGCAACACTTGTAATATAAGTGCTGCCAACTGCTGATCGCAAATTCGATAAAAATCTTCAAAACTTAATTTTCGACGTAAAACAGAGAAAAAGAGACTTTAAAAGCTAGAAATTGGTAATTAGATGTTTTTCGGTGTCTATCAACAGAATTTATGCATTACAACAGAAACCCAAGAATTTTTATTTTTTTTTTGTTGACCGGTGTAATTCAAGTTTTTAAAACTCACTCTTCATTAAAGAGGCTCCATCTACGGAATTATATGTTTGATAAATTAAGGTCTTTTTTCTATTCCTCACTTACGTACAAATAAAGACTTTTACGATATCTTACTCCCAGTCTACAACTGATATGAAATGCTTAACATTAACAGTAATATGATGTTACTGTTAAGTATAGACTCATCATGTTATAGGTTTTCTCATGTTATAACACGGTTGTTAATGCAAATGTTTTAACAACGCTTTTATAACATCGTGTTATAACAGCAAATCATGTTAGTTGTAGACGTGGAGTTAATTAGAAGAACATTCATTTACTTGTATTGTTTTTTTTCATAACTGATTGTAGATTTTATCCTTCTTAGTTTGTTATTCTTTTTTATTTGTTATGAGTTGAATCTATAACAAAATTTTATTTAAAAGAACTAAAATCTTTTTTAAAGTTACTTCAAATTTACACAAAAATGTGTATTTATTTTCAAATTTTTTAATTGAAGGGTTTTTTATTACACAATTATCATAAATAAAAAAAAAAATTTATTAACAGTTGGCATCCCTCAATTTCAAGCTCTTTTTATATCAGTTCAAAGCTAACATTTTAATCTGCTCTTAAAGCTGGAAATGCTTTTGTTATTCATTTATTTCAAACTTTTCAAGTAAACTTGATCTCTCATCAATGATGACGTTAAAGCTTTGGCATAGCTTAAAAGCTTTCAGTTCACAATCATCACTCAACAGTTTTGTTAAATAGGTTACGCTTGGCAGCGCTTTGCTGCCTTTTTTAACTTGTTTTAAACGACAACCAACACAAATGTAGACGAATTGCGTTGGACGTTAAAAAACAAATTAAGTCAAAGAACATTGACCCAAAACGATTATGGACAACAAAACCTTTGATAGAATAATAGTTAAACAAAACTTTTTCTTAGTTTTTTTTAACGGGTCTGTCTTTCTTTCTTCGCTTTTGAAAACAAATTTAAACAAAAACTAACAAACTAGGCAGCGATTTTAGCAAAAGAAATGAAATACAAAATCAATGATGATCGTTATGCCAACGTTCTCCGAACTTTTGCCACTTTTTTGCTTACAATGATTCACAGTTTATTGTTTTTAGTCGTTAGTATTTTATTTCAATTTGGCCCAAAAAATATTAATTTAATCATTGATTTATGGTCGACGCTTTTTTTATTCAGATTCGTAGCTGTCGGCTAAAAGATACAAATACTGTAAAACTTTCTTTAATTTTGTTCTTCTTTAATTCAAATCATTTTAAAAATGTCTAATACTTTAGAAAATACTAAATTGTTTGCGTGTATTACAACAGAGATTATATAAGATCATCATAAAACTAAAGCCCGAGTTTAGTTTTTAGCAAATATTCTTGCAGAAGGGACGTTTAAGATACAACGTGGTAAAAAAAAACAATTTAAAATGAAACATTTCGCCCTGCTGCTTAGCGTGGCATTTTTAGCGACTGGTATTGCAGCAGTTAATGGTAAGTCAAGCATAAAATAACTTTGAGGATTATAAATTATTAATGGATTTCTGCTAGGCAAACATGTTATCGAACAACAACATGGTAGGACCTCTTCAATCTCAGTGTCGGCTATTAAGCCCACAGAAGCCCCTCTTATGAGCTCCACAACAGCTCCTGCCAAAGTTTCTGAGGTTCATGTTTCAGCTACAGCTAAATCCGTTACAAAAAACTCCGCCACCAAAGCAACCGTCACAACACCCACCACAGACAAGGAAATGAAAATGGGTGTTTTACCCATTAAATCGCCAGCCATGGTTGAGTATCCTTTACAAGCTGAGGAGTCCACATCATTAGCTGTTACCGGTTTTATAACCCAGAATGGTAGCATCTATGAAATCGAAGATAAAAATGGCAATGGTATTGGTAAAATTGAATCACGCCAAGCTAACGATGATGATCAGCATATATGTAATTATGGCGCGGTCGTTATTTACAGTGATGTTCCTTGCGATCGACTTTCCAATGTTAAAATTAGGGAATACGAAGATAAGCCTGCTCTTGACCAAGCTCCTGCTTCTGTTGTGCAGCAAGAAAACAAACCAGCCGCCGCTAATGACAATGATGAGTCAGAGGATAGAGAAGATTTAGACAAAAGGAGAAAAGCTGCCAAACGTCGTGCCAGCAACAAACGCCGCAATAATAACAACAAGAACAAAAAAACTAAATTGCAACAGCAAAAAGGAAACAAAAAGCGTCCTAATAAAAATGGCCTTAATCGTCCCAAAAACACTAACAACAACAAAAACAATCGCCGTCGCTTACAACAAAATCGTCGCCAACAACAAAATAGACGCCGTCAACAGCAAAACCACCAGCAGGATAATCGCCGTCCCTGGGAAGTGGTGGAAGTATATGATGATGATGATGATGAGGATGAATATGATAGAGGTCAGTTCGAAAACCAACGTATACGCAAAGTCCCAAGACGCCAACAAGCTCAACGTTATACTACCGATTATGATGCGGACGATTATTAAACATGATTGCTTTTAGTTTAGAACATAAACATAAAAAGAACATAAAAATAAAAATAAAAAAAAAGTATTGTCAATTCACTTATTCTAGTAAAAAGTCGATTTGATGGATGAAAAAGTACATAACTGAGCTACCTAAATAAGAGCGGCAGGCGTTGTTTTTATGTCAAACCTTCTCATTTTCCTACAGTTTGTACGAAACAAACTTTTATAACGCGAATTCAACACCACCAGGCTGGAAAATCTTATTTAACAGATCGCTAGGTCGGTTTGTTTTATTAAAAATGTATTGGCAGTAGAATTTTCATGTTTTAAAAAACGCTTGCCGCTTTTGTTTAGGTAGCTCAGTAATGATAAACTGTTAATAATTTTGTGTTCGGAAACACAGGTTTTATTGGAAAAAAAGGATATTTACTGAAACAGTAGGCTATTTAATCAGATAAGAAAATAAAACTGCTGTTACTAAATGATTAGGTCCACAAGAAAAGCCAGACAAATTATCACTTTAAAGAAAAACTTTTTAACTTTAGCTTCGTACAGGCGGTGGTCAGATCTTACAATGTTGTCATTTTTCTGGCAATGGTGCCATTGTCAGATGCATTAATTTTACACATCTGCCAAATGAAAATGAGCTTACAATGTTCACACAGTTGCAAGACATTTTTAGGAAATTTTAATGGCAACATTGTAAGATCTGACCACCGTCTGTCCGAAGCTTTAGTGAAACATACTTAACAACCAGTTTATTTTTTTAAAAATCGTTTTTCTGTTCTATTTAAAGAAACAAAACAGAACTGTGTGGAGAACACATCTTCCATATAATTTGACATAAAAATTTTTCGTAGAAAGCCGTCGTGAAATAAAATCAATTTTTTTTTAGAACGTTTTTTCTAATGCTCTCACATATAGACACTTTTTCTCCCAACAATGCTGCCATACTTTTATAAAATTTCAGGCATTTTTTAAACAGAAAATTAAAAACAAAAGAAAATAAAAAAATTAAAACAATGAAATGAGAGGGAATTTAAAGTTACTGTCGACATTTTAATCAAAGGCTTAGTCCCAATTTACACTAGGGGCATTTCTATATGACATATGAAGTCAGACAGAAAAATAATATAAAGCAAAAAGATGTAGACTACGAAAAGTAAGAAAGAGAAATGAAAAAATGTCCAGTACAGATAGTCATGTACTACACACTCTATCTTTTCGACCCCTCGCCATCAAACTTTTTCTGTCCGGCAAGAAATGTCCATAGTGTAAATTGCGACTTAAGGATTTTTGCCTGAAGTTTAAATCAGGGCTGTGGAGTCGGAGTCGGAGTTGAGGTTTTTGTACCGGAGTCGGAGTCAAAGTACCCACAAAAACTAGCGACTCCGACTTTTTTGCATTAAAATTTTTCCAATATTTTTCAAAATAAAAAATTTTAATGACCAATTTCTCCAATTCTTTTAAATATCAATTCATATTTAAATATAATTTTTCTTATAATTTTATTTTAATTTGACATAAAAAAACAAATTTTAAACATAAATTGATATTTAAATAAATTAGTGGAATTGGCCATTAAAGGGTCTGCTTTTTGAAATTGTGAAGTCAGAAAATAAGGACCAGTATACTTTTCATATCAAAAATTAAAAAGTTGAGATAACATCTTATTTTGACAATTTATAAGAATAGTTATATAGATTGTATCGAAGCATGTCCTTTTCTATGTTTTAATGTGACCTCAAATTTCTGTAACAAAAACCAGCGGGTTCACTATTTGAATTTCGCCAAGATATCGTTAATGAAATAGAGCCGAATTAAGGAATTTAAAAATTAAATTTGTAAAGATGTTGTTTTTTATTTATCGTATATTAACAAATATTTTTGTAGCCATGTTCATGAATATGACTTGAAATCAGCTGTAGCTCCTGTGGTGAAAGCATTAAGTGAACTACATTTTAAGTTCCAACCTTCAAGGTGGATTATAATAGAATAAAAGTAAAAAGAAACTCGGAAAAATACATGACATTGTTCCAGATATAATTCCCATCAATGTGGGGGTTAATCCGAAAAATGATTTGAGAATACTTTTATCTACTCACTTTAGGGAAAATTGGGGAGATAATAAAGACTTGCAATTTCAAATTTCGGTCTTGGACAATTGAATTAGGAACGGAAAAATGCAATGGCGAGTTCTTGATGCCTTTAACGTCTAAGCCAATTGGACTTGGTGTTGTTTTCAAATTTTTCTATCTCGAAAGCTACATTAGATAGGACTTATGGAAATTCACACATCTATAAATTCCAACAGTATAAAAAACGTTACTTGAAAAAGATGTGAATTGGTGTAGTTTATCTCTCCCCTACAGAACTATTTTTACATTTTTTAGCAATGTTTGCATAATTTTAATAAATTAATATAACCTTTAAAATATACTAAAGTTCAATGATCCCATACGGATTGAAGCAAAACTCGTTTCTTTCGAAAGTTCGTAACAAAACTCGTTCGTTCTAAAATTAAATCCATTATTTTTCTATATTTCAGTTGGTTTAAATTTCTCAACTGTTGAGTTATAAGTCAAGAATGTTCTAACACTTTAGAATTAAAAAAGTTGAACTCATTTGGTCTATTGAATCGGGCGGAATCTGTTTTTTACATTTTTTCCAAAATCCAAATAAAATATTTTGCAGCTTTCCTACTCATATGTTAGTAACTAGTAGGTTAAAGCTTAATGCGCGGCACGTTAGAATTAAAATATCGATTTGAAATTTTTACAGAATCATTTTCTTGCTATATTTAACCATTTGACAGGTACTAAATTAAAAAAGAGTTTAAAGTCAAAAAAAAACTAGTCTCTTAAATAATGCTAGGTTAGAGTAGGAGTCGGAGTCGTACTTAAAAAATTTCAGCAAAAGGAGTCGGAGTCGGAGTTATAACTATTTCTTAACGACTCCACAGCCCTGGTTTAAATGATGAAACAGAATTGAGTCTTCAATTTCAGGCAAAAATTCTAAAGCCCATAATAAAAACGTCGGCAGTAACTTCAAATTCTTTGTAATTTCTTTCTTTTTCTTTGGTTCTTATTTTTCTTTGTTTGCAAAATGTATGAAATTGAATGAAAGTATGGTAGCATTGTTAATAGAATAAGTATCTATATGTAAGAGCATTAGAAAAAACGTCCTCAATACCAAAAGTCTGCGGTACTTTTGTTTATTAACGAGCCCGTTAGGCCAAAAAAAACCCTCACCGCTGAACACAACTTTCGTCTATAAGTGGCGCGAATCGTTGACTGATCTTCAAATTAAATTTAGATAATTTAGAAGCGTTGTGCAAGTGTTTATATACTCATGAGTCATGATGCTTTGTCACGTTCTTTTGACAGCTAGTCCTTGCGGAAGCTCTGAAGGGCTTAAACGACATGCTTTATTACAATGTCTCAGTTTCTCGTTTGTACAAACTTTATAAACATTTAAAACCTTATGAAAAAAAATTTTGTTTGATTTAATTGGGCAAATATTAAACTTCGTTTGCCATCCCTGTAGAGACATGTGTAATTTTATTTTTTAAAACCAGATAATCTGTTAAGAAATTACTGATTTATTTCTCCATTTTTGAGGGAAATCTCCTGAATTTGCTTTTAAATTTGTTTTTATTTGCTCTACTGAATTTTAATTCATTTCAATTTTTTTTTAACACATTCAATTCTAATTAAAACACATTTTTATTGTACCTGATTCCATAAAAGCAAAATGATTAAATAAGTTTTTCACAAATTTTTGTTTGAATTCCAATTTGCTTTTGTATTTAAAGTTTTTTTAATGTTAAAGCAAAAGTTAGCCAACAAAAATTTTTTAAACATTTTATCGTAAATGACATTTTTTCAATAGAATTGTTTTGTTTTTGCCATTCTATCGACTTTGATGCACATGTTCAATATTAAGCAGTTTTTTTTTTAGTATTTGGAAAATTTTTAAATCCATAGCGGGTTTCAGTGTTTGGTGTAAACGGTCTTGCGAAAGAGTTAATACAAAATATCGTAGCTTTTTATGAAATCTAAATTAAATTATGTGTACTTTGTGTTGATTCAAACATGTCAAGTTTGACCCGTCAAGTCTTCAGCTTTTAGGAGAGAATGGAAAAGAGTCTGCCATTTCTTTTCCCCTCTCTCCTAAAAACTGAAGACTTGACAAGTCAAACTTGACGTGTGTGAACCAGCACTTTGTTGTATTATTTTACAGAACATTTAGGATTTTTTGCTTATTCTTTTTCCCACACCCATTTGCAGCAAACAGTGAACACATAAGCTGTGTTCATTTGATAGGAGATTAATACTTTTTGGACACGTCTCTTAACTAATACTTGTAGAAGTGCTCTGATATTTTACTATGTATTATTCTGCTCACATTGAAACACAATCGACATTTTAGTGTGATAATAACCCAGTGAGCAAAATGGGTAAAAATGAAATAACAATGTTCTTTCTAGGGATTAAATAAAAACCAACAAAAAATAGACTTTTTTCGAATTTACATACACAATAAAACCTTTAATTTAAATTCTTATAAAACTGAATCTAATTATTAATTGCTTGCCCAACAGACCAAAACAGAGCGAAATTTAAATAAGTTGTAGAATAAGTTTATCATAAGAGATTTCCTACATCGTAACAACCAATATGATTGCAAATGACTTATTCTCGCTATAGTTTTGTAAGTGTTTTTGAGAATGATGTCCCGTTATTTGATGCGTGCATACATTTTGTATAATAAGTTAAAGTTTTCAGTCTTTGTGTTTTGCTTAAAGAGTGAAGTGATTTAAAGTGTTTTAAACAGTGCCCAATTTAAAAAAAAGTAATTAAATAATATATAATTAAAAAAACATTTTGTTAATATGCCATATAAATTTAAACAGAGTGTTCGTAAAGAATCGAAAGAAGTTGTTGAATTACTTTTAATTACTAATAAAAGAAAGAGAAGCAATGCAAGTGAATTTGCAGCCAGCTCTATTGAGATTGGTTCTTCAAATGATGAAGATTTTGAGCTGCTTACGGTAGCAAAAAAACCCAAATTATATCCAAAACTGTTGGCGCAAATTATTGACAGCTGAGCTGGCAGAGCATTTATGCTAGAAGGGAAAACAATAGTGCGCGTAACCTGAGTGTAGCTAGAGCTATAAGAAGTAAAGTATTTCATATATTGTATGCATTAACATATTCATTTACTTTTTAATTTTTACAGATTCTGCAATTTCTATTGGAGTAGGAGAGAACGAATTTGTAAAAAGCACAAAATCTTTCTTTCAGTTTGCCAAAAACAGACAAGAGTCCCGCAAGAAATATGTGGGTAAACAAAACAAAAATAATTACTAAAAATATTACTAAATATATTATGTAAAATAATAGAACAACTAATTCTAATAAATAAAATCACTACTGTAGTTCAGTGTTCATTGTTAATTAACATGATTAGAAAAAGTATTTTTATCTAAGCTTATTCTATAGTTAGAATTCTTAGCTTACATTATATTATAGACTAGTAACATTATCGCAAGGGTTCAGTTTTCATTATTAAACAATTGTTAATAAGCCTTTTATAATAGTAATCACTACACTTTTCTAAGCTTAAGGCTTTTGTTAGTAAGCTTGCTGCACGTTCTTTCTAAATCGTTTGGGTTTGTTGGGTGCTGTGAATTTTGGTGTGTGTGTGTGTCAGTGTGTGTGTTAATGTTTTTTCACACTATAAAAAATTTGTTTTAACAAATTTTGTTTTTAAACAATTTCTTTTGTACCAACTGCCTGGCATGCCATCTAAAATATAGAAAAAGAGTAACCTCAAATAAATTTCGAAGCCGCACTGAACACAAAACACAAAGCTTCATTCTCCTACATTTCGTTTCATTTTGTATTCATATTCATTTTCCAATTGTAAAAGGACAACAACAAAACATTGGTGGACTTAAATTTCTCACTGAAATGCAGTGCACTGCCGGCGTTTATTCGCCCGTTCCTCGATTAGGTCCTCTTTTTTCCCCCCTGTATTTAAAACTATGGAGCTGATGGCGATGATGCTGCTTCTGCAGCCAGCCACGCTGCGCTCTGTTGAATGCGAAATAATAAACGCTCTGGTCAAATGTCATATGTAAAATGGCTAATGTTGTTTTAACTCAACTTGGTTGATATTGTTGTTGAAAATTCTATTCTAACCAACAATTTATTTACATTTATACATACATACAAATAGATGAATTTTTTGTCAAAAAATACTCTTTGTAAATTTGTGTCCAAATAAAACTAAAGCCAATGCATAAAATAGTAATTAAAACACAGTTGACTAGTGTTGCAAATAGAAGTATAAAGAAACAACTAAAATTAAATGAAATAAGCCACCCCGACAGTTTAAAAGGAAACTTGGAAAAAATTGGTTTAAATTTGTGACAGGGTGAACGAAATATAGTCGTACAAATAGTGGAACATTAACTAAATGATATAGACAACTAGATAATTTGCACCAGTAAACAAAGAAATAATATCAATTAAACGATTAATGCACTTGATTAAACGTTTAATTCACTTGATTAAGTTTTTAATTAAAACTGATTTTATTTTTGATTAATGCTTTTACTGGTGCAACATTTTTTTTCTGTGAAGGTATTAACATCAAAATCAAAAAGACTGGAATGTGCACATTCCAAAGTTCCTGTTTGCAAAAATCAATTATTAGATGGAAACACCTTATAATTATTATCTACTGGCAACGTGCTGCAACACCAAAGATAAGAATGATGAATTTAAAATACAATTTCTAAAAAAGCCCTTTTTTGAATCGCTTTAAAAAAGCAAATTTTTGCGGGTTAGCTGTACCGTTATCCTTACCAAGCTTATATATAAGTAGGTAATCTTACGTTAACGTGACGTTTGCTTTGATGATAAACATGATAAAGTTAAAATTTTTGCTTGTTTTTCGTATCAGCTGTTAAAGAATTTTATGTTTACAGATAAAAAACATTTCATCGACTCACTATATGTTTTTTTTATATTTTTGTACAAAACGTAAAAAAAACATAATCTTAAATTTTTAAATTATTTAAAATTTATTTAATATTTTTAATTAGGCTGAAGGTCATCATATTTAATTTTCATTAAATTATTTTTATGAAGAAAGGAATTTTACAACATGAAAATAAATTAAAATTGTTATTGATAATCTTTCATTCTTGACCGTGGCCGGGGCTCGAACCCTGGCCGGCAGGTTACCATGACATGTTTCGATCGTAACCACTCCATCTCCTCAGATGGATTTGCCGTACTGCATATACTGTGTGACTGCCCAGCGCTGGCATGGGCCAGGAGGAGGCACTTGGGGCTTTTTATAATGTGTGCGTCCCGAATCGGTAATGTATCGGCAAAGGCCCTGGTTGGGTTCCTATGGGAAGCGGAGGGACTTTTGGCCAGCTAAGGGGAGTGGGTACAATAGACCTGACCTGGTCGCGGTACCTGTCACTGTGGGGAAACCTCCCCGCTCTATCGTGGAAAAAAAATATATTACAAAAGTATGTTGTTAACTAATAATAAAATTTTTACTTTTATAATTTTTTTTTTATTAAGGATCTTTAAAAATATCATTAAATAAAAAAAAAAATTTTTTCTTTAAAGTGTTTTTGTCCGAAAAGTAAATTCTATGCTAGATATTAATTTTGTTCCGCAACATTTCACTCCCCCTGTTATGAAATTACATGCACTTCCTTCCCAACACATTCAAACAAAAAGTATTTTGATAAATTAAAACGGGCAATTTTATTCTCTTGTTTTACATGTCGCAACTTGGTACCAAAAGGAGGTTGAGGAAAAATTTTATACAATTACGTTTTTGTTAAAAATCGTTTGTTGCATGTGTTGTTTCAAGAGCCAAACATTTGTGGACGATTTGTGGTACTTTGTACAATTTTAAAATGCAAAACAAAAATGATGCTCTTTGTCTCACTCTATTTGACCTCTTGGTTTATAGACGTTGTATGAGTGTTGGTATGTGTTTTGGCCAAATTTGCATGTCCATGTGTATGTTTAATAACACACACACACATGCACACACAAGCAAAGTCGTTTAAGCTTGGTGGAACAGTAAAAGCAGTAGTTATAAATTGGTGGAGCCCTAAGAGACCTTTGTTTTTAAAACGATTACCTAATTGGAAAATGAAGTTTCTGAATATTTTTTTTTTTTTTGGAAAAATCGATTTTATTTTTTCTACTATTAGAAAATACTATTTCCTACAATTTTATAACCTTAGCAAACTTTTTTAAGCTTTTACCAAAGTTTTTTTTTTCAATTTTTTGTATGTACTTTAAATACTGTTGAGAGCGTAGGTATATTTGTGTCTGTGTGTGTAGAAAGGATTTTGATTTTATTTTCCTTTTATTTGTTTTTAGTTAAAGTATGCAATTCTATGTTGGCTATATTCATTGAGTTTTACCCCATATTGAGTAAAAGTTGTCCTATATTTTCCACACATTTGCACAACGACACTACTTTGCTTTTAAAATAACAAAAAGAAAGAGATTTTTTTTTGTTTTGTTATCGATAATTTTATTATTGCACTGCAAAAGTGTATACAGATGTGCTCAAGAAGAGACTTTAATGCCACCACTACATCAACATCGCTCTAATACAAATACAAGAACTTTAACCAATTACAAAAAAAGTAGAAACATGTATAGACCCTGCAAGCATTTGCTATCGCTAAATTTTGGTAAAATAGTCGCCATGCTATTCAACTGATTGCAAAGCAAACAATACACAACTAGCGTTCTTCCATCAGAAAGACTAATTATCCAATTTTCCTGAAATTTTCAATTTCACACACTAAACACACTGAAAAAGTTATGCTTCATAAATCTAATGAATCAATTTCAGTATTTTTTTTTCTTGTAACAATTTCAATAACTCTAAAATTTGCACGGGATTTATGTCAACTTAATATCTCTTTTAAGTAAAACAATAACCCAACTAAATTTTATGCATTATTTTGATAAATTTTTAAAAATTAAAATTAACTATTAATTAAAATATTTTTAAATTAATGTAAAAAGGAAACTTTTGTATACATAATTTAAAGAAATAAAATGACTCGTTTAAAATATAATTGTTTCGTGTATTCTTGGAAGAATCAAATGAAAACTGACTACATTTGTAAAGCTTTGCATTTTCGCTGGAAATAAAGTTGTCACCACGTTGATTTTGCAATAAATTGATTGTCACGTGAGCTGTTTGGCAAGTTGCACCGTCAATTCTTTGAAAAAAACCATGCAAATGGAGATATCGGGTAGGTATGTTAGAAAAAAATGATGGAGATAAAAAATTTAGTGGGGCTGGTCATACATTGGACCCGCTTAAAAGCTTCCTACACGCTGCAGAATTTCTACCATACAAATATGGCGCTTTAATAAAATTTTTAAATTTGGCCCCTGCAGCGCGTAGGAAGCTTCTACACGGGCCAAATGTATTACCAGCCCCATTTAATTTCTTATTTTTATCATTTGTTTCCAATGTACCTACCCGCTGTCACCATTTCTTAAGGGGGCTCCCATAAAAAATTTGCAATACAGACTAGAATTGATATTGAACTGCCCAGGAGCCGCCCTTAATGGAAAAAAATTTATGACCGATCGCAATTAGTTTTCCAACAACAAAATAAACACATTTCTTTTTTAACAGTTAGGTAAGGTTTTCTTTCTCTTTCTTTCTGTTCTTGTCGATTTCTATGTTATCAAAGGCTGGTATTCACTATCCTATACAATCGTACGATTTATACCTACGAAAATCTGACGACTTCAATTCGACATAAAAAATTGTCTGCAAGATCTGTTGTAAACATCATATGACTCGGCCACTTTACAAGAAAATGAAACTCTTATTGCAAAGAATCTATTTTTTCATAATAATCGTAAAATGGGACAGACTTGTCGAAAAATATGTCACTCAATTTACTTTTTATGTCCCACTTTCATATTTAAGGAGCACAAACGATTTTTTTTGACAAATACTACGAATAAATATACCCTAGGGGAAAGAGAACTAACACCAAACTTGTCCCGTTACAGTTCTAAAGAGATACGGACCGGCTTTATTTCTAACACTTTATATGAATGGGACTTGTCACTTTAACATGGCGATGTCCTAGGAGGGAGTTTATTGGCACCTTTTTGACACTGTCTAATAGGTCACTGAAATATTCTTATGGCCGTTTTCTCATTAAATGATTATCTTTTTTCCCAACGAAAAACTGCACATTAAAGAAATTTGGTTTTCTCAATGTCTCATTTGCTTCTACTCTGTCGCAAAACTAACCAGCACTCATCTGCCAATTATTTATTTTCCTTTTATTTGCCGTTCAATCAGCTGACTCCCATATTTTACATGTATTTTGAGAGGTGTTGCCAGCTGAAAACAATGTTTTTTGTCGGTATATTGAGAAACCCAAAATTGTTAACAGACGGTTTATCAGTCTAATAAATTTATGTTGACATTAAGTAACAGACACTTTGTCGGTACATTGAGAAAGTGGCCATTAGTGGACAAATTCTACTTTGGTTTAATTAAGGCCTGTCGCAGATATTGTCCCGATTGAACCGATTGAATCATATAAAGTAATAGAACCAGATAAAATCCGCCACTACCCTACAAAATTCAATCACAGGACTAGTTTTGTGTCAATTTCCTTTCCTCTGTAGTAACTACACTTTAAACACATAAACGATTGTTAATTATAACAAATGTTTTATTTTTTTTTGTTTTTTATTATATTTAACATTTTTTTATGAATACGGCAGCTAATCACCAGTTAAGTAAGATGTCTTGCTTTCACTTATCAGAATTCGTTCCTTTTTATCATAATATTATGTTCACTGGTCACTGGATAAGTGATTTAAGAACAATTGGCACAAATTTCCCGCAGGGTAATTGTGAATCACCGTCTTAACCTGCAGCCATCTTTGTGCATATCATTATGAATAGAAAGAAGAAAAAAGTGCGCTGACAGGTACATGCATTCCATACCCCCTTTTACTCTTGGTTTTCTCTCCTAAAAACTCAAAAGTTAAGATGTAAGAGTTAAAGCGTGTGAAGCCAGGTATAGTTTTTTTGCAATAAAAATATAAACTTCTTAGATAACGCTCGTATAATGAAATAGCAATAAAACCGGGACCGTAACAGTTATTCCTTTTTTCATAAAAGTCAGATGTTTTTATAAACAAAAATAACTGTTATTTTTGATTTTAATTCTTTCGATCAAAAATAACAGTTATTTTTTGATTTTTATTTTTTTGCGCAGAAATAAAAAAATTAGAAATTAAAGTAATGTACGTATAATTTGACTTTAAATATTTATTTAAATGTGCATAAGAACTCCCAATGATGATAACACATTAAAATAAACATTTTAAGTCAACTAAATTATTATTACACGTACATTTCTTTAAAGAATAACTTTTATTTTTGCTCAAAAAAATAAAAATCAAAAAATAACAGTTATTTTTGTTCAAAAAAATAACTCTTAATTTTGATCGAAAAAATAAAAATCAATATATTTTGTCATGGACAAGTTCATAAGGATCAATATGGTATACTTGAATCAGTTTTTGGACATCTACTTCTATATGATTTTTTTGTTTTAAAATTCGAATATAACTGCTATCTCCGGTCCCTGCAATAAAAGTGTGCTTTGCTTCTGCAAAACGATTTACTTGGGTTTTTGCAAAAAAAAAAACGCTTTTTTAATTGCAACTTTTTTTTTGCCTATAAAAAATGTGGGTTCCCTTCTTATTACCCTTTAGAAATGACTAAGAAGACTAAATCAGATGATAAAAATATGATAACATTTTTTATTCATTTTTTTTTTTATTTTTAAATGTGTTAAATCGTCTTTTAATCTTTTAAAAGTACAAAAGAAGTGACCTCCGCTCTCTTCCATCTTCTAAATGATTGCTGGGGATTTCTGTTGTATTAGTGGTCGTATTAAGTTCACGCATAAATCCCTTCGGATTTTATTTGAAGTCTTTAAGAGAACCTTCGGTAGCTTTTTCCTTTTATTAGCTTTTTTTTAAGTGTCATAAGTTCAATTTCATTGAAGTATTAAAGAAATATACAAAAAATAATTGACAGTGTAGAGCAAAAAATGCGGTGTGCAAAGACAATTTTTTTGATTTTATGGTATTAAGTTTGATTTTAATGACTTTCGTATTCAGAGCTTACATTCCCTAAACTTTTTATAAATTGCATTAATGGTGCAGTTTTTAAACAGAGTTTTAGGAATTACGTTTACGTTACGTTTTTAACATCAATTATTTGTCCGTAACTTAAATCATTGGAAGTTTAAAACATTTGCTTTTCTTGATGAATCGCTCCATTATTTTACCTTCATCTATCTTAAGTAGAATTATCCTCTCGGCTTACAAGTTTTTAAAGAAGAAAATATAAATCAGCCCATTTAAAATGCGATTGTGCAATTGAAATAGATTCATATTTTGTTTGATATAAAATATGTCGTAGCAATATTCAGTCAGATCTTTCTGGACCAAAATTAATTGAAAATCAATTTGTGTCAAAGAAATGTTTTTATTGGAAAGGTTAATGCATGAAATGAATGACTTAATATAATTTGCTCCGCTTTTCTTCTTGACACAGCGAATTCTGGACGCCAAAAACCAATGCTTTACATAGTCCACAGAAAATAATCAAGTGGCGTCAAATCAGGCGACCTTGGAGGCCAATTGATTTCAACAAGTCGATGGTTGCGGGAGCCGTATAACACGTAGCGCCTTTCTGTTAAAACCTCATATCGCCAGAATCAATGTCAACCATATTTTCAATAAAATATGATTGATCATGGAGGAAATCGTTTCTCTCCATTGCCCTTTACGCGTGCTTGAGCTTCATTTTTGAAATAGTTTGAGTAGTGTGTAAGTCGCACAAGCGGTGGTTTTTTCTGACTCTAGTGGAGTCTGTTGGGTCTGTTGTGGATTTGTCTTACTTATTTTGCGATAAGAACTTGGGAACAGCTTGCAACAACCCTGGAGCTGATTCTCAAAGTGAATTTCGATATTTTTGTAGCGTTGATGAATGGACAGAGTATACTAATCATAAGCGTCAGAAAGTAAGACAGGTAATAATTTCGCAAGTTCTATCGAACCTTAAAAACAGCCTTTATAATTATTTTCTTGGTCATTTTAATTTTCGGTCGGTTAATTTTTAAAGAGTTGAACCCTATATGTTATTCATTTTTCTGTTTGAAAAGTAAAATTAAATAAAACATACAAATGCTATGATTTCGATCAAACTTTTATTTCTTTAAATTACTTAGGCCTCCTTGCCATTACGTACCAAATTTAAATGACTTCCCCTAGGCTTGTTGCAGCAGTCGATCCTTTTGAGGTAGCTTTCGACCACTTTTTTGGGCAGTATCTCGCCGATAACTTGACGAATGTAGGTTTTCAAATGCTCCAATGTCAGGGTATTATCCGCGTAGACACGGCCTTTGGTCAATTTACGTCGCCAAAAGTACGGCTCTTGAAAACTTCCCATGCAATAAGCCCAAAATCGGTCGTGTTGAGTAGCTCGGGGCAGCGCCTTTTTGAAACCACATTAAGTCCAGCACATAATCTTCAAGTGCAGGCCAAAAAAGTCGGTTATAATACGGATTATCCGGCACACTTTTACTAGCAGAAGAAGATATTTTCTCCAGTGCATACATTGCGTCTTTAACGCTTCCAGTCCCTTCAAATTTTATTATAATCCTGCCAATTCCTTTCACCGTAAGGCTCGAAAAGTAAATTTTAACTATTGTTACGCTTTCTTCGGTGGTTAAGCGATCCATATTCGTAAATGGCAAACCTTTACTTAAAAAAATGACTTTTACGATGACAGATATTTATCAGCTGGCAGCCTTACCAGACCGGCTGTTTTGAAACCACTAACTGGAATACCCCGTATAATATACATCAGCTCAGCTGAACTAATTTTTTTGTTATTATTACTCAACAAACCGATTGTGATCATTTCCAGTAATACCATTTCTGATAAATTTAGTCCTTTCGGATAGTAGTATTTTCAACCAGATCGGTCAAAAAGTTTCGGAATTAGAGGGGGTCAAACTTTGACATTTTGGCCATACAGGTGTTCTTTCTCATCCAAGTAACTCATTACCTCTTGGTGTTAGCAAAATTTGTCCCAAGAGCTTCGATAGCTAGTTCATCAATCTTTAGAAAAACAATTTAAAAAATTTTTGTTTTTTTAAATCTAAAATTTTTTTTTAATTTTTTAGCGGCAATGATTTTTTTTTTTTTTGCTTAAAAGAAAGCTTATGTCTTTTCCTTTAAGTTAGTTCTGGTCTTTTAGGAAAAAGTTCAAAATAGTGCTGCATCTGCTAAAAATTTAAAAACCCTTGTCTTGAGTTAGAAATGATTTTTTTTTATACATAAGCCACTCGCATCCCAAAAAGCGACCAAAACTACCTTAAAGGAACAGACATAAATAAGCTTTCTTTTGAGCAAAAAAAAAAAAAAAAACATTCCGGATAAAAAAAAATAAAAAACAATTTTTAAATTAAAAAAAAAAACAATTTAAAAAACATTTTTTTAAAAAAACAAAAAAAAAAATTTTTCAAAATATTGATCAAATAGCTATCGAAGCTACTTGAGTCAAATTTTGTAAACACCAATAGGCAATAAGTTACATGGATGAGAAAGAACACCTGTATGGCCAAAATGTCAAACTTTTACCACCTCAACTTGTTGAAAATTAGTGTCTAAACTACTGTCCAATAGGACATAGCTTGGTGTGAATTTCATCCAAATCGGAAGACATCGTTTTACAAATTGGGTCACTTGACATTAAATCCCCCATATGTATAACAATTTAAAAGGTTGTAGTTCTGTGATATTACCATTAAGTTTGACTTTAATTCGGCAATTGTGTTGTATTTTATTTATTAATTATTTATTTTTAATCCAAATTTTTTAATATTTTTAATTAGGCTTAAGTTCATTAAATTTAATTTTCATTAAATTATTTCCATGAAGAAAGGAAGTTAACAACATGAAATTTAATTAAAATTGTTATTGATAATCTTTCATTCTTGACCGTGGCTGGGGCTCGAACCGCGGCCGGCAGGTTACCATGACATGTTTCGATCGCAAACACTCGATCTCCTCTGATGGACTTGCCGTTTTACACTCGCAGCCATCGACGACTGCTGACGTCAATAGTCAAACATCAATCCTTAAATCAAATTGTATTTTAACCTTTGGTAGATCGAAGTTTGCTTTTTTGAATGATTATCCATTTTAATTGATTTAACATGTTCTTCCTTACTTCTGTTTTTTCCGTACTTTTGTCAAGAATTTTTCTTGAAGGCCAAAGTACATTTTTTGTTTTTTTCATTTTTGTCTTTCTTTTTCTTGTTGACCTTTCTCAGCACAACTTGAAGGACAAATGAACACATAGAGATCGTGCCTTAGCTTTAACAATAATTAGTATTGTGGTTATTTTGTTGAACTATTTATGGTTTTTAATCCAAATTTTTTAATATTTTTAATAAGGCTTAAGTTCATTAAATTTAATTTTCATTAAATTATTTCTATGAAGAAAGGAATTTTACACCACGAAAATTAATTAAAATTGTTATTGATAATCTTTCATTCTTGACCGTGGCCGGGATTCGAACCGCGCCCGGCAGGTTACCATGACATGTTTCGATCGCAACCACTCGATCTCCTCAGATGGATGTTTGACTATTGACGGCAGCAGTCGTCGATGGCTGCGAGTGTAAAACGGCAAATCCATCTGAGGAGATCGAGTGGTTGCTCATATAACGGCAACACATTAATTTCATGTCGGATTTTATTCAACATTTTTTACGTATCCCATATAAAGTGCACTCCCGAAAAATTCTAATAGTGAATGGAGGGTACAACTGAATCTGCTGTTCTAGTTTATAGAATTTTTTGTTATTTTTTATTACAGCGAATTGGTTACAACATTAAACTTTTGCAAATTTATATAATAATTGTTCACACTTATAAGGATATTCGCACTTACGACTTCATTCCTCCTAGTTAATATTTATGTCTGACACTGTAAATTTTATTACAAAAATTCAAGATATTCTGCATTGAACATAAATTCACTTTAACCGAAACATGTAAAACTAATACAGAAAAAACTTTAAAATACACAATATAAAAGTAACAGAGTGCACAAAATCTTTTAGTACGCATACACTTAGCAATAATTTTTATTCCCAAACATCTTCTACTTACCATTAAAATATGCAAATAAATTTATATCGGGCAAAATTAGTCCTGAGTGGCATAGAAAACTCTCCCACTTTACGACATGCAGTGCATTGAACTAAATTGAACTCTACTAAATTTCTGTAAAACCACAGAAAAAAAGAGTTTAATGTTTTTCTTTAGTCAAGTTCTATTTCAGTGCTTTAGACTGGTCTTTTTTTAAATTTTCCTTTTTATTTCTACGAGTACATTAAGAAGTCAAGCCAAATATTTGTTTGACTTTTTGATTAAAGTAGAGACACTCTTTTCTAGTGAATACACAGAATACTGAATAAATAGAATCAAAGAATGAACTGTATTTGGTTTAAATTTCCAAATCTTCCTTTTCTTTGGAAATTCATTAAGAGATTTTCATTTTTATTGAAATCAGTTTTTCTTGTAATTAAATCTTTGTTTAAGAAAAAAATCCTAAACATACTCGTACTTGTTTACATTTGAATTTACAAAGAAAGTAGAGTTGCATGCAACATGTGACTACTAGACTTGGCACTTTGAATGTATTTGAAAAATGTTGGTAAAATGTTATAAATGTCTGTATGTGTGTGGTTTTTGAAAACACTTTGGTTTAGTTAAAATAAGATTGGTGAAGGGTATCGGACTGTTGTTCTTTAAAATATTTTAAATTAAATTGAATCTGAAAAGACTGTCAAAGCAGAAAACTCTCAACTGCTTTAGAAAAACTCTTGGATGTAACAAAAGAATTTTTTGCTTTCTTAGCTAGTTGAATTATTAAAATAACCTTAAATTCAATCGAAATAACATTTTCCTCTTACCCAATACAAATAAAATTGTGTTGAAATTTGAATTTGGCTGGAATAAGAAAAAAAAAATGTAAATACACATCAAAACAAACAATTTTTTAAGATCATTCTATTTTCTTTTACGAATTTTTCTTCTCTCCTCATACATCATATTCGTATTCGTAAAAGTATGTAAGAGTTTTACACATCTCTGAGTGTGTGCGTGTGTGTGTCAATGTATAAACATGTCCTTGGCATCTATTGCAGTTTTAATATGAATGTAGTTCTATCGGTAAGTGTTTATATTTTACAACCAGATGTTTGAGGTAGTTTGGTCGAATGTTTAAGCTTCCCTACACAGATCCATATACATATTAAAATAATATACATGGATAGTTATACAAGGACTTTTTAAATACAATAAAATAAAAAAGAAACAGTATATGCAGCAAAATACACATAGAGAAAAAATCAAGTTCTTCAGTTTAAAATTTTTAAGTGCATTTGAGAAAATTAAACTATTAAACATTTTTAATTTTTTTTTTTTTTGGTTTTTAGCAAATTAAAGAACAAATTTTTTACAATAACAAAAATTGCTGAAAACCAAAATAAATATTCTCTTTGTACATTTATTTATACTACATACACTTTGGTATATGATGTGTTCTTATGTGCTTAAGTTTGTGTGTATGTGCTAGTGAAATCATGCAAGTGTGTATGTGCCAATGGCCATTCAAGTGCGAATTTGACAAAATTTAATTTTCACTTTTGGCTTTGCAATTACACAACAACACTTTTTTATAACTGGAGTGCGGATTTTTATGCAGTTTTTAAAGGAAAGTAAACGCTTAGTAATTTCAAAGTTTTAAAACATTTCTTAAAAAAAAAACTATTTTATAATTGAAAGAAACACTTTTTTCATGCAATTTAAAAAAAAAACTTTGATCTCTATTTGAAAAAGGATTTGCTTTATATAGGTTAACAATATTTAGAGAAAAGCATTTGATTTTTTACAACAATACACAAAAAGAAATTTTGCACCAGTAAACGCATTAGTCGAAAATAAAATCAGTTTTAATTAAAAATTTAATCAAGTGAATTAAAAGTTTAATCAAGTGAATTAAACGTTTATTTAGGTGAATTAAACGATTAGTTGATATTATTAATTTGTTAAGTGGTGCAAATTAATATTGTCATTTAAATGTTTAATACACTTGATTAAACGTTTAATTCACTTGATTAAATTTTTAATTAAAACTGATTTTGTTTTTGATTAATGCGTTTATTGGTGCAAAATATTTTCTGTGTACAAATTTTATTTTATTAAAAATAAGCGAAATTTTTAACTAAAACTGATTTTATTTTGATTAATGGCTTAATTGAAAAAAAAAGGGAAGAATTTTTCCTGTGTTCGCCTCGTGGTCCTATTTTTTATAAAAATGTATAGCTTATGTGTAGTTTTACATAATTACTGCTGATTTTACGTAAAAATTTATTTTATGTATAATAAAAAAAATATATGTATACTCCCATATCTGCCAAGTGATCAAAGCACATTTTTCCAAAAAAATTGTTTTCATTTTTACACAGAAGTGTCAAAAATACTGAAGGTATTTTTTTTTAAACATGGATATTTTATATTTATGTACAGCAGATAACCAAAACACATTCATGGTTATTGAATAATATCTGCATAATATTCATGTATTTTTGTTTAATTAATGTGGTTGCGTGAAGATATTGCCGTGCATAAGATACCCCGGGTCTCCACGTAGCAATATTTATTGCGGTAAACGTCAAATTTGATTGCTCCATTATATTTGCGACGTATAGACCGCATATTGCCATGAGTGGCAATCTATTGCGCAATGATTGGCTCTGCTGATTGCTTGAGCAATTATTGCTTAGCAATCTGCCGTAAAATCAGTTGTTATTTATCTGACATTTTATTTCTCTGTACTGTTGTTTATTTATTTGTGTGTTTATTTATTAAATAGCAATTTTTTTCAAATGCAAATAAACAAAAAAGTAATACAAATCACAGCTACGACAATTGCAATTAATTATTTTATTGAATTAATTGATTAATTGAAAAAAGAACATTTAACAACCACTTGAAAACACAACATAAAACATTTGTTAGAAATACAGCCACAAAACTTTGGACAACTACTCGCGGTGGAAATTGCAAATTTTTGGCAAAGCAATTTCAAGTGTTCTCCAGCAATATAATCAGCAATTATTGCTCCATTGTTCTGTCGTTGTTCTGCCGACGTTTTTGCTTGTACTTAGCAATAAATATTGCTACGTGGAGACCCAGCGATTAGTAATAACCATACTTTTTGCAACGCGCAACCATAGCTGTTGCTATTATTTGTGTTATAAATATGTTTATACACAATAACGAAAAGCGTGGGTAATTACTTCTGTATATTATTCTGATGGGTACTTGTTGTCATTCTCTGTTCAAAACATCTGCGTATAAAACAAATGCGTATGTAATAAAAATTGGCTTAATTATTCATTAAACATTAAGCTGTGTAATCTCTTTTGGAACCTACAGAGTTTGAGCAGTAAAAATTTGATATTGCTAATAAATGATTTCGCATATTTCGCTTCTATTTCAATAATATGTATTTTATTAACAAAAAAAAACATAAAATTATTTAGAATATTACGTTTTAAAAAAACAGAAATTCAAAAGTAATATAACCGTTTAATTGCTAATCCACTCCTATTAAGCGTTTGAAAATTAGACTTTTAAACTTTTGAAAACCTGCTTTCGCATGCAAGTCCTGCCCCTACTTAAACATAAAAATGTCACATATGTATAAACACATACTTTTAAATTTTTACTTTTATATACTGTCACAATTTCTTAAAAAAAATATATACACAATTATAAAGTAAGCCAATTGAATCTACGAGTATGTGGGAATAGTTAAAATAACCAATTAACAATTCTAGGCTGACTCTGGAAACTTACGAAAAGAAGGTTTTTAAAGTGTGGATAACAAATCTCACAAATCTGACGTTGATTACTAGGGTATTCAATTAACCGATGTTTTATATTATTCGATTAATCGCGCGAATAGTTATTCTCGGTAAAAATTTTATCGAATAATAATCCCACAATTTTATTTTATTTGGTTAATCAAATAATTCTAATTTTTTCTAGTTTAGGAGTTTAAAAATAAGACCAAAAATGAAATTTTTTCATATAAAAATTTTATTAAAAAAGTACCAACAATTTAACAAAAGGTACCTACCCAATGTAATAAAAGAGCAACACTTTTTAAATAGCACCAAAATGTGTGCTAATCTTCTAAAATAATCTTTCAAAAGGAGTTTAAATATACATGTTTCAAACGATTTCTTTCTTTTGTTTTGATGAAACTTGATTTAGATAAGATCTTTTGACTTATTGCTGACAGTGGAGAGATTGAAGGTTAAGCATTATAAAGCTTATCCAATTTCTCTGTTATTTTTCTCTTCTTTTCTAAAAATTGGTAGTCTTACAATATACCACTTGGATCTCTTTTTGATTTTTTAACAATTTTAATAGTCTTGTAAAGGTCTGGTAGAAGGTTGTTTTATTCATCTTGAAAAAATCATCTTCTTCATCTGAATCATTGTGGTAAAAATCTGGGTAGTCGTACTTTCTCGATTCGGAAGCAATTTAATATCTAATTATTTCAGTCAATACTAAACTAATCGGAATTATTTTTTCAGTTTTGTAAAGCATTAATTTGAGTTTCACAATACTGAAAAAATAATTTCGATTCGATTTGTTCGAATCGAGAAAGTACTCGATCACGACTGCCAGAATTAGGCCCCTGTACTAATAATTTGTAAAAATAATTTATTTCCAAGCGCTTTGGTTTCAAGTTTTTGTACTTTATTTTAAAAAATTTTTGTTCGAAGGAAATGTTCCTGAGTTAGGAAACAAAAGACGGGTATTTAAAGCTTTATTTTACATAAAAAAACTAATACTGTGAAAAAAAATTTTCCGAGTAATCGATTAATCGACATAATTTATTCGAATTATTCGTTAATCGAAAATAACCAATTTTATATTATTCGAACAGTTAATCTCCCAAATTTATTCGATTAATCGAACTAAAGTTAATCGTTTAAGTACCCTATTGGTTACGTTATTCTAGCTGAAGGTTTTTTTAAGTCATTGGCAATAGTGCTGAATTGTTGGTATTGCTGTTGAATTTTCTTAATTAATGTCAATATTCGTAAAATAAAATACGTTATTTTCGCTTGCATTTCATTAAGTCTTTTGATAATTTAAGACAAGAAATTCATAGTTAAAAATTCGCTTAATTGAACAAATAGTGCTTAGAGAAAAAATTTACTTCATAAAAAAAACTATTTAACTTTTGTTAAAACTGCAAAAATATTTACGTTTTCATATCAGTTATTACAAAAAATTTCCTGGAAATGAAAAAAAAAACTTTTCTAATTTTCCGTAAGTGGTCCACGTCTTGAAAATTAAAATCCCTAATTTATACTTATAAAATGTTCGTAGTCGTACAGTTAATAAACTTTTTTCTCATTAAGTAGTTTTAGGGAGGGGACTTATATAGGATCTCTGCTCAATTCTGGACCTAATAACACATTTGACACGACATAGTTACAGTCGCCAAATTCGGACTGATTCCAAAATTTGAAGGTGGGTTTAGATTGCAATAAAATTATTTTGGACCAAATTTAATCTACGTACCAACAAAATTTGATTCTTTTGCCTGTATTCATAAAAATTTTTCAAATTAAATAAAAGTTTAAAGAACATATTTACTATGAAAATTATACTTAATAAACGTTTGTTAAATTTAATAATCGTTTATGAATACGGGGGCTTATTTATGTTCACAAAGACTCTATATTGGCAAGATGTTTGTGTGGATTCTATAAAATACTGTGCACCGATTCTCACTACTTTTAGTAGGCTTAGTCCCGATGATAGTTAAAAAGTATGTACCCAATTTTATTAAATTATACTTAAAATTGCTAACTGTACTTTGCGCACAAGCTTTGGACAGACAACCAGCCAGCCAGCCGGTAGAACGGACATCTTATTATCGACATAGAAATTGATTCCGAGTCGTTCGGTGAATCGAAAAAACAAGATTGCGCACTCAGCCGTTTAAAAAAAAAATTTCTACTGCTCATTTACGTCATCATAGACTGCAAAGGAGTGTTTCTTGTAAAAAATGTAAGACACACACTAATTCTATTTCTTCGTCATACACAAAAATAACGAACCTGCGAAATGCGAAATCATGTTGTCTCCTTAGCCCTCGTACTGATTTACTTGCTCACTACCTTCTAGCCTAATAGTAGCCTAATAGGCTTTTTACATTTGCTCACATCGTTAATAACATCGCAAAGATGTTAACATCTCTCATACATATTATAATAGCCTTTTCACACTTGTCAACATTTCCCATAAGAAATACAAAGTGCTAAAAATCAAAATTTTCCAATATCTTTACAAAATCATAATCATATTGTTCCCTTTTACATCTTGCAAATTTTTAGTGTCATCGCTGGGAAAGTGGCAACAAATTCTATTATAACTCTGGCAGCGCTGACATAATAGCATTTTTTGAAAGCACTTGTCAAGTTTTTTATTTTTGTAAAAGACTTTTTTTGTTTAATTTTTTTTTTATACCATTAAGTAAAATGAATGCCACATCCATTTTTGTGTTTTCTTTTAAAATATTGGCACTTTTGTAAAAAAAAAGAATTTAAAAAAAATTAAAGTTTTTTTTCAGAAATGGTGCCATTTTTTATTGATAGCAGATGTTAGATGTTTTAAGTGTAAAGACACGTTTCACATTTTCAGCATCTTCCATGCGTTCCTCGAAAATGTATGCAAATGTACAAAGGGCTAAAAATCAACCTCTGCCTTCATCTTTAAAGGTGTTTCTATCTCAGATGTTGCCAATGTAAGCAAGTTTAAAGGGATAACTTTGGTTATATTTTGGTTAGCATTTGTCAATTCTTTTTTTTCTATTTCCACTTTTTACTTTTTTAACAGGCTGGCAACGCTGGTCTATAAAACAATTTGCTTAATGCTTTAAGCATTAAATGCTTATTAACGATGTTAAAACGTTAAAAAAATAAATTTTTGTCTTTAATCCAATAAAAATTTTGATCACGATATGAAATTTCACAGATTTTATAAAGCAGTTTCATAAGCACTACGAAGTTGAGTTTCGCAATTTCATTGAAATTTTTCCTTGGATTAATGACAACCTAATATATTTTTTAGAAAAAAATACAACTACTTGTTACTTTTTTCAAAAGATATTTAAAATTAAAATGAACTATTAATTACAATATTCAAATATTTTTTTTTTTTAATTAATGAAAACAGGAAACTTTCTACATACATATATATTAAATAAAAATAGTCACCAAGTCAATGAAAACAAAATTAAGTTCTCTACAAAATGCTTAAAACTAGAAAATATTTTCTTCCTAGAACTGCTGTAAAAACGGTTTTAATTAAATTTTTGGCAAAACTTGTGAAAAAATAGTACATTTTAATGTTTCTTAATATAAATGAAAAAATTCATTACAATAACGTAATAGTGATTTTAACTAAATGCTAGTAAAAGGTTCAAGAAGAGAGAGAAAATAAAACAAGTGACCATTATTTTCACATTCTTATTCCTTTAATTGTTATTAAAGGCTAGTTTACACTATCTCACAAGTCTTACGTATTCCATAATACTTTGTGAGATAGAACTCGAATGAGTTTTTTTGCGACTGTCAAAAAATCAAATTTTACATAACAGTTTGTGTTCACACTATCACACAAAGTATTAACAGTCACACATGAAATAAAATGCAACCCTGATCCAATGAAAAGTATTATTGTTAAGAATTTTTTCTAAAAACGATGAAGTCGTATGGTATGTCAAACTTTTTTTCATACTACTTGTCATTTTCATCACACATGCATTCACACTATCAGACTTTTACATAATACTTGAGTTTTTGACATGTGTTAATACAGTGTAAATTAGCCTTAAACTACACAAGATTTACGTAGTAGTACAAACCAGTAAAATCGAAAGGATGCTGATGAAGTTCTTCGCAGGCTGGAAAGTTAATTAAATGTAATTTACTGAAAGGTTAGCTTATGAAAGTAGAACATATCCTGATGAAACAGGAATATAAGAAAAAATAAAATTGACGACTTGTAACAAGAATAAAAAAACGAAATAAAATTCACAACAACTCAAAACGCGAACATTGAAAAAATGACTGAAATAAATAACCATAATTATCACTAAACAAATAAAAGACTGTCATAAAAATTACGAAATTTTGTTCAGTAATATGACATGAATTCATGAACAAATTAAAAATTTGATTGAAATACAAAAACCTTTTTACAAAATAATACAAAAAAAATTCTTTAGACATTCTGCTCTTCATAACAGGGTTCCCAGTTTAATTTTATACCTTATCCCCAACTTACGAATTTTTATCCCATTTTATGGCCATTTTCTTATCCCCAAAAATCCCCCCAGATCCTAAAAAAATGCACAATTGCACATTGCAAATGGCGTATATAAATAATATATTAAAAGTATTCACGTACATTTTTTTACCCTTGCAACTGTGCAAAAAACCATAGTTGCACTTATTTGACGTGAGCAACCCATTTTGCTTGCACCTTAAATTTTCAGCATTTTTGAAAGCATTTTTTTAACACACACCTTCCATTTGACAATATTCAAAGATGCATGCACTTGCGATTATTTGAAAACATTTTTTAATTTTCAATATATTTAGTTAGGTTCGAGTTCATCAAATTTAATTTTCATTAAATTATTTTTTTTATTTTTTACTGAAGGAAGGAATTTTACAACATGAAATTTTTATTAAAATTTTTTTTTATAATTTTCTTGGCTGAGCTGGGGCTCGAACCTGGGTTGAGTTTACATGTGTTTCAAGAATCACCACATTCTTTCATCAGAATTCTTTGATTTTCTTAATAAAATTCAATCGTAAGTTTCTTGAAAATTACACAAAATTAAATAATTTAATTAATTTACAATTCGAATTAATAACTTATTTACCTAAAAATTTTTTCACAAATGTATACATTACTTTTTATATACTTTTCAAGACTTTTTTTCAACTTGGCAATGCCATTTAAAGTTGCAAAAATTTTTTGCTCTTATATATACATATGAGTAAAGTTAATTAAAGAAAAGAATGTAACTGAATTCGTGATATTTTAAAGTAATATGGAAAAACACATTGGCGGGCTTTTCAAACCCCCTTTAAAATCTTTACAACTATTTTCTGTTATCAGCAGCTCAAAAAATTTAAAATTCAAAAAAAGAATATTTCATAATCTTCCAATTAAATTAAAATCGACAAAACGACTAATGAGTATATGAGTACATGAGAACATGACAAGCCAAAGACACTCCCTCCAAATCCAAAACAAATACATGCACGTATTATCACCTCTAGACAGTGCAATATTCTTTTGAGGAATTGCATTATACATGCACCCCTTTGTAATTGAAAAATCCCAGCTAATAAATCTCCCCTTTTATTAAAACTTTCTTCAAATAAACTGACAAATATCTCGCTTGCAACCAAAAAAAAACAAGAAGAAGGAAAATTAATAATCTTTTCTTTTATGATGCACATAAATTCTTTTGAAGGGACTTTTTTTTAATATTTGTCTGTTGGCGAATGCTTTTCCGAACCCCTTGACAATTTTTGGAAAACAATTACACTCCAAGATTGTGCTTGTATTTATAATTATACCATACATTATCAAAATACTAACTGAAGTATAATTTACTGTTTTATATAGATTTTTTCTTGTTCTTATTTCTCTTTTTTTTTTAAATAAGGCTCCCCCAAAAATGTAACGATGGTCTTAGAAGAAAACCACATCTTTTATGGCACAATAGCTAACAGAGCAGAGGGTTTTATAATGTTCTGTTCTTATTTTTTATTTTTAACTTTATTTTTATATTAAGCCAAATATTAACACTTGAACATGTGTGCTCCATTTCCTGAGTGCAATTAGAGAAGGAGGTTGGTTGGTTGGTTGGTTGGGTTGTCTGCTTGGAGAATTTCCTTCATTGTAATGCAAAGAAAACGATAAAGTTGTAAAAGAAAGCTACCCTAAAAAAAAAACAAGTTAAAGTTCTATATTCGAATTTTAAATACCCTTCGCCATAGTATTGAAAAGCCAATTGTTCCCTAGTTCAGGTGGTATGGGCGGTGCTGTGTCAAAATCCTTATTTGGGAAGAATATTTAAATGCGCGCTAGGCGAAATAGCCTGGTATTGCCTTTTGTCGGATTTACAAACTCATATTGTTTTCATTTGATGTCATGATAACGTATGGTATTCCTTTTTTCGAAACTTAATAAAACCACGTTAGAAACCGCTGTTTTTTTATTGGCTTGATTTTTTACAATTTTGAATGTATTTTTTTAATTGAAACAATTGTGGGGTTTGCGCAAAAATATTGTTAAAAGCTTGTGCTTTTAGTAAAAAAAAAAAATAATAATAAGTCACAATACAGCAATAAATAGAAATATAAACTTTGCCGTTGTAGCATTTATGTTATTGGAAGAAGAACACTCAGAGAAGCCGGCAACAAAACTTTAATGGAATAGCAGCAATCCAATCTAGATCCGGAATCTGCGTAAGTATATTTTTGACAAAGGGGCTTTTAATATATATACGATGGTATAAAGTGCCATTGAAGGGCACTTGTCACGTTCCAAGATTCCACCATTGCTACATCTAGCAGCTTCTCCATATTTTTTAACTGAGGTATCCAATCAGAGGTGTGTCCGAATGGACCCTAGTACAAGCTTAGCTAGAAACACAGAGTTAACAGTTTTACATGAGGTACAATGGAGCGTTATAGGTGAAACTTGAAATAGACTTAAACAAAATATGCAGATCATAAGACCATTTCGAAAGCTAATACAGAATTCTGCAAAGAATTGGTTGCATCGATGGGGCAGATGTTCTGATTATCAATCCTAGTATTGGCGAGCATTTATACTACAATAAAATGGTTATTTCGAACGGTATGCTTTTAATGTAAGTAAATCATTAAATTTAGCTTTAACCTCAAACACTTTTGTAACATAAAGTATCGATTAAACTCAGATTTGTGACGGTTATATGAAAATTCGGGTAGTAGATACGCGGTATCTCAGCTCTAGCCATGACTCTTTTTTTAAGGAGTATATGCAGCGAAAGACAACACTCTTTTTGGTAATATAAGTCTGACGACCAGACATCCATTTGAATAGGGACTATGATATGGAATTGAAACTTTCCTGTAAACGCCTAACAGAGAACCGCCCTATAATTCTCGAGAATTCAAATTCAACATAACGCATTCTTCGGCTTTAAATTATAACCAGTCTTCGGAAAACCAATTTTACGAAATACAGACGGATGGACATAATAAAATCAACTTCATGATTCATAAGAAGAATATTGGATTTATGCATGTGATTTGTGTGACCTCGACGTCGTGTTACTTGTTCATGGGGCTGTGCGCGTACAAGCCACAAGTAATTGAACATTTTCCATTTCTTGTGATTTGTTCGATGTGTAAGTGGGCTTGTGCGCGAACATTTAAAATTTTTTTTTAATTTTGTGTAAATTAAAGATTGTGATTTGTTCGTTGTGTTTACAGAAACCACACGCACAAATCACTAGTGTATGGTCAACTTTACTGAAAACGATCAATTAAAACAAGCTTCTAAGCATGATATAATATACACGCATACAATTATTACAGTAACAGATTGTGGGTTATTAAATTCGTGTTGTACTGTTAAAATTGAATAAAAAACTTTTTTTTTTAAATTTATGTTTGTTATTCAAAAAACCAACAACCAAAAAATAATGTTTTTCCGTAGTTATATTGTTATGCAGTTTGATTTTTTGACGGTTAAAATATATTTTTTTAAAGTTACAACTATTATAACCTAATTCCGGCCGTCCAACTGATGTCTGCCTTACAAAATTCGTCGCTTTTCTTACGCAGACGAACGACGAGTTGATTTGGTCAGGGAGAACTGTTTGGTTTAAGTTAACAAATATTTAGGCCCGTTTTCACGACTTACCTATAAAGTTCGAAATAGTAAACGGTACCTTTAGCACTAGTGAGGAATAAAGTTACCTTCAACTATTTTTCGTTTTCACAACTTTTGTATAAAATAAACTTAACATTTTTGAAAATGTGGCAATACTAAAGAAAATATCGATTACTTTTGCCAAAATAAAAATACGAACTGGCAACTACGTACTTTTTTTTACATTTACAAAATAAACGTATAATTGGAGTTGCCATATATAAAAAATATGTGAATATAATATGGTAATCTCAAATCTAAACCTTAGTCTGAGTTTATACGGTTCATTCTTTACTGAAAAGATTGCTACTTTATAGGCGAGAGGGGCGAGTGGAAAAGAAACGAGTACATACCCCTCGCCTCTCTCGCCTATAAAGTAGCAATCTTTTCAGTAAAGAATGAACCGTATAAACTCAGACTTACGACAAAAGTTAAATGTAGAACGTTCCTCTCTTTAGCTTATCCTTCACTTTTAGATTAAAGGGAACTTATGATAACTAAAAGCTCATTATCTGTTCGATAACTTCCTACATTTAGCTATCGTTAAGTCGTGAAAACGGGCCTTAGACTAGCAAGGCTATTATCGCAAAAATAGCTTTAGCGATATCATGTTTAATTTTTTAATTAATTTATTGGCAACACTTGCATTATCTCCTAAGATGCCATGGTCGCATAAGGTACCGTTGCGATCTTATAGCAAAAACATTTTTAGCTTAAGCGACAACCTTCATACAAAATTTTTATGAAATAAAATAAAAAAACCTTCTCCTGTAACATTTTGTTTTTGTCGCTTAAGCTTTTTTTTGGAGTAAGGGCCAAGGCGAATTCATATATGTGACATTTTCGAGTCATCTGTTTATTGTTTATTTTTTTGTGTGTATACTGAATGTCAAGCTCTGTTTACATTTTGTGAAAAAATTAATTAAAATTTAAAATTCAATAAAAATTTAAATACTTGAAAAAAACTTATTTAAATTTTATAATATAAAAAAAGTGAATATAAAATATAAACACAGAAAATTAAAAATGCGTAAGGAATAAGTGGAGCCACAATTAATTTGCAATAGAGGAACAAGATTTACTTTCTAAAGCAATTGTGTATATTTTGTAAACAAAAAAATTTCAGTTTTTATATTTTCAACAAATATTTTTGACATTCACTCTAACTTTTTACAAAAACAAAATACATAGTATTTTTTTAATAAAAAGGGATAGCTAGCATAACTCTATCTCATGATGCGGCCACCTTTATGAATTCGCCTTGGTAAGGGCTCAATTTTTATTGTCTACATTTTAATTATTTAGATATTACTTTTTAATATGGCAACACTATTTCTCTTTCTTTGCGCAAACAGCAAGCAACTTTTTCAGTTATTAAGGCCCAAATACATTGATCAAAATACTCATCAAGCATTGTGGTAGTATTAGTGAAAATGTATTTGTATGTGTGACACCGACAACGCTTGATGAAAAATCAAAAAATTTTGATATGACGGCGAATATTACGTCCAGCACACGTACACGTTGAATTCGCCGGCTGGACAAGCATTTGACAAGTGTATTTGGGCCTTTAAAGCTATAGTAATTGATTGTAATTGTGCTTCATACGACGAATTTACTCAGCGAATTTATGCTTTAAAATTCGTCATGTTGGGCGAAATTCGCCATTCTGGCATAAGATCAGTTTTGTAGAAATAACAAACGGAGTTATGAACTAATATATACCCTTACCACCTGTAGTGAAGGGTATAGGAATAATAATAACAAGGGGAACCGTCTAAAGGAGTTTTGAGATAAATACAAAATTGTGGGTTTTGTTGCGGGAGCATGTAATCTCAAATGTGCCAAACAATGCCAAAAGTTTAAGCCAGGCTAATGATATTCAGCTATCGGTATTATTATCATCTTGCTTATTTTTATTATTTAGACTATTATTTTTATATTATTTTGTTGCTGTTATTGTTTTTATTGTTTAAGGAAAAGCATGCAATGCTGCAGAAATTTTAAATGCGGAAAATGCATTATAAAAGGGAAATAAGTGTTGGAACAGACATAGCAAAAGGAACAGATATAACAAAAGGAAGTTCCAGATAAATGAAAGTGTTGAAAGTTTTACAGAAGTGGTGGCACTGAATAGCAAGCATATTTGTATAATTTTTATTAAAAGTGTGGCAAATAAGGAAGTGAACTTAAAGTTAGTTTTAGGTAAGCTCTTTACATACAAGATGTAATTGACAAAAGAAGAAACCTGAATTGCTTCCAAATCTAAGTAAGTGAAAGGCTTTTTAGTTGGTGCGAACAGGAGGTTGCTAATTATTATGAGCTACTAAAACTAGATCGGCTTCTTTAAAGCGATTATTGAGTGAAATATGGGACCAGGCATTACGTCATAACATTCCACTATTTTAAAATTCGATGACCTGTCGCAAAACAAGTTCAAAACTCCTTGGAAAATAGGGGATGGGAAATGTTTCCTGACCCCTCTAATGCCACAGAGCTTGTCCCGACCGACAACTATTTGTTTCGAACGATATAAAGCGCTCCAACTGGATTACGCTTCACTCCTGAACAGGGAATCCTACATTTTAGTTGTTTTTTTTTACTATAAAATGCTTGGCATGCAGGGCAGACCACAGGAGATTTTCACGCGACTGACCTTATAGGACGTAAGTCAGTAGCCCTAGGTGGCACGGCACTGGACTGATTATAAGTTAATATACTTCATGCGAGAAATGCTTGCTATTTGGCTTGCAGAATGATTGTCTTAGCAGAAGTTGAAACCCTACTTTCGGGAATCACGTTGTGGTTGTGTCGCGGCTAGGGATATTCTAAAAATCCCACTTAATGGCGGATGTTTCACCACTTGTGGGAGAATTTTGCCTGAGGCATTACTAGCAATGGGTGCTTTTTCTACTCAACAGAAGCAGCTAGCATTATTCCAAAACCAGCGGAGAATAGATAGATCCTACTCCTAAACAATGGCGAGTGTATAATCTTCACGGATTATGCACTCAAATTGCTACCTGTGTCTGTTGGCTGCACTAACACTCGGGGGCGGTTGGTAAAGGCATTGTTTGCCACCCAGTAGATTCACTATTGAGTAGGCGCTGGGGTAGGTATTCATGGAAATATTTTTAACGAGGTTAAATGCAATCTAAGCAACACTTTACTAAATCAGCTATGCTTTTGTGCTGAATAATTTGCTCAGAGAGCAGTTTTTGCTTAAAAAATGTTACCGTTAAAAGCTGCTATATATTTCTCCTCTTCTCTGCAACAATACATGAGTTTAAATACTGTTTGGCAATGAGTATACCCAGCGGGAAAAAGAAGGAGTAGGAAGGCCTTCTAGAAGGCCTCTGTACCCCTTCTTTTGGATGTACAAGGCCTTCTTGCTCCATTCCACACTCATATCTTTTTTACACACGTTGTCATTGCAGAGAAGGCCTTCCGCTCTCGCTTCTTCAGCAGGTACATAAGAAGGGTAACGGGGCCAAAAAAATTGATTTTGCTTTTGCTTGTGCAAAAAGACAATACAAAAAATGTTACTCCCTTCTCATAGAAGTGAGTGTGGAAGGTGTATCTTATCTTTTATACGAAAGAACCGAGGCCTTCTATGAGGCCTTCTTTAGCAGTTAGATAAGAATAGTAATTGAATCAAAAAATCTTTTAAGCAGGCCTTTAAAAAGGCCTGAAGTAAGAAGGTCTTCTGAGTTTTCCCGCTGGGTACAAGTGAATCTGTATGTGTGTGCGTCCCTCTACAAAGGATGTGCTGTTATACACTAACCTACTCATTAAAATTGTTTAAACATTTTCTTTCAGTTGTTGCTGTTTCTACAACTGACATCGTTGCTGTGTAGCTGGCGATGTTGTTGCTGTTGTGTTGCATGATAATGCGTGTTAATGACAACATGTGTGCGAGTATGTGATGCCAAGAAAAACATTTAACACGTCCAAATAAACACAAATGACGTCAAGGCAGAGAGACAGACACACATACACAAACACACTCATATACAAACTCATAAATACAGCCAAAGCCAAACGTATTTGAGATCAAGTGCTGTTGCCACTTAACTTAACTATAAAGCGTCTGTGTTGCACCACTATGTAGCACGATTATATATTTGTATGTGCATGTGTGTGGGTACGTATATGTGCATTAGAGTGTTTGATATTTTAGTTCCATGTGCATATTTATTCTTTTTTTTTCAACTCTCATATCTTAAGTGTTTTGAGGTTGTTGCAACAAAACTGCAAAAGTTAAGAAAAATAAAATGTGTCTTTTAGAAAAACAATAAAACAACAACAAAGAAAAAAGCACACTTACACAAATCAAAACTGGGAGTTTTTGAACACGGGCTTATCAAGCTTTAAGAAAAATGCCACATTAAAAACCAAAAAATTCAACAGCAACAACAAATAAATAAAATAAATGCAATTGTTGTTGGCACATGTAATAGCAATAACCTGCTGCAACAACAGTAACTAAAATTATACCAAATACTATGAGTTGTTACAGTTTTCTTGCTGCTATTTAGAATGAGTGTAAACCAGCTACTTGCTATGATACTTCGGTTCGTAGTGCTTTCCAAAGGAGCGCAAGAGTCATTCAAAAGTCAAGAAACTTTCTTATGAGTTTTCTTTTCCCAGTTCAAAGCTGTTTGTCGTTTGTTTTTATTTGTATACTCTAGTATTTGTATGTTTGCCAGTAAGAGCTTAACGTCACATTTGCCATGTTTTTTCATATGTGAAATTGTGTTTGTGCGAGTGTGTGTGAATGTGAATGTGCACGCGAGCGACTTTTGTTTTAAAATAAAAGGGAGTCTCTGAAGCGTCAAAGCGTATGAGTGTATTAAATACTTACAAAAGAAACAACAGTAGGGGTCCAGCTGCAGGCCGAATGTGGGGCAAAGTATTTATGTTAAAGCTTAAATATTGGTACAACAATTAATGGTAGAGTTAATGAAACACTTTTGAAATTTGTCAACCTTTTAATTATTTTCAAATCAAACTTACAACAAAACGGTAGAAAATTAACAACGCATTGTTAAATCAAGTATGCAATATTGTTAAATTACTTAATTTATTTAAATTGAATACAGATAAATCATTAAAGATTTTTTTGTTTTTATTTTTTGGAGGTTAAAATGGATAAAAAAAAAATATATATGAATAAATGCAATTTCATCGTTTCTTTAATATATGTTGCAAAATGAGGAGCCGCAGAACAAAACGTACTTTTCACAAATTAAAAATTTTTGGGAAATTGAGTTTTATTTATTTCGACCACTTACAAAACTGCATGAACCTGGAAATGGAAACAAGTTTTTTGCTTACCATAAGATGAATCAAATTGCCGTAAGTCAACACATTAAAAGTCAAGGATGTTTAATATAAAACCAATTTAATATCGAAAAAAGTACTTTTTGTTAAAAAAAAAAGTGAAAAAAGTACGTTTTGCTTAAAAAATATTTAAATTTTCTACAGATTCTTGTAATTCTTCCATGTTGTAATTGTACTATTGTATTAACCATTTTTTTCATAACACTCATTCACCAAACAATAGTTAAATTATTGCAATTATGGATGGCTATTCTTGAAAACTCGTCGAAGAAATACAAGTTTACATTAAAACAAAAGCAAAGCTTAAAAAATAGTTTTTGTTTATCATACTTTTCTAAAATTAAAAAATCGTGAGAATTTTGACGCGTTTCTCTCTTTTAAAAACGGCAAATTGTATGATAAACACAAAAATAATTTCTTAAACTTTGTTTTTGTTTTAATAAAAATTTTCACTTTTTCGACGTGTTTTCAAGAATAGCCACTATTATTTAACAGCTAATTTTAACGAAAATCAAATAACATAAATAAACCTCAAACAAATTAAGAATATTAAGAAATGTTATGTTATTAAAACAACTACACGAAGAAATGGCATAAACAATGAAAAAAGCACGTTTTGAAAAAAAAAAAATAATGCAACAATTATGCAACAATTTTTTTTAGAATCCATTTTCTTGGTAAAAAAAAAAAATTGCTAACTAGATTTTTTCTTAAAGATTTCAACCCAAATATTATAAAAATATCAAAAAACCAATTTGTCAAAAAATGCGAAAAAGTACGTTTTGTTTTGCGGCTCCTCAAATATCACATTAAAGTTTTAAAAATAAAAAAAGCCAAAGAAAATACTTAGGGCACGGTTTTTATTTTCGAAAAATATAAATATTTAGGAAACATTTTTTCAGGAAGAAAAAAAGAAGTTATTTGTCTATAAATCGGTCAGTTACATAGCATTTTATTTATTTTTAGAGGATTTCTATTTAGGCGAAAATGAAAAATTTTACTCAAGTAAAATGAGATTTTGAAAACTACAGTTTAAGGGTTAAAAAATATAAGCAGTTGTGTTTATCAGCCCCCATCTAAGCCATTTGTATACCGACATATTGAAATTTCATTAGCAAACTTTCCAGGCTGTCCCCCATTTTCTCAACTTATCGATAGCTAAAGGTACGATTTTATCGGCCGTATAAAACATGTCTCATGTCTCAATTCTGTAACTTTTTAAATTTAACTACCGATATCGGTAAGTAACGGGAAATCTCTGTAACTTTAACGAATTTGTTATTCTCTATTTAAAATAAACAAAAATTTTTGTTTTGAAATATTAACGACAAATATCGTTAAAAATAAAGGAACGTCAAGTTGAAATTTTTAAAATTAATAAAATATCTATATAATAACAAGTTAGAGTGCTATATTCGGCTGTGCCGAATCTTATATACCCTTCACCATTGTGCGAGCAGAATACAGAGCAACTAAATAATTTTTACATATACATACATATTTACAATACTTAAAACTTCATTATAAATGAAATTAAAAAAGCGAAAACTGGTAAATATTTTTTTTAAATTGTTTTGGAACATAACAATATAAAAAAAATATTCTTTTTAAAAAACCAAGATTCGAACCAGGGAACTCACAGTTTCTAACTTAACACACCCCCTACCTTGAAGGAACGCTGTTTAAATATCATTAAAATGAAATATAGACCGTTTACTGTTTACAACTAGGGATGCAAACGATACATCGATGTTTAGAAAACATCGATGTATCGTTCATAAACATCGATGTTAATATCGATGTTTTGATTTACGATACATCGGCGATACATCGTCGTCAAAACTAAAAAACATCGACATCGCCCATTTAATATTTCATTTATTTAATATTTTTTATAATATTTTTACTAATTTTAATTTTTATTTTTCAATTAAACATTTTATTTAAAAATATAAAAAAGTGTTTTTCAAAGCATACGTTAAACGCAAGAATTTTAAAATGTCGGTTTTTAATAAAAAATATTTCTCTATTAAACAGAATTTTAAAACAATAATTAAAAATATTTTATTAAAAATGTATTAAAAACGACCTCCCAAATTCTTGCGTTTTACGTTTCCGTTTTCCAGCACACCCCTGATAGCCATACAAAATACGTATGTATGTATGTACATGCATGCATACCGTGCATTGCATAACTATATGTATGTATTAAGTTGCTTAAGTTGGCTCAAGCAACTGTGCGAATACATAAAAATCATATTTGTCAAACCATATTGCACTTTTGGAAACTTTTTGTTTAATTTAATGAATCTGTCATTTGCTTGAGCAAAATGCGAAACTGATTGCACTTTGTTTTGGTGTTTTTGAATGCATTTGACAGGCTTTTTGTTAATTTTTGACAAAAGCTTATGCAAGCATATGTATATTATATTTGGGCATTAAGATCTTCAGTAGCAAAGAAAAATTAAAACAGTCCGTAAGTATAATTGCAAAGAAGGTTTCAACATCGATGTATCGTGTTTTTGACCGATGTTTTTTAACATCGATGCTTATCGTGAAAACATCGATGTCTTTAAACATCGATGTTTTTCAGAGCGATGTTGCATCCCTATTTACAACTCAACACAGTTTTTTGTTTGTTTTCTTTTTGTAAAGGCACTGTTGTCATTTTTTATCTCTTTTGGCGAGTTTTTAAGTAGCAAAAAAACACAAAAATTCCTAGTTTCTATTTGTTAAAATTATTTCGTTAAATAGATGAAATAATAAACGAAAATCATATTGGGCATTATGCTAGTATATGTAAACAAATGCGAAGGGGGGAAGAGATGAGACGACAACCGGATTTGAACTTCGCTTTTCATAAGGACCCAGAATATATATACTTTATAGGGTGCAGGACCTTCGGTGAAGGGTATAAAAAACAAACTTAATTACAAAAAAGAGTAATTTTTGGGATTTCAGTATATTGGTCATAACTCTGCTATTTCTGAACCGATTTGAAAGATTTATATACCGACGTGTTAAAGAAGAAATTTGCCATTTATTTTGGTTGTAAGACTTGGACTCGGGAAGATCTATGGTTCCCGAAAATGGTTATTTTCCAAAAAAAAATTAATATTTTGGTCATAACTTTTTCGTATCTGAACCGATTTTCCCGAGTTTTTCAGAAAATATTTTTTATTAATTAAATTTCCGATGTTTTGATATATGGCGTAACCATAGATCATATAACAGTCAAAAAATTCAGGTTTTTATACAATTTTTAATACTTTTTGTATGGAAGGTACCACGCCCACTTCTCCAATCCCGCCCATATTTTGTGGGATGGTGTGTATTTATAACCTTAATGTTTGTACCAAATTTGAAAACTTTGGCTCTTGCCGTTCTCCAGATATACAGAAAAAAGTAATAAAAATACAACAACCACAAGGGATTTTTTGGAAAAATTAGAGGCAGTCGTGGTTTTTTGGTCATATCTCAGCCATTGTTGGACCAATCTGGCTGAATTTTAACGACATTGTTTTGCTTTTAAACCAGTTCAAAACTAATCCTCTTGAGTATACCATGGAGTAGTTTTAAGACAACTCCTTTGTTGTCCAAAGCTGGGTTATATGGTCCTGCCCTAGGACATCGTAATGTTAAATAGACCATGTTTTTCCATACGCTTGGGTTAATTTTGGACTAGTCCTAGTCTCTTGTGGGCAATATTTTACACGCGTGTTTGTACTAGTCCTATTATTTGCAGGTATATTATGTGTTTGTGCAATTGTGTATAACACATTTAAATATAGGTTCCAGACCCACCTTTTAGTATACAGATTGACTCAGAATCAATTTCAGAATTGATCTAATGTCCGTCCGTCGTTCCACCCGACTGGGTGGTTGTCTGTCCAAGTTAACTTCTTGCGCAAAGTACAGGTCACAAGTTTGGAAATAATTTGAACGAATTTGGTACATATGTGTGTTTATTGTGATAAGGTTAAACCCTTTTTAAATTGGTGAATAGCGTTTATTAATTTTACATAGCCCACATGCAAACTAATTTCCGGAACAGAGTTTTTGTGCCATCTTGTTTTGTAGGTATTAAGGTCAAATAAGTTCCAAAATATTTTGTAGCTACCTAAATAAGCAGAACAAATTCTATTTGACCACATCTCCCATACAACTTTTCTAATAGCTTCTATATTATCTCAGAGTAGTAAAGTAAGTACAGTAGACGCTCGCAAATTAGAACCGCTTTGTTTTTGAGGCAATTCTAATTTCTGAATTATTCTAATTTCTGGACGTTTTTATTTCGAATAAAAAATAAAAATTACTTAAATTTTTTTTAATTCAATTTTATTTGATTGACATTCAATGTATTTTTTAAAATTAAAAATACCGTGTCGTTTCTTATATTTGGAAAACTATCCATTGCTTCCACGGAATGCATTTTCATCTTTATAGGGATATTCCTCTCTAAATATTTTTTTAGCTTTCTCTTTAAACCACTCATACAGACGACTTACCATGTTTGGGTATTCAGCGCTGTGCAAAGATTTATTGCTTGCTTCCTGATATGTGTTGAAAACAGCATTTAATATTGCTGTTCTATGTGATTTGATATAGCTGATTGAAGATGTCGTAACATTAATATTCCCTTCAAACCCTTTGTCAAGCTTTTCTAATATTTTGACCTTCGTTTCCAATGATAAAGTGTTTTTTTACGTTTATTTGACGTTTCGAATGATACACTTTCACTTTTTAATAGAGACTTCCAAAATATGTACACATGTTTCGAATTTCACAAATAAACTAGCCACAAATATATATAAATAAGACAAAAAAACAACAAATAAGTAAACACATCTAAAATTTGGTAATTCCCCTTTTTAGTTTTACATGTTCAAACAGAATAAAAATAAATTGCGGATTTCTTGTGTTCAAATAACAAAAAAAAAAAAAAACGCTCTGAAATTAGAACTATAAATTCGAATTTTAGAGCGTTTAATGTATTGCAAACACTGATTCTAATTTCTGGACGTTCGAATTATTGAAAGCTCTAATTTGTGAGCGTCTACTGTAATAGTAAAATACAAAAATCTCTTGTGTGAATCCCAATTTTGTTTTGAGAATATAAAGCGTACAACAGCTTTTTTTTTAGAAGAAAACAGATTATCGAATTAATTGTTATACTATTTAGTAATTTTTGTTATTCTATAGTCAAAATTTTGTTACCCCCTAATAACTCAAAAACGCAATACGTACGTTTTGTTGACTGTTGTCAGTGTGTGGTGCATTAAATTTGTATGCCTTCTTATATCTGTGACATTATCTGGGGACTCATAGAAATAAATTTTACTATGAAAATATTTTTAAAAATTTTTCATTTTCGAATAGAACAAGAAAAATATCGTAAAATAACATAAAACTTGTTAGCTGCAAAAACCGTCGCTATAAAAGCAGAGACGTTTTTAGCAGTTGGCCAACGAATATAGTTTAGTGGTCAAAATGTAAACACACAACATCCGTTTTAAAAAATTTGGAAAAAGTAGACCGTTTGAAATTTTCTATAATTAAATGACTTAATCAGAAGGAGTTTAACCTTTTTTTGTAAATTGAAGTTATTTACAATTTTTTTACAAAATAAAATAATATTTTTTTTTTCATTAACTATAATTCTAAACTCTCAATACTCCACCCCAAATTAATTCTCACCATTCCCCCAGACTCCTACTTCCCTGCCCTAAAGTACATGTATTAACCATAAAGTAGGCACAAGAGTGGAATTATTTGTTTAAAAGTAACAGCAACAACAAAAACAAGGACCATAACAAAAATTCTGCATTCTCTAGAAGACTATAAAAAAATAGAAAAACTTTTCTACACACACCACAAACAAAAAAAAAGAGCAAATTGTATAGAAGAAAAAAATTAAATAAGAAAGAGAGAGGAAGATTGATAAAAAAAAGAAGAATTGTAAATATTCCATAAAAAGTTTCATTGGCATATAAACGAGACAAACAGGCAGCAATAACTCGAACAAGCGATTATCAGCCAGTGAACAAAGTTAAGAAGTGGAAGGATAAAAGATGAACGGCATAGAGGAAGGAAAGGAAATTGTGGGATATGTAAATAAATGTTACAAAGCAATTTTCCATTTGGCCAGACATAAAAAAAATACACATTAACACATACACACAAAGGCAAACTCATACATATATTAAAGAGTATACCCAGTAAACAACTTCATGTCTGATATCAGAAAAAGTCAGAAACTTTTTCAAGAATTCAACTAAAATGTTTAAATTTTCTTAAGACAAAATCTTGCCGAGTAGTGCGAAACATATTCTATGACATTTACGCTTGTTTGCGTAAATGCTTGCATAATCTTACGTAAACGTTTACCTTGCGGATCAACTGTTCCGTTTTCCTTAGCAAGCTTATCCCTTTAACCACTAACACCGTCTACAGAGGGTTATCACAAAATTCTAGTTTTTATAAATTCTGTGATTCCCTAACTAAAACAGTCAAAGGCTTTCTTATAAAGCATAAAATTATTTAGCCAGCAGCAGGGTTACCGTTGGAAATTTTAGAAAAGGGTCACAAAAAGGGGATTTTTCCAGAAAAAGTGGTAAAAAAAGGGTATTTCAATAAAAAAAAAGGGTCAAGTTTTTATGAGCAGTATTTCCCATTTTAATGAAAATAATAATAATATAAGCAAACAAAAAATATTTATTTCAGGAAGGAAGTGCTCAAAAAACTTAGTTTTATGGAATGCCCTGTCCTTTTTTTAACACCTGACAAAAAGTTTGTGCTTATTATTATAGCTAATTTTTTTAAGCTTTTTATGTTTTTCCGATATTTTCTTTTTTCAACCGATTAAGCGATTTCAAATAAATTTTAGGGTTTGTTTTAAATTGCAATCGTTCGCAAATTGTTGCCATGTTCGCGATTGAAGCGATTTATTCCTGTACGTTTTTACGATTTTTAATAAATGTTAGAGTTACCGCTGTTACCAAATATTTGGGAGTTCCCGCTAATTTAGCAATTTTTACCGAATGTTTTCATTTCTGTTAGTTTTAGGGACTTTTAATCAATTTTATGGCGCTATTTTTGCAAACTTTTCCACATTTTAAAATTTTAGGTTTGCTTTGTTTCTCTTTGAGGCAATCGTCGCCGTTTTAAAAATAGCCCCATACTTAACTGAAGTCACCTTTTTTACAGGGCACTCTTAACACTGTCGATTCAAAAAAGGGCGAAAAGTTCAATACCTAATGCCATTATTAAGGTTGCATTTTTTTTAGAATAAATCATGCTACTCTTTAAAAGAGCAAAACAATTATAAGAAACGAACACCAATTTTTTTAAATAATATGTCACATTTTTTTTAAGAAACCCCCATAAAAAATTGCAAATATGTATATGAGTTAAGTTTGCTTTTAGGGAAAATGTACTTTACCATCAAAAATATAATTTAGAAGTCATAAAAAATCTTTTAACACAAACTTTTTAGGAATACTAACTACTTTTTAGGAATGTGCGTTCTATATTTTGTTATTAAATCTACACTTGAAGTCCATGTCCCATCTCCGCTTCAAACAAATTAAGAGAAGAAAGCATGGAATTGTAAGTTTCTACTCTGAGTCTGTTCCATATCAAGCAATGCTTATTTCGAAACATTTGTTTAGCACTACTGTTCCGCAGTGTTGACGAAAAACAAAATGTGAGTGCTATTTCCAAAAAAGCGTCAAAAAGTATCACAAAATAGGTGAAAATGATACAAAAGTACAATTTAAAAAAAGGGTCATAAAAGGTATCAAGACCGTCAAAAAAGGGTCAAATTGATACTTTAGTGTCACAACGGTAACGCTGGCCAGCAGTGTTAATTTGAACATCGTTACTGTGTTAGTTGAAGAGAAATATTAATTTTCAATTAGTGAAAATAAAAATTAAAAAAAAAAAAATTAAATATATTTCTAGCAACTAAATCAAATTGGGAATTTTTCTGGTAAGTATTATATGGGCATTTCCGTCAAAAGGTCCACCGTGACCGAAAATTTAAAAGTTATTAAAAGCTTATTATTTTACGATATTGTTATAGAAAAATATTAAGATTTTACTAATTTTATAAATTAATCCATAAATTTGTTCACTTTAATAAACAATCAGACTGCAAAGTTCTGCAATCGTAATTTCTTATTTGTGAGAATGTTTTATTGCGTGTTTTCTTAATTATTATATTCCTTAAAAGAGGTGATATTTAATGAAAATTATTCCAAAAAAATTTTCTTACATGGTCTGTAATCTAAGGAAGAGTTCGAAGAGAAATATGTTATTCGGATTAACGGTAAATTTTTATTTTTTTTAATTATAATTCAGTTAAATTATTATGGAAAAAATGTCACGTTCGAAATGTCACGTATCGAACTAGATTTTGGCTTAAACCAAAAAAAATATAGATGATTTTGAAATCAAACCAAAGACATTTAAATGTTACATTGCTACGTAAAATTCTGAAAGTAGTTTGACTAAAAAATTGTGCCAGGTTTCGCTGAATTACGCCTTTTTATACATGGTCACAAAAACTACTTCTATTTTTTTCACGTTCGAACCGCTACTTCTTTTGCCATTATCTTTGACCTAGAGTCGCGCCCCCCATAAACTTTAGCATAGATAATACTGCTTTCTTGGTGCTATAATTTAAGGGTTAAAAGAACGTAAAAATATTTGTTGTTTAAAATGTTATTGCATTTTAGATGCGTACGACTGTCACGTTCAACACTTTGGAATTACCCATATATATTTATATTGATATTTTTAAATTAGTTTGATTTATGAGCAATAAATCTCGTTTATATTTAGTGTTGGTTCTACAGACGGTGTTAGTGGCTAAGGCGAAAATAAAATTGTGTAACGTAAATAATTTTGTGTAACGGCTCAATGCCGAAAACAAAGAAAACTCTGATAGCAACCGAAAAAGAAAAGAACTAACTATGTACGAGTTTCGCTTACAAATTGCTAAGGAACTGTGTATTTCTACTGGAAATCGCAATATCGGTCGTCCGTTTTCTGGCGAGGAGCCAGCTATGAGCAGCTCTGTTGGAAAGAGTGCAATTCATCCTCCTGTGAGCTTGAGATATGATAAAAAAAAACCATTTTCCTGAATGGGGTTCAAAAAAGTCATGTAAACATTCCAAAAAGTCAGATACACATACGTTTTGTACAAAATCAAGATTTATTTATGTTTTTGAAAAGCAAAAAGCTGCATTACAAAATACCATATTGATGCGTAATTAATTTTATGTAAGTTTTAAGTCTTTTTTTCGGATTTATTTAAATAAAAATTGTTTTAAATAGTACTGCATTTTTTTTTCTAAATCACAGTTTTAAAAAAATAATTTTTTTGTTTTCGTTTTAACACATTTCAACATCATATGACACGTTTGCGTGTCTGCCTTCAGTGATGCCAACGTATCCCGTTACGGACTAGATTTAGCCTTTTTTAAGAATGTGGCCAAAACGGGATATAGAATTTCTAGCCCTAAACTAAAAAACGCGCATTTCCTGCCCATTTGCTATTACAATTTGATCCTTTCAACCCTTTTTAGCTTTTGTTCCATTGCGGCTGTTTTTCTGCCTATATGAAGTTGCAAAAACTGTTTTAAAAATTTCGAAACTTGCGAATAGAAAAACAGAAAAAACGGATAAGTTTGCAAATGCTAGCAATCCATTTATTATTAAACTTTATAGTTTTGTTGTAAATATATTTATATATCCCTTACCAAAAGCTTAATTTGAGGGGACTTTCAGCGTCTAAAACGAGATAATCGTTTTTGTTCAAGCTAAAAATTAGTTCTAACGAAACACACAAAAAGTAAAATTTTAATTAAGATAGGACGACCAATAAGTGCAAATTTTATAAAACAATGACCAATTTTTAAAGATTGCAAATGGAACTTAAAGCTTTAGTTGTACGAGTACCTAAATTGACTTGAATATATTTTAGTCCTTTTTTTGAAAAAAAATGACCTGAAAATTTACTAAAACCGTCCTTCTTTCAATTAAGCCCGTTTTTCACGCTTTTTGTATCCAAAGAATGGAGTAATTTACGTATGAGTGATAAAGTTGGAGGTCCACACCACGCGTTCTATGTCACTGATATTTTCTTGAACGTTTTGAATGTAGAAAGTTATCCTAATTCATGCATTTTACGTTTATGCATTCTACGCGTAACTTGTCAATACAATTTTACACTGATTCTTCTTTTTGACAGATCCATAAATGCACCAACTCATTAAACGCGTGGTAAAGACCTCAGCTTGAGGCTTTAACGCGTGGAAAATGTGCTTTACAAAAATACTAATAAACAACACTATAATATTTTTGTAATTTTAGTATGAAACAGTGAGAAAAAGACAGAGGAAGGTATTTAAGAGAGTACCAGGGTAGACGTCGCTCAAACAGAATTTTGTCATAGAAAAACATATAAACTTTCTAAAAAAGCTAATAATAATAGATTAAAACAATTTTTCAACAAATTCCGTATACACAAGAAAAAATACCCACGTTTAATTAACATGGTGCAATGTTGATTTAACTTCATAGTAAATTTCTGCAAAAGTATGGACTTATTTAAATTTAACATTGTCTCATATTAATTTTAAATGAAATATGTTAAAATAACATTGTTCAGTATTGAATCCATAAAATGCTGTTTTACTCGTTTTGTGTTGAAACAACAACAGCACTAACAGGATAAAACCATACATTTTCTTATTTGATGATTAGAATAATTTTTAGAAAGAAGACAAATTCCCGTATTCTTTTTGCTAAAATTATTAAGTTAAACACACCAAATTCTTAAATTAGATTGATGACGAAAACCATATCGTGTCTTTGTTAGTGTTTCTGTATACAAAGGGGAATGCAACAAAAGTGAAACATGTGTACTAGGAAAATAAAGCTTCGTACATAGGGTAGTCAGATATAACAATATTGTCAGCTAAAAATGTCTTACAACCGCGTAAACTGGCAATTTTTGTTTGAAAACGTTGCCAGAAAATGCATTGTAAGTCCATTGTCAGACAAGAATATTGTAAGATATCTGACAATCGCGTAAACACTCTTCGTTGCCATTGCAGATCATTATAAGACGTTGGAAGCTTATTTGTTATTGTCAGATGTGCGAAGTTTATGCCAGGGCTGTGGAGTCGGAGTCGGAGTTGAGGTTTTTGTACCGGAGTCGGAGTCGGAGTCGAAGTACCCACAAAAACTAGCGACTCCGACTCCGACTTTTTTGCATTAAAATTTTTCTAATATTTTTCAAAATAAAAAATTTTTATGACTAATTTCTCTTATTCTTTTTAAATATCAATTCATATTTAAATATAATTTTTCTTAAAATTTTATTTTTATTTGATATAAAAAAACAAATTTTAAACATAAATTGATATTTAAATAAATTAGTGGAATTATCCATAAGAGGGTCTGCTTTTTGAAATCGTGAAGTCAGAAAATAAAAAAATTAAAAAATTAAGATAACATCTTATTTTTGACAATTTATAAGAATAGTTATATAGATTGTATCGAAGCATGTCCTTTTCTATGTTTTAATGTGACCTCAAATTTCTGTATCAAAAACCAGCGAGTTCACTATTTGAATTTCGCCAAGATATCGTTAATGAAATAGAGCCGAATTAAGGAATTTAAAAATTAAATTTGTAAAGATGTTGTTTTTTATTTATCGTATATTAACAAATATTTTTGTAGACATGTTCATGAATATGACTTGAAATCAGCTGTAGCTCCTGTGGTGAAAGCATTAAGTGAACTACATTTTAAGTTTCAACCTTCAAGGTGAATTATCATAGAATTCCAGATATAATTCCCATCAATGTGGGGGTTAACCCGAAAAATGATTTGAGAATACTTTTATCTACTCACTTAAGGGAAAATTGGAGAGATAAAAAAGACTTGCAATTTCAAATTTCGGTCTTGGACAATAATCATATTGAATTAGGAACGGAAAAATGCAATAGCGAGTACACTGAAGAAAAATATTTAAATTTAGTTGTTTAAAAATTCACATTTTTTTTAACTCTGTAGGTGGGAGATAAACTACATTAAGCCACATTTTGAAAGCTCTACAGCAGGCCGCGAAAACATGTTGATAATCGCAAATGATGTTTATGTTATAAAAATGTGCATTTGCACGAATATTTTATATGATCCTAACATATTTTTTTATGTTGATGATATACTTGCAAAATTACGTCATAAAAGGTACTGTTCCATGCCTTGAGACAAACCGCACCAAGTCCAACAACAAAAGGGGTGCTATTTCCCAAAAATAATAGAAGGCTAACAACATTTGTTTACGTTACGTTTCTCTTCAAAATGTGTTATATAAATTGTAGAACTAACAACTGAAGGCGCATCTGTATGTTTTAATAAACTATATTAAATTTTCCTGAGAATGATTTGACTTAATAAATAAAACAAGACCAAAATGGCAGTGTCTGAATTTATGTATGTATGTATATTAAAAACAAAAGACCTCACTTTACAATTTACAAAAAAGGACTGTCCTTTGCCTCTATTAATATTGGGATAAACAACACTAAGTAATCTTGATGCCTTTAACGTCTAAGCCAATTGGACTTGGTGTTGTTTTCAACTTTTCTATCTCGAAAGCTACATTAGATAGGACTTATGGAAATTCACACATCTATAAATTCCAACAGTATAAAAAACGTTATTTGAAAAAGATGTGAATTGGTGTAGTTTATTTCTCCCCTACAGAACTGTTTTAACATTTTTTAGCACTGTTTGCATGATTTTAATAAATTAATATAACCTTTAAAATATACTAAAGTTCAATGATCCCATACGGATTGAAGCAAAACTCGTTTCTTTCGAAAGTTCGTAACAAAACTCGTTCGTTCCAAAATTAAAGCCATTATTTTTCTATATTTCAGTTGGTTTAAATTTCTCAACTGTTGAGTTATAAGTCAAGAATGTCATAACACTTTAGAATTAAAAAAGTTCAACTCATTTGGTCTATTGAATCGGGCGGTATATGTTTTTTACATTTTTTCCAAAATCCAAATAAAATATTTTGCAGCTTTCCTACTCATATGTTAGTAACTAGTAGGTTAAAGCTCAATGCGCGGCACGTTAGAATTAAAATATCGATTTGAAATTTTTACAGAATCATTATCCTGCTATATTTAACCATTTAACAGGTACTAAATTAAAAAAGAGTTTAAAGTCAAATAAAAACTAGTCTCTTAAATAATGCTAGGTTAGAGTAGGAGTCGGAGTCGGAGTTGGAGTCGGAGTCGGAGTCGTACTTAAAAAATTTCAGCAAAAGGAGTCGGAGTCGGAGTTATAACTATTTCTTAACGAACCCACAGCCCTGGTTTATGCATCTGACAATGCCATCATTGTCCGAAACCTTTTTTGGCAACGCTGCAAATTCATGCATATCAGGGATGGAAAATGGGCTTTAGGATTTTGTACCATCTTCAATAACAAAAAGTAAGTTTTGAGACTATGACGGTACCAATTTTATATTATCTGGCTGATCTCTTGTGGTATATATAAATATATATATATATATATATATATATATATATATATATATATAAACGACTTTCTATTAATTATGAAAATTATTTTAAAGACAGCCACCAACGTATCAAAAAAAAAAGGCAACTGCAACATAGTTTCCATCCCTGAATGCACGAGTAAAAAGAATATCAAAAAAGTTTAATTTTGCAAAATTGAATTCATAAATTTTCATGAAAATCAATGGAACCTTTTTAAAACAACATAAAAAAAGTCCAAATCCTTGCTATTGCTTTTTCCCCTCAATAACAATATTTCCACTTTTCCAATTTGAAAAAATTCACGCAATTTTAATTTTCTGACAAAGTCTGAAAACAGATCTGGCAATTCTTGCCATGCAATTATCTGACAACCGTGTGAACTGGCAATTTTTATTGGCAGTTGAATTTATTGTTACACGGTTGTCTGACAATTAAATGGTATGGTTTTTTGCAATCGGCTGAACTGTTTGCAAGTTATTGGTTAACCATGTTAAATTAACATGAACTAAAATCACTACCAGAAAATTTTAAGTCAACCATGTTTTCGACTACTTCACATTGATTTTTTTTCTGTGTGTACGTGCAAAGTTAAAATAACGAAAATAACGAAATTTAATTTTAGTCTTCACATTTTTCCCAGAAAAAGAGTTTCCTATTGGATTTGAAATCTGCAGCATATGCAGAATATCTCTACGAATTTTGAAAACTTGCGCCTTAAAAAAAATGTTTACGGGGTACAAACGCACAAATAAAACAAACATCCAATGTTGCAGTCATGTGAAACAATACAATACGAAACGAAGCAACCAACTGTCTGAAAAACTTAAAAGTGACAACTTTGACAGTTTACCGAAGTTTACAATTCGGTTTTTTCTTTGAGATTCTCTATATTCTCTGTTATAAGAATTCATTTTCTTTTTTCTGTATTTGTATTGAAAGCCGACAAAAACAATTTGAAAACTTAACGCAGAGAAGCAACAGTTTGGACTAAATCAAATGATTCTTATCGAATTTAAAGTTTAATAAAAAGAAGTTGACAACAAAACTAAAAGAATTTACCTGACATCATTAACAGCGATTTCTTTTTTGTTTTTCTTAATTTTGAATTTAAAATTGTGTTTGCACAAACTTTGTTGCATCTTTGTAGTGCGGGGGTTTTTTTTTAAGGTTGGAAACAAAAATTAGTTTAAGTTGGAAATAGTATAAAAAAGAAGAGGTCGTGTTTGTTAAGGGTAAAACGGCATCCGTTGCACAATACTTGGCACCAGGGATGATAAATGAGAAACCCAATACCAATGAACTTTTAAAATCATACTTTTTCGGCCCCAATAGTACTAAATCATTTTTTTATAAATTTTTAGATTTTATTTTTAAAAACAAAAATTTAATACAGCAAAAACAAAAGGTACTTAAAATTCATTTGTACGTGCAAAGTATAGATAGCAAAAAATACATTTTTCGCGTCAAAAGCATATCGCGCGCGATTCTTGTTCTATAAGTAATTCCAAGAAACTTTGCCAAGGAAACCATAGGTCAAAAATTATTTTGAGCCCCAGATTTTTCAAAATAGTTAGTTTTACAAAATATTTGTATTTTGTATCATGCGGTTTTTAGGGTCAAAAAATCCTTTTATTTTTGATGGCCGCCAGAGAGCGTTTTCATACACTTTTTAGAATTTATCGTCTTTTTTGTGGAAAATTGACGAATATTTTTCAAAATGCAAGCTCAAATTTTAAAGGAAAAAAAATTTTGTTATTCGTGCTTAATTCCCAGTTTTTATTCCTGATAAAAACACTTAAAATTTATTGTTGATGGGATAAGCTATTCCTATGCGCATTTCACTGGTTGCTTAGGCCAGATCATCAGGAAACTTCATCCATAAAGATTTTGGAAAAACTAAAGATATTATATTAATAAAACTGTTAAGTGAATAAGAATTATAAGCAACAGCTCTACTTGTAACAATATCAAAGTTTAAACAAAAACATTAACAGTAAACAGTGAGTTTATCTCTTCTTACTTCTTCTTCTTAATCTCTTAAATTAAAATTTTGTATTCCCAAAAATTACTTTTGATAGGAAAAAAAATTTTTTAAGCGTTCTTAAAAGATGTGCATACGAGCATCTTCGGATTGCATTTCAAAATTTTTTGTGTTTACAATTTTCAATATGTACTGCAGAAACAGGAAAGTCCGAATATAATAAAATTTAATTTAGCGCTTGTTAAATCTCCTTCAAAATAATTCTTAGTAAAATAATAATGCAGTGGGCTCCCACCGTCGCAAAACTCTGTTGATTACTTCTTGACGTGACAACCATCTTGTTGGCGAATATTTGAAAATATTATAAGTTCGTTCTAACATAATCTTGAATTGAGAGGAAGTCGTCTTTTCTACTACATATGTAGAACTTTTGCAGAAGTGGTTTCCTATCTATATCTTTTAAAAACTTGGCAATATCATCAGAAAATGCACGCTTATATGCTGCCGCTGATACTAAATTTAGAATGTGGCATAAGCAATCGTTCAATGAACAAGTCTTAAAATATATTCACAATAGCGGAGTTCAATGTTTGGTGCAAATGGTCTTGCAAAAAAGCAAATGCAATATATCAAAACTGTTTTGTTAAATCCAACAACAAAAATAGGAGTTTCCCTTAGATTTCATAAAAAAACGCTACGATATTTTGCATTTTCGCAGGACTATTTGCACCAAACACTAAACTCCGCTTATTTTCATTGGACAGTAAATACGAGTTGCCATTATAAATATGTAGGTTTGAAAAATTTGAAAATAGTACCAAATGAGTCTACCCCCGTGACTTTTTAGTTTTGAATTGTACCAAAAAAAGTACAATTGTACCAACTTTATCGACCCTGCTTGGCACCATCACAAGTAGAGACAGAGGGACTCAATGTCGATCAAATATTTTTGAAAATTGTTTAGTATTGATAATAATTTGATATCGAAAATGATCGTAGAAAAGTGATTTTTTAAATCAATGAAACATACAAAGAAAAAGGAAGGCAAAATATTTTTAGGATAACGATTTTTTACCCAAAAATTTTGTTTTCCAACAGGGGCATATAAAAATAAAATAACTTTCTTTAATATGCCAGCAAGGAGTTGGGTTTAATTTCTTTACACTAAACTTTGTTTAGTTTTTAGTCACAGCAACTTTATTTAAAGTTACTAATTTTAATCATATTCAACTTTGCCATACAATCCTTAAAGAGAAGCTAAAACTTAGTTTTCGTAGCTTCTACCCCCCTACTCTTGGTTTTATCTGTAGCCAAAAGTGAACATGATCAGCGGGTTAAATGCGGTAAAAAAAAACAATATTTAAATAGAACAAAAGGTTAAAAGCACACACTCAAGATATCAAAGTTTTAAGACTCCCCAATCATGGTAAAAAGCACACAAATTTAAATATAATCCTCCCGTATTCCTTTTAACCAAATTCACTTAAAGTCAAAAGAGAAAGAAGGCGTTTAGAAAATCTTTCTACCTTCGTTCTGCCTTTTCTTAAAAAAAAAAAAAAATAGAAATGACGAGCAGAAGGAGGACAACAAGACAAGTTGATTCGGTTTTATATGTGACGTGTGCCATGTGAAATAACATTTTTCGTTTATTTTCCTCTTTGGTCGGCAGGATAATGGCAAATACTCGTAGTAATGGAGTAAAACTGTTACTAGTCTTTTCTTTATTTAGTTTAACAGTTTTCCCTGGAAATAGGGAAAAAATCACTTTTACCTCTCATTGCATTTTTTATAGCAAATTTCCCATGGGTCTGTACTTTCTATTTACGTGTGTGTTTGTGTGATCAAGTGTATGTGCACTGTATTTTGTCCAAAGTGCAAAAGCGTCGGCCATTAAAGTTCAACGATACGGAATACAGGAAATGAAAGAGTTGAGTATTTTAGAATACAGGCAGGGATGGCAGGGATGACAGAGATTTAGCACACACGAGCAAGAATTTAACTGATTAAGAAGTTAAGGAATTTCCAAATATTCTTAGCTCTAGCACTTCTCTGCAAATTGCAGACACATTTTTTTAACACTTTGGCCAAGAGCTGATTTACTTATTTTTCTAAAAACAAAAAAAAAAAAAAAAACAATATAAAAATTAAACATGAACAAGTATGTTGTTCATATATTCGAAATGTTTGTTAAAGCCATGGCAAATTTTCAATTGTCGTACAGAGTCTTTCCACTTTCCTGCACTTTGAAATCTCCATTTGAACAAACTAAACTGCATGCAGTTTAATAAAACGCATTTATCTTGACCACAGAAAACAATCGTAGAAACAATCACTGGACAGTTTAAAAGCAAAATATGTCGAAAAAAACTGCTGGCAGAAGGACTAAAATGAAAACATTACTTTGAATTTACAACGAGTGCAAGCAAAAAGGATTGATATCCTGCTGAGTTTTTTCAGTAAAAAAAAAAATTATTCGTGCTTACAAGTGTATTTAAGTTTTGTGTGTAAATAAAGAGAACTGTTCAACACACCTACAGCCACAAGTATTGCAGTGATTTTAAAAATATTTCTTTTATTTTTTTGCTTTTATAAAAATCAGGAAGAACGAAATTTTGCTAAACATTTCAAGAAACTGACCTAAACAGAATGCAAACGGAAGAAAGCAACATGAAACTTAAACGCCCCTACACATGCATAATAATTGTATATGGATGTTGCTTATGTGTTTGCATCGATAGTTACTTCATAATACACCATTTCTATATACAAGAGTTTGCTTAAAACCGTAAAAATGTGAAACCGCGGTTTCGGTTTTAAAATGATTAAAACCGGTCGGTTTTGGTTCGGTTTTGAAAAAATCCAAGTAAAACTACATACAAATATATTTTTTTGTATGTAATAACATTTGTTTATTTGTTTCGTTTCAGGTACTTTTATTAAAAAAGAAACATTTGTTCCTCTTGGTACTTATTTACAGCCTTATTTATAAAAAATAAAACATGTTAATAAAGGGTTTATTAAACGGATTTTGTATGAAAATCCATTTTATTAACCCTTTAGTAACCGGTTTTATTTTTTATAAATTAGGCCGTTCGAATTTAAAGAATTTGGAAAAACCTTGCCATTGTTCCAGGCTGTTATGTATAAAATTTTTTTATATGAAGTACGAGTATTTTGTATAATTTGCAAATTCTTTAGCATAAATATATATTTATTTAAAGTAAAAGCTAAAACCGACGTTTTTTGGTCAGTTTTCGGTTTCGGTTTTAAGGCATTAAAACCGCGGTTTCGATTTCGGTTAAAAGCGAACAGCAATCCCTAGTATATACAGTGATCCCAAAAGTATAAAAATATCGTTCTATGGTACATTAGTATAGAAATATTTAAGCAGTAACTAACATCGCGAATACAAAAACAAATTATAAAATATTGTTTTTGTTTTACATGTAAGTTAAGCGAACGAAGTCTTCGTTCGAAATCGACGAACAAGCCATTAATCTGTTTTTTTATAAAAAAATTGTTCGGTTAATCGACATATATTTATCGATTTATTCGTTATTCGAAAATCGCCATTTTTAAATTAATTTAAATAAAAGTTTGTGTTTTTTTTTTGATCGATCAATCGAATTATTTTCTAGTATCTACAAACGTCGTTCTGTGGCACTACGTTCATACATTGCAATTGTGTTTCTAAATGCATGACTACCACTTTTTCTTCAATAAAAATAGGTTTTTCTTAGAAGCGACGTATATTGTCTTTTCAATTAAAACACTTGTGGGTGATGAAAGTACATACCAATCAATGACATTAGTTATGGAATAGGGCATCATTTTAATGACCTCTTCTTAAGCTCAGAAATCATCGGTAACTACCATGAATTTCGGGTAAGTTGTTGGTCTGCATCTTTTCTAAAATTGTTGGCATAAATCAGAGGTTAAATGTTGCCTCTTGTTTATTAAAAACAAAAGGTTGCTCAAGTATGAAATTGCATTAATGTTAAGAGATGGTAAACTAAAACGTATCTTCAACCTTTTTTAACGAAAAAAAAAATTAAAAATGAATAAAAAACTCCGTATAAAATTATGAATATTCAATATTACATTGGTTTTAAAAAACTTTTTTGAGAAAAATTACAAAAGATTACAATTTTCGTGGTTACTAGGACATGGTTGACCTCATGGTACTACGCCAAAAAATTGGTTATACCCCTAGTATACATAAGTCCCTAACAAAAATGTGTCTAAATCTAAAGCTCTAGGCTTAGTTCCAGCCACGGCTATAAACAGATCTTAGCCTTCAGCAAAAGCCAGAAACATGATCATAGCCGAAGTAAAAGCAACGATATACCTAACTACAATATTAAGGTATATCCATAATTAGAAGTCATGGTTTTAGCCCTAACCGAAGCAATAGATATTCTACCAAAAATGAAAAAAATTACTAACCTTTTCCATACTTGAAATGAATGGCCTTTTGAATAAATATCTGGACTTTTATTATGTTTCTCATACTTCTACCCTTTCTCCCCTCTCACTATCTATCTCTCTCTCACACTCTATTTGCACTTATGCACACGTCCATTTAACCACATCAGCAGCATCAACTGGCCACAGAAAATAATTCCCAATTCTCACATTCAATCCAATTTCAAAATAAAAAAAAAAAAAACAATAAAAAACAAACAAACAAACAAGCGAACTTAAAAACAACAAAACTTTTAGTTGGATACTCGTGCAGCAAAAAGCAGACAAGAAATAAATAGAAAATTGAAAGTACACAAAGAATGTGTTCAAACGTGCTGCTGTCCGTCTGGAGTTTATTTCGTCTAAACATCAATAAATAACCCAATTGGAATGGGGAACAAAAAGGATATATGTATATACATACATATGTGCAAATATAAAAATAAAAATGCGTTTGTTTATTCAGTATAGACAATTTTCGAGAAATCGGCTATAAAAGTCATTTTTGCATCAAATTATTACTGCTGATGAAAAATTTGCTCATGAAGACAATACGAAAACTAGCTGAATTAACGCTAGTCGACTTAAGCGTCATGACGAAAAAGCAATTCTCTGTAGTTTGTAGAACAAAAAAGGCACTAATAATATATTACACAAGGGAACAAGATTTTTGTTGATAATGAACTTAATGTTGTTTTTAAGGTAATTTGGGACGCTGAATCCAAATCTGCAATTAGTTTTTTTTTTCTACCGTAAGGACCAGTGTTGCCAATTTAGCCATTAAGTGGCTATATCTAGCCAGTTTTCACACTGTTTAGCCATTTTTGAACTTGTTTAGCCATACAATTTTTTTTTGCCGTTTTTAAAATTTAATTAAGACGCCTTTAATTTAAATCACAACTCTTACAATGTTGGAAATCGCTATAATTATGAAACAGCTTTCAAAAAAAGGAACAGTATTTCAATATTAAATTTATAAAATGGATCAACACAAAATTTGTTTGTCCGGCTGGCTGTCCATGTAATAGGTTCTAATCTGAATATGATACCCTTCATAAAGTTGGGGTTGACCGACTATACTTTCTTACTTGTATTTTATTGTAGATTTGGACTCAAAAGGTAGGGTAAATGTTGTGGCGATTATGATTATTATTTAATTCCTATGAGATGAACAATACTATATACTTCAATGCTATCCAAAGGATAGCTAAGGTAAAATGTAACAAGAAAATACAATATAATAGTCTGGTGGTGTATAAAAGTCATTCCTAAAAATTTAAGGAATAGAACTATTAAAAAAAAGCTTTATAAAATACATAACTGAAATGTAACTCATAGAATAAATTCGAAAAATAAAAAAATGTTGAATATAATATAAAGTAACCTACGAAAGGAGATAATTCCCAGTTTCTATTTGTTAAAAATAGTTGAGTTAAATACATTCAATTTATAAAGTATCACTATCCAGTGTGACACAAAGAATGCTGACGAAGGCCGTAGCGGGCCAGAAAATGCATTACATTCTGCTGGTGTCTAATAATTGTAAATTTTTCTGTACATAATATATACTTCAATGCTATCCAAAGGATAGCTAAGGTAAAATGTAACAAGAAAATACAATATAATAGTCTGGTGGTGTATAAAAGTCATTCCTAAAAATTTAAGGAATATAACTATTACAAAAAAGCTTTATAAAATACATAACTGAAATGTAACTCATAGAATAAATTCGAAAAATAAAAAAATGTTGAATATAATATTTATTTACGTTCATTAAAGTTCAACAAGTTGATCTGAATTTACAATTTCATCGTAACCAACTTTAAATGAATTATTTCTGTTTTGTTATTGAATTTTAATGTGTTTTTATTTAAAAAAGATTTTAGCCAATTTTTAGCTATTTTTTCCCGTAAATTTAGCCATTTTTGGTCACCAAGTTTTGGCAACACTGGTTAGGACCAAAACTAAGGCATTTCCGCCACATATTTGGCATAACTTGAAAACGGTTCCCCATCTTCAGTTAAAAAAAAAAAATCAAAATTCGTCAACGATATTATCTTTAAGCCGTGCTTACATTGGTTTTTAATTTGCCCAGTAGTTTAAGAGATATCGTCGAAGTTTTGAAAAAGAGAACAATTAAAAAAAATTTAATTTTTGTTTTGTAAAATTTCATAAAAAATAAAAATGTGACAAAAAATAACAGTTTTGGTTTGAAAATATTTAACTGCCTGCCCCACAATGTCGTCAAGAAAATTTCTTTCGTATTTTTAAATTGAAAACAATAAAAAAAAACTAAAATTTGTTTTCAATATAAATATACGAAAGAAATATTCTTGTCGACATTGTGGGCCAGTTAATATACATTTTTCGAATCAACTAAGCTTTATTTCATTGTAATCGGTGCATAATTTTTGATTTTATTCACAATTTACTAAGAAAACTGAATTGATAAAAATCCCAATACCAATACAAAACTAAAATTTATTAAAATGTGTGTGTTTTCTGCTGTTCTATTTATGGACGTTTTTTGCTTCACTTAAAAATGAGGTGCATTCACGCCACGCGTTCATCGATTTTTATGATCCATGTCTAATTTTGTTCATAGGTTATGTGACTTTACGTAAAATTTATGAGACTCATGATACAAAATTTTAATTTTCTTTCGCTTAATGAAGAGTACAGCTATTATTTTGTGAACTTTTAATTTTTTAAAAGAAGTCACAAATACGATTTGTAGATGTAACTTAAAAACGCGAGCTGACAGAGAAAAACTGAGATTAGATTTGACATCAGCGACCTCACATCAGTAAAAGAATAAAACGCAAGAGATATGGGATCGGACATAAAGCAATATTCCCTGTTTTTAAGGTAAAAAATAAAAATTTTCGTTTGGGACTCTTTAGTGAAAGCAAAACCCAATTTAGGGTTTTTATTGTTGTTTCAATGTAAATTCCTTAACGAAAGTTTTATTTTAACAGGCATATAATATATCCCTTTACGATAACCACATGTTGCAAGAGCTGTTAAAAAAATATTAACCACGGGTCGAAAACCATTTTTTTTTTGATCGATGCAGAACGCATTCACTAGAGCACGCTCTTCTTTGCAACAGGATCTACAAAATAAACATGATTAGTTTGGCTTCAAAAATAAGCGGAGTATGTTCCCAAGAGAAAAGAAGCTAAGATCATAGCTAACAATGGCCAATACAAAACTTGCCGAAAGTCCTTGTGAAAAATCACTGCAACAAAGCTAACACATATATAAAATTATTTTCCTACCGACTCTATAAAACATTTTTCCCATGATTTTTTTCTCCACTTGAGTTGTTTGTCTATGTATATTGTCTACACCAAAGAAAAACTACAGTTTTCCATTTAACTCTGCTTAGCATTGTACGAGTGTAAATAGGAGCATATGTGGTGTTGGTATTCTTTTGTTGGACAGTGTACATATGTATACACATGTGCTTTTTTCTTCGCTGTTGTTTTGTTCTGTTATGGTGTTGAAACTCTATGGTACAAATAAAACAAACTTCACACGGTCACACATTAAATACATGTTTGCCTTTGTTCATGCAATAGTTTTCGTTTCATTTGTATATGGGACTTCAAATATATAAAACGGCATTTTGTGGTTAATCAAAAGCTGGTAACAGATCAAAGAAGATAAAAATATTATGGCCAGCAGATAGTTAATATAACCAAATTTACAAATTTATCCACTATTATTCGTTACAATTGTCCAATTCAAAAGCTTGTAGATCGTCGTATTCGTTGTGTAATCGTCTAATTATACAATACATATTTAAGGGATTTACAAGGTGTCATAAAGACATATGTCTTAAAATAATAACATAAAAAATACGACTGTTGCGAACAACCCTTCATAATTTAGTGTGCTATTTTGAATATAAATCAGCGGATTTAAAACAAATATAAAAAAAAGACATATACCTAAAATAAAAATATTTTTTAGTTCTAATCCATGAACTAATAAATTAAATTAGATCTTACCTGACTATTTTCCATTTTTCAGACGCACACCATGGTCCTTAGTCGGTCTAATTTGACAACGCAAGTGATTTGTTGCAAAATTTGCTAGCCGCAGGTTATATACGGATGTAAGCCTGATAAATCTTTACCATCAACGGCGACGGCTACAAAACCATTCAGCGCTGGTCTCTTCTGATTAATTACGGCAGCACAATAAACATAGCAAGCAAAGTTCTATTAATTTAGGACACTTTTTGTTTACAAAGCAACAACAACATTTTTAAACCATCTCTACAGATAATATTGGACTACGTGGTCCATTGTGGCTTAAATGGACTACTTACAACATGGTCCAATCTACTGTAAAATGGACCATGTTATAAGAAATTAACATGCAGTGCTGCTAACAACTGCATGATGTATACTTTTCTATAGTTTACAGTATTACACATTGGTAGCCCTGATGGTGTCCATTATTATTTGTTTATTTAAAAGTGAAAGTTTGTGAAAGTTTGTGAAATTTGTGATAAAAAAGGTAAAAAAATTAAAAATACCAAGTAAATATATAAAAGCAATAATAGACTACAGTGCACGCGATAAAAGGCGATTAGTAAAAAATGAAAAATGCTTAAACTATCCCTTTAGTGTACTCCATACTGTAGTAACATGGAGTACTTTTAAAACTAACCCACTTTAGTACTCCATGGAGTAGTTTAGGGACTACTTCGGTGGGTTATATGGTCCTCTCCTAGGACATCGTAATGTTAAATGGACCACCTTTTGCCCATATATTTGGAGTAGTTTTGGGTACTCCTACTCCTTGATAGACTACTCTTTACATGCATGTATGGACTAGTCTCGTTATCTGCAGGGATTGTAAAATGTTAAAACATTATGACAATATAACATGATAGTACACCTTGTAAATACCCCAATTGTATATTGTATTTGTTGGTAATTTTCATACAAAAGTATTGTCTTATTATACGATTGATTTTTATGTGTTTTGAAAAATGTTGTATTTATGCCAGACCTGTAAGTTTTCGATTTGTTTGGTGAATTTGTAAAAATCGTTTTAAAATGTGATAACTACCACCACAGATTTAATTCTTCTGAATGACTAATATTTATATGTTTGATATATTTCAGTTTATTTTTTAAACTATTTTAATAAAAATTGCTTATCAATTAATATTTATTAACATATCAACTCAAATTAAAACTCCCATACCTGGTTTAATTTCATGCTATCAACCAATATGAATGGTAAATCCCATTAAAGAAGCAGAAAATATAAAAATACAAGATTGAAGGAAAAACTTATAACTTAAATTATATAATATGTTTTTTAGTTTTATTTTTCATAATTTTTTTATTATTTGGTTAAAAGAAATTTGTTAATCTTCTTAAATAGTTTACTCAAAGTGAATTGACAATGTACATTGAATTGATATTTTCCTTTTTTCACATTAAGCAATACGACAAAGTAAGGATACAAAAAATTTGTCTATTCACAAGTGCATAAGCAAAAATTAAATTTTTGTAAACGATAAGCCATACATACGGCAGATCCTGTGAATTGGACAAATTGTATATCATGGAATCAGTCCAGCATTAAGGTTAACTTCAAAATTAATAAAGATATAAAATTTATTGATATCAAATTTATGAAATATTTCATTTCGGCCAAAGATTTTATACTCATTTTCTTTATCTTAGACTGGGGACCTTGGATCAAATGTCAACTGATATTTTTAAAATAAAACTCATTTTGTTGGCGGAAATCTGGGCAGTTTCATCGATCTTGACGATTTTTAAAAAACATTTAATTGCGATTTCTGAAAAGTAAGTATACATGGTCTAGGGGAATGTTCTTGAAATCAAAATCACGTGAAATTGAAATCGAACTAATTTGGAAAACTCTCCCGTGTTCAAAATTCCTAAAAATATTTCCTTTTATATATCTCATACTTTGAGGACCACTTTGTTATACCTAAACTACTTTCGAAATCGGGAAAAGCTACGTTAGCTTTTACGAAAATTCAATTGAAAATCTTCATCGATTTCAGTTTTACGTGATTTCGATTTCCATAACATAGTATTAAAACGAAGCTACAAACAAAACAAGCCATAAAAGATTAAAATCTGTTACCAACTTTTGATTTTATTCACAAAAGTGGAAAAGTATAATTAGTTTAAGGCCCGTTTTCACGACTTACCTTTAAAGTTCGATATATTTAACGCTATCTTTAGCACTAGTGAGGAATAAAGTTACCTTTAACTATTTTTCGTTTTCACAACTTATGTATAAAATAAACCAAAATAAAAATACGAACTGGCAACTACGTACTTTTTTTACATTTACAAAATGTACGTATAATTGGAGTTGCCATATATAAAAAATATGTGAATATAATATGGCAATCTCAAATCTAAACCTTAAACGACAAAAGTTAAAGTTAGAGCGTTCCTCTCTTTAGCTTATCCTTCGCTTTTAGATTAAAGGGAACTTGTGACTTTTTTGCATTAAAATTTTTCCAATATTTTTCAAAATAAAAAATTTTAATGACCAATTTCTCCAATTCTTTTTAAATATCAATTCATATTTAAATATAATTTTTCTTATAATTTTATTTTAATTTGACATAAATTTTAAACATAAATTGTTATTTAAACAAATTAGTGGAATTGGCCATTAGAGGGTCTGCTTTTTGAAATTGTGAAGTCAGAAAATAAGGACCAGTATACTTTTCATATCAAAAATTAAAAAATTGAGATTACATCTTATTTTGACAATTTATAAGAAAAGTTATATAGATTGTATCGAAGCATGTCCTTTTCTATGTTTTAATGTGACCTCAAATTTCTGTAACAAAAAACAGCGGGTTCACTATTTGAATTTCGCCAAGATATCGTTAATGAAATAGAGCCGAATTAAGGAATTTAAAAATTAAATTTGTAAAGCTGATGTTTTTTATTTATCGTATATTAACAAATATTTTTGTAGCCATGAATATGACTTGAAATCAGCTGTAGCTCCTGTGGTGAAAGCATTAAGTGAACTAAATTTTAAGTTCCAACCTTCAAGGTGAATTATAATAGAATAAAAGGAAAAGGAACTCGGAAAAATACATGACATTGTTCCAGATATAATTCCCATCAATGTGGGGGTTAACCCGAAAAATGATTTGAGAATACTTTTATCTACTCACTTTAGGGAAAATTGGGGAGATAATAAAGACTTGCAATTTCAAATTTCGGTCTTGGACAATAATAATATTGAATTAGGAACGGAAAAATGCAATGGCGAGTTCTTGATGCCTTTAACGTCTAAGCCAATTGGACTTGGTGTTGTTTTCAACTTTTCTATCTCGAAAGCTACATTAGATAGGACTTATGGAAATTCACACATCTATAAATTCCAACAGTATAAAAACGTTTTTTGAAAAAGATGTAAATTGGTGTAGTTTCTCTCTCCCCTACAGAACTATTTTTACATTTTTTAGCACTGTTTGCATAATTTCAATAAATTAATATAACCTTTAAAATATACTAAAGTTCAATGATCCCATACGGATTGAAGCAAAACTCGTTTCTTTCGAAAGTTCGTAACAAAACTCGTTCGTTCCAAAATTAAATCCATTATTTTTCTTTATTTCAATTGGTTTAAATTTCTAAACGGTTGAGTTATAAGTCAAGAATGTCATAACACTTTAGAATTAAAAAAGTTCAACTCATTTGGTCTATTGAATCGGGCGGTATATGTTTTTTAAATTTTTTCCAAAATCAAAATAAAATATCTTGCAGCTTTCCTACTCAAATGTTAGTAACTAGTAGGTTAAAGCTCAATGCGCGGCACGTTAGAATTAAAATATCGATTTGAAGTTTTTACAGAATCATTATCCTGCTATATTTAACCATTTAACAGGTACTAAATTAAAAAAGAGTTTAAAGTCAAATAAAAACTGGTCTCTTAAATAATGCTAGGTTAGAGTAGGAGTCGGAGTCGGAGTTGGAGTCGGAGTCGTACTTAAAAAATTTCAGCAAAAGGAGTCGGAGTCGGAGTTATAACTATTTCTTAACGACTCCACAGCCCTGCAAAAAACTAATTGAGGCCGGTCATACATTTTATCTTACTTGGGGCGACTCCTGGGCATTTATGGGACTTTTTTTCAATATATTTCTAGTCTGCATTGAACATTTTGTATGGGAGCCCCCTTAAAGAATAGAGATAGCGATTAGGTATGTTAGAAAAAAATTTCCAAAAAAAAATTATGTTTTTAAAACGACTGCTCATATAAAAAAAGGAAATTTTATTTTTAATTTTTTTTTTTTAGTAATTTCAATAAACTAAACCGTTTTTGATTTATGCGAATATATGTTGTACAGCCTCCTCCATTTTCGAAATAACGGTATATCTCGAAAACCAGAGCTAACCTAAGAAAACGGTTTGCACCATTGGATTCAGCGTACCCGAATTATGCTAAAACGCCATGTGCCCGGCTTGTCTAATTTTGCAACTAGCACAGTGTTATTAGTATTATGGTAATTTTGTTTAACTGTTTAACTGTTTATGGTTTTTAATCCAAATTTTGATATTTCAATCAGGCTAATTAAATATTTCCGAATTACATGTTCAACCTAATTTCTTCTTAACCTACAAATTATAAACAATCTAATATTGTAATATGTGTGTTAAATTTCTGGTACACTCTCTATTTAGAGCTCTACCAGTTATATATTTCGAAAATTTCTTTCTTGAACCATTCGTGATGTGACCTGGTTCGAAACTTTAAAAGATAATCAAATTGTGTTTTCTTACTTCATCAACAGCTTTATATAGTTAGACTATCACTTGTGTTTATTTTAATATTTAGCGGCTTTTTGGTTCCGTCCTGATCTGCTCCAATAGATTTCTATTGTATTTTATTTTTTTTTTTCATTTTCTACTTCCATGTAGTTTGGCACACAAAAACACATTAATATATAAGAATTTTTTCCATTTATTTTTAATTTTACTATATACAGGGTGGCTAGAAAGGAACAATTATTAAGTTCTTACAAAGAAGAAAATTGGAAGATATTGAATTTGGCGAAGCCGGCGGCCAATTAGGTCTCCGTCTAAAGAAATAATTAATGCGCTTACCCAAAATATCCGTAACAGCTCCACTGCTTACCAGGTTTTATGACCTGTTTCCCACAAAGGTCCCGCCAGTGTTAATTTTAATACCCTTTTACAGTGATCACCATCTAACATGTACCATTAATTTTTGAAGATGTTGACATCTTCCCATAAGTCTTACTTAGGGCTAAAAATCAACATTCTTACAAGATGTATATAAGTATATATATTATATTCGTTCCTTTTACTCCTCTGGGGAGCATAGATATGCGTATGATGATTATTTCAGTTTAACTACTAGAAAAAAAGGCAAAAAGTTCTATTATTATTGTTGCATCACTGACAAAATGACGTTTGCTTTTAAAGCTGCGTTACCATTTGTCCAGTTTTCCATTTTTCAATGTTTTTTATTTAATATTTGTTATATTTTTTTAACAAAATTAATTTTAAATAAATGTTTCTGTTTTCTAAATAAATGATTTAGTCAAGATCGAGGTCTGTCTTTCTCTTTAAGTTCTTTATTTTTAAATATTTCGACATCCTTTGAATGCCAACTTCAGGAATACCACGTCACAAAAATACACAACAATTTATTTGTAGGTCTATTGTTGCACAATTAAAGCCTGACCTCGAGCTTTACTTAATTATTTATTTATAAATTAAAATAAAAAAGTTCGATTAACTAGAACTTTAAAAAAAATGTTTGTGTTTTCCTTAAAAATGCTTTTGTAGAAAAAAAAATTTTTTTTTAGAATGGTGAAATTTTTGTTTGATAGTGGACTTTAGATTTGATGAATAAAAACGAGTGTTTCACATTTTCTACATCTTCCATGGGTTTCATCTAAATATTGGTGAGTGTAAAAAGATTATATTTGGCGAATTCAGGTGCAGACAGTACCTGGAATACGGCAAAAATCCAATATTGGAAGATTTTCGTGTTCTCCAGCGATCGCGGCTGACCTTATCTAGCCCCGGTTGCACTGCAATTTACTGATTATTGGTTGGGACCTCCTTTAGTTACCGTTTTCAAAATACAGAATTATTTCCATTTTTATTTTTAAATCTCCCACTGTGCAGCAAACAGCAAAAATAAACAGAATATTATTTAACGTTTGGCTCACACACCCATGTACGATATCTATTTTTTAGTGTTTGTATAGACGAACACAGCCCTTAATACCGTTCGTAATTATTTTCAAGAAAGATCCGAACATTATGTACTGTTCTGTCTTCGTAAAAAAACTGAACAATTTTGGTAATACTGTAGCAAACATTATGTAGTAATGTTCTATAATGTTTCTGTTTTTACATTGTTAAAGAAATGAACGAACAAAAATTTTTCGTATGTGTATTTTGTTTTTGTTAAAAAATTTTTGGCTTTTTTACCAGCCAAAAGCGACGAACATTAATGAACCGAACCAAACACAATGAAGTTTGTGGTTTTAAAAAAAAACCGAACGGAATTAAATGTTCTCATCTTTTTGTTGAGTTGGATAAGAACAGTATTATTTTTGTGTTCTAAAGATGACAAACAGGGAAACGTTATTTTTTTTTTAATAATTTTCTACACAAACACTATAAGCGTTTGTGTTTTCTAAAAATCTACCAAACCGTACACTAAGGAGCGATGTTTAGTGTTTATTTTTTATAGTTAGTAACTGCATTATCGAAGTAATTTTTAAATAGATATGGATCAATAACTCTTCTGTAAAATCTTTCACACCAAACTGTACTCTTAAGATGATATAATTGCAGCTAATTGAGAAAACGGTGATATGCTCGTTGCGTCAAAACAATTGTTCGTCGGGTTTCTTAGTATATATAAATTATTTTGCTTCGTTGTTTCAGAGTGTGACTGTACAACAATCTGAAAACATAAAAGAAAATCCTATTAAAATAATAAAGTTTCTTTTGCACCACCCTGTATGCTGGTTTTATTTATTTATTTTTTCCTTCTTCCTTTCTATGTGGTCGTGACGATGTCCTGCAATTGATTGGATCTGGGTTCATTTATTTGTCTGCAGGAGTTTTATAACGTTAGTAAAATAAGAATAAAACCAGAAAACAAAATTTATTGAACCAGGAATACGAAAAGGAAAAATAAAAACAAATTAAAAAATAAAATGTTTATTAAAAAAAATTAAATTTAGTTTAACTAGACTAACAAAACTTTAGTAATTTTTACTATTTCTATATTAACATAATAATAAAAACTGTTATTCTTTAATAAATCTTCTTCACTGTGCCATTGACTACCTAATGAAATTGCCAAAAAAAAAAAAAAAAATAAAATATAAATTGTTTCATAAACTTTTTTTAAATGCGGCTCAAGCAACAACAAAACTTTGCAAAAAATTCATATATTTTTGAAAAAAAAGCTAAAAAAAACTCATAATAATTTCCAGCTGTGCAAATGAATTACACCAGGCAAAAAATAACACTGGAAAAAAGGCCAGAGAAATTTTTATTTAACGTTGGCATTAACCACATACCAACGTATCAAGTACCGACTATTACTGGCGGTGGTTACAATCAAACAAATTGAGCAATTAAAGGACTTGTTTGGCCAAAAACAACAAAAAATATTTACAAATACAAACACACTTACACTTACACAGCCAAATTAAATTGCATAAAATATTATGAAACCAGTGACTCTAAATTAGTATTTAAATGGCAAATTAAACCGAAATTTAATATAATTAATTATGATTTTATTAATTGGCAAAAAATATTTATGTAAAATTGCACCATTAAATAATTGGGAATTATTTTACTTAAAAAAAAAAAAATGAATATTATAAATATAAAAATATGTTGTAAGTTATTTTAAATTATAGCAGGTAATTTTTAAAACAATTACGTGCCGTTTTGTTATTTGATGCCTAAAAGTTTAGTTGATTAAATTTAGAATTAGTTAATTCAATAAAGAAGCAGAACACTTATTTTCTTGTGTTGTTTTGATGTAGTCACCTCTAAGAAAACTAGTTTTAACGATAACTTTGTAAACATGGTTGCTTCAACCATACTTTATTTACTATATTTCGAAGAATAAGCAGTTTCATAATGTAGCGTTTGGCAGCTCTTGATCGGTGGGAAGTAGTAAAATACCCAAAAAATTATCTTCTCAAACGGGGCACATTTCTTGTTAAATTTCTTCATTGATCAGGGTTTACACGCTTCAACTTTGTTTTGATCAATTTCTTTTTGATATTCCTGACGAAATAATTACACGCAGCAATCTGTTTCAACTTTTTTCGATTAAATATGAGGCGCTGAGTTCCAAAACTCGTTACTTGCATTTTTTAAAAAAATTATGATGGCAATGAATTTTGATAGATAACTCTGCGCTGCTTGAGTATCTGAAGTGAAAAAGAAACAAGACTCTTCCCTTGCCCTCCTTAAATTACATTGAAAATTGGAGTGAGTTCCAAAATTTTTTCTTTGCACTGTCTAGTGTGAAACAAAACTGCTTCCTTGCATAGAACAGAATAAAACTCGTCCCTTGCAGCCATAATCTTCCTTTATTGTAAATTATTCTTATTCTTTTGTGTTGTTGTCGTATTTTTGTCGTGTGTTTCTACCGGCAGATAGGATTTTTTTGGCGCATCGAAAAGAAAATTAGAAAAGTCTATACTATGATTAATCCATATGAATTCGGAACAGTCTATAAAATCATTTGGTAAGTTGCTGTCGAGGACTGTAAGGCAGAGGTTTTATCTGTACTCGAAGCAACAGGTGGGCTGCATTTTAAGTCTGCCACAAGCAAACGAATCATTATCGAGAAAAAGAAAAACAAAAGGTTAATTTTTTTTACAGGGATTGGAGCACTATCGGTCAATAGTAACTAGTGCAGCTCCAAAAAGTATTTTAAAAAAAGTGATAAAACTAGCACTGATTGAGCCACGCCGATTACCTTGTATTATTAAGAAAAAATTAGAAAAGTTGGTTGACGTGAACAAACTTCTTCAAAAGTAGTTTGGTATACAATGATGAGGAATAGAAAGTTTAAAATTTTACCGTGATATTTTGGATAGCAACGGTGCAAGCAGCGAGTTTCGGAACTCATGAGGAGCTGCGTTAAGATGCTTCAACAACAGCAATTTTACTTACAGCGGGCTATGGATCAATACAAGAAAAAAAGAAAACAACAATACTAACACCAACGCCCTTATATTAAATGAAGTAGTCATCGAGGAGTCATATTCGGGATGTACAATTTCAATAGTGATGCGGATAAAGATGTAAAATCGAATAGACAAAGCTAGTAAGGACACAAACTTTGTACGGACATTATGGGTGAATCCACCTTAAGAACAATATTCCAGAATTAACTAACAATTATATACCCTTTCCATCTGTGCTGAAGGTTATAACCAGGGAAACCAGAAATATGCTCTAAAAAACACGTTTTATGGGCATTAAATATGAAGTAAAAACTTGAAAATATGCGCTGAAAATTGTTAAAAATATGCCCCAAAAAATTCAAAAATTGCTAATTTGAAAACAAAATATTTAACAATTTAATAACAGTTCCATTTAATAAAAACAATCATAAAATTATAATCGGTAAAGCCTTAACTCAATACTATTTGCAGACGATTTTTCGAGATGTTACCCTATTTGGAAATGATGGGCCGTCATCGGCTCACAAAAACAGAGTAATGTTAAGAGGTTAAAATTCATATAAGAATTATTTGTGCCGAATATTATCTTGATATTAATATCCAGATTTTTCATCTTAAAGGGATTTTAGGGACGGTCGATAAATTGTTTATTAATGTCAACATTTAAAAGGAAGTTAAAGCTTTTTATATATGGGAACTTTGTGCAAATGTGAACCGACTCTTAAAGAATTAAATTTGCAGCCAAATATTTTTGGGTCGAATTTAATCTAAACACCAATATAATTAAATAAATGGCTTATCAACACAAAGAGTCTAATTTAAAAAGAAGTTTTTATGGAGAATATGTGAAATTGCAGACCAATTCTCACCATTTACATAGCCTTCGTCCTTATTTTTGTGGAAGAAATATTAGTATATATATGATAATATCTGTGGTATTTTGACAAAACAACTTAAGTCGAGATTAGATAGCAAAAAAGATTTAAAAAAAAACTCGGTTAAAAAAAGGATGTTTATTAAAAAATAAAATAAACCAAAATTAAAGAAAAATTTCTTTTATATGTAGTACAAAATTTTAGAAACATAAACCAAAATGTTTTTTTTTGTATAAAAATTCGTATGATTAACAACATTTTTTCAACTTTTTTAATTTGACTTAAAATGTTTTGTCAAAATGCCACAGATATTTATACCAAAGTATACAATTAAAAAGTGTATTTACCGAATTTGATCAAGTAATCTACAAGATTGCAACTTGTACTTTGCGCACAAGGTTAACATGACCAGGCAACTAGCCAGACGGACGGATGGATATCGTTATATCACTTCAAAAAGTGTTTCTAAATTGATATAATAAAATATTGGTCCAGATTTCTATGTAATATACACATCGCCAAAAACGTACATACGGGCATGTTCTGACAATCGCAAAACGCTTAACATTGGCGATTCTGACTTAAATTTGCAAATTAGGCGTTCTGTAAATCGCAATAGCAAGAAGTTTGGCGACTTTTAATTGCAAAAGAGATCTAGAATGTTTGTAAAAAAACTATGGCAGATCGCAAGCTTAACGCACGAGTTTAAGAACACCATAAAATAAATCTGGCGTTTTGCTATTTCAAATCGAGCGATTGTCAGAACATGGCCGATAATTGCTTTTTCCTTAACTTTTTCTTATATATAAAATTGTAAAGTTTAAAATAATATTAATCTTTAACTTCAACCTGCCAAAATATTGCAAAAAAATTTTTTTTTTGTTTCGAAAGTTCGCGTGGGCATCTAGAAAATTTAACATGTATCAAAATATGCCTCAAAAAGGCAAAATATGCGCTTAAAACTTAAAAAAAATGCTGCAAAAAGGCTCTTTCAACCAAATTAGGAAAAAAAAAGATCCAAACGGTCAAATATGCACTAATAAATCGTTGACAAAATTCATAAAGAGCTCTAAAACGGATAGATAAATTGTTTCTGCCTTCATTGGTCGCACAAGGAAAAACATGCAATTGCATATTTTTGGTTTTCCTGGTTATAACAAATACTGATTTTGCTCTTAAAACATAAAGTTGAATAAAACAAATTCTGCTTTTCAAATCTTAATTTTAAGGTTATTAGTAGGGCAACCTAAAAAAAAAGGCAAATGCTTATTTTTTGGTTTACAAGATAGAAATATTTTGATTGAACACAAATTCCGATCATAAGAAAACAAAGAAAATGAGCTATATTTGTTAGGGGTTTTTTTTTTTGCTTATTTTGGCAATATCGGCTTTTTCTTAGTTGTTTTTGCGATATCGGCTTTTTTTTGCTTATTTTCCATTTTAAGATAATTTTTCATTTTCTTCATACAAAAAAAAAAACTTATTTAATAAAATTTTGCAAAATTCGTTATTATTATTTTTTTATGTGCAACTTGTTTTATGTTATTATACCTACACTAAAGAGAGGAGAGTGGAGAGGGTATTATGCCATTGTACTGATGTGAGAAACACCTTAAAATATTGGTCCTAAAGTATACCGATCAACTCAGAATCACTTTCTGAGTCGATCTAACGATGTCCGCCCGGCTGGCTGGCTGTCCATGTAACCTCGTGCGCAAAGTACAGGTCTCAATTTTAAAGATAATTTAATGAAATTTGGTACGTGGGTTCTAATTGGCACAAGGGCGAATCGGTCAATAATTTAATATAGCCCCCATACAAGCTGCTATCCGGAAGAGGGTGTTTGTGCCCACTATCAAACCAATTTTAATGCAATTAAAGACATATGTAGATAGATCTATATTTAAGGTATGCATTTTTTTAAAAATAAGACCACGAGGAGAGATAGGGGGCAATTTATTCTCTACTATTTAACCGATTGTAATGAAATTTTAAACATAGATAGATCCCTATTCATATAGTCATGCACCCTCGAAACTTGTTGTTAAATACTGTGGTGTTAGGTAACATACGGTCGGGCTTGACCGACTATACTTTCTTACTTGATTTTTATGCAACTCTATCTTAGCGGTACTGTAGTTTATTTTATAGTGTTGTGTATTATTTTTATGTGTTTATGTTTTTAGTATTAAGCCTTTTTATCAACTTATTTTATTATTTGCTTGTTTAAGACCTTTTCTCTCGAAAATTCCATAGCTGTATTCTTATGATCAAATTCCTCAGTCTGTAACATCCTTTACCATCATACTTTGTAACGTCTTATTTCTTTTTAAATATAGTTTTTGTAAAAAGTAACGTCTGTTAGTTCCCCTTCTCTCTGTTTTTGGTATAGTAACGTCTTATTTTTTGGCTTTTTTTAATATAGTTTTAGCTATTAAGAATTTCTCTGTATATCAAATATTGTTAATTTCTGGGGTTTTACACGAAGTTGTAACAAAATTGGAAACAAAAAATTTTTCTTTGGTTTTCTAAGTGAACATAATTATGGACCGTAAGAAAAATGTCCCGTGTTCCACAAAATTAATACAAAATTTAAATCAGTTTCATTAAAAAATGAAGGATTTTCGGTATTAAAAGACATTAGGGATATTTTGGGAGGCAAGCAGAATTATGAGTCCAATCGTATAAAATATACTTTAGAGCAAATACTCAATTTTAAATATGCTCCCTTAACATCTGTAGACGTAGGAAGAACTTTTTCTATGTACAAGAACTTGCTAACTCAAACAGACATAGTTTTCTTTTAAAAAATTTATTGCATCAACTTATAAGGGGTGATTTTTTTTAGAGCTATAGGAAAGTTTTAAAAATAAAAACACATAAAATTCAGAAAAATGCATGAAATCTTTATTTGAATCGATAGTACGGTCCATATAATTTAATGTTTGAAAATTATTTCATGCAAATGTTGACCGTGACTGCGCCTGAAATGGTCCATCCGCTTAGTCCAATTTTGGCATACTCTTTCCAACATTTCGGCCGGTATCTCATGAATAAAGGCTTCAATGTTGTCTTCCAATGCGTCAATTGAAGCGGGCATGTGTGTATAGACATGAGCTTTAACATAGCCCCACAAAAAAATAGTCTAAAGGCGTTAAATCGAACGATCTAGGCGGCCAATTGACCGGTCCCGAACGTGAAATAAAATGTTCACCGAACTCGCCTCTCAATAAGTCCATTGTTAAGCGTGCTGTGTGGCATGTGGCACCGTCTTGTTGAAACCACATGTCATGCAAGTCAAGCTCTTGTATTTTGGGCAAAAAAAAGTTTGATATCATCTCACGGTAGCGAACACCATTCAATGTTACGTTACGATTCCCATCATCTTTGAAGAAATACGGTCCAATGATGCCACCAGCCCATAAACCGCACCAAACTGTTACTTTTTCTGGATGCATTTATAGCTCTTGCAATGCTTCTGGCTGATCTTCACTCCAAAATCGACAATTCTGCTTATTAACGTACCCATTGAGCCAAAAATGAACTTCGTCGCTGAACACAATTTTTCGATAAATATTTTGATAATTTTTGATAATAAAATTCAATAATTTGCAAGCATTGTTCGTTTGTAAGACGATTCATGGTTAAATTATAGACCAAACTGAAGATGTTTGACAGTGAAACAAAACACGAAACGTGCGTCAGCTGTTTAAACCAGTGTTGCCAAAAAGATAATAGCTAAAAAATCACCCGATAATTTACTACAACAACGTATTAAACGAATTAAGTGGAAAATAAACAAGTTTAAATTGCTTTTTTTAAATTTTAACAGCTTATATTCATGTTTTTAAACGCTTTTTTAAGAGCTTAAAACTGTTGTTAAGTTCTTTTTTTTGGTTGCCCTAGTTATTAGTATTGTGGTTATTTTGTTGAACTATTAATGGTTTTTAATCCAAATTTTTTATATTTTTAATTAGGCTTAGTTCATCAAAATTCATTTTCATTAAATTATTTTTATGAAGAAAGGAATTTTACAATATGAAAATTAATAAAAATTGTTATTGTAGTGCGTGCGATCGAAACATGTCAGGGTAACCTGCCGGCCAGGGTTCGAGCCCGGCTACAGTCAAGAATGAAAAATTGATTTTCAAAAACAATTTTAATTAATTTTCATGTTGTAAAATTCCTTTCTTCATAAAATCAATTTATTGAAAATTAATTTTGATGAATTTAAGCCTAATTAAAAATATTAATTTTAAAGTTTTCAAAAAGTTGGCTTGAAAATATGTAGAGATTCATAAATATGCATACAAACCCACAGTAGCAATGTCCGTGACTAAATTACGGCATTCAATATAAATCGAAATTACAATACAATTCAAATGGAAATTTCGAATGAAAATCTCGCTTTATGTCTTTATTGGAGCAAACTTTCTTCTTAAGTCTTAAGTGGTATTTTAAATAAAAAAAAATATTTACTTGATAAATTGCAAAATATGCAAAAATTTGCAAAAAAAAAAAATAATTTTTCCAAAGTTCAAACAACTTTCTCCTGTTAATAAATTTATCAAAAAAACACGTTTTCTACGTTATAATTACGAACCATATTTTATGTACAAATACACAATAGCAAACATATTTTTAAATAAACGATAAAATCACGAACTATGGAATATATTTTCAAAAAATTTTATATTTCTTAGTTTAAACTGTAACACGTCAAAAAGCTTAAGATACTCATTTCTCTCAAAGATCAAACTCATGTGATAAAATTAAACAAAGATTAATTTATCTAAATACTATAAGTATCACTGTTTTTTTTTTTTTTTTTTTTTTTTTTGCAAATTCTTTGTATTAAAAAAAATATTTAAAATTTATTATAAAAACCCAAGTTATTTTCAAAAAAGTAAACAGTTTTCAACTTCAACATGAATAAGAAGCTTTTAATTTGCTACTTTTTATTGGTGGCATCTTTCTGCGTAACGGCCAAAAGAAGGAAATGTAAGAAACGGGAGGACTACTTGTTTAGCAATTACGCACGTTAACGTTCGAATAAAAAAACACTGAGCTTGAAAAATATTTTTCATATAAAATTCTATACGAACATTTTCATACGAAATTGCTGGACAGGCAGTTAGTTAACTTGAACTTTTAGTAAATTCATTATTTTTCTTACAGCTTTAAGGTTACACGCAACTCCTTTATATCGTTCCCTGGAACCGGATTTTACAGCCACCGATGAGGAAGTGGAAGAGCCCAAAGTACCCACAAAAACTAAATTATTTGTTGTAAAACCCCGTAGCAATGCGGCCGATGAGGGACGTTTTTTCAAACATATACTTTTGTATAGAAGTCTATTGCAACCCCAATCATATTATCCGCAACCCCAATCAAATTATCCGCAACCCCAATCAAATAATCCTGGTTTTACGATGCCCTTTTTGATTATTACTAATCCAACGAATTTGACAAACATTAATAATAATTCATTAAATAATGCACCTGCCGTAGCAGCAGCCCCCGTAGCAGTAGCCCCCTTAGCAGCACCTGCAGGTGTACGCATTGCTTACATACCTGATTCGCAGGCTTTACCCTATCCAATACCCATGCCTACACAGGTATATCAACAGCGTCAACAACATCTTCCTCAAATTGTTTATGGGTTACCTTTGAGTAGTGGTATTGAAAATGTACGTAGACGTAATCGTTTCGATAATGGAAATGGTAATAATGTTGAGTATTTCTATCAGAATTCTGAGACGAATCCTAAAAATAATATCTTTTCAAATTTTGCCAACAGCTTGAGGAGAGTACAGTTTCTTTAATTCAAAAATTTAAAGATAATTGTCTTAAGGAATTTTTTTTAATTAATAAAAAAATATAATTTTTGAAATTTTGTTTTTTATTAAAATTTTTTCACATCAAAGTTCAATCTTCAGCGGAGCTTAAGTCAATTGGCCTAAATAACTTTGATCTATAACGAGGTAAAATTACAAAATACATCAATTTCTCTTGGCTACTTTTTGTTTATTTTTCCGATTTTAGGAAAATTAAAAAGAAAATAATACGAAACCAGTTATAAAGTATGGTAGGGCAAGCGCAACTATATTATACCCGTCAATACTTGTAAATATAGACAGAAAAACCCACAGTGCGTTCATCCTTTTTAAAATTGCAATTTAATTTAACCCTTTCGCACCTATTGGGACATATGTATCCCACTGCATGTTCCCAGAGTCTTAGTATTAAAGTTTTTCACTTTAATAGATTCAAAACTGTCCCATTTAGTTATTAAGACGTTTAAGTACAAATATTATATACAAGTCTGGCTTATTATCAAAACACGTGTAGTTTGGAGGAGTTTTTTGATCAGTTATCCAAAATGTATGAACTATACCGTAAATCACAGAAATGGTGGAATAGAGTTTTTATAGATTGGTGATGTCAGCTGTAAATTCGTGGATCATATATGATGAATTTCATGTAAAAATCGAGATGCATTGAACCCGACCCCCTCAGATATCGATGAAATTTTGTTCATAGCTAAATTTGATCAATACAAACAAACTCTCATTTTTAGAAATGACTGTTTTGCGATTTTTTGGGCGTGACACAGTGGGAACGTTTTCGAAAAAACGCGAAAATGGTCGAAAAGAGCTCCATTTAAACTACAATAACTCAGAATCGGCTAAACCGATTTCCATGATCTTGGTATCATTAAAAAGATATTTTAACAGGCTTTATGACACGTTAAAAAAAAAAAAAAGAAATACACTGTAAAAAAATTTATAACAAAAAAAAATTTTAACTGACGAAAAAACCAAAAAGATCAAGGGTTTTTTTAAAGTGTATTAATTTTTTAGAAAGGTTTATCCTTCATCTATACCATATCAAAAAATAAAAATGGGTTCTTTTTTAGTTTTTTTTATATAATTTTTTAAGTAGTGTCACTTCTAGTAATTGCCCTTATATTTTATAACAAAAAAAATTTTAGGTAACGAAAAACCAAAAAAGATCAAGGATTTTTTACAGTGTATTACTTTTTTAGAAAGGTATTTCCTTCACCTATAACATATCCAAAAAGTAAAATGGGTTCTTTTTTATTTTTTTTTTAAATAATTTTTTAAGTAGTGTCACTTCTAGTAATTCCGCAAAATTCTGAATAAAAAAATCAATGTATTCTTCATAATAATTTTCTATTTTGTCATAAACATTTATTACTTTACCCATAATAAAGAGAAATATATATAGAACAAAAAATTCATAATTCATAATTATAAACAGTTTCGAGAAGCCAAGAAATCCCATTACAATTTTTACGCGTATATTTTAAAAATTTGAGTGAATATGAATTCAAACAATAAGTAAAGATGCATAAAAATATCTAATAAGTGTTGCGCTTCGCTTCGTAAAATAAGTGAAAACGAGGCTGCAAATATAATTGAATATTTCCCAGCTGTCGCCAACATTCATTGTAGCCGTATTTGCGAAACTTGCCGGAATACACTGAGAAAAGCGCGCAGTCGTAATGAATCCAACCAACAACGCCTAGCGATGAAGTTAGCGAAGAATTGAATGAACTTCCAACTTGTAATGCAAACATCGAAAGGACGGAAGTCATTGAAAATATAAATGATCATATTATTCCTCGTCTACCAAACCAAATGTCGACTCTTAAAAGGAAATATATGAAACAAGATGCATACAGAAATAGAAAATCACTGCAAATTTTCGAAAATATAGCAGATTCACTTGGAGCTGATCCATTATCTGATTTTTCAGCGCAACTTGAAAACGTCACAGCCATTTACGAAGAAATTTTGGAAAACATCAAATATCAAATAGAGAACAGCTCAAATCTTTTGGAAAAGCAAAAACTTTTATCTCTCTTACCAATCAATATGAGTCACGAAGAAATTAAAGATTTGGGGATGATATATCTCACGATTGTATCAAAAAAAGTAAAGATATCCAAAGGAATAAAACGAAGTTTGCAGATATCAATCTTTTTAAAATGAGCAGACGTAGTTTACCAACCGAAACTCTAAGCACAGTCAAGTTATTTTATGAAGATGATGAAATTAGCCGAATGATGCCTGGATCGCAAGATTCAATTACTGTTAAACAAGGAAACTTACGTGAAAAAGTTCAAAAAAGACTTTCGGTACGTATTACTAGAAGTGACACCACTTAAAAAATTATTTAAGAAAAAATAAAAAGAACCCATTTTACTTTTTGGATATGTTATACGTGAAGGAAATACCTTTCTAAAAAAGTAATACACTGTAAAAAATCCTTGATCTTTTTTGGTTTTTCGTTACCTAAATTTTTTTTTTTTATAAAATTTAAGGGCAATTACTAGAAGTGACACTACTTAAAAAATTATTTAAAAAAAAATAAAAAAGAACCCATTTTACTTTTTGGATATGTTATAGGTGAAGGAAATACCTTTCTAAAAAAGTAATACACTGTAAAAAATCCTTGATCTTTTTTGGTTTTTCGTTACCTAAATTTTTTTTTTTTTATAAAATATAAGGGCAATTACTAGAAGTGACACTACTTAAAAAATTATTTAAAAAAAAATAAAAAAGAACCCATTTTACTTTTTGGATATGTTATAGGTGAAGGAAATACCTTTCTAAAAAAGTAATACACTGTAAAAAATCCTTGATCTTTTTTGGTTTTTCGTTACCTAAATTTTTTTTTTTTATAAAATTTAAGGGCAATTACTAGAAGTGACACTACTTAAAAAATTATTTAAAAAAAAATAAAAAAGAACCCATTTTACTTTTTGGATATGTTATAGGTGAAGGAAATACCTTTCTAAAAAAGTAATACACTGTAAAAAATCCTTGATCTTTTTTGGTTTTTCGTTACCTAAATTTTTTTTTTTTTATAAAATATAAGGGCAATTACTAGAAGTGACACTACTTAAAAAATTATTTAAAAAAAAATAAAAAAGAACCCATTTTACTTTTTGGATATGTTATAGGTGAAGGAAATACCTTTCTAAAAAAGTAATACACTGTAAAAAATCCTTGATCTTTTTTGGTTTTTCGTTACCTAAATTTTTTTTTTTATAAAATTTAAGGGCAATTACTAGAAGTGACACTACTTAAAAAATTATTTAAAAAAAAATAAAAAAGAACCCATTTTACTTTTTGGATATGTTATAGGTGAAGGAAATACCTTTCTAAAAAAGTAATACACTGTAAAAAATCCTTGATCTTTTTTGGTTTTTCGTTACCTAAATTTTTTTTTTTTTATAAAATATAAGGGCAATTACTAGAAGTGACACTACTTAAAAAATTATTTAAAAAAAAATAAAAAAGAACCCATTTTACTTTTTGGATATGTTATAGGTGAAGGAAATACCTTTCTAAAAAAGTAATACACTGTAAAAAATCCTTGATCTTTTTTGGTTTTTCGTTACCTAAATTTTTTTTTTTTATAAAATTTAAGGGCAATTACTAGAAGTGACACTACTTAAAAAATTATTTAAAAAAAAATAAAAAAGAACCCATTTTACTTTTTGGATATGTTATAGGTGAAGGAAATACCTTTCTAAAAAAGTAATACACTGTAAAAAATCCTTGATCTTTTTTGGTTTTTCGTTACCTAAATTTTTTTTTTTTTATAAAATATAAGGGCAATTACTAGAAGTGACACTACTTAAAAAATTATTTAAAAAAAAATAAAAAAGAACCCATTTTACTTTTTGGATATGTTATAGGTGAAGGAAATACCTTTCTAAAAAAGTAATACACTGTAAAAAATCCTTGATCTTTTTTGGTTTTTCGTTACCTAAATTTTTTTTTTTTATAAAATTTAAGGGCAATTACTAGAAGTGACACTACTTAAAAAATTATTTAAAAAAAAATAAAAAAGAACCCATTTTACTTTTTGGATATGTTATAGGTGAAGGAAATACCTTTCTAAAAAAGTAATACACTGTAAAAAATCCTTGATCTTTTTTGGTTTTTCGTTACCTAAATTTTTTTTTTTTTATAAAATTTAAGGGCAATTACTAGAAGTGACACTACTTAAAAAATTACACTGGTTTACACTGAAAATGTACATTTGATGAGATGTGATTTTTCTTATGTATTTTCTTCCGCTGAATTCAAAAATCAAGGTTAAATTTTTTTTTATGGAACAGTTTTTGAGATATGGTCATTTTCTCATTTTTTCGACCTTTTTTCACTTGACAAATTATATCTCGAGCTAGAAATGTCCTATTGGGTCCAAATTGGTACCAAATGGAAGGTATTGAGATGACGAACAAATATGTATAACTAGATCTTTGATTGGTAAAGCGGTTCAAAATATATTGATGAAAATATGGCACATTTTCAAAAAAATCATATTTTACAGTGCTTCTGTGCCGATGGAAAAGTACAAATCGTCGAAAAAACATCCGGTTTCTCTTCATGTACGTCAAGATGATACTTCTACGCAAGAACTAACACCAACCAGAAGAAAATCGACCGAAAAATGACAAAGGTATAAGCTATTGAGTGAAACAATCCAAATCCCATATTTTTCGAATATTTTATTTTTTTCTACAAGTTATTGGGTTTAAACGATTTTAAAACATTTTTGACCGGCGGCTTGCATCACTGGTATGCATTTTGTTTTGACAGCTTGTATAAAACGTAGTATAAATTTTATTGAAATTATATTTATTTGTGTTCACCAAAATGCCTAAAAGAAATCGGAAATTTGAGTGCGTAAACAATCCAAATAATTTTTGTTACGTATGTGGAAAATTTGTCGCCCAACCAAATAGACGTAGATTCACCGATTCATTACAACAGAATTATCTGCAATATTTTGGAATAGCACCTGCAACTTTTCATGAGCAATGGACACCAAATAAAGTTTGTTTATCGTGCCATATAACTCTTGCCGCGTGGGCTTCTGGTTCATCGCAGTAAGATTAAATTTATATGTATAAACAATTCAATTATTGATAAAGTGAATTTTTTTCGGAACTAGACGATACATGAATTTCGGTGTACCGATGATATGGAGAGAGCCGCTCTGCCATTCGGTTGATTGTTACTTTTGCCTGAGCAAATCCACTGGTTTTGGAAAGAGTGCCAAATGGGTTTATGCGACAGTAGCATCTGTTTCGCTTCCAGTTCCACATTCAGGTGAATTTCCTCATCCTAAGTGCCCCGATTCAACGGTTCAATCTTTGGAATCATCACAAGAGACAGACACAAGCAGTGATAATGAATTTCAACAGGAGTCGCAATCGCATTATTTTACACAGCCTGAACTGAATGATTTGGTGAGAGATCTCGACCTGCCAAAGGAAAAAGCGGAGTTACTTGCATCTCGCCTGAAGCAAAAGAACTGTTTGGCTGCGGGAGTAAATGGAACATTTTACAGAAACCGTGATAAACCTTACTCACAACATTTTAAGAAGGAAAACGACATATGCTACTGCAACGATATTCCTGCATTGTTTGAGCAACTCGGAGAGCGTTATGATCCAAATGAGTGGCGCTTGTTCATTGACGGTAGTAAGGAAAGTTTGAAAGCAGTTCTACTGCATATTGGAAATGAAAAACCTTCTATCCCCATCGCTCATGCCATCAACACTAAAGAATCATACGCCTCAATGGCCAGTTTGCTAAAATACATTCAATATGAGCATCACAACTGGAAAATATGTTCCGATCTCAAAGTCGTCGGCATGTTGTGTGGAATGCAGGGTGGATATACAAAATATTGCTGCTTTCTTTGCCTGTGGGATAGTTGTGCTCGTGAACATCATTATAGAAGAAAACACTGGCCAGAAAGGGAGAACGTAACAGTGGGCAAAGACAATATTAAATACGTGCCTCTTGTCAAAAAAGAAAATATAATCCTTCCAGCGTTGCACATTAAACTTGGCCTCATTAAAAATTTTGTGAAGGCCTTAGACAAGGAAGGCCAAGTATTTTCCTATTTGAAAACCCTTTTCCCGCAGCTTTCTTTAATAAAAATCCAGGAAGGCGTCTTTGATGGTCCACACATAAAGAAATTGCTAAAAAGCACAGATTTTCCAAAATATTTAACACCCGTTGAAAACGAGGCCTGGAAGTCATTTCAGCAGGTTGTTGCCAATTTTCTTGGAAACAATAAAAGCTCTAACTACGAGGAAATTATTACGGATTTACTGAAGAACTACAAGAAGATGGGTACGGAGTGCCATTATTTAATTTCATTCCTGCTTGTTTTCTATTGTATTGTTTTTACGATTTTATTTATTTCTTACAGGTGTAAATATGTCTCTCAAAATCCATTTCTTACATTCGCATTTAGATTTCTTTCCGGACAATCTTGGTGACGTAAGTGACGAACACGGCGAGAGATTTCACCAACAAATTAAAACCATTGAGCGGCGCTATCAAGGATTTTGGGATGAAGCCATGTTGGGAGACTATGTATGGTTTCTCACTAGAGAAACGGACCCCAAAAGCAACCGAAGACAAAGCAAGAGCCTCAACTATTTTTAACAAACAAAAAACTCAAAAATGTATTAAAATCGTTTAAACCCACACAGAAAAAATTATTGCTGAATTATTTTCAAACAAACGCTTGTTTGAAATTTATTTTAATTTCTACAAATTTTTTTACTGATTCAATTAATATTTTTGTTTGATTTTTATTTTAGCCAACAGAAATGTTGACAACTATTCAAAAATATAATAAACGCGTTATTGGCTTCTAGTTTTCATAATTTTGTATGAAATATTTAACGCTCTTTATTGTTGTCGTGTTTTTGCATTTTTTTATTTGACCGTAAGCAACACTTCTTTATGTGACATATAAGAACAACAAAAAAAAAACACATAGTCTATTTTTGGACGCTTTGAAAAGGTACAACTATAAGAAAGATGATAAAATATTGTGGCGAGGTTTGTAGTAAAAAACAACAAAAACAATAATAGGTAATAAACGTTTCACTCTTTTTAAACAACAACAACATTAGAAGAAACAAAATAAATTTTTTGTTGGTTTCAAAGTTGGTAAAAAAGAATGAAAAACAAAATCCCGTATTAAATTTTTCAAAAATGTTTAGTTAAATACCTACATCAAATAAAAGAAATAAAATGATGACGAAAAACATGTCGAGTCGGTCTGCTGCCAAGGAAAGGATACAGAACAGTGAGTGAAGAAGAAAAACATTGTGTGAACAAACAAGACTTGGTGCAAAAATTATTCCAACAAAAAAATGTGTCTCAAAGCCAGCCGGCGCCGTTCTGCTCTGCCTTCATCTACTTCTACAGTGCTTGCTTGTGTGCGCGTCATTGCTTGTGCAAAAACTTTTTTGTTTGATTCAGCAAAATTATTTGTTTGAAATTTATATGATTTTCAGTAAACTATTTGTTTGATTCAGTTAAATTATTTGTTTGAATAAATCAGTGTTTTTTTTCAATAAACGAAATGCAAATAAATTGTTTGAATATGCGAATTTGTTTGTAGGACCGATTTCAGACAAAAAATGTTTTGATTCTACAAATTTTTTGTTTGAATTGGAAAAATAATTTTTTCTGTGCAATAAATTGTAAAAAAAATAACATATTCGAAAAATATGGGATTTGGATTGTTTCACTCAATAGCTTATACCTTTGTCATTTTTCGGTCGATTTTCTTCTGGTTAGTGTGAGTTCTTGCGTAGAAGTATCATCTTAACGTACATGAAGAGAAACCGGATGTTTTTTCGACGATTTGTACTTTTTCATCGGCACAGAAGCACTGTAAAATATGATTTTTTTGAAAATGTGCCATATGTTCATCAATATATTTTGAACCGCTTTACCAATCAAAGATCCAGTTATACATATTTCTTCGTCATCTCAATACCTTCCATTTGGTACCAATTTGGACCCAATAGGACATATCTAGCTCGAGATATAATTTGTCAAGTGGAAAAAGGTCGAAAAAATGAGAAAATGACCATATCTCAAAAACTGTTCCATAAAAAAAAATTAACCTTGATTTTTGAATTCAGCGCAAGAAAATACATAAGAAAAATCACATCTCATCAAATGTACATGAAAAAAATTTCATTTTGTAAACTAGTGTTATTTAAAAAAAAAATAAAAAAGAACCCATTTTACTTTTTGGATATGTTATAGGTGAAGGAAATACCTTTCTAAAAAAGTAATACACTGTAAAAAATCCTTGATCTTTTTTGGTTTTTCGTTACCTAAAATTTTTTTTTGTTATAAAATATAAGGGCAATTACTAGAAGTGACACTACTTAAAAAATTATATAAAAAAAACTAAAAAAGAACCCATTTTTATTTTTTGATATGGTTTAGATGAAGGATAAACCTTTCTAAAAAATTAATACACTGTAAAAAAACCCTTGATCTTTTTGGTTTTTTCGTCAGTTAAAATTTTTTTTGTTATAAATTTTTTTACAGTGTATTTCTTTTTTTTTTTTTTAAACGTGTCGTAAAGCCTGTTAAAATATCTTTTAAATGATACCAAGATCATGGAAATCGGTTTAGTCGATTCTGAGTTATTGTAGTTTAAATGGAGCTCTTTTCGACCATTTTCGCGTTTTTTCGAAAACGTTCCCACTGTGTCACGCCCAAAAAATCGCAAAACAGTCATTTCTAAAAATGAGAGTTTGTTTGTATTGATCAAATTTAGCTATGAACAAAATTTCATCGATATCTGAGGGGGTCGGGTTCAAAATTTCAGTTTTATCTCGATTTTTAAATGAAATTCATCATATGTGAATTTACATCGTAAAAAGAAACCAATTTCTTGATTTTGTATAACATTTTTACATATTTTTACATATGTTTACAACTAATGGGACTTATATGTCCCATGCCGAACTCCTGATGGGACAGATATGTCCCACCCCAAGTCCATTCCCTGGGTAGGAGCACACAAAAAAAGATAAATATTAGTTCAATATGCATGTCTTTGTAAAAATAGCCCTTATAAAAGCTTAAAACTAACTAATCGTCTCCCGTACCGAAAGGGTTAAGTTGTTGTTGTAAATTATCGAAACTTGGTACCCAATTTTTTAAGTCAAATAATAATGATATCTTTAAAACTTTGACAAAAGCGTTAAGAGAAAACGGCTTTCTTACATATCGCACTGTTTCCTCTACACTGAAAGAATTTTCTTCACAATACCAATGAGTTTTGACATTAATCCCATGAAAAATTGCATTGAAAAGGAACCTATGCAGCGCTTCGTTAGATCAATAATACCTCTTTCATTAAAATATATTTAATGAAACATAACATTAGATCTATAAATATTATTCATTCGATGAATAAATTGGATGAATACTTTCAAAAAAGTAAACATTTTTTAATTTTTTTTTATTTAATTTTTTTTTTACTAATTCCCTAAACTTATCCCGCGAAGCTTTACGCTTGTCTGCAGGAACCAGAGTCTCTGGCGGGAATCGATCCCGCAACCTCGGCGCTAATAGACTAGCTCACTACCAGCTAGCCTACCGTGGCAGTGTGGTTTTTGAATAACAAAACTATGTTTTTTGGCATTACTCAATTAAGAGCTTAAATATGAGATTAAATTGTCCATAACAACAATAATAGCGTTGATTTCGTTTTGCTTACAAGCTTTTTCGTATAAATCATTTGGTTGACAATCTGGTGTGTGTTTTTTTTTTAAGGAGAACATTTGCTTGTTCTTTACTTTTTACATATTTATGGATTAAAAGTTTTTGTTTCATTACTATAATGACATTTTTCATTGTCATAATGAATATTTAAATTTATGAAGGCATGTTTTTCGAAATATTTTTATACTTTTAATTATTGAGACTATAGAGTTATTTGAATGTTAAAAATTATATTTTTTTTAATTATTAAAACATGTTGCTTTTATAAAAAAATGTTTGATTTCATAATTTTAATGGCATATTACATTAGATGTATGAAATAACTAAGTCTTACCTTTTTTAATTAACAATTAAACATTTTTTTAAGGAAATTATAATTTTGTATTAATTTATAAATTATAGTTATTTTTTGTTTAATTTGGACAAACTTAAGTTTTCATATATCCAATGAAATTTTTAACGTAATTACGAAATCCAATGAAGCGATTTTAACGAAAATACTTCGTTATAACTATGAAATTCCATTTAGACAATGAAAATTTTCATTTAAGCAATGAAATTTTTTTACGAAAACGATTCATTAAATATATGAAGCATTTTTCTTTCAGTGACTCTCTTTATAAGGAGAGTCAACTCAAAAATTTTCAATACTCACTTTTTTCAAGAAATCGATGTACAGTGGTCATATCTACATAAATTTTTTCTACCCCTTCGCCAAAAAAATACACTTGTTTCCCACTTCTTGATATAAAAGTAGCTTCTTTAGAGTCACCTAAAGAGAAATATTTTAAGTTGTCCCCAAATGTAAGCTGAATACATATCAAGTCGTGCCAGTGTTTACGTCACAACGGTTTACTTAGATGATGTTCCATATTGTGTTTTCTCTTTTAAGTTGTTAAAGGTAATTTTATTGTGCTGTTATATTTCGTTTTATTTCTATATTTATGAAATGACACCACCATATAAATAAACAAATTTCACAAAAATGGGAACAACTCACAAAACTTGTAATTTTTCGATAATCCCTGACAAAATTACAAAAACCACTACAGTTTTAACTTCTTACCAAAGATGCCAGAAGTGCAGGTTTATCTGCATTTTGCTAATTTTAAACCCCACAATTGGTAAAATGCACATTTGAAGATTTTTGATCTAAAATTGCAGATTTTTTAGCTCGGTGAAAACTTCTTTACATTGTCACTTATGTCTGTACTATTTCCACTTCTTGCATTGATAAACGAAAAAAATCAACCATTCATGGAAGAACCATGTCGAAATAGGTTTATTAGTCGGAATTTTATTCACAAAAGATTACTTAAAAGTTAAAAATTCGCATTGCCTTGGCACATTATTATCGCCGGACGTATCTTATCTGATTTTACACGAAATAATATGCATATGTAAGCTCAGCTTGGGTTATTTAATTTGGATAGATACTTTTAATGTAAAAATATCGAAAAATTATCAGCCATGTTCTGAAAATCGCATTCGAGTGAAATTAGAATCGAAAAAGTTTTTAAAACTTTTCTTTGTTGAAAGTTCAAAAAAATATTTCCTTTTTATACCTCGTTCTTTTCGGACCACTAAGAGCCATTATTACAACTTGCAGTTAGCTAAAGTTAAGATTAAGTTGACTGATAGTTATGTTTTATCTGTCAAAAAGGGTCTGTTATCTGCAGGATAACGGCTAACGCCAAGTTATTAATATGGCCCTTATGGATATTTACCAGAAATACCTTTAAAACTACCATCGATTTCTAATTCCAGAACATTGGCTTGGCCATATTGAAATCAATATTATATCTTTTGTAATAAATGTTTTTTGATTTATTAAAGATTTTTTACATCTTGGTGCAGATTTTAGGCACGCTTTCCGGGCCGCGTAATATCATCTCCACCCATTATTTTCGTATGCTATTAACATTTTTGAGCGGAGTTTTATTAGTTCGATTCCATAGCTCTTAATTGGAAATAGTTACTGGCCAATATATTCGTATTATGCGCTGGACCCATCTATTAATAAACTCTTGCAAATTTCTAATTTTGCGTTTGAAGCTATAGCGAAGCACATATTTAACGTAAGAGTTTGACACTTCTACTTTGGTTCTGATGTTTTGGGACCTTCAGCATTTGTTTAGGGTGCTTGACTTTGCATAACCTGCTCTGAATATCTTTTTTATAACCTTCCCATTTTATTGTAATGCTCCCTAAATAGAAAAATCTTTCTGCATCCTCGATTGGTTGGTTTGCAAGCCGATAGTTCATGTTATTAGAAGAGTTTATATACTTTGTCTTGCTGATGTTAGCTTCCTAGCCAGCTTTTCCAACTCAATATGCAAACAATTAATTTTTTTTGTTTACTTGTCATTTCTTGTTGCATTGCAACGCCAAAAACTGCAGAGTTATCTATTTAGTGTTTTGAGAACCGGCGGTCTGGCAAGGCTGTCAGCTTTTAAATATCTGTCATCTGAAGCGATATTTATTTAGTAAAAGGTAAAGGGCAACCCTTTACGAAAAACGCGTTAAAATAGTTTAAAACTTACTACAAAAGTAATGGTTCAACCGTGGTAACATTTCGATCATTATGGGATGGCTATGGTCGTCATGAGCAACGTACTGTACAAGGAATCGGCAAGGTTATAAAGAAATTTTAAGAGACTGGAAGCGTAACAGCTGTTAGGGCCTGTGCATCATCGCAATATGCGCACTGATGAAAATATCACTTGTTAGTGAAAGTGATAAGCCGAATTTGTAGTTTCCATGGCACTATGCGCTATGGCCGTATGATAATTGACTTTTTTTTGCATTTAAGTGAAGATTATGAACTGGACGATATGCGGTTTCATTAAGAAGGTGCCGCGAGCAATACAACACGACTGATTTTGGCTTTATTGCATAGAAAGTTTCCAGAATGCGTAGTTTCACACTTTGACGACGTCAAATGGTTACCAAAATCATGCTTGTTGACGCCGTTAGCATTTTTTGTGAAGCTACGTCGAAGGCCGTGTCCAAGCGGATAATCTCCTAAAGTTGGAGCATTTTAAATCCAGCATTCGTCAAGTTATCGCCGAGATACTGTCCGAAATTTGCGAAAAAGTGGTAGAACCTCAAAAGGATTGACTGCTGCAAAAAATCTAAAGGCGGTGATTTTCGTACGCAATGGCAATGTTAAATCATTATAATAACATAAAACATTCAACGAAAATAATTTCATGCGAGTTTTATTTTACTTGACGTTTGACACCGAAAAATGGACAACCCGTTATGTTAAAAAGTTATGGTGACAACTACAGCCTTAACGAACTTCAACATTAAATATTATTAATTCTTATAGTATGTTCACATTTGGCTTTTTAAACGCATTTAAGCAGTTCGAACGTGATTAAGCTCTAATCACTTCAAAATCGAGATGATTACCCATACATTGAAGTGATTTGTTAATCACTTCAAATTGACATGATTACAACTAAATCACTTCATAAATCACATAGAATCCACTGAACTTACCTCAAATGTAGAATCGCCAACATGATCGTGTACAACCGGCCAATATTTCTGCTTAATGTTTTTATTTTTTTCCTTAAATAATTCAGAAATTTTCACAATTTCATCATTAAAATGATTAAAATAATCTTCTGAAAACTTTATAAAAGTGTTTTTATCCATTTTTCATACTTTAGAGGAATATAAATTTGTTTGTTGTTTTTTTTGTGTGTTTGTTTTGTGTTTTTTTCTTAATCATCTGTCATCTTAATCATCTCAAATGTAATGTGAACGGCTTTGATTAGTTTAATCAACATTTGGCTTAAACGCGTTTAAAAACCTAAGTGTGAACTTAGCATTACGCATTATTAAAAAGTTCGATAATAAGTCGTATTAGCTTTTCCGGGACTCTTTTGAATCTTCCAAATTGCAGTATGTTGCAGTGTGTCGGATGTTTGCTTAAAGTCAACGAAAAGGAAGTATAGGGATGAACGCCATTTAGCTGATTGCACAACAATTACTCTTAAACTGTTGAGTTTTAAATATAATATCTGTGGCTTGGTGCTAAAAGGGCCATTGTCAATATTTTATTATTTAGAGTTAATCGTTGCATAAGGTGTCTTTAATTACTCGCTTTTATTTTGCTGAAACAGTCAAGTTCTAATTTAACCCAGAACAGCTTCTTAAAGGCTTTGCTAGCCAATTTCATTCACTAAGAACTCTTCTATAAAAAAAACTTTAATTTCAATTTTCTCAAAAATTAATATTTTGACATTGACCCTTTAAGCACCAAGACACAGATATTCTGAAATTTTTTCGGCCCAAGAATTTATATAGCTAACAAACAAAACCAATAATCATCATCCGATTTTTATATAATCGAAAAACTAAGAGGAAATAATAATAATAATATTGATTTAAACGAAATTGGTCCATAAATATTAAAAATGCTCTTTCAAAATGTTCGCTTGGCAGTAGGTTTTATATTAAAAAAAAAGCTATTCGCGAAACAATTTTTTTGAATTCAATAGCCCCAAAATTATGTAGACTGACCATAAAATAATATAATAGAATCGGCATTCGACCCACTGTGCGTTGGTTACGTTTACAAAAACACATTTCCACAACTTACCCAAAAAATATATAAAAATTTTCAAAGTGAAAATTTTGTTTTACGCATTTTCCATTTCTTATTCAGAAAGCGTCAATTGTAATTCAGGGGCCAGATGCTGGCAGTCGTCATCGAGTAATTTCTCGATTTGAAAGCAATTTAATATCTAATTATTTCAGTCAATACTGAACGAATTGGAATTATTTTTTCGTTATTGTAAAGCATTCATTTGAGTTTCACAATACTGAGAAAATAATTTCGATTCGTTCAGTATTGACTGAAATAAAATTGCTTTCGAATCGAGAAAGTACTCTATCACGAATGCCAGAATTAGGCCCCAGATTAGCTGATTGAAATTCAGAAAGCGTCAGTTGTAACGTTGATTAGGCAATTGAAATTCAGAAATCATCATAAAACGTAGCTTGTAAATCTTATTAAAGGACATTTCGGAATCAAGTGAAACCAAAAAAAACTTTTGTCATTTTATTTTCATAGAAATCCTATGATTCCCAAAAAAGCACTGAAATCTGTAAAAGTTCTTTTAAAAAAGAGTAATTTTTTTTAAATTATGAACATGTTAAAGCTTTTGCCACAATTTAATTGAATTCATATTTAATTCAAATTATTTGTTTTTACACAACAAATGAAAAGCAAAAACTTTCCAGATTAAATGCTCAAAAAATTTTTTTATTTTCTATCCACTATTTCCTGTTTATGCTTGTACAATATTTATTTCAAATTGCAGATATTGGCCAGAGGAAGAGCAAATAAAAATCGAAGCAAAATACAACACAAATTCCCCAGTGACATACAACAAACATATGAATTCAAATATAAATATTATTTCTTTGTCCTGGACTCTCCTCTGGAAACTGTTTTATATCCTGTCTCCAAGCAACCAACCGATAAAAGGATTATTTAGTTGCCAAAATAAAATGTTTTTTTCTTTAAATATCTTAATCACATGTTGAAGATAAGAAGGACTAAATCTGAAAATTCATTGAAACATTTATTTAAAATTGATGCTAAATAAACAGCAACTTACATACAGTGGGTAATTGTATAGTGGGCAATTAAATCAAGTAGACTTGAAAAGTTTTTTGTTCAGTAAATCTTTAGAAATACTCAATGTGTCTGAACTAATAATTGTGGAAAATGTTTTTAATAACTTTATATGTTTCTGTTCTGGTATGGTCACACTAAACAAACCTTTTTTAGTAAATATTTAATAAACTTTGCATAACGTTCGCTCGATCAAACAGCATTTAACACTTTATTAAATACATCTTATAATATTAAAAAGCAAACTTAAAGTAGCTTTTTTCATATTTTTTTTCGTCAAAAATTTGTTAAGTGTGAACATACCTTAAGCTTTAGACTTTTCATTTAGAATTTTAAAAGACTTTCTATGCAAATATTTAACATTAATGAAGATTTACATATGCGTAGCACATGCTTTCACAAGCTGCATTTGATAAAACTCTTAAATAATTAGTTTAGATAACAATATTTTGAGTATTATGACATGTCAAAAACTCAACTGAATTCAAAATGCTTAATAGCAAGGCGTATTCACACCAGGTGACTTTAGCTTGCTACGTAAGCCATAATTAACCATGTGTCAAAGTGGTATACCGTTCTGGTGGTTCTGGGTCATCTCAATTCTATAATTTTCACTTAGAATTAGGAAAATTAAAACGATTGATGAATGTTATTTTGTCAAGCTAATAGGGCCTAAATCTGTTCAATGTAAATAAAATTCAATTTTTAATTACAATATTTTGTTCCCGACGTTTGGCGATAGTTTATCGTCTTTTTCAAGGGATTGCCTCTTTCAATATTATAAAACAATAAATAAGTACAATAATGTTACACATAAACAATACAGACTTACAATATGGAATTTAATTACATTAAAAAGTTTTACATGTACCAAGAAGCATACAAATATAAAACATAATTATAATATTCAAACACATATTACTTTAAACTTTAATGCCTGTATTCAAAAAAATTTTTTCAATTTAATGAATGTTTCAAGAACAAATTTACTAGGAAAATTATTCTTAATAAACGTTTGTTAAATTTAATAATCGTTTATGAATATCACAGCTTAAGTGATGGCAGCAATATGAATAAATTTGTGTTGTTCGTGTCTTCTTTCAACTTCATTGTGTTCTTAATTTGTTGTTGTATTCTAAGGCTTTCAATTGTGTATCTCTTCCTTTCTTTGTTTTCTATATCTATAACTCTAACATCATTAAACTTAATTGTGTGACCATTGCCCACGTTCTGTAACTCTCGCGTCGAGAAACTTTTCGATTGAAATGTGTGAAATGAAACAAAAATGCGATACATTGAAACAAACAGCTGTTTTTCTCACCAAACTGTGTCGCCAATTTACAGAAAAAGTGTGTCTGTAACTTTTTTGTGAGAAAAGCTCCCGCTTTGAACTGTCAAAAAAACTCACGAAAAAATGGGGCGAGAAACAATTTTAACACTAGAAAAACGATTAAAAATGCAAAATGCATAGAATATTAATATGTAATAATATTTTCTTCTTGGCACATTTTTTCATTGTTTAATTATTTTGCTTTTAACGTTTTTATAAAATACCTATACGAATTTTTTCAAAGCTCGTTTGCAAACAACAAACATTAAAGTTGTATTTTACATTATTTGGTATAGCCGACGGTTGTATTTAATTTTGGTAAATTTTGGTCGCCGTCAACGATATGTGTTACTGCCGTTCTTAACGTCTGCAATGTCGCATCGACTTCGAGTGCAATGTTATGACATTTATAACGTAACGACGTAATCTCTTTTGATAGTTTTCGACATGAGTTAAGCCTAGGTTAGGTTAGGTTCTATGGGCAGCCGTCAAGAGACAGCTCACTTGAGTCCTAGTTGGTCCCTTTGTGATACCCGGCGCCAATGCCCATCCCTTGGAGCAGTTACTCAGATGGCGTCACTGCAAGTTCCAACCACTTCGTCTTCCTAGTGAAGAGAAGGAGCGATTTTAGTTCCATCCCGGACAGTTCCTCCAAACAGGAAACACCGGTCCCCCCAGGTATTCTTCCCTAATGCCCCGCAGTCCAGGGCAATGGCAAAGGAAGTGAAGCACAGTCTCCTCTTCCTCCTCGTTGTGACAACTCCTACAGTAGTCGTTAAATTCCAGACCCATTCTTCCAGCATGAGTCCCCACCGGCCAGTGTCCAGTCAAAACCGATATCACCGTCCTAATTTGGCTCCTGCTGAACCCAAGTAGAGAGCCAGTTAAGCCTATAGTACACGGAATGTAAAAAGCCACATGTGCATGTGATTCTGAAGTAATTTTGTCGTCATCACACAACACGAACTTGCTGTTGTGGCTTTGTTGTGACGTCAAAATTACGCTTTTTACATTCCGTGTATTATAGGCTTTACAGACACAGTTTTTTCTCACTTTTTGAGAAACGATGGAATATTTTGTTTCACATCTTTTCGATGCGAGAAGTTCTCACTAAAGTTAGAGAACATGGGTACAGTATGTAGGATGTGTTGTGCTAGTGCTGTTGTCTCTTTTCTCCGCATTATTAAACGATTTCAATTTATAACATTTCAAAACACACAATTTAAAATTAAAAACAAAATGAAATGTTTGTTTCAATTGTTTACTACAGTGTTGTATTATTTTGACACAACTTTAAAGAGTTGTATCCGTTTTCAAAATAAGACCACCTTATATTTATCTAAACAACAAGAAGAAAACTGGGGATGAAAAATTGAAATCTTGTTCAAAAATGTTCACTACAGTTTGTTTTATAAGATAAATATGCAAAATTATACAAAAAATAAAAAAATTGCATGTGCTTTCTTTCAAACTTCAAATAAATCTCAATCTTTAGTAGAAACTAATTAAATACGGTACATAGACAAAACTGGTATGACAGAAGGACGATGGTGTTAAATTGTCTACCCTTGAAAAAAATAACAAAAAAAGCTGTTAAAAAGTTTGTCGCCAGCAGCAGACTAAAAATTGTTAAATATTAAAGAATTTAGTTTACTGTGGTAAATGGTTTTTAATCCAAATAAGATTATTTTTAAATTTAACTTTCATTAAATTGTTTTAATGAAGAAAGCAATTTTACAACCTGAAATGAAAAAAAATGTTTTAATAGTTTTTCTTGACTGAACCGGAGTTTGACCTCGGGTCGTATTTACATGTTTCGAGAACAACCACATTCTCATCATCAGAATTCTTTGCAGGGTTACACTTTCCGCCAATGCGACCGAGTTCAAGCCCCAGTTAAGTCAGAAAAAACTATAAGTAAATTTTAATTCATTTAATGTTGTAAAATTCCTTTCTTCATTAAAACAACTAAACGAAAATTTAATTAGATGAACTTAAGCCTGAATAAAAAATAAAATTAAAGAAATTTATGCCTCTCCGAAACCATAAAGCCGATTCTATAGAAACTTAAAACATAAATACATCCTTATAAGATGTGTCCATTTAAATAAGCAATGCATATTTTTTTCAAAAGTAGGACCACCAGGGGAGGGGCAATTTTTGTCTTTTGTAGCTATCTTACGGATTTTAATGAAATTTTGAACATTGATTCCAACACATGTCTAATTCCAGCACGTTTTTATCATTTTAAAAGCTGTATAATTTCTTTTTCAGTTTAATAAAACAACAAACTTTAACAAGTATGAATAAACTTGTTACAATTGTCAGAACAAAGACCATTATTCGATCTAATACTTATTTTGTAGTCGTAATATCCTACAAAATCTTCTAAATAACTTCCAAAAGTAACATAGTGGAGACATTTTGTTCGACAATCGAAAAACGCCCTTGCAAACGCTTGGTGGGTGTATAATCTACACAAGCTACAAATGAACCAGTTAGTTCATCGCAAGCTTCAAATTAATTACTGAATGAACGGATTCATAAAATAAGAAATGGAATGAATATTTGTCGTACAAGAAGTAAGAAAGTATGGCCGCTTAAGTAAATTAAATTGAATACTTCTCTAATATGACGGCATACATCACCAGCTAGCTACCGCCACAAAGAATGTGCTTTTTTCAAATTGTATTCTATTTCCACAAAAGTTAAGGCCATAAAATTGCGTTGTTAGGCTTATATATGTAAAAATTATCCGCACCGATGTCCAAGCTGTACCCGATTTTTATAAGAGTTAAAGCTATTTTAATGGTGTTTTGATGGTACATATATATCAAATGTTCTTAAATGATTTTTTGAATTAAGACTAGAGTTTTTTTTCTCGGAATTTTTCGATTCCCGGGAAAGCGGGAATTTTTTTTAAATTTCCCGGGATCCCGAGATCCCGCTCCATATAAATAATACAAAGTAAATTTTGTTATTAATTATTAAAAAAAACTTTTATAAAAAACGTAAGGGAACTTGTTTACAAAGAAAATAAAAGAAATGGTTCAATACTAAAAAATTAATTCCAGATTAAAATAGGAACTTGAATTATTATTACCTCACGCCTTTATTCCCTATTACATATTATGCTTTTATTCAGTATTATTATGCTCTGGATACAAGATAAAAACATAACATAAACATAACAATTTAATTATCAAAAGTAATTTTTGGCAATACAAAATTTTATTTAAAAAGATTTAATTCATAAAACAATAATAAAAACAAAATAAAAATTGAGGTACTCAAGATATGATTTCAAAAAGTTAACTAATAAAATAGATAAAATATTTTAAAGAAATATATAACATTTTTTAACGGCTTAGGAAATAACTTTCTGACACACTCAAAGCGCTTAGTATGTCGTCAAAAAGTATATTCCTGATTTTATTTACTAATTATCATGTTTCCAAAAAATTTCGTTCATTTTTTACCGAGGTTGGACAAATAGTTAAAAGTGCACCGTTGTAGCATGCTTCGGATTCACAATCAGAAGCAATTTTTTCTTTTTTATAAACAACGTCTATATCAGTCAAATATATGTCAAGGTTGATGCAAAAAATAGAATCAACCGGACTGCTTCTTACAAACCTTTTCATTTCAATAGGCCCATTTTTAATCTTGAGGACAATGTGTTTTTCAAGTTGTATGTTGTAGTATCTTACACGAGTTTCCAAAATGTTATTTTATTTCGGTTTCCCCGCATTTCACGGGTATATAAACCAACACAAATTGAAATTGAAAATTTGTGTTTATCACCTAAAAAACATATCGCTCCTTCATTGCATCATAGTCATATTTCAAAATTTGAAGTAACTTTAGCAAAGTTTTCCTTCATACCTTCTCGTATTATATCTCAAACTGAACCGAAGTTATAGCAAAATATATCTTTAAATCGGTACATTTTGAAAACTTTAATCGCATTTTGCCAAGATCGTTTGTTTTTGTAAATATGACTATGTTGCAATAAAGGAGCGATATGTTTAGGTATCTCCTATTTTTAAGACTTGTTCATGGACAATGAAACTTTACTGACTGCATCTTATTTTGAATTAATGTACTTTATTAACTCTTCACTTCACTAAATGTAATAATTATCAACTGTTGCACTGCCCATTCTGCTTTTAGTAGATTTATTGCATCAGGAGACATTGATTTAAATACATGTACTCACTTCTTGTAATTTATCTAATCCACAACCCATCCACAGATGCTAATTTTTAGAGAACAGAAAACTAAATTTCAAAGTATAAATAGCTATTTTCTGAAATTATGAGGAATTTTTTATTTCCCGGGATCCCGCAAGAAAAATCCCGGGAAAACGGGAAATAAAATAATTGAAATTCCCGGGAAGGGAAATCCCGGGAAAAAATCCTTATTAAGACTTATACTTTGGACACGAAGGCTGAGTTCCAAAGCATCATAATACTTTGCAGTCAAAGTCATATATGGATCTTCAAGTTAAACAATGAACACTCTGCTTATTGTGTACTTATCGAAACGTTATTGGGCAGCTTGGGACATATAACATTGTTAAACTTTTTATGTTAAAACTTTTTTTTTTTGCCCAGTCGTGATATAAAAAGTAAGGACTTTGAAAATTTTCTAAACCCATGTTTTTACTTTTTTTCGTTTTATTTGCTTAAAATTTTATCAGTTTTGAAATATTCAGTTTCCAAAAATAATAACAATGCCTAACCCCCGTTTGCACATACAAGTACTTGCTTGCAAGTAGAGTTTACGAAAACTCGAAGTAATGGCCGATTGGCTGACAGTAAGAATAGTGTATTTGTGTTTGTTTTTAAGCTTTAAACCGACATCATAACCCTACTTATTCGTTAACGAGCTTTGGCTATCGTATATGGAATATGACTGGATTCTGGAATAGCGCCCTTTGAGCCAGTGGGAGTTAAAGAAACAAATTTATGTTTATTATCATCTGAACCAGCTATTCTATTATTATTTATTTAAATAAATACATAAATGAATAAAAGTTATTAATTTTAGAATTTTCTACTACTTGCTTTTTTTACTTTTTTCTCTCCATCTCTTTCTATTGAAAAAACACTTAAGATGATTAGAAAATGTTGACACTACTGCTTAAAGTTTTATATGCTGTAGTGTTTGTTGTTATGATACAATAATACTTTGTAGTAGTATTTTATATACATATTTAGTTTTTCTACTCATACATAAGTACAACAAACATAATCGTACTCAGTTATAGAGCCATGTATTAGACTTAATAGTTTTATAATTAAATATACAGGCAGAGAGACGGACAGACACACAGACATAAAAATAAACAGACTGCAGTTATCTGGCAGATTAATTGTTTTATAATACTGCAGACAGTGATTAATAATAATTTAAAAATTATACAGATACAAATTTAATACGAAGATATTGCTTAAATGACTTAGTAGGAACGTGTTTGAATATGATTCCCGTAGTCTTTAAATATTTTTTTTCTTCTAATTATTACGTTTTAATATTGCTCTGAGAAACAGACAGAAAAAAATTCAAGACCAAACGGAGGTTAAGCTGCGAACCTAACTTTCCACTAATCATTAGGTTTTTCTTTAAATATTATTAAAAATATTAAGGACATCCAGAGCTGCCAAGCCAACCCGACACGATAAGCTTTCTTAAACGTGTACGTGCTTAGCCGTGAATAGGTAACCCATTTCAGTTTACCTTACAGCGACACAAGTGCATTATACCAAAGCAGTAATTAAGAGAGAATAGGTGTTTAAGCTTATGCGGACGATGTTACAATAAAAGTTTCAGGGCTGTTTATAGATGTGATCAATTATATCTGGACTTACGCATTCGGGATACTCAGTAACTAGGTTAACAATAGCGGCCTTAGAGTAAACCCGAATAAGACAGAACTTAATGGCAAAGTACGCATTAAACCTTATCGTCTTACCTATTGTAAAATTGTCTTATGGAAAAACGCGAAGTATGTTGGAATTATATACTCCAAAACGACTTGCAAGTTGAATATAAAATACAGAGCTAAGAGCTCTACGGTTGCCAACTACATCTGACGTCGGATAAATAGATGTAAATAGTTGTATAGCAAACGGCTATCAATCGTCCTATACTGACTTACGGATCTTTGGTATTGTGGACTTGAAAGGACAAGCAAAATATTGGAGTTGCTCTTCATATATAGAATTTAGAAATCTAGATGTATTGAAATTACGGATGCTTTACTTGCTTGTCTCTTGGAGGCACTTAATACTTTACTGCACCTGATTCCTATCTGCATTCTAATAAGAATAATATTTGATAATAGTGCAAACAACTTTTGGCATTTGTTTCCTGGACAGAAAGAATGTACAGCCGCGCAAACATGCTGGTTCCTGAGCAAACCAATTTATTATATAGTGCCTTAACTGGAGTTTGATAAAACTTCTTAGTACCTTTCAGACTTAAATAACAATTAAGGTAAATCTGAGCCGGATGGTATGCCTGCACTGGTCTTGATGCAGTGCTCTTCGAAGCTAGCTCATCCCTTAGCAAAACTTGTCAACACTTTATACACCATGCCAAAGAAATTCCCATCTGTTGAAAAGTTGCTAATGTAACGCGTATTCCTAAAAAAGGAGTGGCTTATAACCCTGAAAATAACCGCCCAACTGCAATTTGTTTGGCCAGTTTCCAAAGTTATGGAGAGTATAGTAAATCAGCTTCTTGTCAAACTACCTACTAAGCGACTGTCAGTATACCTTCTGTAGAGGTCGCTTTAGAGGAGACTTTCTGGCCCTGTTATCGGAAAAAATGATGCCATTCCATTCACCATTTTGGCGAAAGTAAAGTAATTGCTTTTAATATTTTGAAGGCTTGTCAAAACTTGCTGCATTTGGTATCGGTGATAATTTCTCTCGACTTATATCGAGCTTTCTTAGAAATCGCACAATAAGAGCTGTTATAGATAGGTTTTCGTCAAACGAGTTCAAGATTCATTCGGGTGTGCTGCAAGGCTTCGATCATTCTTCTTATGTTTCTAAACGACCTCCTATGCCCAACTTTTAACTCTACACTGAAAAAACAAATAAATTTATCCGAACTTAAATTAAGCCGAAGCGGTATCAACAGTACGATAAGTACGGATTTCCTTAAATCAAGAACATAACGCTTCATTCAAGTACGGATTATTCAAGTGCGAAATACATAGCTTTTCTAGCATGCCCAATATGGTTTCCGTAATCATTCTAAAATTTGATGTATTTAACTATTATATCTTATTTTACTTTTTAAACATGAAAATAATATATATATGTCTTCTTGTAGTATTATTGTTGGTTTTACAACAAACTTTTTCAAACACTCGCGTATGTACAAATATTGTTTTTCGAAAGGTATCCCAATTTGAATTTGTTTTAAGTACTTTTAAGTGTTATCCGTACACAGAAAAAATTTTTTAGGCCAGTAAAAGAATTAATCAAAAATAAAATCAGTTTTAGTTAAATATTTAATAAGGTGAATTAAACTTTTTAATCAAGTGTATAAAATGTTTAATTGACAATATTTCAATTAAAAGTTTAATTCACTTGATTAAAAGTTTAATTCACCTGATTAAATATTTTATAAAAACTGATTTTATTTTTGATTAATTCTTTTACTGGCCTAAAAAATTTTTTCTGTGTACTTAAATTTTTGAGTACGATTTGTGTTAAAATAAGAAAAAATAACTTATGGCCATTTTCAGGATTGATATTAAAACACATTTATGTTTAAAATCGCTTTAAATACAAAATTCTCTTCTTCACTAAATACTTAACAAGAAGCAAAGCAATAACAATAAGCTGTTTTTTGAGACCACCTTGTAAATAATTATACTTTTTTATGATATTTTTTTTGTATTTAGTAGTGCTACCATACTTTTATCTTATTTCAATAAGACTTTTTAAATAAAACTCAAAAAATCAATCTGTATTTAAATACGATTTAAGTTTTTATAAAAAATAAACTTAATTTAGATTTAATTCCTATCCTGAAAATTGGGCATTAAATTTAGTACGAGTTTTTTCTTTCTGTCTATCTACTCTTTTGCAGATGATACCCACCTTTCCCATTCGTATTCAAGATGTTGGTGCTATGGGGTAAATTTATGTCGTGCGAATAGGGTCGATTAAAATGCTCGGAAGACCCAATGTTGCGTGCTAACGTATAAACACGCGACGGATCAAGGTACCTCATCTGTATACATGGATGGCATAATTATTCAGGAATCAGAACCTCTTGATTTTGTGGTCATGAAAATAAAATGTTAAGTCCGACAGACAAAACTTATATTCAAGGTGTCGAAAGAAGCATTCAAATGCCTCGGTTTTATAAAAAGGTGTAAGAGATACTTCACTCTATCTGATCTTCTTATCATTTATACCACATTTATCCGATCGAGAATGGAGTACAACTCTCATGTGTTAGCCGCTGCTTCAAAGTCTATTTTGTAGCCTCTCGACCGCGTGCAGGAGGGTATCCAACAGGGTATCCAATTCCATTGACTCCATTGAGCACCTTCGCAATATGGGTTGTATTCCGCTGTTTTAACGTAACTACAATGTGTTCTGATGGAATTAAAAATCTAGTTCTCGAAAATCGTACGTTTGTTCGTAATACGCGGTTTTCCTCAAGAGCCAATCCTTTTGTGGTCGATTGGCCAGAACATTGTACACCCAATTACAGGGAAAATTCGTTCTTTGGCCGGACTGTTCGTATGTGGGATAACCTTCCTGCTGAAGTCTTCCCTCTCATATTCAACATGAATAAGTTCAAGTCGAATGTTCACAAGCAGTACTCCCTTTATCCTCCTTCCCATAATCTATTTTCTTGATCCAACACAATGCAATGCATTAGTAAGGGGCATTTCCTAAGAGCTAGTCCAAACAAGAAGACAAAAACTCTTACAGTCTGCTTAAAGCAGACAGCTGAAATAATGGCTCCAAAAGACACATGTAGCATTTCTGGAAGGGACTCCTTTATGGGTAGATCTACTTTTCTAGACCGTATTCTTAATAATATGAAATTCTTTATACATACTGGCCTTAAGAGTCCACGAACAATAGATTTTAGAGGAGATTTGAAGCTCTTTACTGCACCGATACCTGCAGAGCCATTTGTTCAAGGGGTTGCTAAAATACTAAACCGATTTCAATGATTTAAAAAAGGCTAAGTCTTTTAAAATAGTCTTAAAAAAAAAAGATATAAAATTCGTTTTGATCACAAAAAAATAAGATTTAAACTGTTATGCCTAACCAACAGCTGGTTCTGGCTCTATATTCTCTTGACATAACATACTTCAGTAGAAATTCCCAATCCCTCATCTCCTTACAGCATGTTTTTGCGCCATTACAGAGCAAATTGAATAAACATAGTAAATATTGTTTCGTATAACGCCTTTAATAATTCTTAGTATAAATACCAATAATTTACTTCGTTGTTATCATAACTCTATATCTGTTAGACGTAATTCATTTTCCAGTAAGAAAACCTTAAACATTTTAAAATTTCTTAATTAAATTTTTATGTTTCTCACCACACCACTGTTGCCACAAACTGTGCGTACAAATATTTTCGAAATAGAAAAAAGAAACTCTAACAAGATTTTCTAAAACATGCAACGTATGTATTATGTTGCATACACTTAACATAAATATGAGTTCATACAACGTACAAACATACTATCCAAAGGGATTGTGTTGAAAATATAAATAACAACACACAACCTGCAATACATCTACCCTGCAGGCATTTAGAAGATTTTTGAAAGATCGGCTTAGCGGCACTACTCTTTAACGACTCGACGGTAGAAAGAAGATTTTCACATTTTACAAACAAGCAATTGTGGGATTCACAAGGTGTGCTACCAAGTCCAAGCATATTGTCATAATATCCTAAAATTGTACAATAGTTAAAAAAATTATGGTTGTGTTTCAAGCAAAAAAAAGTCCTGAAATAATAAGAATTTGTATGCTGTGTTTATCGCTTTGTTATAACTTCACAGTATAAATTTAAATTCTGTGGTTTTCATGGGCAACCGCGTATGTCTACTTTTTCGATTTTGAAATGTTGATGCCATATTGCTTAATTTTAAACGCTCTTTACATGGTTCTAAAAATTTTTGAAAACAGATAGACCCATTCCGATTTTTTAACTTAATTAAAAAGTTCAAAAGGTGCAATACCTAGCTTAACCATAGTTTGTACTAGAACGGTTTTTTCGGCTCTCCTAAAAAAATTTATTTTAAGACATACGCGGTTGCCCATGAAAACCACAGAATTATGAGGTGTTGCTCACAGCACTCGTATTTTTTCTTGTTATTATATTAAGACATATGACCTTGTGAATACCCCAAATACAGTAGTTCCCGCTTAAGTGCGCATCGAAAAATGTGTAGTTTTCTACGCATTTAGACGGGGAATCATTTAACCGATAACCCGGATAAATGCGCAATCAACGCATTTATAAAATCCTCGCTTAAAAACTCAACAATCATTTAAAAGTACTTTTTTAGTTATAAGGGAAAATAAAATTTATTATACCTTGTTCTCATACGAAATTAAATATAATATTAAAACTAAAACTAATTCAGTAAACATTCTTACATAAATACATATGCAGAAAGATATTTATTAAAAATATATGTTAATATGTTTTTGTATATAATATGTATTTTATTCGACCTTTATTATTATCAAGTATTAATAAATTGTCGAGCTTTAGGTCTTTTTTTTAAATACTTAAAAAGTTTATTCGAACCAATATTTCGGCACTTCTTACAATTTGTAAATTTATTAAATAAGAAAAGAAAAACAAAACCCTGAAGAAGGCACTTAGAGAAGTGCCGAAATATTGGTTCGAATAAACATTTACTGCCGTATTCATAAAAAATTAAAATAGATTTGAAATGTATTTTAAGAAAAATTTGTATGAAAATTTTGCCTTAAAACACTTAACTTGTTTTATTTTTTATGAATACGGCAGTTAAAGTTTAAAAAAAAGACCTCAAGCTCGACAATTTGTTAATACTTGATAAATATGTTTTTTGTTAAGAAATTAACAGCCGTATTCATAAAAACTTATTGATGATTAATTGACCGTTTTTAAGCAAAAATTGCTAAAGTTGTATTCATAAACGAAAAATAGTCTGTTGAACCTTTAATAAACCATTCATAAAGTAAGAAAATTTATTGTTGGATTTGCCCTTCTTTAAACCAAAAATAAAATGACATTTTGATAAGTGTTTGCAACTTATGATATTATTTTTGTGAAATATGTTAAAAAATAATGACAAAAATATTTTATTTATTAATATGGACATGTTAAATACATTTTACTATTTTGTTTATTTTTATTTTAGACAACCAATTTAAAGTTATATTGATAATTATTTAAAAAAAATTTTATATGATTTAAAAGAATATGTTCAGGGGCAAATGCCAGATTTAATAAACTGAAAATCCCTGATGAAGTTGGAAAATACCAACGAAACGTAGGATGAAAATATAAATAAATAATCTTTTATTTAAATACAAATGACCTTGAAAGCCTATTTAGATTAAATCTAAGAAAATAATAATAAAGTAAAGAAAAAGGTCGATTAATAAGTAATATTGGCAGATATTTTCTTTAATTATTTATTAAATTATTGCAACTAGTTGTTTTTTTTTTTTGTTTAAAACATCAAATTATTGTTCAAAAATATTCAAAAAAATAAAATAAGCAAATCATAATAATAGTGATGTTAATAAAAAGTAAACGGACAACTGGATTTTAACTTCGCTTTTCATAAGGACCCAGAATACCCAGAACTTTATAGCTCATAGGACCTTCGGTGAAGGGTATAAAAAACAAACTAATTATAAAAAGAGTAATTTTTGGGATTTCAGTATTTTGGTCATAACTCTGCTATTTCTTAACCGATTTGACAGATTTATTTTGGTTATAAAACTTGGACTCGGGAAGATCTATGGTTCCCAAAAATGGGTATTTTTCAAAAAAAAATTAATATTTTGGTCATAACTTTTTCGTATCTGAACCGATTTTCCCGAGTTTTTCACACGGAATGACAAACTTGTGGTAAAGGGTATAAAAATTAAATATAGAATATCATGTGAACCGAATAGAAGTTTCATGCATCACTAACAATAAAATGGCAGCAAAATATAAAGAAAGTTGCCATACTTTAACACAAAATCGCTACAAACAGTTAAAAATAAAAAAGCTGTTAATGTACGTTTATGAATACAAATTTTTATAAGAGGTTTATAAGACAAAAAGCGTTTAATAGTTATTACATACTATAAGCTTTAAATAAAAACTTTTTATGAATATGGCTGTAACTTTTTTACTTCAACTGCCGTTTTAAATATTAGTGTTGTCATACATATAAGTACAAATATACTTTTACTAACTTTATAAATGCCTTGCCGGATATTTAAAACAACGCAAGTTTTTTGGTTACGCATTTAAGCGATTTATTTTGTTCAAATTTATGTAATTTTGGACGAAAATAATGAATCATTAAAATGGGGAACGCATTTAAGCGAGGTCATTTTAGCGGCATTTTGTTCATGTAATTATGTGAAAGTTTTGCTTGCCAGCACATTTTGCGCATTTAAGAGGGGTAACCATTTAAGTGGGGTGCATTTAAACGGGAACTACTGTATATTGCAATCGTTTCTTAATGATTGCAGTAATATTTTTTTTGTCATTTCTGACAGAAAGATGACAGAAAGAAGAAAGCGAACAGTTTTCAAAAACAAGTATGGCGTTGAAAAAAAATCACATCTTTTAAAAACAAAATAATGCACGGCAATCGTGTATTGACCTTCGAAAAGTAGTAATTTTAGTAACTTCTCGACAATAGTAAGAAGAAAGTGCAAATTGAAATCAGTTTTTAAAATTTTGTGACTAATGTCTTTTTCATCACTTTCAGATGACAGCAAGAAGAGAGCGCACATTTTCAAAACAATAACCCTGCCTTTACACATGCCACTTGCAAGTAGTGTATACGTATTATCAACGAAAATGTCGAAGAAAAAGCCGAAAGTCTTGCAAGTAGCTTGAGTGTTTACACAGTCAGTTGTAATTTAATTTTTCAAATGTTCTCGAAGCGAAAACATCTTATTAAAAAAGGTTTGTTTTTCGGTTAAAAAACATTACCATGTTGAAAGCATTATCATGTTATAACAAAATAAATTTAAGAATTTCTTCTTTATCTAATTTTCGGTCCATCTTGATGAAAAAATTATGTTTATTTTATAAAATAAACATAATTTGCCGTAGTGGCGATATCATAACTGAGAAACTATTTTGTTTAATAATTTTTTTGCAAAATGCTAAAGATGCGTTGTTTTATAGTCGTGCACTTTTTTATTTGTTATTTTTTAGAAATACACAGAAAATCCGCTTCAAACATAACTTTTATTTTACTAAGTACTAGTAGGTTGATACAAAAGTCATCCACGGCAACACTGTTTCTTCATTTGTCATTTTACTCGCAGCAAGTGTCTAAAATTTACTTGCAAGCAAATTCTCTTGCAAGTTGAGCTGCAAGTACGAAAAATTTGATGGTATTAGTGAAAAAGTGTGAGTGTATTGAGTTTTTCGAACTTGCACTTGCACTTGCAAGGGTAAACCCTAGGTAAGTAAGCAACAAATTTATACACTGCAATCGTATTTTGAAATTCGAATAGTAGTAATTTTTGTCACTTCTGGACGATAGTAAAAATAATCGTTTTTAACCATTGGACTAATGACATTTTTGTCACTTTTAGATGACAGCAAGAAAAGAGCGCACATTTTCCAAAAACAAATACCAATATTGCGTCAAAGAAAACACACGCGTTTCAAGAACCAAATTATAAAGTGCAATCGTCAATTTTATCTACTGCCGTAGCCACATTAATCCAGAAATTCAGTCAAAGTCCCTAAGCCCCTCGTGTCACGATGTTTGTGCTTAAACTCCTCCGAAACGGCTCAACCGCTTTTAAATTAAATTTAGTATGTATATGTGGTAAGTATGAGAATAGGTTAGGTGAGGTTTCATTGGCAGCCGTTATCAAGCACAGCTCACCTGGGTCCATTAATTACTTTCCTTTATGATATTATGTCGCACCGTCTCCATTATAATATTCGCACTGAACCACCCAGTCGATTCAATGAAGAAGTGGATCCTGTTTAAATCAATATTAGAGAGACAAGTTTTGTCTCCAAAGGTTCTTCGATCAAACAGTCTAAGTCTCAGATCTCCGAATGCCGGGCAATAACCAAAAATGTGTTTCGCTGACTCTACCTCCTACTCGTTGCCACAACTTCTACATAGGTCACTGTAAGGGAGCCCTAGCCTTTGGGCGTACCTCCCCATGTGCTAGTGGCCAGTTATAAGGTGATGTCTAGACAGCTTTAATGCCCACCTAGTCCTTTTTTCATCTATAATGGGCCAAATTTTACTGATTACACCACAGGTGGTTTCATCAAGCCATCTCTGACCGTCAATAAGCTAAAACTTGTGTGCAATAAGTTGCTTACTCCTTGGAAGTGAAACACCTATATCAAATGTTTTTATGAAAATAAGTCGTAAAGTATTTTTTACACCGCTTGTGGTATATAGGGTGCGCCTACCGAGACATTTTTTTCATTTCTTTGGCAAAAACTTTTACACATTTTTTTGAAAAGTGGCTGTCGCTGTCTATTAAAATACTTGATGGATAAGATTGCCCACTAATTTCTGCACAATTGCTGATTTCCAACATGCTCAAATTTATCTGATATTTTCTGACTTAAGTGCCCAATACAAAGATCATGCGTGGCTGGCAGAAAAAAATGTAGACGTCTACAATTTAAACTTCAAGATACAGCAGGTCGTTGTCAGGTCGTTGTCAGGCAACTTCGTATCATTCAAATCGATCGATACAGTTTGCGATGCCAATGCAGCTATAAATTACTTAACAGACGTTTTGAGCACACTGGATTTGCCAGGCATGTCACCACACCTTCTACGACTGAAAGTTGGATCTCCGGTTATTTTACTTTGGAATTTAAGCCCACTTGAGCTGTTGAATAGTTCGCGTTTGACATTAAAAAATTTATGAAAAATGTTATCGAAGTCACAATTTTGCAGTACATTCCTCTGGCTATCATAGACCCAATCCACACACACTTTAAATACATTCGATATTTTTTATTGAACAGCCAAAATAAAAAAAGGCGACAATAAAAAATTATAACCAAGAAGCTACATTTTTAACATCTTTAACATCACTTCTTGGAGACTCAAATTTTTTGAGAAAGTATCTTCCAAGTGTCGCCTGGAAGATTGTTCTAAGAGTCCTAAAGACAACTCTTAGAAAGCAAACAAGCCTTTATGACGGATGTTAAGAACTATAATAGTTAAATCATAAAATAAGCAGTCACTTTTTTCCAAACTTCCACAATAACAAATACTTGCAGGGTCCATAAAGATACACAAAAGAATACACACACTTTTACACTCATAAATAGTATTTAATTTATTTAAATAAAATACAAAAAAAAAAAAACAACAAGAAGAGATAAAACATAAAATGAAATTAAATAAAATAACTATCTTTTAACCAAAAGTAGATTTAGATTAGGACTGAAAATATTTTGTTAAATAAACTGTAAAAGATTGTGGCCTGAGACACAGAAAAATACACAGATGAACAGAATACTCTTTATTTTTTCTTTAGTTTTTTGCTACAATGATAAAGTTGATGATAATTACGATGAAGATGAGATGATACACATGCAATCTATTCCTAACACTTAATTAAATTTCCATCAATTTTGTCGAAAATATGTTCAAAACAAATACAAGAAACCACAAAGAAATTTAATTCGAAAGAAAAAGTAGAATAACAAGCGGAATTTCTTAAAAATATTTTTAATAAAAAAAGTAAAACTAAAAACTTTTACACTCGTAATATTGAAAAAAAAAACTCTTAAGTATTCAGAAATAGAATTTATAAAAATTACTTAAATGTATTTAAAAGGGATGGTCTCATTGGTTTTAAATAAGATTTGATACTGTGTTGAATAAAGAAGCACCTGCAGGAGATGGGGAAGTATGTATTGCAGTTTTAGATATTTAGGATCCGATCTCTTTGCTGAAATCTCAGAGGCGATTTTACTGATTGCAGGAATTACAAAGGATTTGCATTCTCATAATAAATAGCAGGATATTCAAATTGGTTATGCCAAGCCTTCGGCAGGAGCAAGTGGGACTTAGACCGCATATATCCTGCATTGATCCTATCAATAGCTTGTGTACGATCAACAGAGTAGCCAACCGTATGACCGTCCCTTTTGTACAAGATTTGTGTGTGTGGATTGGGCGGTTGGCACCCTAAGTTACTAAGTGAGGGCCTCCGGCCAAAAGTTATATGATCCAATCGTTTGAGGAGCTAGCTAGCGTCACGCAAGGGTGTGCACTATTACTGGCAGTCGTGATCGAGAACTTTTTCGATTTGAAAGCAATTTTATTTCTAATTCTTTCAGTCGCTACTGAACGAATCGAAATTATTTTTTCAGTATTGTGAAAATAAAATTAATGCTTTACAACACTGAAAAAATATTTCCGATTCGTTCAGTATTGACTAAAATAAATTAGATATTAAATTGCTTTCGAATCGAGAAAGTACTCGATCACGACTGCCAGAAACAGGCCCCAGAAGTATTCTTTTAATTACAGTTTAACAAACTAATAAACGATGTTGGTCCATTTTACCCATTTGTACCATTTCTGTACATGTAAAAACGATAAAGGGAGATATAGTCAATATAAAAATTCACTATAAAAATTAACCTTAATTTCGATTCTCGTCTGAAAAAACCACATTTCTTACAAAATAATTTGAAAGTCTATAAAGCAGCAAACAGCCCCATTATGTCGACCCCGACCAATTTACTAAGTATTTTTTTCAATATTTAAATACACTTTGATTACCAAGCAAGAAACGCCTTGAGGACTTAATTGGACTTTCATCAAATTCATTATTCCAGCAAACAACTTTCCCTTTCCATAACAATCAAAAGCATTTCTATATAAAACCTCAGTTCATTATAAAGTCCATAAAGATTTGCGTCAAAACCATCAACGTAGCTGAAGATGCAGTTCGATAAAGTTTTATTAACTTCCACATTTGTATTCATAGAGTGTTGCATGCAAAGCGCACTAACAGCCAGATTGCATTACAAAGGCAGGTCAGGTACATGAAAAACGAAGATTACAGATTGGAGCATAAAGCCATTTAGTTAATAATGCTCAACTGAAATTGACACTTTAACATTTTCATAAACTGAATATTAAATTAATGTTGGTATTTTTTCTGTTTTTTTTTCTGCAGCTTTATTACACATACTTCCGTTAAGGCCAACGGATGCCAAAACTTATGGACGCTCTTTAGCAACGGATTCGGTATTTGATACGGCCTTACTTAACAATAATTCCGAGAAAAGTAGAGGCTTAATGCAAAAATTTACGCTTTTCAAATCGCTTTTCCAACAACAAAAACCTGAGCCTGCTAACAACATCATTATTATAACACAACCACAAGCAGCGGACACAACACCCACTGATACAACACCCACCACAACAGGCACTACTACCACAACTACAGCTGCTGCTGATTCACCTACGCGCACAAACTTATTTAATGGTAGAGGAGACTCTAATTTAGCAGCTGTCGATGAAAATTATGATTTAGCTCCTTTGCTCAATGGTGCAATTGAAGACTTGGAAAATTCCCAAGCGCAAGCGATTGTACAAAAACTAATAAAGCAAACTGAAACACAAAAGAGAAAACGATTTAATAAATTTTCCAAGTTCGATAACAAAAATAAGCAAAACCAAAAAAAAGCAAAAAGACGACTACGCCAACGTCATACGCAGCGTAAACGCTTAACCGCACCACATACCCAGCCTTTAAGCCAAAAACAACAGCTTAATAAAGTTAGTGTTGAAAAAATACTGAATAATATGAATTTAACTAAGAGGCCTAATGATTATGCCGAAAACAACAACGATAATGATAGTAACAAGAGCAACAACCACAATAATAATAATGCCTCTGGTATCTTGAATTTTAATACGAATATGCGTTTACAGAATATAATGAATGCCTTCCGGAAACAAACACCAATTATATATAATTACTAAAGTTCGTCTTTTGCTCTCTCCTTTCCAGAGATGGAAGTTATAGCGCAGTTTTTTTACATATAAGACTTTTTTGATAGGTACTGTTGTGACTTTGCTACGAATTAATTGAGGCTATTAAAAGTTTTTATTTTATCCGAAAACAACTTATATGTGTATTAAATAAAATCTTAATTTTAACATATTAAAAAAAATTATTTTAGTCCCCAATCATAAAGGACTTTAACAGTTTTAAACGTTTTCCTTTAGAAATTGTTCCTATTATATTGCACTTGATCAAAAAGAGGATACTAACGTAATATTTTTATTTCAAGTTGTTTTTATTCGACCTTTTCACATACGTTTAAATAAAAATACTTTTATTTCCATACTGGCCTCGAGCTTGAAATAAAAGCATTTTTATTTATACGTAATATTTTTATTTGTTTACTTTTTGCATAAAATCGACACCCCAACCATATGATACCCTACACCATAGTATTTAGAAACAAATTTTCGTGTGTGTACACTGAAAAGACAAATCAATCCATCCGTACTTAAATCGAACCGAAGCGGTGTCAATAGTACGGTAAGTAAGTGATTCAACTACGAATTTTAATTACGCATTTCATCTCTTGATGCTCAACATTTGTGTTTTAGGAGAGAGAAGAAAGAATAAACGGGATTGGTACGGAGATGCTTGCACTCGGTCAGTCAGCACAACGATGGCTGCTAGTCAATGTTTTCTTCTCTTTTTCTCTTTGATTCGCTGTGAATAGAAAAATTGTTGTTTTGAATTGAAAAGAAATTAAGCATCAAAAGAAGAAACGTGTAAACTCAGACTTATGCATTGAACACATTCACCACAGCAGGCTACACGAACACAATACTACAAATGCTGCTGGCTGAAACTTTAGTCGTGTAGTTAGCTACTGAATTATGTTGAAGACGGCAGCTACAATTTAAAAAATACAAACAGCTGTTTTTGTTTACTATGTCTTTATATTTCAGTGGTGCCACTATCATTTTTTTTTTCTTTTATAAAATGGAAAAACATGCATAATTGCAGACTCTTATTCAAACTTAATTTAAGATTATCAACAAATGAATTTATTTAAAAAAAATTAAAATATTTTAATTTTGTTGTTTTTGTAACTAATAAACAATATAATTTTAACGGCAGATTAAACAAAAAATACATATAAAATGTTTCTTCTACACACGTGGTATAGTTCGTAAAAGCTTCAGAACACTTTGGGTGCGTACGTAAATGCATAAAAACTATGTATCACTGCTGCAGTGATGCAAAATGTTGTTGCTGATGCGTGATTACCAGTTGCAGTTGTGTTGCTGATACTTTGCACAACAGCTGTGCAAAGTTAGAATTTTAGAAATTTCAAAAGTTTAATAAGCAAAAATTAAATAATAATAAAAATGCTTTTTACAATAAAGATGACAAATTTAATTGAAAATATTGAACCAAAAAGTAACAGTTTTCTTATAAATGACGATTACACGATTTCTTTTTTGTCAAAAGTTATTGCTTCAGAAAATTAACTGAAGCAATAATTGCCAAAGTTTGCTGCAGAGCTGCGGCATTACTGCATAAAAACTTTTGACGTATGAGAGTGATGCCAAGTTTCTTACAAGTGATGCTTTTACGAACATTAAACTTTACTTCTGCGCAAGTGATACCCAACAACTGCATTTACGAACGTTAACTTTATCAATAACTTTTTAGGTAAAAACTGGATCTAAGAAGTTGTGGTATTATTAGAAACTACTTCGAAATGGCTTTCACTTGATCTTTTATTAATTAATTTTAAAAATAAATATTTCTTGAAAGATTTTTCTACAAAACTTAAAATTTTGTCAATATACATATTTATTAAAACATAATATCTTTAGGGAAGAACACTTCAATCTTTTATATACCATATTATTAGTAACTTCATCATATAAAATTTTAAATTTATTAAGCTTTAAAAAATTTTATTTTGGAAAATTAGTAAATTTATTTAAAAGTTTGATTAAAAATATATATCTGGTAATAATTAATGTATATTCTTACATAATTGAATTATTGTAATATGTACATAAATAATAAGTGTTCTGCAACGCCGAAAAACCGCAATTCAGAAAAACTTTATTAAGCAAATATCTTAGGGTGTAATAATTATTGTTATATCGACATGATTTTAAGATAAAGCTAATTTTGTAAAAAAAAAGTCAGCCACGGAGTATAAATATATAAAATTGGCTCTTAATTGGTTAATCGGTATGCCCATAAACGCCATGTTGAACACACTTTAAAGAATTTTCCAATGATTCCCATATTTTATAGATTCATTTTATACCTAAAGAGATATGGATAAAGTATTTTGAAACTTGTATGAGCTATAACTCCTGAACTATAAGCGTTGGCGCGAAAAACATCTTCCTATAGAACTTCTTTTAAGGATATAAAAAAAAATTATATAAATAACAGTTTGGTGTTGAGCCGAGTTAATATTCTTGTTTCAAGCCGATTCTTTTCTGTTAAACAAAAAAAAAAAAATTTTAAGCACTTATTTTTTAAATATTTTTTTATATTAGCAGCACTTTTTCTGTTTTGTAGTGGACAAAAATAGAAATTAGTTTAATTTGACTACAACGACAAAATAAGCACAGACAACAACCTGCATCCATGTATCCATGTCGTCGTGAAAATAATCATTTCCATATACACACATGAATTCTAGTTTTGACATATTGAAGTCGGTAGCTTGCTGTCTCGAATGTGTTTAAAGCATTACTTGTTACACATGTTTATTCACTTTTGTTGTATTCCACTCTCTGTTTACAGAAGAAATTTTAATTATAAGACACCAGTAGTATGCCCGATATGGTTTTCGTAATCATTCTACTTTGAAAATTTGATAAATTTATCTAAATTATTTTAACAAATAAAATATAGGAATTATTGCTTCTTTCTTTACTTTTTTAGCATGAAAATAATCTATAATTTTCTTCTTGTAGTGTTGCTATTGTTTCTATACAAAACAATTAAATTGTTTTTTCCTTCTTTTGAAGAGTTGTTGTTGCTTCTACAACAAACTTTTACAGACACACGCGTCTGCACGCATATTGGTTTTCGAAAGTTTTCCCATCTTGGATTGTTTTAAGTACTTTTAAGTGTTATTCGTACCTATATCTTTGAGCAAGACTCGTACTAAAGTAAGTAGAAAAGTAGAAAATACTACTTTAGTACGATTTTTCTTTCCAACATGTTAATTTCAACATTTATAAGGAAGTTATGGCATTTAAATCCTTTTTCAGAAGTAGTATTTGCATGGGAGCTATGGCCAAATATGGACCGATTCCAATAAAATTTGGTAAGATGGTTTTTATTGCAATAAAACAAGTTTGGACCAAATTTATTCTAAACACCAACATAATAAGATGGTTTATGGGCATAAAGACACTATTCCGGACAGAAGCTTGTATGGGGGCTATATTAAGTTATGGACTGATTCGCCCCATTATCAGCAGGCTTGGTCCTTGTGCCAAGTTACAAGCATCAGATCAAATTATTGTGGTGTGGGTATAAATAAATTTGTGTTTTGCTGCACAGTTGTTTTTATTCTACAACGATTTCCTTTTTATTTGAAGTGTGATATATAGTAAAAGCAAATTGTTGATAAAAAAATCTATGTGATTTTTTGACAATCAGAGCAAAAATCATTGGATTTTGTGAGAGCAAAAATCCTAAGACTTGTAAAAAAGTGTGAAAGGCACTTAACTTGGGAGTATTTGGCACGAAAGCCTTTGATCGTATAGATTATAAAATATTGGTGAGAAAATTGAATTCAATATTTAGGTTTAATCGCACATCTTGTAATCTTATGTTATCGTGTTTTTTGGGACGTACGTAAATTGTTTAAATTAATAAAAATAAATCACATTTACGTTCAATTTATTCGGGTGTTGCTCAAGCTTCAGTATTAGGACCATTATTGTTTTCAATGTAGATAAACCACTTTTTAAAGTTTTAAGGGCTAAAAAATCAGAGCAAGTTAAACTCTCTTTTTGGTTTAAAACGTGTTTAAACCAACAAATCTATAGATCACTAAACATATAAACCATCATTAAAGAACAAATCGGATCAATCAAACATTGTCTGGGATGTATTATTCCAATAGGACCGAAAGGGTTAAACGCAAAAATTGAGCGTTTAAACTAACAATACAGACCAAATGAATTTGATAAGATTTATAGTGCTGCCACATGTTATTTTTTTAACAACATATAATACATGGGTCACTGATTTACAGTTGTTGAGATTAAACAACATATAAATTCAAGTTTAGTTCAACTAAACCAGCGCTTAAACCTTCAGTGATTTGTTAGCCATAAGTCGAATATCAAAAATATCAAAATTTAGCTGATATTTTTGTTAAATTTTTTCAACACAATTTAATAATTAATTTCACAAAAGCAAAAACGGCAAAGGTATGTTAACTCAAAGATTTATATATATATTTATCGGGTATGTTCTAAAAATCGAATCGAAATGAAGTGAAATTGAAATCGAACGATAATTTAAATTCAATAACTATTAACAAAATGTCCGTAGTTTTTCGTGATTTTAAGTGTTGTTCTTGCATATGAAGTAGAAGTAAAGAATAAAGTAGATAAAAATGGAATATTTGTATGAACTTTCATTACAGGTTCGTTTTTACAATTTGATCGATTTTAAATCCACTTCATTTCGATTTCTAGAACACGCCCGCATTTTTTAACAAAATAGTTCATGCGTTTCTCACTTTAGAATAAGTTTGGTTTAGAAGTAATGTACGAAGGATAAATCTAACAATGCTAAATGTAACAGGTGTCCAAAAATGTATTAACGTAAATGTTCTTCAACAACTTCACTAAATTGCCACTTACACAAAGTACTTAAAGAAGATGCTCCACCAACAAAATCAAAGGGGGCTAGAAGTGAAATTATTTGCAGAAGCATAGCAGAAGATGGAATTTCCGTATAAAGTTTAAAAAAAATCCAAAGTTATATTGACTCTTTTTAAAATCTAAGTGAACGGAAGTGAAGCAACAGTTTAGAGCTACATTGACAAATATTATTTACTCAAGTACTAATTTTTTTAAAAAATAGCGAAAAAAAACATCTGGTTATATATAAAATTTCTGGATTTAGAATTATTCGATTAATCGATTAATTTTAAAATTTTTTCGTTTAATCGAATAAGTTAAAAATAACAAATATCGATTAATAGTTTAATCGTACAAAAATAAAACCCGATTGATTGAACAACCTAATATTTATAATTTCAGATAAGATGTTAAGTAGCCCTAATTTTAAAATTTTTTTCGTTTAATCGAATAAGTTAAAAATGCCAAGTATCCATTAATAGTTTAATCGTACAAAAATAAAACCCGATTGATTGAACAACCTAATATTTATAATTTCAGATAAGATGTTAAGTAGCCCTAATTTTAAAATTCTTTTCGTTTAATCGAATAAGTTAAAAATGCCAAATATCGATTAATCGTTTAATCGAACAAAAATAAAACCCGATTGATTGAACACCCTACTATTTATAATTTCAGATAAGATGTTAGGGCTACTTAAATAAATGTTAGGGCTACTTAACATCTTATCTGAAATTATAAATATTAGGGTGTTCAATCAATCGGGTTTTATTTTTGTTCGATTAAACGATTAATCGATATTTGGCATTTTTAACTTATTCGATTAAACGAAAAAAATTTTAAAATTAATCGATTAATCGAATAATTGCACTTCAAATGTCGCAGATATGTATCTTATTGTTTAGAAATTTATTCTTGTACCGCTTACGGTAATATTCGTAGAGTTGAACTTTTAATAAACAAAGTCATTCGATTTGTATTGTAACTAAGAGTTAGAGATCATATTACAGCCCATGTAATCCGATTCTTGGGTTGCAATTTTTCTGATTTTCTAACTATTAAAATTCTTCTGAGTTTTTACAAACTTATTAAGAATTCAAGACCTTCGTTTTAACTACGACGCTTTGAATTTATGAATTCTTCATAATATATGCCAAAGTTTATAGCTATAATTTATAACTCGTTTTTAGTAAGTCGGTCCTTGTTAGGGTTGCCAGATTTGCCGCGTATACTAAGGAATTATCAATTGTCCCCTTATAGCTATCAAAAAGCTTTAATTGAATATTTCAGTACCATTTAAAAAAAATCGTTTACAATGTAATCGAATTTTACGTTCTATTTATTGATTATTATATTTGTATTAAAAATTGTTATAAGTTGATTATTAATTAAGGGTTCCATATTAAACTTTAAAAAATATCTATTGGAATATTATGGTTTGGCCATAAAGGCTTTTATTATTACAAAATTTTTTCAAATAAAAAAAAAATTTGCTTATTTTTCTTTCGTAAACAAATATACAGATTACGATATTTTTTTGATTTAAACAAGTTTTACATATGGATTTTTTTTAAGATCAAATAAAAAAGCAACTTTCCATCCCTGTTCTTTTTTTATCGTTTGTTTAAAAATTTGTCTACATAACATTTCGTTTGACTTCTATATCGCAAGAATTCTTAGGCTTAAGCTGGTTATTTGTGTTAGTGTATGTGTGTGTTTGTGTGAGGGAGTTGTATATGATTGTGCAATAATTCAACGCTTATAGTAAATTTACATCCAATTAATTTGTTAATCAAATAAATCAGTTACAATCAAAATGTTAATCTAGAAATTTCTGAAGTGTGTGTTATTTAATTTATTTTCTTTTTTATACCCTTCATGGAACATATAAGTTTGTCATTTCGTTTCTAATTTCTACAACACTGATCTGACCCTTTTAAGCATAAATATATTCTGGGTTATGATTAGTTGATTAAACGATATCCGTCTGTAGGTTGAAATGGGGTTTCCGAAGATCCCAGATATGATGAAAACTGAGTTGTTTTATATGTTTGTTACATGTGCTCCGTTAAATTTTGCCAAAATTGCGTCCTGGTCATCAATGTACAATATCTGACAAAATGTGGGCATGATTGAAGAAGTGGGCGTGGTACAAAGTACATTTCTTTATTTCTGGAGAACGGTAGGAGAAAAATTGTCCAAATTTGGGACACATAGCTGGATTGTGGATACACGAAATCCATCAAAAAGTGGCTGTTACCGGATAAGAAGGCGTGGCACCTCCCATGCATATAAAAAATAGATCAGTAACAGTAAAAGTTACAAAAATTAGTATAAATAGGTTCGATACCAATACATGACTTTTGAAAGAAAGTGAGCAGGCTTGGAGATATATTTGTATATTTGGAGTAGTCACGGTGTTGCAAAGGATTAAACAAGTACAAACAGTCAGTCAATAAAGTTAAGGCTCAACATCCGCTTAACTTGAAAAAATTTTTCTGATATCTTTTTATACATTGATCTTTTTACTGTCAATTCAACGCAAACAAAAATTCATATTGTATCATTTGTATCATAAAACGCTTTGATCCACATAATTAGTAGTCACGACTTCGAACGAAAACTTTGTTCGCCTAACTTACATTTAACCCTTAAATCACACTCCAAAAAACTTAAGTTAGTTACCCTCGTGTGTGGTTTTTCACACATATGCAATGTCTGTCTACTTTGCTGTGACGCCAAGGCTCGTTTTTAATTATAGTCATGCTTTGAGGATGTAATTATCCCGATAGTGATCAACAACAAACCATACAAAGCTTGTGGGTATTTAATATAAGCACTCACTTTATAAAACATGCATTCCATGCAGTTCACAACAATATCAAAAATATTAACACTTGCCGACAGAAAATTTTGTTTCTAGTGCAAATTACATAGAAACAGTGTTGCCGATTTAATTTAGTGGCTAGATTTAGCCATTTTTCACCTTTTTTAGCCATTAAAAAATGAATTTAGCCATTAGCCATTTTTTCTTTTTGCCATTTTTCAACTTGTTTAGCCATAAAAATTTTTTTGCCGGTTTTCTAGTAATATAATAATTTTTATGTTCTTCTAAAAATTTATAAAATTGCTAAAAGTAAAATAAGCATTTTTAACAATTAGAACACATTTTATTTAAATCACAACTGTTGAAAATCGCTGTAAACGATGAAACATCTTTTAAAATAAAGGAACAATATGTATTTATAAAATGTATCAACAAAAACAACACTGTTTCTTTCAATATAGAGATGCAGGTGGCAACCAAAAACTTTTAGAAATTTCAGAACTTACATTTATTTAAAGTTACTCTTACTTCCATGGTCTAATGCTGAAGTAGACAATGTATTTAGTTAAATAAACATCGTTAAAAGTAATTTGAGAAATAGGGTGCATTAAGCAACCGTTAATTCGATTTTATCAATTTGGTAAATATAAAATATTTCTTATCTTTTTATACCCTTCACCACAGGTGGATAAGGGTATATATAAGTTTGTCATTCCGTTTGTAATTTCTACAATAGTAGCCTTAGACCATATAAAGTATATATATTCTGGGTTAACGATGTCCGTCCGTCTGTCCGTATTACGTTTGATATGTGTTTTCCGGAGACTCCAGACATGATAGCGGCTAGGTTGTTTTACATTTATGTCGCATAAAGTTCACCATATCTTGCTATTGAAATTCAGCAAGATCGGTCCACAAATGGCTCAGATATGACTAAAAAACCACAACTGCCTCTAATTTTTCCCAAAAATCCCTTGTTGTTGTATTTTTATTACTTTTTTCTGTATATCTATCATACAAAAAATATCAAAAATTGTATAAAAACCTGAATCTTTTGACTATAATATGACCTATGGTTACGCCTTATATATCAAAAGATCGGAAATTTTTAGTAGAAAATATTTTCTGAAAAACTCGGGAAAATCGGTTCAGATACGAAAAAGTTATGAACAAAATATTAATTTTTTTTTGAAAAATACCCATTTTCGGGAACAATAGATCTTCCCGAGTCCAAGTTTTATAACCAAAATAACTGGCAAATTTCTTCTTTAATACGTCGGTATATAAATCTGTCAAATCGGTTAAGAAATAGCAGAGTTATGACCAAAATACTGAAATCCCAAAAATTACTCTTTTTATAATTAAGTTTGTTTTTTATACCATTCATCGAAGGTCCTACACCATATAAAGTATATATATTCTGGGTCCTTATGAAAAGCGAAGTTCAAATCCGGTTGTCGTCTCTGTATATATACATATATTTATATAAATATATAAACTTCTGTTATTTCCAAACCATGGTGAAGGGTATATATTTATTTATTATTGTAGATTTAAAACTAATAGGCATAAGTGATTCTTATGAGATGAACAATACCGACATCAAATTTATCAATGATTAATTTTTAATATGCTAAAATATTTAATTTACGTTTATTCTTATGTAATAAACTGATCTCAAATTACAATTTCATTTTAAAAAACCTTTAATGAACTATTTTTGTTTTGCTATTGAATTTTAATGTGTTTTATTTAAAAAAGTTTTTATCCATTTTTTTTCGTAAATTTAGCCATTTTTGGTCACCAAGTTTTGGCAACACTGCATAGAAACTACATATTTGTGGAAAACCACAAAGTTTTGCAATATTTCGTTACTAAAAAATATTTTTTATTCAAAAAATGTGTTTTCAGTACTTAATTGATATTGCTAACAAAGTCAAGAAGTTTCTTTAGTGTACCTCAATTTTTTTGTTTTGTTTTTCGTGTTAAATTGATTCTTTTTGTATGGTTTTTGTAAAGGTTAAAACAAAAACAAATTTTTAATTATTAAAAACATATGTTTAATAATTGTTTTTATTTTACATGTAAGTTAGGCGAACGAAATTTTCGTTAGAAATTGTGGGAAAGGGAGTTATTTTTTCTAAATTTTTAAGAAAAATATGCGTGAAAAAATTCCTGTCTTCTAAATGAACTAAGTTTTCTTTTGGTAAAAAAGTAAGAGTGATATATTTGGCTGTGCCGAACCTATGATACCCTCCACCGAGAGTAAGAATATGAAAGCAGTGTGCTTTTTATGGGGCCTATTTAAAAATTATTATTATAGACCAAACATCAAAACATTTTATTGTGTGATTTTAATTTTATGAAACAAAGACAGACTGAATTTTGCTACAATAAAATTATTCGAGAATGGCTTTATATGTAGCATATGGTAAATTTTGGACCCATCGTTAGAAAATATAAGAATATGATATCTCGTCTTGAGCAAAATTTAATAGCAAACGGTGCATTCCGCCACCAATTAAAGTTAGTTTTTCTAACAGAAATACAAATTTTTTTGGGTCTTTCGTCTATATATATTTGGGTTCATTAGCCTCTTTTTTCCTACTGAGCTGATTTTACTGGATTTCAATCCAAAACTTCTAAGGAGAACTAGAAAGATTTTAACACCAATATTGTTCTTGTGAAAAAATTATCAGTAGTTTTTTTTTCTATCAATTAAACAAATTGTTTCAAAAGTATTTTAATTTAATTAATCAATAATTGAATCAATTATTATTATTTTTTTTTTTTTTGTTGAAAGAAAATTAAAAATATAATTTTGATTTAATTAATATTTTAGTTACTTTGAAATAAATTTTGAATTAAAATATTAATTAAATGACAAAAAATCTTTATTGATTTTTTCGTTTAAAATAAAATAATTTAACTTGTAGAATTGTTGTTGGGAAATGTCAAAACCTGAGCTATATTTAATTAAATCAATTGACACATTGTTTGAAACGGCAAAGTTTTTTGTTCATTATTTTAATTAGAATTAAAAATATCATTTATTGAAAAAAAATATTCACAATTTTAAATTTTTAAATTTAGTAATCTACGAATCATTTTGGTAATACATATTTCGAGGACCTCGAGCTTGAAGATTTATTTGTTATTTATATTAATAAAAAGGTCGAAAAACAACTTCATATATTTGTAAGAGACTTTTTGTAAAAGCAAGGCTTTTTATAAGCACTTGTAAAGAAAACGGCGTCACTGTTTGAAAAGGTGGCTTCTTTTTGAATAGTGATGATGTCTTAATTTTTAATGGCTTCATTTAAAGCAGTGTTTAAAAATAAGCATTGAATATCGTTCCTTAGTTGTCGGTTCGGTAGATTTGTGGAAAACATATGCATACACTAAAAGTGTTTGTAAAGTAGATCATAAAAAAAACGTTTCTCTGTTTGTGAATTTGACGCTTTTTTAGCGGCCTGTGACTTTTTGTGAGACTATTTTTTATCACCGACTTTTGCGACCTTTTACCATTTTTAGTTTGCAGCAAATTATAAATTTTTTTATTATTTTTATAAAAAAAATATCGTCAATATAACGTCGTCAAAATTTAAAAGCAATTCACAGCTTATTGCCAATAAAGGTTAATATCATCTTGCGAAGCACTAATGGTACATTTAAAACTATAAGCCACAATTATGCGCTACGCAATAAGACATACAGAGATGCAGTTAAGTAAGTGAAGGAGCTCTTAGCAAGTATCATTAAAGAAAAAATAACAATTCAAGTGCCACGGCATTCCCTTACTACGAAGCAGGTTTGTAAGAGAGAGCATCAAAAAAACCTGTAAAAAAATCATTCAGTGTGTAAAACTGATGGCTACGTTCACCAGTTTTTATATGCGTTGAATAAAGCGCTTTTTGTGTCAAAAATGTATTGCTTTAAAGTGGAAACTCGCCATATAAAATTCATGTCTTCCGTAAGCGGTATGGTAAGCGAAAATTTTACATTTCGCCCTTACAATCCTGCTTCGTTTGAAGCTCAATTTTTTATTGGGTTGTTCCTTTGGCAATAATTTGATTACTTTTTTGCAACCTTTTCATGTAAACAATGTATTTTAGAAATTTTTCGCAAATTTTCAGCAAAAGTTTTAGCAAAAAAGCTTTTTAAAATAAAACACGTAAGAGTGCTATATTCGGCTGTGCCGAATCTTATATACCCTTCACCATTGTACGAGCAGAATACAGAGCAACTAAATAATTTTTACATATACATACATATTAACAATACTTACAACTTCATTATAAATGGAATTTAAAAAGCGAAAACTGGTAAATATTTTTTTAAAATCGTTTTTAGAACATAAAAATATTAAAAAAAAATTTCTTTTAAAAAAACCAGGGAACTCACAGTTGTTAACTTAACACACCCCCTAGACAACTTAACCATGAAGGAACGCAGTTTAAATATCATTAAAATGAAATATGGACCGTTTACTGTTCACAACTCAAAACAGTTGAGTTGTAATAATTTTTGATGTTTTTGTTCACCGGAATATAGCAAAGTGGTAAACCATAATACAAAAATTACAAATTAACTTATTTGAGATGTGAACCGTAATAGGGGCCTATATTCACCAAAATAGTTTGTACCATGTATGTGTGTTTGTTTGTTTGTTTTTTTTTTTTTTGTAAAGGCACTGTTGTTAAGTAGCAAAAAAACACAAAAATTCCTAGTTTCTATTTGTGAAAATTATTTCGTTAAATAGATGAAATAATAAAGAAGGGTGATAATGAAAATCATATTGGGCATTATGCTAGAATATGTTATACCGACGTGTTAAAGAAGAAATTTGCCAGTTATTTTGGTTATAAAACTTGGACTCGGGAAGATCTATGGTTCCCGAAAATGGGTATTTTTCAAAAATTTCTTGTATGGGAGGTACCACTTCTGCAATCCCGCCCACATTTTGTGGGATGGTGGGTTTTTATAACCGTAATGTTTGTACCTAATTTGACTTTGGCTCTTGCCGTTCTCCAGATATACAAAAAAAGTAATAAAAGTACAACAACAACAATAACAACAAGGGATTTTTGGATAAAATTAGAGGCAGTCGTGGTTTTTTGGTCATATCTCAGCCATTTGTGAATTTCAATAGCAAGATATGGTGGACTATATGCGACATAAATGTAAAACAACCTAGCTGCTATCATGTCTGGAGTCTCCGGAAAACCCATATCAAACGTAAGACGGACAGACGGACGGACATCGTTAAATCAACTTCGATCCTAATAAGAACTCATAATATATATACTTTATAGGGCCTAAGATCAATATTGTTGAAATAACAAACGGAATGACAAACTTATATATATCCTTTTCCACCTGTGGTGAAGGGCGCTAAGGGCTCGATATGACATTTTTGATTTAGAACGAGTTCTATTTTCAAATGACAAAGCATCTGACATCAGCTGTTTTTTATATTAACAACATTTTTTTGTAAATAAATAAAAATACACAAATTTATTATTGAAAATGGAGAGAAAAATTTAAGTTACATACCTATTCAACTCAACGAAAAGATGAGAACATGTTATTTCGTTCTGTATTTTTTTAAACCACAAGCTTCGTTGTGATCGGTTCAGCACATTAACGTTCGTTCGTTTCAGTTGTGCTAGCACCTTTTTGACTAAAGGCCATGTCAGATAAAACTTCATCGCTTTGCGTGACGTTTCCAACTTTGACAGAAAAGCGTAACGCAAAAGGTGTATGTCACAATAAACCCTTTGACACACACACGTATTGTTTGTTAAAAATAAATAAATAAAAAAAAATATACTTGCCTAACTTTTCGCTTCGCTCTGCGTTAAAATTACTTTATGTGACATGTTTCGTATAAGTATGAATTTTTTATCTTGGATGTCAAAGGGAATCTCTAACCCAACGCAAAGCAAACGTTTTATCTGACATGGCCTTAAGAACCGTACCTAAGCAAGAGCGGAAAGCGTTTTCTAGCTGTAAAAATTCTCATGCCCATACAATTTGTATGAAGCATCCCTCAATTGCGCGGCGTCAACGCTTTGCAATTGGAAAATCCGATTTTGACAGCGCGTTTAATAGTAAAGTTTGTCACTATTGTTAAAAAATAATGGCAATTTAGCTTTTTTTTTTGTCAGTCTAGCAGGTTTTCTCTTCTCTTCTTTTTATTTACATTATGTAGGTTTTATTAAACAAGAAAGTTAACACTACTGTTTGTGACTCAACGTTTACACACTTGTTAAGGTAAGGCATATCAGCGTAAAAGCTAAGCGGAATAAAACGTTCCGCTCTTGTTTAGGTACGGCTGTAATAAAAAAAATAAAAATTTTTTACAAACACTAAATACATATACGAAAAAAAAAACAAACAAAAAGCCAACGAAAATTGTACACAAGCAACACATATGCACAATACACGCACAAGCTATTCGTGCTGTGGTCGTTGCTAAAATTTTTTGCTTACTCATTTCTTTATCAATGTTAAAAAGAAACGCTATAAAACATTGAAATATAATGAATGTCTACAGAACCACTACAACTTTTCTGTTTTATAAAGAAGAACTGAACACTACGAACAGCATAAAGGATTGTGTTCGTATACACAAACACTAAAAAAAAAAATCATTTCTGGGTGTGTGAGCCGTACGCTAAAAAATGTTCTGTTTATTTTCGAACACTGATTTAAAGTGTCCGTTTCTTAATCAAGTACAGACAGGTTAATAAAACAAAATATAGATTAGTTCGTATAATTTTAAAAGTAAAGTGTTCGATCCCCAGCTCAGCCAAGAATAAAAATTATCAATAAATTTTAAAAAATTTCATGTTGTAAAATTTCTTTCTTTAGTAAAAATAACTTAATGAAAATTAAATTTGATGAACTCAAGCCTAACTAAAAGTATCAAAAATTTTAAATTAACAGTTCAACTAAAAATCACAATTGTTCGTAGAGTGTAGTATTTTTAAAATATTTAAATATATTCAATTCTTCTTAGGCCGGCCACTCACGTACAGTTTTAACTAGGGATGAAACGATACCTCTAAGGTATCGATACTTTTACTCGTTGTGGTATCGCTCGTAAAACATCGATACCTACTTAGTATCGGGAAAAAAGTATCGATACTTACTTGTATCGGAACTTACTTGTATCGGTTCGAATGATGAATAATACATACAATACAAGCATTTATAAATGATCCTTTTCTTGCAGATAAGGTAGTTTAGTACTAAACAATTCAATTAGCACTCCGACAATGTCTATTAGTGATGTCAACTTTTTGAGAGCAAAAAGCACTTTAAAATTTAAAAAAGACACTAAAAAGCACTATTTCGAACAAACAAAAGCGTAAAAAGCACTAAACCATTTTCACAATTTAATTAAACACAAAAAAGTTGCATTCGGCTGTGCCGAATATTATATAACTCCAAAATTTAAAAAAAGGCTACGGCGTTGATGGGTGACCGTTTTTATTTAAAATTAAATAATAAAAAAAATGACATTTTTATATAAAAATTTTTCTTAGTTTGGCACTATGGATAAAATTTTGGCGTTTTGAGGCATCAAAAAGCACCATAAATAATGCCAAAAGCACTAAGTTGGCATCACTTGAAAATAATAAATGTAATTAATTTAACTTTATAATTAATGAATAAATTTAATAAAAGGGGATTTAAATTTTGGAATGGGAATTTTTGAGTACTTAAAAATTTGGGACATGAGATTTTGGTGGTCCCATTTTAAATAAATTTTATTTTGCACCTTTTTAATATTAAAGATTTTATAATTTTTTTTCAATTAAAAAACACTGCTTCAGTTTAAGAATAATTTCAATGCTAAAGTGAAGCGATTACTTTTGACCGATACCGAGTATTTTTTTACCGATACTACTTGGTATTCGGTGTCTAAGTATCGATTACAAAAATAGTTGGTACTTGTATAAAAGTATCGAATATGTACTTGTATTTACTCGTATCGTTTCATCCCTAGTTTTAACTTCCAGTTTCAACTGTTTAGTTAAAACTAGGGTATTCATTTAATTGGGCTTTTGCTTTAATCGGTTAATCGCTCGATTAATTAATCGAGGTTTTGGTTTGATCGGTTTATAATCGGTTAATTTTGTTATTGATCGGTTAACCAGTTAATATGGTTGTTTTCTAAATTAAGTAATTTCAATAAATAAAAATTAAATTTTTTTATTATTTCGAGTTTATTAGTAAAAAAAATTAACATAAAAATTCTTGAACTAAAACCAGCAAACAAAAAAATAATTAATAACCCCACGTTTCCACATGCAAGTAATTACTTGCAAGTAGTGTATACGTATTAATATCGAAAATCAGAAGAAATGTCAAAAAAAACACAACAATTTTTTGAGTGGCTACACAGCACAGTGCAAGTTCATTTTTAAAATGTCGTCAACAAAAAAACTTCTAGCAAAAAATTGCCGTATTAAACGAATTAAAAAAATTAAAAAGCGAATGTGAAAAAAAATGTGGAAAAAAAAGTTTTTGAGTTTCTGTTTTCTGTCCATCTTGATGAAAAAATTATGTTTATTTTATAAAATATGTGACTACAGTATTGCCGTAGTGGGATATCATAATGTTACAGAGAAAATATTTTGATTAAACATTTTTTTTTTTCAAAATGCTTAAAATTCATGATTAAAATTACCATTTAGATGCGTTGTTGTATAGTTGTGCTTTTTTTATTAGTTATTTTTTATAAATACACAGAAAATCCGCTATAAACATAACTTTTATTTACTAAGTACTAGAAGATTGATACAAAAGTCATCCACGGCAACACTGTTTCTTCATTTGTCATTTTACTTGCGACAAGTGTCAAAAATTTACTTGCAAGCAAATTCTGTTGCAAGTTGAGCTGCAAGTGCGAAAAATGTGATGGTGTTAGTAAAAAAGTGTGAGTGTATTGAGTTTTTCGAACTTGTACTTGCATGTGGAAACGCTAGGTAACTATGTAATACATATTTTTTAATTAAAACATATTATGTATTTATCAAAAAGTAATTTAAATTTTTGGGAATACAAAATTTTAATTTCAAAAGATTTTGTTATTCGTGCTTAATTCCCAGTTTTTATTATTGATAAAAACACTTGAAATTTATTGTTGATGGGATAAGCTATTCCTATGCGCATTTCACTGGTTGCTTAGGCCAGATCATCAGGAAACTTCATCCATTAAGATTTTAGAAAAACTAAAGATATTAAACCAAATAAAACTGTTAAGCGTATAAGACTTATAGCAACAGTTCTACTTGTTACAATATCAAAGCTTAAACAAAACACATCAACAATAAACAGTGGGTTTATCTCATCTTACATTCCCCACTTAATTGACAACATCTTTTGTAAAGTTGTTGTTGTTTTTATTTTGTTTTTCTTAACCTACTTACAACTACAATTAATGTTGAGAGAATTTCAACTAATTGTAGTGGGGAATGTAAGATGAGATAAACCCACTGTTTATTGTTGATGTGTTTTGTTTAAGCTTTGATATTATTACAAGTAGAACTGTTGCTATAAGTCTTATACGCTTAATAGTATGTTCACATTTGGCTTCTTAAACGCGTTTAAGCAGTTCGAACGTGATTAAGCTCTAATAACTTCAAAATCGAGATGATTACCCATACATTGAAGTGATTTGTTAATCACTTCAAATTGACATGATTACAACTAAATCACTTCATAAATCACATAGTATCCACTGAACATACCTCAAATGTAGAATCGCCAACATTATCGTGTACAACCGGCCAAGATTTCTGCTTAATGTTTTTATTTTTTTCCTTAAATAATTCATAAATTTTCACAATTTCATCATTAAAATGATTAAAATAAACTTCTAATAACTTTATAAAAGTGTTTTTATCCATTTTTAATACTTTAAAGAAATATAAATTTGTTTGTTGTTTTTTTGTGTGTTTGTTGTGTGTTTTTTCTTAATCATCTGTCATCTTAATCATCTCAAATGTAATGTGAACGGCTTTGATTAGCTAAATCAACATTTTGCTTAAACGCGTTTAAAAACCTAAGTGTGAACTTAGCATAACAGTTTTATTTGGTTTAATATCTTTAGTTTTTCTAAAATCTTAATGGATGAAGTTTCCTGATGATCTGGCCTAAGCAACCAGTGAAATGCGCATAGGAAAAACTTATCCCATCAACAATAAATTTCAAGTGTTTTTATCAATAATAAAAAATTAAGCACGAATAACAAAATCTTTTGAAATCATATTATGTATTACCTAAAAAATAAACCGTGAGATCATTTTATTAATAATTTCAATAGTTTAAGGAGATCTTATAAAATAATATTTTAGAAAAATAAATTGGTTTAAGTGTTAAAGATTTGAGCGATTTTTTTCTTTGGTTTTGATAAACTTGACTTGGAAAAAGTTACCGATTAGCGGTTAACCGAATGAATACCCTAGCTAAACCTGACAGACTTAACTGTTAACTGAGATATACACACACGTGCAGTTCCATACTTCAGTTTTTAAAATGGATTCGAACGAGCAGGACGGTTTGGCCATATACGCACTCTCGCTCGACACAAATTTAACTGAGAACGGTACAGTTGAACCGCCACACACGTTCACTTCAGTTGAAACTTTCAGTTAAAAATATAAAAATTTTATATATCTCAGTTAAACTGAACCGTTGAGTTGAACTGTCAGTTATTACCCACTCACGCACAGTTTTAACTGAAAAGTTATAAAAAAGCCTTATATTTGAAATAATCTAAACTTATACGCCCCATATACGTTTCTTTTCAATTGCCAACTGAGTCTTTCAACTGAATTGATGCTTATCCACACACTTCATCAACTGAATTAAAAGGTTTTAAACTAATTTTAAATTTAATGATATAAGAGACAATTTTTAAAACCGAATGCACAAATTAAAACTAAATATATCGACTATTGCCTCATTGAGCTTAAATATGTTTTTAACCTGAACAACGTTTATATTTTGTTAAAAATTATGTTAAATTGCAATTTTCCAATGAATCACATTTTTAAATTATAAACAATTTAAAAAGAATTTGTCTTTTTACAATTTACAAAACACGTTTAAACAACAAAACTGAAATTTAAATTGCAATTATTGGAAAATGCTTTAATTACAAGAGAAAAATTATAAACAATAGTATTAACGATGTAAATATTTGTTAAAGGATTTGTGGTAACACCCATATGCATAACGTATTAAGTGTATGTATGTGTGTACATTTACACAATTTAAAGCAAAAAAACATACATACGTATTAATATGTACATAAACATTTTATCCATATTATTGTTATTGTTAATTAATTTTTAAAAATAAACTTTAAACCAGGGATCAAAATCATAATACCGTTAAGTAGAAATGATTATGAAACTCGGCGCTGCCAACAAACGTATTTTCAGAGCCAGTTTGTTTAAATTTTTTTTAAATGTTATTTTAAAGTTTAAACGTTTTTTTTTTTATTATTACTGCAGTTGAGATGAACACTTCAGCAAAAGATGCAGAACTGGAACCTTGCATACTTCGATTAGAGGTTTGGATTTAAAAATACTTTTTATTTTTGTTTTCATTTAAATTTAGACGGTGCAACTAGTGCACTCGTCAGCTGTTTTATTATGATTGATTTTATTTACAATTTATTCTAGCTTATATACTAACCCCCTTATTCATAAAAACTATTTCAGTTTTATTAAAGGTTAATTGAACAGATTTTCATATAAAATTCGTCTTTTAAACCTGTTATAAGCATGGAATATTGTTTATGAATAAGGCCTTAACTATGAACATAATTCTTAGCCTATTCTTACGTGTAAATTAAAATAACTTAAACTAAAGCATGGACAAATTAGTGTAATATGATTTCACTAAAAATTTAGAAATAATTCCCATGCGTTTGGGTGTAGAACCTTTTAAGCGGCTATTAAGGTTTTAAAAATTTGGTGTAATAAGATACCCGTTTATGTCTGCTCTTTAAAGGTACGAATTCATGCAAGTAAAAAATATTTAGAGGAATGCATTCATACGATCAAATAAAACTACAGGTTGAAATCACAGCTTAAACTATCAAAGCTTTTAGAGAAATAGCTTTTCATCCTATCCATAGTTTATGCAATTCCATGATTTGGCCTGCAGATTGGGTATAATCCATATTAATTAGGGAATTAAAAAAAAAAAAAAGACATGAGCAAAATTATGTTTCAAATCATTCATAATCGTCTAAGGCCATTCATTATGCCGGAGATAGCAGAGTGGACTAAAAATTTCCTTGGATCGTTTAACTGAGATAAGCCTTAAGCTTCGTACAGACGGTGGCCAGATCTTACAATGTTGTAATTTTTCTGACAATGGTGCCATTGTCAGATGCATTAATTTGACATATCTGCCATATGAAAATGAGCTTACAATGTTCATATAGTTGCAAGACATTTTTAGGCAATTTTAATGACAACACTGTAAGAACTGACCACAACATCTAGTAAGAATTATATTCGGAATGTACAAACATAACACCGCCGCAGTGAAAGTCAACAACACAACGTCAGACCCATTCGTTACAAAGTCTGGCACAAGACTTAAGGCCCAAATACATTGGTCAAATTCCCATCCAGCATTGTGGTAGTATTAGTGAAAACGAGTTTGTATGTGTGACACCGACGATGCTTGATGGAAAATCAAAAAACTTTGATATTTAGCATGCTTGACGAGTGATTTTGATGAATGTATTGGCGTTACTCTTCAAGCACCCACACACTTTAAACGTGATTTCAAACCGAACAGTCGCTAAAAATGTCGGATGAAAAAAAAAATGCTTTGGAGGAAAAAAAAATGATGGAATTATGGAAAACTTTTTAATTAATAATTTTCTTCTTCTTTTCTTCAATTTTTGTTTTTATTTATTAAAAAGCAACTATTAAACACTTTTTATCTATATTTTACTATTTTGTTGCTCCTGCTGTTGTCACTTCAAAATAAAATGCATGATGAATGCTTGACAGCTGATCCAGCAAATGTATGTTCTAATGTCAAGCACACGTACACGAGCTTGATGTCAAGCCTTTGACCAGTGTATTTGGACCTTTACGTTCACAGAAAAAATTAAAAATTGTCTCTTATCACCAATTTTATACCAAATTCATAGAATCGAGCAACCCATTTGTTGATTTTGCACCTATTACCAAAATGATTATATTGATTACTAAAAATTGTAAAAAGTTAATTTTTTGAAAATTTTTTTTTTTTCAATAAATTATATTTTTAACTTTAATTAAAAAAATGATCAAAAAACTTTGCCATTTCAAACAATGTGTTGATTGAGAAGTTTAAATTGTCAATCAACACATTATTTTATTTTAAACGAAATAATTTTTTGCTATTTGATTCAAAATTTATTTCAAAACAACTAAAAAAAAAAAATTATTCAATTATTACATTAATTAAGTTTAAATACTTTTTAAATAATTTGTTTAATTGATAAAAAACTACTAATAATTTTTTCTGTGTTGTTCTATGCCTATACGGATATTTTAATGCGGGAGGTATTAGAAGAGTGGCATGGAGGTATTGTTGTTGGCGGTAGCAAAGTAAACAGCCTAATATACGCAGATGATTTACTGATTAAAGCTTCGTGTTCCGATGAACTCGAGGACATAATGAATAGGCTTTATATATGCAGCAATATGTATGGCCTTCAAAAAAAAAATGGACGAAAACTAAGGTTATGATCGTAGATTGAATTTACAACAGTCATCCCGAAATACCAACTTTAGCTGAATTTGATGTTGTTCACAGTCGTGGTGACTCCTCTGACGAAATTCGGAGACGTTTTTTCTAGCTAGATTAGCTTAAGGAGTATTACTTTTACCACACAGAAAAATTTTCACCAAAATTTATTCAATTAATTCAGTAATGCTGTTTCAAACAATTTTCTTATCGTTCCAATTAAGAGTCCAAACACAATGTAGGTAACGATAATTTATTGCGGTGCGGGTTTTCATACGATTTTGAAGTAAAAAACCGCAGTGCGGAACGGCATAAAATTAAAATCTATTTTATTTTCATTGCGGACTTTCTTTCTCTCTCAACAAGGCGAATTTAATTCGCCTAGTCTTTCAATTTTTGATACTCGTTCTCTTTCTGATGTTGCCATAGTTTTTGAATAATTGGCAATGTTCACAACATTATTGAAAACAAACAACATGATAAAAATGTATTCACAAATAAATTAATAAAAATTTAAACAAAAAATGACAACTATTTCCGTCGCCGTCTTCCGTTGTATTATGTTTATTTTTCTCTCCCGCAACGAGAAATCGCACCGCACCGCAAACATTGTGTTTAGGCTCTAATATTGATTAATTGAAAATAAAAACAAGTAAGAATGTAAAGTCGGTCAAGCCGGACCATATGATACCCTACACCACAGTATTTGAAAACACATCATGCTTACGTGTCCATATTAAAATGGACTTATCTATGTTTATAAACTTCATTAAAATCAGTTTGAAAGTTTGTGAAAGGCAGAAATTGCCCCCTACCTCCCCTTGTGGTCCTATTTTTGAAAAACTACAAAGCTTATGTGTCCATATAAATAAATTTCTATATGTGATTTCAATTTCATTAAAATCGGTTTGATAGTTTCTGAGAGGCAGAAATTGCTCCCTATCTTCCCTCGTGGTCGTATTATTCGGCCCATTTTCAATTAGCTTGGTCCTTGTGCCAATAAGAACCTATGTCCCAAATTTTATCAAATTATCTTCAAAATTGCGACCTGTACTTTGCGCACAAGGTTACATGGACAGCCAGCCAGCCAGCCTGCCTGCCAACCGGACGGACATCGTTAGTTCTACTCAGAAAGTGATTCTTAGTCGATCGGTATACTTTAAGGGTCTAGGACCAATATTTTAAGGCGTTATTAATACCCTCTCTACTATTGTGGTGTGGGTATAATTATAATGTTTGTATGTATATTTGCAAATATAAAAACATCCACACACACTTCAAAATGTTTTAAAGTTTCAAACATTTTCTTTATTGTTTCAATTAACTGTGTTGATTGAAAAAAATATTTTGATTTGTGTTTACGTTTTATATAGCCTCTTTTGCTGCTGATCACATTTCAATTAAACCTACGGATTGAAACGCAACAGCAAGAAAAGCTCAAACTTACAAATGATATGATCAATTTGTTTGCAGGCGGGAATCAATACGGAATTTAATCAATAGTACAAAATTCTAACTAATATGTTAATTGAAGTAGTTTTTTCATTTTTTCTGAGCATTTCATTTTTTCTAATTGCAACATACGCTATCAAAACATAGACAATTAAGCTGACCGACAGAAGAAGAATTAAAATTTTTTAATTGTGGTTGCACAAAAGAATTTTGAGGGTATCGTGCGCTGAGTTTCGGACCTGATGAATTAAATATGAAAGACAGATTAAACGAACGTTTTAGCTGGTCGTTCTTAAAATACTTCGGTCATATTGCCGTAAGAACGCACTATGGAGCGATTTATCGTTGATGGCAAAAAAAAAGAAAGCAAGAAAAGAGAAAGATCACCGCCAAGGTCGTCGGATCAATTGAAACCGCTCATTGCAGCTACTTCGAATAAGGCACTGCAAATGGCAAATAATAGAAAAGAATGGGAAACAACTAGTAGTCTACCTTACACTAAAAATCAATCCGAAGCGATATAAATAGTACGGTAAGTACGATTTTTTTTAAATCAAGTACAGCAAGATTGATTTAAGTATGCATTTTTCAAGTGCGAAATATTTAACTTATCCATATTTAATCCCGAATTCGTACTAAAAATAATCCGAAAATGAATCAATCTCAAAATGCGCTTGATTCAAGTATTATAAAGTTGATTTAATCCCGAATTCATACTTGAAATAATAATCCTTAGGTGAAATTGAATTGATTCTAACCTAAAACACTTACCCCAGAGAACCAGAGACATAAGGAGAATATTATTATGATCAATTTACCAACCCGTTTTACATCTCTTTGCTTCGCTTTTGTTGTTATATTGTTATTATGGCGACTATTTTAAATTATGGATCGATTTAGACCATTTTCTATAAGTTTGGTTCCTGCGACAATAATAAAAATCTATATACCAAGTTTCATCAAATTGCCTCTAAAATTATGGCCAGTATTTTACGCACAAGGTTAACATGGATAGCCAGCCGGAAGTACATCGGTATACTAAAAGGAGGGTTTAGGACCAATATCATAATTGAGGTGTTGCAAAAATCAGCAAAAACTTATAATACCCCCCCTTACTATGGTGGTAAAAACCAAAAAAAAACCCATTTTATACCCAATGCTAAAAAAACGAATCAAAACTTCAACTTTGATCTTAAATTATTCAACAACTGATAAGCCGATTTTAATAAAATTTTAACTGGAGAAAAATTAAAGACATCATCTCTCTAAATAAAAAGATGTTAAAAAGATTTCTATCGGTTTAACTTTTACAGACTTTTGGCCGATGAAAATAAATTTTGAGCCACTGTGAACCAAAAGAAGTTCGTAGCTAATCATCGACATATAGCTCTCGTTGTTCACGGTCATAGTATGGCCATCAGAGTCTTTTAGGATTAAGTGGGCGCACTTGGATTTTATATAGATAGATTGGCACAGATTCGAATTCTACAAATTTATTTGTTGGTGTATCCAATCATCCAGCCAGAGATGGGCCTTAAAGCTTAAGGTGATTTTTTGATGCACTACTAGGGGCAGTTAAAATTTAACAAGACAGATAGAATAAATGACAGCCAATTCGACAAACGTAGCTTCAACAATTTGGACGCTATCATCTATCTAATGTCAGAAGTGCTTTTTATAAGACTCTTTATATTCATATCATACTACACAGAAAACAAATAAAAATTTATTTTAGTTAAAAAATCAGTTATTTTTATTAAAAAAAAAATAATTAATTAAATTTGCACCAGTAAACAAATTATTGACATCAATTAAATATTGTTTGATATTAAGAATATTTTCTGCAGTAATATTGTTGATATAAGTAAACGTTTAATATACTTGATTAAATTTTTAATTAAGACTAAATTTTGTTTAATTAATGGCTTAATTAATATAAGAAAAATTTGAGAGAATTTTTTTCTGTGTACTAGTTATTCTCTCTTAGTATTAAATATTTGTTTAATATCAAACCTGTCGTTTCTCTTTGAAATTTTTAATTAATGGTAATATTTTGTTTCTTTAACTCCCACTGTGCTTTGCCATTGTAATATATTCATTTATTAGATTGATTTTATATATCAAATGCATGCATGTATTGTTGTTGTTTTATGTTTTATACTTAAATTTAATTTTGTTTTTTGCTTTAAACTTGTGCTACATTGTAATAATTGTTTTGTGTAATTATTTGAAAATTATTTAAATTAATCATTTGAATGAATAAATTTATAAATTATTGAAAGGACACATCACTTGTGTGAAATATTTAATTGTCTAGATGTAAAGTGATTAAATTACAAAAGCAAAATGAAACCAATAAAAGTGCTCACCAAATTTCAGACAAAAGCAAATACTAGGATCAGCAAATTTTTACAATGGAAGATTGTGCGATTTAGCAAATAGTCAGCTAATAATCGGCTTGGCGCATATGCCAAAAAATCGTTGTTGAGAAAAACGACAGTGAAGGTTAACATGAAGTTTTCTGAAAATATATCCGATAGAATTTTTTTGTATTTTTACTACTGCTTCTGGCATATGTTTTGGAAAAAAATTAATATTTTTTTGAATCAATAAAGAACATAGAAGTTAATAGCAGTGAATATTATTGCTCTGTGCCGCATACGCCATTTTTCTAAAATTATTTTTAAAAAGTAACTTTTTGTGCTGCATACATACGTTTACTTACTGCTGTATATTAATTTGTTGACATATTATTATGCTTTTGCTTTAACTACTTTTTTTCTTATAGCAATTAAGCAAAGCAAGAGTGAAATTTATTTTGTACGTTTTTGTATGAGGAATTTTCTCCCTTCACCAAACAGTGGCATGTAGAGCAAAACAGTGCTTTATAAGCTTTAAAATTGATATGGAGCAAAATGAATGCTAATAATCTCAGAAACCATTTAAAATTTGGTATAACTGGTTTTTAGATTCAGGAAAGGGGTATTTAAAATAGATATTTTTCCAAAACCTAACAAAATTTTTTTTTAAATATTCGGTAGGTCAAACCAATAATGAACTGACGAAATAGCAATTTGTGGGATCTACAAAAGGTTTTGGTACAATTTTTTTTTACAAAATCTTTTGCGGATTGCCTAGTCTTGCGTTTAAATCGTTTACGAGTGGATGTTTCCTGGTGCTCATTTACGCTCTCGAAATTTCGAAATTCGAAATGTGTTTTGGTCTTGAATTATTAAATTTTGAATAGCAAAAACACAATACAAATTGTTGGAACTCGTGAACTATTCCTTTGGAATTGAAATATATGGTAAGCTTCCAAGCAAGAATTGTTTGTGAAGACATAAATAAGACGTCTTCACACAAAAAATAATTTTTCCAATTCAAACAAAAAATTTGTAGAATCAAAACATTTTTTGTCTGAAATCGGGCCTACAAACAAATTCGCATACTCAAACAATTTATTTGCATTTCGTTTATTGAAAAAAACACTGATTTTTTCAAACAAATAATTTTACTGAATCAAACAAAAAGTTTACTGATATTTATATAAATTTCAAACAAATTATTTTACTGAATCAAACAAAAATGTTTTTGCACAAGCAATGACGCGCACACAAGCAATCACTGTAGGAGAAGATGAAGGCAGACAGAGCGGCGGCTGGCTTTGAGGCACATTTTTTTGTTAAAATAATATTTGAACCAAGTCTTGTTTATACACACAATATTTTTTGTTTCTTCACTCACTGTTGCTGTATCCTTTCCTCTGCTAAAGAAGAAGAAATGTAACCAAAAACGGCAGCAGACCGACTCGTCTTCATTCTATTTTTGTATTTGATGTACCTATTTAACTGAACTGTTTAAAAAAATTGAATACGGGGTTTTTTCATTCTTTTTTACCTTCTTTGCAACCAACCAAAAATTTATTTGGTTTCTTTTAATGTTGTCGTTTAAAAAGAGTGAAATGTTTTTTACGTTTTGGTTTTTTTTTTACATCTTTCTTCTTGTTGTCCTTTTTTAAAGCGTCCAAAAATAGACTGTATGTGTTTTTAGTTGTTGTTCTTATATTTCACATAAAGAAGTGTTGCTTACGATCAAATAAAAAATGCAAAAAAACGACAACATTAAAGAGCGTTAAATATTTCATACAAAATTATGAAAACTTGAAACCAATAACGCGTATATTATATTGAAAATAAGTCAGCAATAATTTTTTCTGTGTTATAATAAAATTGATAAAAAACAAGTTAGAGTGCTATATTCGGCTGTGCCGAATCTTTGATACCCTCCACCGACAGTTCGAATGTTTAAGGAGTAATATCTGTATGATGTCTTTTTATTATTATTATCTTAAACTGTGACGATTTGTTATTAATTATGGTTTTAGGAGACTAAACTGTTTTCCGGGAGTAGGGCATATATGGGGCCTAGGGTAAATTATGTACCGATCTTCACGAAATTTCACAGTATCATTTATAGTCCTATAAAATTGTGACGAGCCAAAATTTGTTATGATTGCATTATTTTTTACGGTTTTAGGCGTACTAAACTGTTTTCCGGGAGTAGTGTTTATATGAGGCTTAGGGTAAATTATGGACCGACCTTCGCGAAATTTTACAGTGTCATTTCTAGTCGAATAAAACGGACTTGTGCAAAATCTTATGTCATTCCGTGCATTTTTGCATCATTTATGTTAGTTTTTGTAACAAAATTATCAAGTTTTTGAAGGTGGTGGTTCCACATTTTGATTCATAGCTCTGGTCCTACTGAACCGATTTTGCTGAAATTCAATCCCAAACTGCTTAGGATAACTACAAGCAATTTGACACCTAGTTTGTTTATTTCTTTTGTTTTTTTCGAAAGTGAGCGTGTTTTCAACAGACGGACAGACGGACAGACAGACGGACATGGCTAAATCGACTTAGAATTACTCAAGCAACCAGAATATATACACTTTATGGGGTCTGAGATGAATAATAAAAAAGTTTCACACGGAATGACAAACTTAGTATACCCTCTTCACAACTAATTGTGGTGGAGGGTATAAAAAATAATTAGTAATGTGGTTATTTTGTTTAACTATTTATGGTTTTTAATCCAAATTTTTAATATTTTTAATTAGGCTTAAGTTCATTAAATTTAATTTTCATTAAATTATTTTTTTGAAGAAAGGAATTTTACAACATGAAAATTAATTAAAATGGTTTTTGATAATCTTTCATTCTTGATCGTGGCCGGGATTCGAACCGCGGCCGGCAGGTTACCATGACATGTTTCGATCGCAACCACTCGATCTCCTCAGATGGATTTGCCGTTTTACACTCGCAGCCATCGACGACTGCTGACGTCAATAGTCAAACATCAATCCTTAAACCAAATTGTAAAAAAATATTTAAAAAATAAAAATTGCAAAGGGCTAAACGCCTCATATTTTCAATATTGATTAAGTATATTTTTTCAAAATAATTTTTGATTAAGTATATTTTTTCAAAATAATTTTGAACTCCCTAATTTGTATGTTTTAAACAATACAGTTTATTTAGTGCATTGGCTTATTTTATTAAATTAATAAAATGTTTTGAAAATAAAATAAATACTGGTAATAATGATTATTTAATATCTGGTATAGAGCAAACCTTTTTAATAGGAAAATTGGCATTGATTCAAACAGAAAGCATTTCTCAAACAACAAACTATTTATTTAATAAACAAATCTTGTCACTTTCATAAACAATAAACAAAAATTTTCAAAATAATAATTCAACAAAGGCGAATTCATTACGGGTGGTCTAAAAGCCCGACAGAAAACTTTTTTTAGCTTTAACATTGTTGTTGGATGTCAAAATGTTGTTTATGTTTTGTTTTGTTTCTGTTTTTGAAGTTGTACGATGATTTACCAAAAACAAATTTTTTGTTGTTTTGTACGAGTTGTACCTATTGTAGTACCGAGATTACCTGGAATGAATTCGCCTTGCTATTTACACATTTACAGCCGTATTCATAAAAAATCTTAATTCAGGTTTTTGATACATTTTAGTTAAAAAACATTTTAAGCCTAAAAAAGCTTTTTTAAAAATTTATATTCATAATCAGCATTTAACTAATAAACGTTTTACCCTATTTTTTGATTGCAAGGTGGCAACACTATCTCTTTTATTGGTCACTTGAATCATAATGATGCAAAACAGTGGTTATTAATCCATACTCGTACTCGTATCTACAATTTTTTTGTCGTGTGTGAGAAAAAAAATTGCTTTTTATAAATGAATAATAGGAGAGTTTCTCTTTTATTAAACAAAATGACAAGAAAAGTATTTAAATAACGAGTTTTATTTTATTTGTTTTGATCATTTACATATCACTAGTTCATTTTGTACAATTAATAATTTTTTGAGCTTTAATTTGTGAAATTGAAAAATATATTAATAATATACATACAAACTTACATATTTTTGAATTTCATTTTATTATTAATGTATATATAAATATTGAATAAAAATTTCTCGCAAAAATGTTCAAAATGACCATAAACACACAGAAAAAAGCAAAAATGTCACTTAAAAATAGGCTTAAACAAGGGTCGAACCAATTTTAAAATTCGTTTATTTACACAAGGTTTAAAATAGGATTTTTAAGGTAATATTCGCTTATGAATACAATTTTAACCATTTTTGCTTAAAACAGGTGTGAAATGATGTTTAAAATGTTTATGAATACGGCTGTTAATTTTTGAGTAACAAAAAAAGGTTACCGCTTCTATTTGTTTTGGTCTGTTAAAAAACACTTCTACGATCCCTACATTTATGTATTTGCAACTTATTTATTTTATAGATTAACAACGTTTAAGCCATAACAAAATTCCTGCATAACTGTCGTTTCAAAATATTTTTATTCAACCTTTTCTGAAAATTACAACTTATTAAAAACAGCAATACTAATTAATTGAAAAACTTAAAACAATAGTTCTTTTTAATATCACAATTAATTAAATGTAACAAATTAAAAAAAAAAAACGGTTAAAGTAAGGCCAAGTTTAATATGACAAACAAAAAATTTAAAAAACCTGCAAGCAAATAAACAAGTAAAAATTCTATAATCGGCTGTGCCATAACTTATAAACCCTTTACCATTATAGTGAAAGCTCATATCGAGCCTTTGCTACAAAATAGTCATAGCTCAAATTTGAATTTTCTATTACCTTAAAAATTATTTCTTCTCTTTTGAGTTGAGTACATTTAAAAACTATTTGTATAAAATTTTGTTAAGACAATATGAAGAAACGAAATTGCGATTAACTCCACATTATTAGCTAGAAGACGGACCTTCGTCCCACTGGGAATTAACGAATTAAATACATTTGCTCAAAAATTTAGTTTTTTTAATTAAGACTCTATTGCAGCAAAGACTCGATATATTCCGATTTGGCTTATTTTTAATATTAAATACTATTTCTATAAGACACATATCATAGCCAAATTTGATCCTGCCATCTCATATCGTTAATGTGTTACTGTAGCAAAAACCGGGAGACTAAGATGTCGATTTGATTAACCAGTGCCCTTGTTTCGTAACTCGTGCGTAGAGCAACTTTTCGATTGAAATGTGTGAAATGAAACAAAAATGTCATATATTGAAACAAACAGCTTTTTTTCTCAGGGTTTCGTTTAAATGTGCTAAATTCCCATTTCATCCTATTGATAAACTGAAATTAATTGTTGATGGGAAAAGCTATTCCTATGCGAAATTCACTGGTTGCTTAGGCCAGATCGTCAGGAAACTTCATCCAAAGATTTTGGAAAAACTAAAGATATTGTACAAATAAAACTGTAAAGCGAATAAGAATTACAAGCATGTATGGGCAAATGCAAAATGAAAATGCAAAAAAAAGAACGATGTGTAAACATACAAAAAAAACAGAGAGCAAAGAGCATAAAACCAACAAAAGCAAACGTAAACAAACGAATACAATGGCACACATGCAAAGCTTTAACAATTTTACTTGTAACAATATCAAAGGTTAAACAAAAACAACAACAACCCAGCGGGAAAAATAAGGAGTAGGAAGGCCTTCTAGAAGGCCTCTGTACCCCTTCTTTTGGATGTACAAGGCCTTCTTGCTCCATTCCATACTCATACCTTTTTTACAGACGTTGTCATTGCGGAGAAGGCCTTCCGCTCTCGCTTCTTCAGCAGGTACATAAGAAGGGCAACGGGACCAAAAAAAATGGATTTTGCTTTTGCTTGTGCAAAAAAAACAATACAAAAAATGTTACTCCTTTTCTACTCCCTTCTCATAGAAGCGAGTGTGGAAGGTCTATCTTATCTTTTATACGAAAGAGCCGAGGCCTTCTATGAGGCCTTCTTTAGCAGTTAGATAATAATAGTAATTGAATCAACAAATCTTTTAAGCAGGCCTTTAAAAAGGCCTGAAGTTAGAAGGTCTTCTGAGATTATCTTTTCTTACATTCACCACTACAATTGGTTGGAATTCTTCCAACATTAATTGTAGTTGTAAGTAGGTTAAGAAAAAACAAAATGCAAAAAAAAGTTTATTTTTTCTTAAAGTACCGACTTTTTCCCACTAAACAGTGTCTGTAACTTTTTTTTGGGGAGTACTTGCTGTTACGTAAGGAAATTGCTCGCCAATTTACAGAAAAAGTTTGTCTGTAAAAATTCTGTGAGAAAGTTCCCGTTTTGAACTGTCAAATAAACTAACAAATAAAGATTTTAACACTAAAAAACGATTCAAAATGCAAAGAATAAAAATATAAATATTTTTTTCTTGGCACCAGCGCTTAAAAAACTGCAGTCAAAGTAGAAAAACTGCCACTTCTTCATTTGTCAATGGCAAAAAAAAACTGTTGCTTAAACTTCTGATTCATTAAATGTAAACAGTCGGTGTCAAACCAACTCAAAAAAAGAGAAGTTGTAAACAAATTTTCGTTTTTTGTTTGACAGTTTTTGGTTTCGACTGCAGTTTTTTAAACCCTGCTTGGCAAATTTTTTTATTGTTATGTAATTATTTTGCTTTTAGCATTTTTATAAAATAATTCGAATGTTTTCAAAGCTCGTTAGCAAACTACAAACATTAAAGTCGCACTTTACATTATTTGGTTGAACATTTTTCAATCTTAGTAAATTTTTGTCGCCGTCAACGATATGTGTGACTGGCGTTCTGAACGTCTGCAATGTCACATCGGCTTCGAGTGCAATGTTATGACATTTATAACGAAACGACGTATTCTCTTTTGATAGTTTTCGACACTCTTTTTTGTCATTTTTCGAGAAACGATGGAATATTTTGTTTTACATAATTTCGATGCGAGAAGTTTTCAATAAAGTTACAGAACATGGGTACTGGTTAGCCATCAATTTGGCATCGAGTGCCTATGTTCTATCTCCAAGTGTTGTTTCCTGTCAATAGCTGGACATTTCCAGTTGGTTTAAGAACGGTAAATTTAAAAAAAAATTTAATTACACTGCTCTTCTAAGGAAGCGTAGTAAAATATTTAGAAGAAATAAACCTCTTTACAAAGAGATTATTAATAAGATAAAAGGTGTCCCTGATCTGGGTTCGAAAACATAAGGAAGGATCCCCTTTGATTTGTTGCTTGATCAAGGTTACAATCAGGAGAAGGTCATGCCTGGGATCCGTAAGAACTGAACATATGGTCCTAAATAAGCAAAATGTATGCTGGCAACAGCAATAATGATCATAGAGAAGCCATCTGAGGTATCAGAAGATTCATATTTTCCATTTTAAAGTTGTTACCTTGAAGTTCCTCGCATCAAGGAAGTGATAGTGGTCGAAGTGCATTACAGTTTACTGTTGTGTTGGTATTGAAAATCTGTGGTTAAGAATTTGATGATGCATACCACTAAGATGCAATAGATATATGAAATGATAGGATTTCTTGAGTCTGGGGTGCTGACCAAAGCACCCTTAATAAGTCATTTTGAGCCACGGGTAGTCATTGAGCCCTAGTAAAGTAGCACACTGATGACTGAGGTCTCTGCTTACTACTCCCTAATAGGGGTGTTTCCAGAGCACACGTGGTGGCTGTTGGTTTACCCTAACTAAGGGTCTTGATTTTCGGATTTGTTGCTTCTCTCACTTGAGAAACTGTTAGCTTAAATTACAACATTGGGGGTTGGATGGCTCCAACTCCTAAACAAGGGAAGGTATGAAGTTTACTGATTTATTCCAAAATTGCTACCTCTATTGTTTAACCAACATACACAGACGCTCTTGGTAAAAGCAGAACTAAGACACCAAAGTGGTTAAGATACACAGTGAAATTAGGCCATAGCTGCAGGTATTCACGTAAATTAAGACCACATTCGTAGCAAAACAAATTTGTTTTATTTTTACAAGCAGTATTCTATCAAGCTTATTTTATTTGAAAGTAGAAAAATACAGCGTTTAAAAAGCTGCAGTTGAGATAGTAAAAGTCATAAGATTATGCTGTAACTTCGACATCTTCATTTGTCATTGGACAAAAATAAACTGTTGGCTTTACTTCTGATTCATTAAATGAACACAGTCGCAGTGAAGGCAAAAGCAAAACACGAAATGTTGTACACGACAAAGAACATCGGCAGTCGACATGTTCGGAAGTGTTTGGTTTGACAGACCAAAACTTTTAAAAAATCCCGTAGTTATCGAAGATGGGACGTTGTGTTTGTGTATTTATTTTCCATTTTTTTTTTAATAATACATGCGTTCATAAAAACATAAATATGTACATAAGTACATATTTATTATTTTTAAGCTTAACAAATCTTTTTAATTTTTTGAAATTAAATAAAACTGTAAATAACATCATCGCTTTCATATATATACAATGAACACAACGTCCCATCTTCGTTAACTTCGGGATTTATTAAAAGTTTCAATCTGTCAAACCAAACACTTTCTAACATGACGACTGCCAATGTTCTTTGTTGTGTACAACATTTCGTTTTTTGCTTTTGCCTTCACTGCGACTGTTTTCATTTAATGAATCAGAAGTAAAAGCAACGGTTTATTTTTGTTCAATGAAAAATCAAAAAGTGGAAGAAAAAGCAATTTTTTCATTTTGACTGTAGTTTTTTAAACCCTGGAAAAATATTCATAAGTTATAAAAATACTTCAAAAAGTAAAATGTTGGATAAAACTTAAAGGCATTCAAGGTCTTTTGATCATATCTCAGCTTTATGTGGACCGATCAGGCTGAACATATACGGATTATATGTGCATTTCCATGACAATGTCAATCACGACTCAAAAAATTAAAACACTTGAAACTTTTTTCAAATATGGTAAAAACAAATAAAACACCCAAATTTTACTATGCAGACGTACTTATAGCTTACTACAATTTTTAAAAAGCAAAAAATAAAAGTTTAAATGGACCTTCTCTTTGATTAATTTTTAGTAACTGAAATTAACAATTTTAAATTTTCTTCCGATTAATTACAGATACTAGCAACCCTGGAATTATGATTTAAAATTAATGTTACAACAACAATGAACAAGATCCATGAGGAAAGACCAAATATATAGTTCGATTAGCGGTATATTTTTTTTTTTTTTGGTTTGTTTTGGATGCTATTCTAATGTCACGTACGTGGTGCAAAAACAACATGTGTCTTTGTCATTTCTATTTGGCCAGTCTTAGGTGTTTCAAAATAAAAGTTCAAAGCAAGATATTTGCTGCAAAAAAATATTGATCGGAATTTTTTTTTTTTTAAATTGGTGTAATCAACATTTTATAAGCTTTTAAAGCCCGTCACGTACGATTTTGTAAGTACTAAAATGCAACTAAATGCATCATCTTATTATGTTGGTATTTAGTTTAAATTTGGTCAAACCTTATCTTATCCTTGGTTGTAAATCATCTTACAAATTTTTTTTGGAATCGGTCCATATTTGACCATAGCTCCCATACAAGTGCTACTCCCGAAAATAGCTTTTAATGCCATAACTTCCTTATTAATGTTGGTATTTGCATAAAAATTGGCGACAATTACTTTTGCGATAGGTACTATGTTGTGACAAAATGTTGTGCGGGTACGTCAAAAAATTAACCCCCTTCCTTAAATCGGCTAGGGGCAAACAAATCTCATATAGATGGAGATAACTAAATAATATTCGGCACAAATTACTTTTACATATATAATTCTTAACCTCATATCATAATTCTGTTCGGGCGATCTTGATTGGCCATGGGTCCCAAATAGGGTACACTCTCAAAATTTTTTTTTTAATATTATAGTTTTGGGTATCATATTATGAACACACTGTAATATCGGTAGTGACATTCCGTACGTGACAGATTTTTCTCTTATAGTATTTACAAGGCATGAAATATATTTTTTGTAAATATATGTATATTAAAACTTAAAACATACAAGTAAGAAAGTATAGTCGGTCATGAAAATATATTTCATGCCTTGTCATGCCCGACCATGACCGACTATACTTTCTTACTTATATGTTTTAAGTTTTAATATACATATATTTACAAAAAATATATTTCGTGCCTTGTAAATACTATAAGAGAAAAATCTGTCACGTACGGAATGTCACGACCGATATTACAGGGTGTTCATTAAAAAACCTTCCAAAAAAAAATAATTTATTTCCAATTACGGATTATAATGGAAAAATATGTGGTTTAATGTAAAAAAAAAAAAAAAAAAAAAAAAAAAAAAAAAAAAAAAAAACTTTCGACAATTCGCAGATTTTCATAATTTTTTACATTTACCCCAAAATCACTTCCGTTTTAGGTCACGTACGATATGCACTTACTTTGCTCGGTATTTTGGACAACAAGGTCTCGAATTTAATACTTTTTTTCATATTTAGTACCCTCTAAATGAAACATAATGATAAAAAAAATTTCCATTTAATAATATTTTGGCAAAATTTCTATCTCTCTGAAGGCGTACAAATGTCACGTACGATGTCATGGAAATGCCCATATATGATATATATATTTTTTTTATTTTTTTTTTAAATTCCCTAAGCTAATCCCGTTAAGCTCTACGCTTGTCTGCAGTAAAGAAACCAAAGTCTATGGCGGGAATCAAACCCGCAACCCCGGCACTGAGCACACTATCAGCTAGCCTAACGGCGCCCTACCTATAACGTGTAATCAACTTGATAGATAATATTGTACATACATATATTTCTTAATGGGGTCCAAGATCAATATCGTAAGAATTACAAATAAATGAAAAACTTGTACAAAAGGGATCCGTTCCACCCATGTTGAAGGGTATATAAATGAATGATAAAAATAAATCTAAAAATGCACAAAAAAAAAAGGATTTTTTTTAATCTTTTAAAACAAAGTAATAATAATTTTTAAAGCAATAAGCTTGAAAAACTTTCCCTGTGTAAAATATTGCAAAAAAAAAATAAATGTACCAAACAAAAATGAAAAATGTCTGTTGCACTTACCAGGATAAAATAATATTAAAAGCATATTTCTGAAAGCAAAAAAGAAAAAAAGAGATAAAATAATTCATTAGAAACAGAAGCTTAATTTAAAAATTAACATTAATTGCCGATGGAAAGTAATTTAAAAAATAAAATATAGCAATTATTTTAATTTCTATAATTGCCTGTTTTACAAAATTACACTGAAAGAAAATTTTAAATCTTCGAACTGTTTCATTAACTTCGCATAGAAAAATGCATTTTGCTCACAGTGTCTTAGACTGAATTCTGATTAGAATCGTTTCCCTTTTAATTTGTAGGCGATAGGTGTAGATTTGGGATAAGCGCTATTTCTGTACCTTGATTAAATCACTGTTACTGAAAATTCACGAATCAGAGTTGTAACCAAATTTGTCAATTTGCTAAGTCGTTCTTTTCTTTTTTTTGTTACACAAATTTGTGATATCTAACTCTTTGCGTGGGTAATTCTCCCAAATTGTTTGGCAATTGCGGCATTAATAGCAAAAATAAATTTAAATTAAAAATTTTGATCAATTGAATTAAACGTTTAATCAAGGGAATTAAACGTTTGATCAGGTGAATTAAACACACAGAAAAAAATATCAATGTTAAATTAAAATTGCGCAATGTTGATTAAAAATCACACTAAATTTCTGCAAAAGTATTGTCTTTATTTATAATTATCTTGGTTTCATGTTTATTTTAAATGAAAAATGTTGAAATAAAATTATTCAATATTAAAACCATAGAAACCTGTTTTACTTGTTTTTTATAGAAAAAACAACAACACTATAAACAGAAAAACATAATTTTTTTTTCATGTTTAAAATAATCTAAAAAGAATAGAATAGTTCCCGTATTCTTTTTGTTAAAATAATTTAGTTTTATAGTACATCAAATTTTCAGAGTTGAATGAATGATGATGAGACCCATATGGGGCCATTTTGCTAACAAAGGGGAATACAAAAAAAGTGAAACATGTGTTACAGGAAAATAAATACTTATATCCTCTCTTCATCTGGCTCCGCGGGTAAGTCTTTTAAAAAATTCTTAAATTAATGCATATGTTATCTCTAAAGATTTTTCTCACTGTTATTTCAAACTCAAACCAAATTGATTCTACATGAAATTCAAGTTGTTTCAACTTGAAATAACAGTGATTCGGATTTTTTTTTTTCAATATAAATGACATTTTGCTCTAACTTTACTGCAATGTTAAATTAACATGAGTAATAGTTATTTTTAAAGAACAAAATGTTGTTCGCAAGTTATTGTAAATCATGTTAAATTAACATGAAGTAACTATGAAGCAAAATTACAACTGAAAACTGGAGAATCAACCTTGTTTTCGAATATTTTATTTTTATTATTTTTTTCTGTGTGAACGTTTAATTGATATTATTAATTTGTTTACTGGTGCAAATTTAATTAATATCACAAATTTTTTTTAACTGAAATCAATTTTTATTTTTTTCTGTGTAATGAATAATATTGCTAATTTTTTGGTTGGCAGTAAAAAAACCACAATGTTTTGTTGTAGAGATGCGCACTTGATAAATATACCTTGTTAAAAGAACTTTATATGCCTAGAATATATATTTGTCATTACACAGAAAAAATTGCTTTTAATTAAAAATTTTGTTATATTAATTAAAAAATTAATTAAATTTGCACCAGGAATTAAATTAATAGTATCTAGTTAATATTTATTGATATTTATTATTATTACTTAATTAAGCTTGAGGTCTTTTTTTATATAAAAAATATATTAAATTTATTAATTGATTGGTATCAAAAACCAACATCGTCTGGTAGAATAATTAATTATTTTTCAAATCATCCTAAAAGGATTATTATTAACACGGCTAAAAACTTTATAGATAGAGTATTGAAAATAAGTGATTATTGTTTCCATAGAAATAATAAGGAGAAAATTTCTAGTGCATTAAGAGAAAATAGTTTTCCAAAGGAAATTATATCTTATTTATTAATACAATATAATAACCATAGAATAAATAACTCGAACGATAATACGGAACCAAATGTTTTTAAATCGCTTACTTATGTACCAAAATTTTCGGAGAGATTAGAAAAATCTAATATTTATGATACGGAAAGGTATGCAATTGCGCAGAAGTCTTATAACACAATAGGTAGGTTATTCACTAATATGAAGGATAAAATAAATAAGTTGGAAATGTCGAATGTAGTTTATAAGATACCTTGTGGGGGAAATGTTAATGGACAATGTGGTAAAATATATGTTGGTACAACGAAAAATAAACTGAAAACTAGGTTAGCAGGACATAAGTCAGATCAAAAATATAGACATATTTCATCCCAAAAAACGGCTTTATCAGCTCATTGTGCAAATTTAAATCATTATCCTGATTTTGAAAATACAACAGTTTTAAATACGGAAAATAATTATAAACGTAGGCTTATGTTAGAAATGTTGCAAATTATAAGTGTACCGACAATATCGAGAATTAATTTTAAGTCAGATACTGAAAGTGTAGCACAAAATTATAGGCATTTAGTTTATAAAAATATAAACGGAAGTTAAAAGTTTATTTATAATGTAATAGATTAGTTTTTGAATTGGAAAACCTTTTTTTTTTTTTTTTTTTTTTGTATTTAATTTAAAATTGTTTTTTGATGTTTTGTTATATATATTTAATTTGTTAAAAATTGTTAATTTTGCCAAAAATTCAAGAAAAACCATGAAGAAGGCACACAACGGAGTGCCGAAATATTGGTTTAATAAATTTAATATATTTTTTATATAAAAAAAAGGCCTCAAGCTTAATTAAATAATAATAATAAATTTTGTAAAGGTCGAAAAAAAGTCTATTTATATTTATTGATATTAACAAAATTTTCTGAACTAATGTTGTCGGTGTTATTAGTAACGTTGAATTCACTTAATTAAATTTGTAATTAAAACTGATTTCATTTTTGATTAACACAGAAAAAATTTAAAATTGTCTCTTATTACCAAATTAATACCAAATTCATTGAATCAAGTTTATTTTGCACCTATTACCAAAATGATTATATTGATTACTAAAATTTTTAAAAATTGTAAATTTTAAATATATTATTTTTTCAATAAATAATATTTTTAATTTTAATTGAAAAAATTATCAAAAAACTTTGCCGTTTCAAACAATGTGTTAATTGAATAATTAAATATAGGTCAGGCTTAGACACATCCCAACAACTATTCTACATGTTAAAATTTTTTATTTTAAAAATTTTTTGTTATTTAATTAACATTTTAATTCAAAATTTATTTCAAAATAACTTTAATGTTAATTAAAACAAAATTATATTTTTAATTTTCTTTCAACAAAAAAAATTATTGATTTAATTATCACATTATTTAAATAATCATACTTTTAAAACAATTTTTAAAACTACTGTTAATTTTTTCTATGTATGGATTAATTGAAAATAATTGACGAAAATTTTTCTGTCTAGGCAAAAAGGTGTTAAGTCAAAAAATGAATTATGAATTTATGATTTGCTCTAACTAAATGTTTGTAACTCTATCGTTTGGTTGAAATAAATCTAGCACAACTGCTTCTAATAGTTAATATTTGCTGTTTAGAAGTAAATCAATTAAATAAAGTAATTAAATATATTTTAATATTACATTACGAAAAACTACAGTTTTTAGCTTAAAGGCTCAGTTAGGCGAACGTTGCTGTACCCGTAATGTACCGCACCGTACTGAAAGCACGTTAGTGCACTTATAGAACGTTTAAAAACGTGTCATATGTTTTTCCCATACATAAACAAAAAGCAATAGTATACATAAAACAATACACACAGTGATGGGAATCACAAATATGTAAATGGTGACCGGTATGCAGAAAAAGTACCAAATGATTTAAATGGTATGATTTAGGGTACATTACATTTCGGTAAGCTTTTGTATTGGTTTGCATATAACAAAAAGCGAATAGCTGATTGATACAGTACAGATACAGTACAGCAACGTTCGCATAACTGAGCCTTAAAGCTTTTTGCCTAACTTCAAAAATATTGAATAGTTGCTTTATATTTTGATAACTATAAAAGAAAGGAACAGTGATTTTTAAATTACTTTTACGATGTTGTTTGAAAATCACAGGATCGCTCAAATCTAATGCAGACATCCTTTTCTGCCCCTTGATGCCTCTCCGCACACATCGCTTACAAAAACTCAAAGTCATGGTTGTCCCCCAAAAGTCCTAATAAAAATCATATTTAAAAGTAAAAGTTTAGTCAGAAAATCAATTTTTCTTTATGCAGAAAACGGAAATAACGCTTTACTACAAAAAAAAAAAAAACAATTTTTTTTGAGCGGAATTTTGCAGTTGGTTCCAATAATTGTTTCCTAATTATTTCTGATTAGCAGGGAAACCATAAATATGCAATTGCATGTTTTTCTTTGTGCGACCAATGAAGGCAGAAACAATATATTAATCTGTTTTAGGGCTTTTTATGAACTTTGGCTCCGATTTGTTAGTGCATATTTTTGCATATTTAACAGGTTGTAGCATATTTTTGCATAATTTAGTTGAAGAACCTTTTAGCAGAATTTTTTAAGTTAATGTGATATTTTTTTATATGCCTACAAGAGCTTTCGCCGCAAATAAACAAAATAAATTTTTTCTGCAAAGTTTCGGCTTTTGTGATATAAATATCATTCTGTATATCAAACGTGTTGCTTCAATTTCGCCATCTGCATTTAATTTTTACTCGAAAATTGTAAGACAACCTGCTTTGTCACTAAAGATAAATGTTATTTTAAACTTCTAAATTTGATAAGTTAGCAAAAATTAAAAAAAAAAAAATAAAAACATTTTTGACATTTTTGACGATGTGTAAAATACATTGAAATATGAACCAATCTTTAAGTATACCGATCTACTCAGAAGCATAAGAGAACAAGTTAACGACAGTCCCTAAAAACGGAAAACTTGTCTCTACCAGAGATCAGCAGTGAGTAGAGAAAAAGTGAGTAGAGCTGAATCATGACTCACAATTTCTTGTACTTATACGCACTCATACTTATTGCAATGTTATTGAAGCTTATATTCACTCAGAAGTTTGATTTTATTCATCGAACTCATACTTAAGGCTAGTTTACACTATTATACTTTGTATTAATACATGTTAAAAACTCAAGTAATATGTAAAAGTCCGATAGTTTGAATGCATGTGTGATGAAAATGACAAGTATTATGAAAAAAAGTTTGACATCCCATACGGCTTCATCGTTTTTTGAAAAATTTCTAAGCAATAATTCTTTTCATTGGATCAGGGTTGCATTTTATTTCATGTGTAAGTGTTTATACTTTGTGTGATGGTGTGAACACAAACTGTTATGTTAAATTAGATTTTTTGACAGTCGCAACAAAACTCATTAGATTTCTATTTCACAAAGTATTATGGAATTCGTAAGACTTTTGAGATAGTGTAAACTAGCCTTGAGCAACATTTATGAAGTGGTTGATTTAGATTTTGCAGTTTACTAAAGTTATATGTATTAAGTGGACGATTTTTCGCAAATTTATCTGGCAGCGCTGATTATGAAATTGTGTGTTTGATCTGTTGTGTTAAAACGGTTAATGGATGAGCTGAGTGAGTTGAATCAATGTGAATATTATAAGTATTTTCCTTAAATTACACTGCTTTACACATTTTTAATTTGGAAAAATACCAAGAACGCTAAATGCCTGGATAAGTTAATTGGGACCTCCTAAACACAAAAAACGCTGTAATTTTTTTTGTTCTAAGTACCGTTTTTTAGATAACGGTACTTTTGTATTTTTTGGTGTATATGGTCCCTCTTAAACCCTTGTGGAGCCCAACCGGATTGATGAACAAGGTGAAAGATTTCACCAGGAAATGGAAGAAATCGAAAGACGTTACAAGGGCTGGTGGGATGAACAAATGATGGCGGACTATTGTTGGTTCCTCATGCGCGAAGATCCATCCGGAAAAAAACGCAAAAGTTCAAGACGCTCTTCATTTTAATTTAAATTTTTTGAATTTACGACGAATATAGTGTGTGAGCAAAGAAGATGAAAATATTGTCGTTTCACATTATCCTTAACAAAAACTTTATTTTTCATCCGATTTTCAAATTACGCTTTAAATGTTGGTAATTAAATAAACTTTTTGGTCAAAAAAATAAAACATTCCATCCAGATCTTTACTATAACGTAGAAAAAAAACGAAATAAAAATGAAAAATTTTGAAAAAAATGTAAAAAATAGGTAAATTTTGGTGCTATAACTCAGCCATTTCTTATCAGATAGAAATTTGCTGCATATTGACTGAAAAGGCATTCAATTACCTTTCCAACCATATGCTATTTATCGATCGGAGTTTTCGGTTGGGCTCCACAAGGGCTTAAGTGGGAGTATACACCGAAAAACACAAAAGTACCGTTATCTAAAAAACGGTACTTAAATAAAAATTACAGCCTTTTTTCGTGTTCAGGAGGTCCCAATTAACTTATCTAGGCATGTGGCGTTCTTGGTATTTTTTGGCTGTAAACCAGTGTTATAAATCAAACTGAGGTCATTTATGAGTATGCGTATGGATGTCGACTTCGCACTCATATTTATTTCTCTCGTGAGTATGAGTGAATCAGAGTAGTTGATTTTAAATGATGTCTACGCACTTATACTTACAATTTCATGAGTCAGTATGAGTAGCGAAAAAACGACTCATTGCTAATCTCTGGTCTCTACTTACGTTCAGTAGGACCGAGATTAGAACAGCGGTCTAAGCTGTGACTGGCCACTGGCCTGTGGGAACTCATGCGAGGAGAATAGGTCTGAGATTTAATACCTATTGCAGAAGTTTTCATGACGAGGAGGAAGAGAATACTGTGTTTAATTTTCTATGTCAATGCCCTGGTATTCGGAACATTAGGGAAACATACCTGGGAAAACCAGATTTTGCCTAATTGGGGAATTTTCTAAAATAAAACTTAGGTTCATTTCTGCATTGACGCCTGGTAAAATCAACCTTATTTTTTTCTACGATGTCCAAAAATTGTTATTCTTTTATTGCAACTTATTTTGTGTTTTTAAACGACAGACGGACGGACATGGCTTGATCATCTATAACTTTGACAAGGATCCAGAATATAGAATGAACGATGATTATTTGGATAAGCAGTCCCTAACAAAATCAAACGAAATTTTTTTAATACTTACAAATCAATGGGTAAATCATACAAAAGTCAAAATTACTCATAAGGAATTTTTTGTTACGCACTTAGGCGTATGATGATTTTTTTAAGAAATCCATAAATAAATAAAACTTATACATCTCAGTGGCTGTTAAGGATTTACCATTTTTATAAGGAACTGCCTTTAATGTAATTCATTTCTATAAAAAGAACTATCACAATTTATGAATCTTCTTAGCTTTTTGGGTTCTCCTTAACTTCAATTTCAAATCATTTTCAAACAAATATTTTGTTTTAATTAAATCCACAACATTACGAATATTCTGAAGTCTAATCGATAAACACAATGCACTTATAACTATTGGGCTAACATGTGTTTATAAAGCATACACAAACGCACACATGGCCGCATGCATAAACAAACAAACACAGTCAAATAAATGCAAGTACACTTAGAATAATTTAAATAAAGCTAGTCTAAAGTTGCAAGGATGGGGAGGGCGTTTTGTTGCATACACTGTTTATTATTATTATTGTTACTTACAACATGATGTTGACAATGACGATGATGATGATTATGGTGATGGTGATGGTGTTTCTGATAACAACGATGCTTTTAACGTCAATGGTGTTGAATTAATGCATGAGTTTAGGTTGGTGTATGAGAATTTGTGTGTTGGTTTGTGTCTTTCTAGAGCCTGGTAAATAAGCGAATGGTGACGATGAGTCTGATAACACCTAATTACAAATATGAAACAAATATGCACCTACACATACACACACACACACAAATAGATACACATATTTATACTCGTATACTCGTACATAAACAAATTTCAACAAGATAGAAGAAGAAAGGAGAATTCATTTGAGTTGTTTGCAACCATTCAGATATGTATTTACATGTAATTTGCACATATATGTTGCCACATTATAAACACACACTTATACTAATATATTATACTCATTACAACACTCACACGGACACACGGTCATACACACTTTTAACACATACCCCAAACTCTAACACACACATTTCTAGAGACACATTTAATTGATGGTTGCTTTGACTGGTTGGTAGGCTGGATGACTAGATGGCTGACTGGTTGGTTTGCTGTGACGTGTTAAGCCCATCAGAATTATGAAACACATATACGTATGTATACGTATAACAATGACAAGACAACAACAACATCAGCATAAAACACAAATTTTTATTTTGTATGACAAAACTGATCACAATCTGGGAACAGTGATTCGAGCTACATATATTTATCTCTTCCGGTTTGCATTTGTTTAGGAAATTAAAACAAATGGGAGAGTTTGTGGAAATGCTGTCATCTGTAGTCCAATTGTACTCATTAAAAGTCCTGAAAAAGCGGATGTTTAACACTGAGCTTGAGAAAATTCAAATGTTGCAGGTGGGCCCAACACTTCAATTAGAAATAATGAAAACAGGATTTATTCGGGTTTATGCTCAATATCTTCGTATCTTTCATAACTAATTAAAAATGTTCTTGAATAGCGATCTTTTTCTATTTAAAGTTTTAATTTTCTCTCTCTCGGAACCAAGAGCAGTTTTTGATGACTTTCGAATTCGTTGGTTTAAGACGAATTTAAATTTTTTTATAAACGTCTTTAATATGAAATTGGCGATTTTTATAACATTAGTATTTAAATTTAGTTTTAAGCGATTTTTTTAATTTCTTTTACGATTTTTAAACATAATTTTTTGCAATTTTTCTGATTTTGAAGCTTTTAGCAAATTTTATTTGCTTTGTGATTTTTTTTAAAAAAAATTTATATTGGCGATTTTTTTTTTTTTTTTTTTTGTAATTTTTTTAGAAAATTTGTTTAAGCTTAGTGATTTTTCCACAAAATATTTTTGTCACTTTTTCATAAAATTTTTTAAATAATCCCCCATATGTCAAGTGAACCTACTTTTGACATCGATGTTTTCCGATTTGCATCTTGTTGAAAATTTGTGTCAAATCCAAATCGGAAGACATCGATTTCAAAAGATGGGTCACTTGACATAAAATCCCCCACATGTTTGCTGATTTAGAGGATTTTTACAAATTTTATCCTTTTTCGGGAATAATCTTTAATTTTTTTTTTTTTTTTTTAAGTTTTCTTAACTACATTTGATTTAAGATATTTTTTGATATTTTTTTTTATATTAAGATAAAATATTTGATATTTTTAGTTAGGCTTGAGTTCATTCACTTTAATTTTCATTAAATTATTTTCACTGAAGGTTAAAACGTCAAAGAATTCTGATGATAGAATATGGTGTTTCTTGAAACATGTAAATTCAACCCGAAATTCGATCTCTAGCTCAGCCAAGAATAAAAATTACCAATAAATTTTAATAAATGTCATGACGTAAAATTCCTTCCTTCAGTAAAAATAATTAAGTGAAAATTAAATTTGATGAACTCAAGCCTAAAAAATTAAAAAAGTTCAACTAAAAATCACAATTGTTCTTAAGATTAAATATTTTTTTTTTACAAGTTTTGAGTCTTTTTTTTGCCTCCGTCCATATGTTATCTTCCACTCAAGTCTAGGAATGTTTAATTTCTTTTGTAAGTTAAATAATATAAAAAAATCAGAAAGTACCAATAAAGAAACGAAAAAGTCTCCTCTTACAGTTTCCCAATCTCTCTGGACTTTGCATGATGAATTTTATGTTTCCAAGTTCAGTGTTAAAAGTTTTTCTAAAAGTACCAAAAAGATTACTCTTACAGTTTCTCATTCATTCAGGACTTTGCATATTTAATTTTATCTAATACTAACGAAAATTGAAAAAGTACCAGTTGAAAAACACAAAAGTACCAAAAAGTTCTCTCTTAAAGTTTCACATCCACTCAGGTTATTGCATGTTAAATTTTATGTTTCTAGGTCCAATATTAATGTTAATTAAAAAAAGTAGCAGTTGTAGAACGAAAAAGTACCAAAAAGCTCCCCTTACATGATCATATATACTCAGGACCATGCATGTTTAATTTCATGTTTCTGTAACGAAAATTCAAAAGGTACCAGTAGGAGAACAAAAAAGTACCAACATTTTATATTTTGTAAGTTCTCATTTAATCAGGATCCTACACTTTTAATTTTATGTTTCTAAGTTGAATATTATAAAAAAAATTCCAAAGTTATCACATGCAGCACGTAAAAGTAAAAGAAATAAATTAACTTTTCCGTATTTTCTCTTTTTGATACTTTTCTTCTCCCTATTCAATAGTGTAATGGGAGGCCATAATTTAATATGTATAAAACAATGAATAGAGAAAAATATTTTGTATAAAAAATACCTAAAATAGGTACAATTTTTATCCCTTTAACTTTAGAATTTCAAAATAGTACCAAATTGAAATTTGCACCTTTAAGGTAAGTTACGAATTTGCTATATAATCGTTATCTCTATGTTTATTGGTTTAAAAGGTAGATGGGGTGACAAATAAGTTCCAAAATACTGGTTATACCAGTTTTACTCCCCAAAAAACTACCCAATCTCAAAAAAGTATCAGACACCTGTCCGCTCATTTTTCTAATAAACAGCGATAACTACAAATATTTCTTGATTATTTTTATAGCTTTGGAGATATGAGATCAGCGAATTTACCCGTTTTTACCCCTTCAGATCATAGTAAACTATGAGTAGGTGCGTTGCAAAACTCGTTCGTTATTAAATTAAAAATACCAAATGCCAAGTGATACTCACAGTTCACTTGCTGCTTTATGAGAAGAAATATACTGATTGAATCAATGCATATCCTTGGAAAAACATGGAAGAGGACATGCATTGATACCAGTCTTGCAAAATTGATATGGTACTGAGCTTCAACTAAAAGAATACTTTTCCCACCAAATGGTACTTTTTGTTCAAAAAAAATCCATCATTTATGAAAATAAAACGAACAAAAAATATTTTATTGAGAAATTTATAGTTTTTGTTTTTATTTCCATTAAAGTTAAGAAATATGTAGAAACTTGATAATTGGTAAATAACAATTTACCTGGACAAACACAAAGCAAACAGTATAATTTTTGTATATGCTTTTCTCAATAAATAAACATTTCAATAGAATGACGATCCGTTACCTAGTTTTCGAGATACTGTATTTGAAAGCGGACCAAATTATCTGTTTCTTAACACTGAAAATCAGTGAACTTTGAAGGGCTATATCTATCTATATATCTGATTGTAAAAAGAGAAGCATATTTGAAATTGTTGGACAATTTCCTTTCAAATAGGTTTGTTCAATATTTTTGAGGAGCGCCTGAAATGTTTGATCTATGTAACTGTGCGTCAGCAATTATGTACCGAAAAATTGGATCGGTAACTAAAGGTTAATAACAATGGTATTGTTCTATTAGTTTTCCCGGAAACAATATTTTCTGGAGTGAAGCTGCTTATTGTTTTTGAGGTTTTATTTTTAAAACAAAATTTAGTTCTTAATGTTTAGCAAAATCTCAAATAAAATGATTTTGCAGTTTCTTTCAATTTATAAACAATTTCCTTGTTTAATTTGCATGTTTTTATAAATATGTCAAATCGAATTCCACAAAAAATTTCATTTAAAAGTAAATGGATTTTAATTTTCCACTATTAATTTTTATAAATTTTCTTGCAACTTGAGAGAACAAATATCCCATTCTGGGTAGCAAAATTAAATCCCTGGCTTCCTCGCTTTGCATTTCAGTATTGACGTCGTTAATTATTTCTTATACGCAATAACATAAATTTTGGAACAAACACAAGAAAAAGTTCTGAAAAAAGTACTAAAGTAATGAATTTTTCAACACTGATTGATACAATTCAAGGCGAATTTACACCAGGTGAACTTATCTTGCTACGTAAGCAACAGCTGATAACTAACCTTGTGTCAAAATGGTATACCGTTCTAGTGGTTCTGGGGAATCTTTACTAAATTCTATAATTTTCGCTTAAAATTATGAAATTGAAAACTTTTTTAAGTTTTTTCATTTCAAAACGCACAATATAAATTGAAAACAAAATGTAATATTTGCTTGAATTTTTGACACAACGTTAAAATATTTTACAGTGTTGTAAAACGTTTTCAAAGTAAGACCACCTTGTATGAATTCGCCTTGATACAATTTATATATTTATTTTTTTTAAGCGCCAAAAGAACTGTCAGAATCAATTGTAATCAGGTATTTTTAATTTTGCAACGAACGAGTTTTGCAACTCAACTACTCACTTATATTGTGCCCTGCTGTTAGTAGATAGCTTTCAAATGGTGTATTCTTTGTTCAAATCGATTGACAAACATATGAGGAAAGGGTTCTTAACTGTTTCGCGTTTGCCGATTTGTATAAAAGATTATTCATTTTTGAATTTGTGCTTTAAAATTGCGATTTTAATAATTTTCGTAAAGTTTTTTTTCGTTAGCTTTTTTGCTTAATCACGAACTAGGAAAAAAAACTGAATCTAAATTTAAAAGTTTTAATCGGTTTCAGTGAATATTGTGGTTTATTGGTGTTTTGGAAATAAAAACATTTTTTCAGTTTTACATTTCTTTATTTATTAGTTTAGGCGATTTTTATTTTTACAAGCTTAAATTCGTTTTTCGGATATTGGTGTTTTTTTTTTTAGAATTCGAATTGTTATGATTAAGACAACCTTTTTTTCCATACACTTAAGAAAACAGTTCCCCGATTTTTAGCGTATATTTTGATTGTTTTTTTAATAGTATTTTTTTAATAATTTGGCGATTTGCTGATATATAATCTTTTTTCAAAAAAATTTCACTTCCCCTTTTGGGAGCATATGGCTTTCACAAAGCCTCGCGAGTCTCCAGGTGTTTTCGAGTAGTCCTCAGCCTCTTGAGCGTTTAGGATTCCACTCTAGCGACATCCTTATAATAATACTATCTGGCATCTTCCTGATAGTATGAAGATTCACCTCCATTTTCTGAGTTAAGTTTGTTTCAGTATGCATTCCTCATTATTTAGGTTCCAGAGATCCGTGTATCTGATAGTTTTGGGCCAAAATATCCGACAAATGATTCTGCTGTAATTATTGATGAATACCTGTAATTTTTGATTTTACCCAGGCTTCACTTCCTTTCAACAGAGTACATAACACATGCATTAAATATTCGGAACTTAGTTTATCTAGATATTTGCCAGCTCAACCTTTCTGATTGAAGTCTCCTGATTGACGCTCTTGCTTTGTTGTGTCTATTGTTTGCGTCTGTTTCTGCACCGCAATTTGTTGTTACAGCAAAAATTATCATCGAGTTCAACTTTCCTTGTAGCATAATGTTCTCAGTGCTAACATGTTTATTCTCATGCCTTTGATTTTCTTTATATTTATCTTAAGTCCAGCATTACGCGCTAATCTTTTCAGATATTTTAGTTTCGTTTGCATGTTGGAGAATTTGTGCGAGAGTAGACAAATATCATCCGCACTATCAAAATCCTCTTCTCTCTAAACAAATTTCTCTTATTATGTCCTCCAGCTCATTAGTAAACAGTTCAGGTAATAGAGGCCATTATTGTTTTACTCTTGCGCTTGTATGAAATGGTGCCTGTTGTTCCCCTTGGATCCTCGTACATAGCTCTGATGATACGAATTATTTTCTTAGGTACTCCTTTCCTGCCATTCATACGGCAGTCCATCTAATGGAATTGAAGGCTTTCTTGAAGTCAAAGAATAGAAAATACAGGGAAGTGCGGCATTGTTTAGATTGCTCTATTATAATGCGTAGAGTGTTCGCCTGATCTTAGCCGGAAACATGCCTGCTCATCTCGCAGTTTGTTTTCTGTTTTGTTTTGGTTTCTTCCCTGTAATATGACTGCCTGTAATTTGTATATGCTGTTAAGAAGAATGATTCGTCTCCAGTTGTTGCAATCTTTCAAATCAACACTTTTCAGTAACTTTGCAATGATGCCTTTTTTAAGTTGTGATATGTGGCTGTAGAAGCACACCTGATGAATTTCATGTAAAAATCGAGATGCATTGAACCCGACCCCCTCAGATATCGATGAAATTTTGTTCATAGCTAAATTTGATCAATACAAACAAACTCTCATTTTTAGAAATGACTGTTTTGCGATATTTTGGGCGTGACACAGTGGGAACGTTTTCGAAAAAACGCGAAAATGGTCGAAAAGAGCTCCATTTAAACTACAATAACTCAGAATCGGCTAAACCGATTTACATGATCTTGGTATCATTAAAAAGATATTTTAACAGGCTTTATGACACGTTTAAAGAAAAAAAAAAGAAATACACTGTAAAAAAATTTATAACAAAAAAAAATTTTAACTGACGAAAAAACCAAAAAGATCAAGGGTTTTTTTACAGTGTATTAATTTTTTAGAAAGGTTTATCCTTCATCTATACCATATCAATAAATAAAAATGGGTTCTTTTTTAGTTTTTTTTATATAATTTTTTAAGTAGTGTCACTTCTAGTAATTGCCCTTATATTTTATAACAAAAAAAAATTTTAGGTAACGAAAAACCAAAAAAGATCAAGGATTTTTTACAGTGTATTACTTTTTTAGAAAGGTATTTCCTTCACCTATAACATATCCAAAAAGTAAAATGGGTTCTTTTTTATTTTTTTTTAAATAATTTTTAAAGTAGTGTCACTTCTAGTAATTGCCCTTATATTTTATAAAAAAAAAAAAAATTAGGTAACGAAAAACCAAAAAAGATCAAGGATTTTTTACAGTGTATTACTTTTTTAGAAAGGTATTTCCTTCACCTATAACATATCCAAAAAGTAAAATGGGTTCTTTTTTATTTTTTTTTTAATAATTTTTTAAGTAGTGTCACTTCTAGTAATTGCCCTTATATTTTATAAAAAAAAAAATTTAGGTAACGAAAAACCAAAAAAGATCAAGGATTTTTTACAGTGTATTACTTTTTTAGAAAGGTATTTCCTTCACCTATAACATATCCAAAAAGTAAAATGGGTTTTTTTTTAGTTTTTTTTTAAATAATTTTTTAAGTAGTGTCACTTCTAGTAATTCCGCAAAATTCTGAATAAAAAATCAATGTATTCCTCATAATAATTTTCTATTTTGTCATAAACATTTATTACTTTACCCATAATAAAGAGAAATATATATAGAACAAAAAATTCATAATTCATAATTATAAACAGTTTCGAGAAGCCAAGATATCCCATTACAATTTTTACGCGTATATTTTAAAAATTTGAGTGAATATGAATTCAAACAATAAGTACAGATGCATAAAAATATCTAATAAGTGTTGCGCTTCGCTTCGTAAAATAAGTGAAAACGAGGCTGCAAATATAATTGAATATTTTCCAGCTGTCGCCAACATTCATTGTAGCCGTATTTGCGAAACTTGCCGGAATACACTGAGAAAAGCGCGCAGTCGTAATGAATCCAACGTGGAGCAGAATGAAGTCTCAAATTATTTACCAACAACGCCCAGCGATGAAGTTAGCGAAGAATTGAATGAACTTCCAACTTGTAATGCAAACATCGAAAGGACGGAAGTCATTGAAAATATAAATGATCATATTATTCCTCATCTACCAAACCAAATGTCGCCTCTTAAAAGGAAATATATGAAACAAGATGCATACAGAAATAGAAAATCACTGCAAATTTTCGAAAATATAGCAGATTCACTTGGAGCTAATCCATTATCTGATTTGTCAGCGCAACTTGAAAACGTCAAAGCCATTTACGAAGAAATTTTGGAAAACATCAAATATCAAATAGAGAACAGCTCAAATCTTTTGGAAAAGCAAAAACTTTTATCTCTCTTACCAATCAATATGAGTCACGCAGAAATTAAAGATCGTTTTGGGGATGATATATCTCACGATTGTATCAAAAAAAGTAAAGATATCCAAAGGAATAAAACGAAGTTTGCAGATATCAATCTTTTTAAAATGAGCAGACGTAGTTTACCAACCGAAACTCTAAGCACAGTCAAGTTATTTTATGAACATGATGAAATTAGCCGAATGATGCCTGGATCGCAAGATTCAATTACTGTTAAACAAGGAAACTTACGTGAAAAAGTTCAAAAAAGACTTTCGGTACGTATTACTAGAAGTGACACCACTTAAAAAATTATTTAAAAAAAAATAAAAAAGAACCCATTTTACTTTTTTGATATGTTATAGCTAGGTGAAGGAAATACCTTTCTAAAAAAGTAATACACTGTAAAAAATCCTTGATCTTTTTTGGTTTTTCGTTACCTAATTTTTTTTTTTTTTTATAAAATATAAGGGCAATTACTAGAAGTGACACTACTTTAAAAATTATTTAAAAAAAAATAAAAAAGAACCCATTTTACTTTTTGGATATGTTATAGGTGAAGGAAATACCTTTCTAAAAAAGTAATACACTGTAAAAAATCCTTGATCTTTTTTGGTTTTTCGTTACCTAAAATTTTTTTTTGTAATAAAATATAAGGGCAATTACTAGAAGTGGCACTACTTAAAAAATTATATAAAAAAAACTAAAAAAGAACCCATTTTTATTTTTTGATATGGTATAGATGAAGGATAAACCTTTCTAAAAAATTAATACACTGTAAAAAAACCCTTGATCTTTTTGGTTTTTTCGTCAGTTAAAATTTTTTTTTGTTATAAATTTTTTTACAGTGTATTTCTTTTTTTTTTTTTTAAACGTGTCATTAAGCCTGTTAAAATATCTTTTTAATGATACCAAGATCATGGAAATCGGTTTAGCCGATTCTGAGTTATTGTAGTTTAAATGGAGCTCTTTTCGACCATTTTCGCGTTTTTTCGAAAACGTTCCCACTGTGTCACGCCCAAAAAATCGCAAAACAGTAATTTCTAAAAATGAGAGTTTGTTTGTGTTGATCAAATTTAGCTATGAACAAAATTTCATCGATATCTGAGGGGGTCGGGTTCAAAATTTCCGTTTTATCTCGATTTTTAAATGAAATTCATCACCTGTGGCTTCGGTGTCAGCTCGTATAATTTTGGCTGGTGTTTCATCTTCGCCTGCTGACTTATTACTTCGTTATTGTCGGATGGCCCGTTTCTATCCCATTTAGCCTGTGAAGACGGCTTGATAATCTTAATTTATTTTCTGCTAAGCCGCTGTTGTTTCTATTAATAAATCTATACTGTTTACTTGTAAATGACATATTTAAAAATTGGATTATCAGGAATGTCAAAGAAACCAATTACGATCGAAAGCGGAAGAAATTCCTACTCCCAAAAAAAAAAAAACTTTATATAAGAAAGATGAAGCAAATTCAATCGAAATTGCAAGTACAGAATTAAAATAATTTCGATCGCAACGTATGGCAGGTACGTATATCTTAAGGCCAGTTTACACGGTAATACAATGTATTACGACTTTGTAGAATCAAAATATTATGAAATTCTCTCCGTGTTTAAAAGAAAAAAATAAAAATCTTTTGTAAGTATAATTCATGTTAACACGGATGGTATAAGTAAAATAAAAAATAATTACAAAAAATTAGATGGTTGCAGTTTTATATTTTTACAAAAACAACATGAAAATTTCCGGAGTTGATTTCAGTTGTTTTTGTAATTGTATAAAAATGCTACCACCTTCAATATACTCCGTTAAAATACACCTCTGGTGTGATGAGAATACATAAGTTTCTAAAATGGTTTACAAAAAAAGCATTTACCGACCGCTTGTCAGATTTTGTGTTCGTATTCTCTCTTGCTCAATACATTTTGCTTTTACATGATAAGATTTTTCTCATTCTACATAATTCTTTGCAATGTCGTAATACATTGTATTACCGTGTAAACTGGCGTTTAGTAATTGGTGCAGTATAAATTTTTTAACGTGTTTTAGATAAAGTTTCTTTCCATAATATACGCATATAACTAAATTGTCCATATCTCGCTCTCTCCTTCTCTTGGCTAACAGAATTCCCATTATAATAACAACTTTGCAAGACTTATATAAATGAGAGATAATTGCTCCACTGTGCCCAAAACCAGGGACTTTAAATAAGAAGGCAGAATGGAGCCAGTCATGTCATCTTGTAAACTTCTAAATTTTAGTTTTTTTTTTCAACACAAAAACAAAAGCATGAAAAAAACTAGAATGATTAAAATTATGCATGTTTAAAAAACATGCATGTGTATGCACATTAAAAGTGAGCATGTATAAGTATAATTACGAGTATGTGTGTGTGTTAAAGAGCTGTTGTAGAGATTTAAATGTCTATGTATTGTGTTTATGATACGTGTAATGCGTCATGTTTATGCAAATATCTTCATTGTAAACATGTCCTATTCATGCCTCATACCGTGGAGCACACACAAGCACACACACAAACCAAGGAACATGCATTTGCCCGAAAAACTTTTCTAAAACTCGTACATTCCCTTTTAGAACATTCGCACTCATTTGCATTGTACTGTGTGTCGTTTGTTTGCCGCATAATCACTGTGTAGTCAGTCGTGTGTATTTGAATTAATTTTGTAACATTGTGTGGCACCAAAAGCATTTCCGGTACCTGCTTACTTCACTCAGTTCCTTAATTTTCTTTCACTTTTTGGTTTTTTTATGCTGTAGCTTACTTGTTTTGGTTGTCTTGTCAATTTGTTGTCTCGTTTAATTCATTCGTTAAATACTCGCAAAAAAAAAAATAACTTTGCTGCTTCATATCGCTTTATTTTTTTTGGTTTTTACATTCAGCAAAAAAATAGTCCTGGCTGCATATCCTTTTGTATTTTACCATAGAAATTGTAAGAGTTATTCGTTTTTTTCTCCTGAAATAAATTTTATCACCGTAACTTCATCGCCAAGCATCGTTTTTGTATTAAAGTTAAGCCAAATTACGGTTGTTTTGTTTTGAAAACATTTTTAGTCACTTTTTTTGTTGTTTATTTTAAGAAGAAACAAACCCCAGAGCGAGGTAGGACCGACCCACTAGGAAAAGTTTTGTAGATTTTTAAATATGTTGAGTGCCATTCGGTGCAATGTAATAAGGCCAGTGGTAGTAAAGTTATATGGCCTTATTTAACATCGCATTAAAAACGGGGTACATATGGCATTATTTCGATACAAAAAGATTTGTTAAATACTTTTTGTTTAATGTAATTCTTGAATATTTTTTAATTTACAAATTTTTTTTAATGTAATTTTTAATTTTTTATGAATATTTACCCCAAAAAAGTTCAAATGAAAAAAGGGATAGTATCTAAATCCCAAATTTCATGATCCCGAAATGTCAAAATCCCGAATTTCAGAATTCTGAATCGCAAGATCCCGAACTTTGAAATCACACCGCCTTCGTTTATTAATATCAAAGAAAATTTGAAACGATCCGTGGGAGTGATTCACCATTTATCGCGGTTACGAACAAGATGACAGTCTATCAAGCGATCTCTTCAATCTTTTATGAGCGAAGGTTGCTCGTAACGCAGCCGTAAATGGAAAGGGCACAATTTTCATCAAAAGCCACATGCAGCTCGCATATGCCATGATATGCCGATGATATCGACATAATGGGACGAACATTGCGAGATTGTAGTGCTGCACAGAAAAAATTTTTTAGGCCAGTAAAAGAATTAATCAAAAATAAAATCAGTTTTTATAAAATATTTAATCAGGTGAATTAAACTTTTAATAAAGTGAATTAAACTTTTAATTGAAATATTGTCAATTAAACATTTTATACACTTGATTAAAAAGTTTAATTCACCTTATTAAATATTTAACTAAAACTGATTTTATTTTTGATTAATTCTTTTACTGGCCTAAAAAATTTTTTCTGTGTGCCTTTGCTTGTGTAGAGAAAGAATCAGCAAAGATGAGTTTGGCAGTAAATGAAGACAAAACTAAGATAAAGACGTAGTCGATAAATTTATATACCGCGGTATCCCTACAAATAATTCAAATGGTATGGAAATTAAGCAGTGGCATGGGTACTTCTGCAGATGAAGATGATCTTGGAGTGTTCGAGAGAACAATACTTCGCAAGATATATGGACCAATCTGCTTATGCGAAGCATATCGGTATCATACGAACCAAGAACTGCATGAGGTAAACACCGAGATCGATGTAGTAAAACGCGTAAAAATTAAAAGACTGCACTGGCTTGGACATGTTGTGCGAACAAAAGACGATGCTCTAACAAAAAATACGTTTGTATATGGCCCCGTGGGAAGAAGTAAAAGAGGTTGACCCAAACTCCGTTTAAAAGTCTAAGTTCAGAAAAGTCTATCAAATTCAACGTTATAAATGGGAGAAGAAGCGCAGATACCGAAGCATCTGGAAATCCACTCTTGTTTCTGGCAATAAGTCACATCCCAGTAAAAAAAATTTGGGTTTTCTGAAACACTTAAGAGAAAAAGTGCAAAATCGATCGCTTCAATAAGAGAGCTCTTATAAGCCGATATTTTAGTGATGACAACGAAAAAAAAATAAAAATATATTATTGAAAAAAGGCATTTAAACAAGTAAAAGCAAAACATTAATGAATTTGTTGATATAATAGCCCTTAAAGAGCACTTTAGGAGTGCTTTGTTTGCATGTTAAAATAAGCGCTTATTGTCAGCAGAAAAAATTCCTCCAAGCCTGGAACACCCCATAAAAAATCAGTCATGCCATCAGCAGGCTTGAAGCGATTTGAGGTATAAGTTCAAACATAAAACCTGCTCCTTTTGGAGCACATTTTTTATTTGGATAGGTTGCTATTAATGGTCAACTTAGTAAGTAAGAAATTAGTTTGGTCCAACTTGTTTTAAAAAGATACATTCAGAACGTGTATTATTTACGACACTAAAAATTTACAACACCGATTAGGCCAATCCACATTGCAGAGGCGAAAGAAGTCCATAATGATTTATATTGGTATTTAGGTGTAGAGAAGACTTATCTCGTCCGACGACCTTTTAGATATAATATGCGCTAAAAACTTTGCCATTACAGAAGTTTGTAGTGCAGTTATTTAGATATTGATTTGGCAATGTCGATTAACATTGCCGAGTAGTGTGCGTCAGAATCTTAATGAGGTTCTGTCTGGTTGTTCTCATGAGCGACATATGAAGTCATATAAAAAATTATTTTTAGCCTTAAACTGGCTAATCTTCTAAAGATTGTACCTGATAAAAAGTGTTCCACATGCTGGAATCACGTGATAGGCCCTTAACCGAAGCTGGACCCATGTGGAAGCTGTAGTTTTTACCCGAATTGCAAGAGCGAGACCCTTCACATGCCGCGTTAAAGACAAATGTATTTGTGTTACGATGTTTCTTTTTTCAAAATAAATGGCTTTGCAGTGGAGATATCGTAGTTCCCGGACCTAAACAAGGGCTAGGACAAAGTCCAAAGCAATATGAACTAAAATTTATATTCAGACAAAATGGCGTTTGTAGACGCATTCTTTACCATATTACAATTTTTGCTTTCTGGCATTCTACCTGGTCTACAATGGCCTGGGGACTCTATTCCGCAGCAGTTTTTCCGATATTACGTCTAGGTCAACGCACTATGTGCCCTATCCAATTCCATTTTCATGTTTGACATTCATAGTAGCTGTATGACCAAGTTTGTCTAAAATATTTCATGTATTTGACGGAGGCAGCGATTGATGAAAGTTTCTAGCTTGGCCATGTTGTGCATCCATAAAGTAGGACTGCGATAACACTACAGGTAAATATTCGTATGTTTGTTTTTCTAGCTATATAGTTAGACCGCCATACCTTATATAAAGTTTGGATTGTTACTCTTACCTATTTTATACGGTTTGCTATATCGTCTTCTGAACGCCCATCTTATGTTAAAATCAGTGTTCGAAAATAAACTTTTAATATCGGATCCTTAGTGTTCGGTTCGGTAGATAAGTGGAAAACACAAACGGTAAAAGTGTTTGTGTAGAAAATCATTAAAAAAATATCGTTTCCCTGTTTGTCATCTTTCGAACACTAAAATATTATTGTTCTTATCCAACTCAACAAAAAGATGCGAACATTTGATTCCGTTCGGCTTCTTTTAAAAACCACAAACTTTATTGTGTTCGGTTCAGCTCATTAATGTCCGTTCGTTTCTGTTGTGCGTAACGCTCTTTTGGCTGGTAAAAAAAACCAAACATTTTTTACAAAAACAAAATACACATACGAAAAAAAGACAAAGCTAACAAAATAATTTAACACAAACAAAACATTTACACAACACACATACAAACTGTTCGTGGCGCGGTCGTTGCTAAAATTTTTTGTTTGTTCATTAAAATATAATGTTTTTCTACAGAACATTATCTAATGTTCGGCTCTTTCTTGAAAATAGTTACGAACGGTATTAAGGGTTGTGTTCGTCTACACAAACACTTAAAAAAATAGATATCGTTCTTGGGTGTGTGGGTCGAACGCTAAGTAATGTACTATTTATTTTCGAACGCTGGTTAGAAAACTAACTACTAAGGTAAAAAAAGGATTCGTCATTGTTTAATGTAAGGGGAGTGGTGAAAGCTGACCCAATACGTAATTTGGTTTGTTTAAATGGATTTTTAGACCCATAGCACTTGAGTTTGTAGCGAGCTTTTGGAGTTTATCTTTAATATTGAAGAAACGGTAAGCCATAAGGTATAAATCACCCGTATAGTCAATATCATTAAGATATTCGCTTGAAATACAGCGGGTACCACGGGGGAGTCATTATTGATTTATTGCTTGGCAGAGGCAAGTAAAATCAGGAAGAGTGTAGGGAGCATAAGATCGATTGAACTTACGGTCACATAAAACTCATCTCTACTACGCATCAAGAGCAAAACATTTTAAAAAATGTTGATTTCTACACGCCCAACGTCTTATATTATGATTTTAAGATTTCAAAAGAGCAATAACAGATATGAACAACTTTATAGATAGGTAAAAAAAGTAAGTGGTAAAAACATTACAAGAAATAAAATTTCCTTTGGGTAATATTTTAAGGGAATAAAAAGAAGGAACAATTGGACCACCAAAAGGACAATTTTAACACTAAAAAATGTTCGTTACTTTCTTGAAAATAGTTACGAACGGTATTAAGGGTTGTGTTAATATAAACAAACACTTAAAAAAAATAGATATAATTTCTGGGTGTGTAAGCCGTATGCTTATGTTTATTTTGGAACACTGGTTTTAAATGAAAAAGTTATCGTAAGAGTTTCGGAACTATTATACCTTTTGACGGTCAACATTTGAAGTGGCCTCCTTCTTGGAAATACATTCATAGCATACAAAAATCATCCCAATTCGCTAACGTTACTTTTTTTTCTTAGCTACCTAACAACAACTTTTAGAGTAAAATAACGAAAACAACAACACAATTTAACTATCAGCAATATTTCAGATGTTGTTATTTTCGGGTTTCCATAGTTAAATCGTGTAAAAAATGCACTCCCTTAGCTGAAGTTGTAGTTGCAAAAGTTGTACTCTTAACTCAAGTATTATTAGTTATTGTGTTTCATGATATTACAACAATCGTTGTGTGCTCGTTTCACAACCACTCACTGCCAGTACCAGTTCCAGCAGCAGCAGCAGAAACACCATTTAACTGTAACAAGAAACCATATTTTAGCATTACAAACACTTCGTTCACGAATACGTGGGATAGAGATGGATAGACGGAGCATGATTGCACACACTTTTGTTCCGGTACTAATTAGAGCGTATGCGAGAAAATTTTCAGATTCGTTGGATTTGTTTTTTTTTTTTTGCATTTTCGTTTCGTTGTTGTCGATGAGCAGCAATTGTTGTTACTGCTATTGCAATTGCTGCTATTGTTGTTTCTGTGTTGTGGAAGATAATAATTAAATTTCAACATAATTCAGCATTCAGTTTTACGTGTGTATTGCAAAAAAAAAATCAAAAAGCGAACGGAGGAAAAAATAGCCTTTATATGCCAACATCTTTTATACTCTACAGCTTAATGGGAAATGGAAAAATTGTTCAACTCTATCTCCATCCAATAAAACGAAAAAAGGCAAACAATAACAACAATACAAACAATATTATTGTTTACGGTTCTTTAACTCACAGACATACTCACAGAAATTGCAGCCATAAAAACCAGAAACGCTTTAAATTTTTAATGAAATAAATGGTGTACGTTTTTGGCACATGGTTTTTCTAGGGTTTTATAGTCAGTCGGGGATCTTTAACAATATATGGATTGATATAGTAGGCAATAAGCAGAATAGACGGAGGGTGTTGTTTCAAGGCAACGACAAATGGCAGGCCCATTATCATAGGACCTGCTACAGCAGTCCAATCATCTACTTAGCTGGAACAACAACCGATTAACGTAACTGAAAGAAGGCAAAATAACAATACAAAATAGGTCGATACTCCAAGAACAAGCACAGTGAAATGTTAAATGGGAAGACACGAAAAAAGCTACACCAAATCGTGTAAGATGGAGCGATATGCTCCCAAAGGGGGAAATGGAGAAAAAAGCACTACCATAATATTCACCAAGATAGAAATAGGCTACGTACTAAGCCAATGGAAAATGGAAGAATTCAACTTTTACAAAATTTGGATAAATGAACAAAAAACAAGTTAGAGTACTATATTTGGCTGTGCCGAATCTTTGATACCCTCCACCGACACATGATATCTATTTACTATTAATTTATCTTTATAAAAACAGACATCAGCATTAAAATTGGTTGTGGTTTAGACATACATATATTAAATTATTGATCGACAATCAGAAAGTTTTGTTTTTTTTAGCAATTTTAACTAGCTTGATTTTTATAAGGGGAATTTATATTAGAGCCATGTTAAGCTATGAACCAATCATCCTAAAATTCTGCAGTGATTTCTGGTATTAAAAAACATGAATTTCAATATATTTCAAAACAGCGGTGAAATTAGTTTTAGCGTTTCAGTGAATTTAAGAAGGCTGCTAAATATGGGATCTAAGGTTTATTATGGACCGTATACCACAAAATTCATAACATTTTTTCTGGCCATATGAAACTAAGTTGGAAGAAATTTTACCACAATAAATATATCTGCTACGGCTTTGGGCGTATTTAATTAATTTACTAGAGTGGTCTTTGTATGGGGCCTATAGTAAATTATGGACCGATCATCACGAAATTTATTAGTTCTATTTCTACACCTTTTTAAGTTGAAATTGAGACAATCCAAATAAATATTGAGAAAATACAAATTAATGTTCAGAAAAACGAATTGATGTTGAGAAAATAAAAATTAATATTCAGAAAAACGAATTGATGTTGAGAAAATACAAATTGATATTAAGAAATCCAAATTGATATTGAGAAAATACAAATTGATATTAAGAAATCCAAATTTATACTGAGAAAATACAAATTGAAATTAAGAATTCCAAATTGATATTGAGAAAATACAAATTGAAATTGAGATAAAACAAATTAATATTGAGATTTTTTTCATTATTATATTTTGAATATGTATTGTTTACATAAAAAAATACCTTGTCCTTTTATTATGTATACATAATAAACATTACAAATTGCAATATATATTGCGTTGCATCAATATTGTCATTGACATATCTGTCAAAAAAATATTAAGATAAGTTTTTATTTCTAAAATGGAATTTAAAGACAATTGCTGCGTTTGTCAGATATCAATGATAAGAGGAGACATTATCAAGCTAATTCCATGTAACCATCTTCTACATCCTAATATCAATAAAACTATGAATTTATATCTCAATATTAATTTGGTTTTTCTTAATATTAAATTGGGTTTTCTCAATTCCAATTTGTATTTTCTCAATATCAATTTGGATTTCTTAATATCAATTTGTATTTTCTCAACATCAATTTGGAATTCTTAATTTCAATTTGTATTTTCTCAACATCAATTTGGATTTCTTAATTTCAATTTGTATTTTCTCAATATCAATTTGGATTTCTTAATATTAATTTGTATTTTCTCAATATTAATTTGTATTTCTTAATATCAATTTGTATTTTCTCAACATCAAATTGGAATTCTTAATAACAATTTGTATTTTCTCAACATCAATTTGGATTTCTTAATATCAATTTGTATTTTCTCAACATCAATTCGTTTTTCTGAATATTAATTTGTATTTTCTCAATTTCAACTTGAAAAGGTGTAGTCCCATAAAAATATTACGTGCCTAATTCTATAATGATAGCATTATTTATTAAGGTTTTAGGCGTACTAAACTGTTTTCCGAGAGTAGGGTTTATATGGGGCCTAGGGTAAATTATGGACCGATCTGCAGTGTGATTTCCAGACGAATAAGACGATTTTTTGCAAACTCTTATATCATTTCGTGCATTGTTTCACCATTTATGTAAGTTTTTGTAACAAAATTATCAATTTTTTAAAGTGGTGGTTCCACATTTTGATTCATAGCTCTGATCCTACTGAACCGATTTTGCTGGATTTCAATCCCAAACTCCTTAGGATAACTACAAGCAATTTGACACCAAGTTTGTTTATTTCTTTTTAGTTTTGCGAAAGTGAGCGTATTTTCAACAAACGGAAAGGCGGTCAGACAGACGGACATGTCTAAATAGACTAAGGCCCGTTTTCACAACTTAACGAAGTACACTTTAAACGGCCTTATAAAAAGTGATCCATTATTAAAACTTAACTTTAACCTAAAGTGAGCGATAAAAAATCTAAGGTTCATCCTACCTGGTAGGTAAAAGTAAAGTTGTAATAATGGAACACTTTTTATACGGCCGATAAAATCCTTTCTTTAGCTATCGGTAAGTTGTGAAAACGGGCCTAAGAATTACTCAAGGAGTCAGAATATATATATACTTTATAGGTGAAATTGTTTCGTTTTGATCCGCCTAAGTTAATTCGTTAAAACAATGACTATAAAGATTTTAGTATTTACAAAATTGTTCAGTAAAAAAACATGAAATTTAAAAAGTGGAATTGTGGCGTTTTGTTATGGACCTCCTCAATTATTCTGCTATATATTTATTAGCCTATTCCATTAGGAACACAAGCTCTTTACATAAAATCTCCCTTCGTTACGGTCTCTTTCAATTTCCTTGCAAGCTTGCACCCCGTGGATCCATTGTTGTGTTGCATAGCTTTCGGAGTGTGGCTAGACCAGTTGTATTAGCTTCTTCTGATTTGCATATTGATGTCTTCCTGCTCAGATATTTTTAGTAGTTGTTCATTTGTGGCCACCATATTTTTTAATATATTACGAAGACATCTGTTTGTAAACATTTGCAGCTTACGTTTGATAGTTTGGTTTACCAGTCATGTTTCCGAGCCATATAAAAGTATGGATTTTATAAGGTGTTTTATATGTGTATCTTCACTCAAAAGAAAAATCAATCCATCCGTACTTAAATCAATCCGAAGCGGTATTATAGTACAGTGAGTACCGATTTTCTTGAATCAAGTACAGAAATATTCATTCAAATACGAATTTTCAATCGCTAAATACTTAACTCATCCATATTCAATCCCGAATTCGTACTTGAAATAATCCGAAAATGATATTGATTTAAGTAAAACAAGTAAGAGTGCTATATTCGGTGCTATGCCGAATCTTATTTACCCTTCACCATCATGAGATAAGAACAAAAAGTTATATACATAAATAACGTTCTTTAGATAGGTATAAATAAATATTAATTGAGCCACGCCAACTTTTCATTTCGCCATGCCGAAGAATATAAAATAAACAAAAAAAGGGGGAAAAAGGGGTTTCATGTGAAAACAGCCCTTTTTGCGGAAAAAGTGTTTTTTTTTAAGTACTTATTGCGAAAAAAGTGTTTTTTTTTTTTGGTTAAAATAGGACTTTTTGCGGAAAGGGGTTTTTTGTGAAAAAAAAATACTTTTTGCGGAAAAAGTTTTTTTTTTGTGAAAGTAATTACTTTTTGCGGAAAAAGTGGTTTTTTGTTAAAAAGATACTTTTTGCGGAAAAAGTGGTTTTTTGTAAAAAGGTACTTTTTGCGGAATAGGCGTTATTTTTTTGTGAAAAAAGTACTTTTTGCACAAAAAAAGATTTTCTGCTGATATAAATTCAAAATATGATACATTTGTTATTTGAAGAATATAAAACCTTTTTCTTTCTCCATCAAAAAAGAAGACAGAGGCCATAATTTAACTCAAATGTTTTCAGTAGTACATAAATATTTATCGAAAAACAAGAACATGTAAGTTAAATTACTGCACACAATTAAACAATTTGGTAGAGATACTTTTAAAAGCATATCATTTTAGGATTCACACAAAAGAAAACAAAGTATTAGACAAAAAAATAAAAACAGTTTTCATAGCTATTTTTTTTAGTACCGTTGTTAACAGTCTAATCTCTAATTCAAATACTTTATAACGTTTTGTTTTCTGTTGCGTAATAAATGAAATATGTTCCTTCTATCAAGCCAGCAATTAATCAAACCAATGGCTACTAACTACGCCAGCACGTCCAGAGAACAGAAAGGCAGTAGAGCAATAAAACTTTTAACAAATGCTCAAGGGATGCCCACAGTCAAAAATACGAAAATAATACGACATAGATTTTGACAAATACAAAAAAAAGGAAGATAACTGAGGGCTGTGAAAAGAATAACAAGCCAACATCAAAAATCAACTTATAATCGATGGTAACTTGGGAATTTTGAAGACGCAGACAACCTTTTCTTAGCCCAAACAATCTAACAGATTTAAACGAGTCATCAAATAGACAAAACAAAAAAAAACAAAAAAATGGGTCAGGAATCACATCCACCCACCTTTACAAACCCATACAGAAAGCAAAACATACACATGACAAAGGCTTATTGCTCTGGAAAATAAAATACAACGTTGACTTCCACACAGCCCGGCCATTGCCAAGTAGAAAAAACTTTTAAGCATAGAACAATTTGAAAATAAAATGAAAAAAATTTATTTCTCATGACCTAAAAAGCCAAAAAGGAAAAAATGGTGTGTGTGTATTTTCTTGTATGTCCTTTTAGTTTGCTGTAGCTGAACAGCCTTCCTGGCAGCAGTAGCACCCCAAAAGACTATCGAAATTATACTTTAAGTGAAAAATTGTTATATTAGTATCGATAGTAAATGACACTTATGTGACATTTATGCGAAATATGTAAACAAACGAGTGTCAGCATACACTCCACCACATACATTTACTCTCGCACATCCACTTGTGTTTGCGATCACACACACATCCATGCATGTAGTCATACAAAACTGTGCCTTTTGGGGATTTTTTTCTTTTGGCTTTTTTCTCTTCTCGTTTTCCCTTTTTTCTGTGAAATATTTGACAGCAAAAAAAAAAAAGAAGAAAAATGGCAAACAAATCGAGAACGCACTTCATAATACATGAAAAGGATGTTAAAGCACCTGGAGTTTACAAGGTTTTCTTTTGAGTGAGTAGATGAATGAACAAAAAATGACTGCTGAGAAAGAAAAAATTGATAAAGGATACTATTTGAGGTAAGAAAGTTTAACAAATGAATTTAACTGATGATAAAATTAAAATTTTTTTTTTATTTAAACACGATTTCTGTTAAATGAAAAGGCCTTAATTTTGATGGAACTGTCTATAAAAGCGCATGCATAGACAACAATTGGCTGAACAGGGAGTTATCGGTATGTTGTACACCATGAATTTGGTAAAGATTTGCCTTTGGGACTATTTAAAACTAACAGTGTTTGAAAATGTTGAAGTTTTTTGAGAAACGCCTCTTTAAATGTTTGCCCCGTATTTAAACTCAAATGTTTTAAAAAAAACTTTCATAGAAAATTCGTTTTATAAACCTTAATTTAATTCAAAATATTTTGATAAGTACTTAAATGTGAAGATTGATCCAACATAATAAAAGTTTCAACATTTTTAGAAAAGGAAACAATTTAATTTTTACTTCTGCAAAAGAGACAATGAAATCGTCCAATGGATCTAAAATTTCAGTGTCCACCTAAATCTCATCATATGGAAGTCAGCGGTGAATAAGAGAACTATCGATTTCCGATCATTCGATCGACTTTTTTTATTACGGTTTTTGAAATCGATTAATCGAACCTCCAAATCGATTTTAAAATCGATTTCAAAATCGCTTAAGATTAATTTGCCAACTTATACCTTATATCACAAAGGGGGATACACCAGCATTTTTTTGGCAAACTACAAGAGAAATTGAACTGAGATTTTTACAGTGGGTAGATATGACTACTTTTAATAATTTTCCTGTAAAAGTGAAAAAGTGTAAATTTTGAGATGGCCTTTAGAGGAACAAGTGCATCTACATTTCACATACATATTCAAATTGTATTCTTGTGTAGTCAATCAGGGGGCTAATTATGGCAGTAGTGATCGAATACTTTTTCGTTTCGAAAGCAATTTTATTTCTAATACTTTCTGTCGATACTGCATCAATCGATATTATTTTTTCAGTGTTGTAAAGCATTTATTTGAGTTTTCACAATACTGAAAAAAAAAATTTCGATTCGTTCAGTATCGACTGAAATAAAATTGCTTCCGAAGCGAAAAAGTATTCGATCACGACTGCCAGAATTAGGCCCCAGGCCTGTCACATAAAATAATTTCGATCGAATGTGGAATTGATATTGTATATTGCTTCACAAAAAACGATTCTGATCGGAGGCGAATTTTTTTTTGCAAACTTACTTTTAAGTAAGTTTTAAAAAACAAACGTTTGCATGTCATTGATGTCAGAAAGATGCAGATTTACTTTCTTGTAATTTTCACTCTGCTTATAACAAGATTTAAATATCGCTCACACACTGGTCTGTTCGAATATTAGCGTATTTCCACAGGAATGCCATGGCTGACTTTCAGTGTTTGGTTCGGTACGATATGTTTAGTACTGTTTTGTTCACTGTCCGTTGATGATTTTAATTTCTGAAGAACAAGAGCCCTTATATTAAAACTGGAAGTATACCAAGAGTACTAATAGAAAAATACGCAAAACTACAACTTTAAACTTGAAAAACTACATAAGCACACGTATGTACGCACAAAAAAATCTAAGTTTTATTGTGCATGCCCATAATTTATCGATTTAATTAAGATTAAAATTAAAAATTGCCAAAATGTTGATAAAAATAAAAAAATCGATTTTAAAAGCCCAATAATCGATTTCAGTATAAAATCGAATACGTAAATTCGATTGCAAAAAATCGATTTTTTTACCACAAAATCGATTTTCGATTGGAATCGAAATCGATTTACCATTCCCTAAAGAGAACCAACATAAAAATTCTATGAAGTATCGGATCTTGTTTTTAGCTGCATGAGAATTTTTGATATCGATAACTATGGTTTGACAGCTAAGAATGTCAAACGTTGTTAACATTTCTGTTTAAGGCGCCCGTACACGACATGTTTTTGTCATCTGACATGTCAAATTTCCCACTGCAAAATACATACATGTCGTGTGTTACCTTTTTAACTTTGCTTCTGTAAAAGTCAGACGCAAAGTCATCTGACAAAATTTCAATTAGAGCGTGCTCTATTTTCTTCTGACAAACCATCTGACATCAGAAATCTATGCCGAGAAGAAACCGGCAGCGGCGTCCACCATTGACGGAAACATTAGCCGGCTGAAGTTAATTTTTTACAATACCGAGATATGTATGATCATCCCACCATTGAATAGAATTTATGTGAATATATATATATAAAAACCGTTTTATTATAAAATCCTTAATTGGTATCTTTAAATTAAAAGAAAAAAATGTTAAGATGGCTGAACTATTTTACGGCGCAAATAAAACTTTTCATGGCGGCAGCAAGCTATTTTGAAACCGAGCACTACTTTGGTTTCTGCAATAACAATGCGAAAAAAAACAGAGACAATGTCAGAAGCAAATTACATGTACGTTTGTGACCGAATATTATAAAGCTTATGTAAAACAGCGATTTTGACAGACATGCACAATTACATGTGACTTGAAAATTTGACATGTCAGATGACAAAAACATGTCGTCTATATGCTCCTTTAGTAAAGTTTGTAAAGTCATCATGAACTATTTAGCGTTACCAAATTGTAGAAGTTAACTGTGAAAAAAATAAATTTCCTAGCTCATAGATCATTTCGTCCATTTTACGAAGCTTATGTCTGGTTAAATGGCTAAGTCAATAAGCACGTCATACGGAAAACTTCCCGTAAAGAAGATAATGAGCGAGTTGTCACTTTTTTCACGTTGGTGTTAAGAAAATGATAGAATGAAATTACCGAAATCAAATTTTCTGTCATTTTTTTCTATCATTTTCTTAACACCTATGTGAAAAAAGTGACTATTCGCTCATTCACTACTTGTAGGGTTATTTATAATAAATTTTGTATTCCCGAAAATAACTATGATAAAATTTTCGCATTTGGAGCGAAGACAATACTCAAGCCGTTACCCTGCAAATTTTATTGGACCACCTGATCCATTTTGATAAAATGGACTACTCCATGGACTGGTCCAATGTAATGCAAGCATGGACCATGTCATTGTTAAAAAGTGTTTGTAGTGAGACGACATGTCTTCGTTTCGACATGCTTTCGTTTTTAAACGACTTCAAAACTAATCCTCTTGAGTATACAATGGAGTAGTTTTAAAACTACTCCTTTGTAGTCCAAAGCTGGGTTATATGGTCCTACCATAGGAAATGGTAATGTTAAATAGACCATGTTTTTTCCATACGTTTGGGTTACTTTTGGACTAGTCCTAGTCCCTTGTGGGCTACTCTTAACACTAGTGTTTCGACTGCTCCTATTATTTGCAGGGTAACGAACCACCATTAGTGCGATTCACTATGCTTTTTAAGCCACAATTGTTTCGTTTAAAAATGTTAACCACAAAATTAACCATTTTGCTATTCACTTACACTTTTAACGACATCTGCTGTTGTTTAAAGCCAGCTGTTTCAGTCAGCTGTTATTTTTAACAAAACAAATTGTGGTTTATTAACATCAACATTTTTGGTGTGGTAAATCCGCTAAGAAAAAAGTTTATTTTTCGTTGTACCTATAAAGTCGATGAATAATATGGCTTTGGGGTACTTAGCCTAAAATTTATCCACTTCTTGTCACACACCAATTTTCCGTGGAGCCTCTTATTTATTTATCCTAAAACCAACAATTTAACTCAAATAAAACTAAAAATTTAATTTAATTAAAATTAAAATTAAAATACTAAAATAAAATAATTAACAAAATAATAAAAATTAGTAATGTTTTACGCACTTTGCACAATATCATTAAATTAAAAGGTTTTTGTTTTGTTTTTTTTTTTATTTTCTCTTTGTTATTTTATCGTATTTTGATGTTTCTCTTGGCAGAGTTGCCACGATATATCAATTTGCATAGAGAGAAAAATAGAACTGTTTACCATTGTTATAAATAAGTTAGTGAATCACATAGTGGTTAGTGCAAACATCAAAATGTGTGGTTTAAGTTAACACTTTTTAAAGTGTTAAAAGTTAGTGAATCGCACTACAGAGATCTGCAATGAGTCATTTTTTCACTACTCAAACTGACTCATGACATTGTAAGTATAAGTGCGTAGACATAATTTAAAATCAACTACTCTGATTCACTCATACTCACGAGAGCAATAAATATGAGTGCGAGGTCGACATCCATACGCATACTCATAAATGACCTCAGTTTGATTAATAATTTAAGGAAAATACTTATAGTATTCACATCGATTCAACTCATTCAGCTCATCCATTTACAGTTTTAACACAACAGATCAAACACACAATTTCATACTCAGCGTTCGCATTTTGCTTCGCCTATACACATTGAGTTAAGTTAAATCTAAATCAACCACTACATAAAAGTTGCTAAAGGCTAGTTTACACTATTATACTTTGTATTAATACATGTCAAAAACTCAAGTAATATGTAAAGGTTATATAGTGTGAATGCATGTGTGATGGAAATGACAAGTATTATGAAAAAATACGACTTCATCGTTTTTTGAAAAATTTCTAAGCAATAATACTTTTCATTGGATCAGGGTTACATTTTATTTCATGTGTAAGTGTTTATACTTTGTGTGATGATGTGAACACAAACTGTGATGTAAAATTAGATTTTTTGACAGTCGCAAAAAAACTCATTAGATTTCTATCTCACAAAGTATTATGGAATACGTAAGACTTTTGAGATAGTCTAAACTAGCCTTGAGTTTGTTTTCGATGAATAAAATCAAACTTCTGAGTAAATATGTGCTTCAATAATATTGTACAAGAAATTATGAGTCATGATTCAGCTCTACTCACTTTTTCACTACTCATTGCTGATGTCTGGTTTACACGCTCTTTCGAAATGAGCAAGGACCTGCTGTTGAATTGAATGGCGAACGCTATCGAGCCATGCTGACTAAATTTGTGTTCCAAAAAATGCAGCAGCTAAAGATCAACGACATCTGGTTCCACGGCCTAACTTGCCATGCAGTGCGCCTTATTGCAAATCAATTTGGTGACATCTTTATTTCCAGAATTTATCATGTTTATTGGTCGCTCGTTCGTGCGATGTAATGCCTTTGGACTACTTTGTATCTTCCAGTTTAAAATGAAAACAATTTGTTTTTCCTTTAACCCACTTACAACTACAATTCGAGTTGGAAAAAGCCAACCAATTGTAGGTGGATGTATAAAAAGATAAAATCCCTGTTTTTTGTTGGTTAGACAGAACTGAGCTTTGATAACATTGCATATAAAACATGAGTGTTTGTGATTCTCATTCGTTTTACAGTTTTATTTGCATAATATCTGTAGGTTTTCTAAAGTTTTTGGGAAAAGCTGCCCTTATGATCTGGACCCTGTTTCTCAAAGCTACAAGTAAAATAGATTTGAATCAAAAACAAAAATTGCTGGTTTTTTTAATGTATTTTACTTTTAGATTTGTAACCAGCGTTGCCGTCTTGGTTACTTTTAACCAAAATTGGTTACTTTTTTTTCCAATGTGTACTTGTGTACTTTTTTTCCATTTTGGTTACTTTTTTCCAACACATAAATAACCAATTTTTGGTTTTGGGACAAGTTTAAACGCTCCGCTTTTTTTAACTTTATAAATGTTTTTGGTATTGGTGCTTCTAATACTGTTTCTATCCACTTAAAAATTATTTTTCTACAATATTAATCCGCCACAAACTATCAGCTTAACAATACAAAGCGCCTATTAGACGCCCATACTTGGTATGCGAGAATGGTATCCATCAAACTCGTGTAATAGCGAAAAATTCGTGTATGTCAGTTTGATATGTTAAAAATGTTTGGTTTTTATGTATGCCATCATACTCGTGTTATAGCAATTCTGTCATACTCAGTAAAAACTTAATTTGAACTTTGCAAGCAAAGGGTAAAGATGACTTGGTTAGAGCTCGCTTTTTTAAACGGTTTTATTTAGAAATATGATCTGTATTTTCAAAAATAAAACACGTAATAATTGACAGAAAGTTTTATTAAGAGCATTGAACGATAGAATGAAAATGTTTTTCGAGAATTTTCGAAAAAAAAAATGGTCCAATTATCTCATGCGTGGATAAGGAACAGCCTGCGGCAATGCAATGGTTTTTGATGTTTCAATCGAGGGTTGCGTGTTCTTGGAGACCAGTAACGGCAGTTTTGCTTGTTGACGTGGCCGTTAAAGTGAAAATGGTCCTCGCCGCTCCAAGAAAGGGATTTACAGTACGAAAACGCTCGAACATCGTTTCACAAAAATTATTGCGTAAATCAAAGTCACTTTCTTTCAGTTCTTGAACGATTTAAATTTTAAAAGGATGAAACTGCAGATCCTTTTTTAAAATTTCATGAATAATCGCTCTTGGAAGTCCCAGTGAGGATGCACTTTTCCGTATTAAAAGTCGCGGATTTTCACGTAAAGTGCTTTCAACCAGTTCAATGTTTCCGGAAGTGCTTAAAGATCGACTGGGCCCTGGTCGAGGGGCATTCATAACCGCAGCAGTTGGGCGGACTCTCCCACCAACGAATTAAATTTACACTTGGTTTATCACGTATTCGCTGAATACCGAACTTTGAACAAAATTGTCGAGCAATTAAAACATGTGTCCACAGCGAACGCGCGATGCTCACTTTTTGAAATAATCGTATTTAAAAATATAAATTTGCCACCAGAAACCCTGTATATACAACCTGCACTACTTTTAATGCTTCATAGGTCTAACTGAAATAATTTTCTAGGAAAAACGATTAGGTGAAATATGTTTCCAAATCCAGCCCGATTAATGTATAGCCTATTGTTTTTTCCAGACCATCGGTAACATAGTGTCAAAATTTTATGAAAATCGGCACAGAGGCTTAGGAGCATTTAATACAAAATAATTTTGGTTACATTTTTTCGCTTTTGGTTACTTTTTGATTTGATTTTGGTTACAATTTTTTTTGGGTCGTGGCAACGCTGTTTGTAACTTGTAGTTTTGAGAAACAGGGCCCTGGCTTAAGCAACCAGTGAAATTCATATAGGAACTAGCTTATACCCCAACAATAAATTTCAGTATATTTATCAATGAATATAAGAAATTTTGTACACATAACACTGCTATACAGTCATTTTGCGGCAGGCATACTTGAAGTCGATTTTGTATAAGACGAGTGTGCTGATAACGGGAAAAATACCAGAATTAGTCAATTTGACAATTTTTTTTTGAGATAAACGCTTCTAACATTTTCCATAAAATGCTTCAATAAATGGGCCAAAATCCCTGCCGCAGATTTTTTTATTTTTTTTGTATAGCAGTGTAATTAATGAATAGAAAATGTTTGCATTCCCAACAATAACTTTGAAAACAATTTCTTTCCAACAATAATTCACGCAGCTAAAAAAAAGATCAACAAAAGTATCTATCAGCGATTCTTATTTTAGTACATTTATTATGCTCTGTATAATGCCCTTCCACCTTACATAGAAGTTGGATTTATCTAGCCCACATTGCAGATAATGTTAATAATCTGGGAAACCATAAGTTGCATGTTTTTCCTTGTGCGACCAATGAAGGCAGAAACAACATACATATTTACCCGTTTTAGAGATTTTTATGAATTTTGGCATCGATTTGTTAGTCTATATTTTAATGTTTGTAGCATTTTTGTCAGAATTTAGTTAAAAGAGCCTTTCCGCAGCATTTTTTAAGTTTGAACGCGTATTTAGCATTTTCGAGACATATTTTGATACAAGTTAAATTTTTTTAGATGCCTACAAGAGCTTTCGCAGATATAAAAAAAAAAAAATTTTTGCGAAATTTTGGCTTTTTGGTTTAAAATACTTCAAGTATTTCAATTCAATTCCGCCATCTTTAATTAATTTTCACTCGGAAATTGTAAGACAAAGCGTATTGTCATTAAAGATAAATGTTATTTTAAGCTATATTAAACATTTTTTTTATTTTTCGAATTTATTCTATGAGCTAAATTACAGTTATGTATTTTATAAAGCTTTTTTGTGATAGTTCTATTCCTTAAGTTTTTAGAAATGACTTTTTATACACTACCAGACTATCATATTGTATTTTCTTGTTACATTTTACCTTGCCTGTCCATGTTAATTTTGTTCGCAAAATACAATCTTGTAGATAATTTGATTAAATTTGGTAAATACATTTAAATTGTAGCAAGGACGATTTCTACACTGAAAGAAAAATGCTTCATATATTTAATGAATCTTTTTCATAAAAAAATTTTCATTGGTTAAATGAAAAGATTCATTGTCTAAATGGAATTTCCTAGTTATAATGAAGTCTTTTCGTTAAAATCGCTTCATTGGATTTCGTAATTACGTTAAAAATTTTCATTGGATATATGAAAACTTAAGTTTGTCCAAGTTAAACAAAAAATTTTAAATGGGAACATAAAAAAGCAATATACAAATATAACTATATTCATAAATTAATACAAAATTATAGTTTCCTTAAAAAAATGTTTAATTGTTAATTAAAAAATGTAAGATTTAATTATTTCATACATCTAATGTTATATGCCATTAAATTTAGGAAATCAAACATTTTTTTATAAAAGCAACATATTTCAATAATTGCCTTCATAAATTTAAGTTTTCATTATGACAATAAGAATGTCACTATAGTAATGAAACAAAAACTTTCAATCCACTTTCAATCAACGTTGTTATTGTTGTTATGGACAATTTAATCTGATATTTACGCTCTTAATTGAGTAAAAAACATAGTTTTTTTTATCCAAAAACTACACTGCCCCGGTAGGTTAGCTGGTAGTGAGCTAGTTTATCAGCACCAAGGTAGCGCGATCGATTCCCGCCAGAGATAGAAAAAAAATAAAATAAAAAAAATAAAATAAATAAATAAAATAAGGGAAAAAAATTTTTACTTTATTGAAAGTATTCATCCAATGAATAATTTTCATAGATCTAATGTAATGCTTCATTAAATACATTTTAATGAAACAGGTTTTATTCATCCAACGAAGCGCTGCATAGGTTCCTTTTTAATGCAATTTTTCATGGGATTAATGTCAAAATTCATTGGTATTGCGAAGAAAATTCTTTCAGTGTAGTTATGTAAATTAGACTCTTTGTGTCCGTAAACCATCGAATTATGTTGGTATTTAGAATTCGTCCCAAAAATATTTTACTGCAAATTAAATTCTTTTCGAATCAGTTCGCATTTGCCCAAAGCTTCTATCTATAAATAGGTTTACCTTTCTTTTAAATAATAACATTAATAAACAATTTAGCGACCGTACCTGAAATCCCTTTAAGACAAAAAATCTCATATGTATGATGATATCTAGATATCCGTTCTAAAATTTAGTTGTAAAAAAAAAAAGTTTAGTTTTTTTTTTGTTTAATATATTTGTGTTTTTGTAATAAAACGTTTTTAATCATTTGATCAAAACTTACCCAATTTTGGTCGAAAAAGTTTGCAACACTGGTGTATATTGTGGTTTTTAATTTTTAATTTTATTAATTTAAAAAACCGTTAATGTCGATGTTTTTAATACCCCAAAGGCAGAGAACAACGAAAGAAATATTAATGGATACACGTTTTTTAATATAAACATCATATTTTTGTTTCGACCACCACAAGTGGCGAATAAGGGTGTACTTAGTTTGTCATTCCGTGTGGAACACTAAATAATGTTTATCTTAGATCTCATAAAATTTAATTTAGCCATGTAAGTCAGTCTGTTATTCAGTCAAAAACACGATTATTTTCGAAAGACTTAAGAAAAAAGTACTATTTGGATGTCAAATTATTGCTAGTTTTCCTAAAAAGTTTGGGATTGGAATCGAGCACAATTGTTTCAGTAGGATTAACATATTTTCTGGTCTAGGATCTTAAATGAATATTTCTAAGCGTTTTGCACGGAATGACCAACTTAAGGGGTAAATAAACTACACAAGCAGTTTGACTACAATAAGATGTTTGTGTTAATGATAAAAGTTTTATACATACCTATATACATAAATTTTTTTTTAACAAAATTTAAAAATATTCAAAAATAATTTTTTTTTTTTTTTAATCCAAATTTTGATATTTTAATTAGGCTAAAGTTCATCAAATTTAGTTTTCATTAAATTATTTTTATTAAGAAAGGAACTTTACAACAATTTATTAAAATTTATTGATAATTTTTCATTTTTTTACGTTTTTACGGACAGGTTACGCTTACATGTTTCAATCGCAACCACTCGATCTCTTCAGAGGGGTTTGCCGTTCAACACTCACAGCCATCGACGACTGCTGGCAGTCAATAGTCAATTTTTTTATTTTAAACGAATTCAAAATTTATTTTCTGCCTTTCATTTTTCGAGCAGGAATGAAAGTGAAATAAATGGGATTATTGAGCGACACTCTGTCATGAAATTTAACATTCCGTCATGAAATTTGGCACACATTAGTTTCATACAAATAGCAATTGTGAAGTTACTTTTTATAAAGTTTGCTTAATAATGTGAAGGATATAAAGGATTCGGCACAGCCGCCTATAACATTACTACTTGTTTATAATTGTTTTTTTTTTAAGTTTTATTCTATAATAAAGATATTTCAATATTTTAAATTAACACACATTCCCAATTGTATTAATAATGACATTATTTAATATTTTCTATTTAACAAAGTAAAAAGTTAATCCTTAATGTGTGTTTTTTTAAGCTTAAAGCCATTAAAATTTTTTATACTACATCAAGAGTCTCCCTCCCGCCTTTTCCCAAGTGTCTAGCAAACCTTTTAATTGTTAATCATATTGTTCAACAATAACAAAAGCAACAATAAAACCACTAAATTATGTTTTATTGCTGAATAAAATTGTTTGACCTTCAATCCGAAATATGAGTGACCTTCTTCTGAACTCACGTCAACATTTCACATTTTTATTTTGCTGTATAATTTATATTTAATTTTTTGTTTTTATATTAACTTGTTTTTTGTGTAATTGGCTTTCATTAAGCATTTAAACAATAATAAGAAGAAAAGATCCTTAACTAATTGTACTTGTCACACAGTTCTAAATGTCACAGAAGTTGTGGCAGCAGGTTATTCTAACTAAATAAAAATAAAAACAAATTTGGCTCTAAACCAAATAGTGCGCGGATAAAAAGCAACAATAACAACAGTAACAGGAACAAAAATAATAACAACAACAACTGGCAAAAATATGATTGATTGGGAGTCAACACTTTTAGGCTTTCATTTTGTCCTTCCTCTTTAGTAATATTATATTGCTCTCTATCTCTCTCTCTCTCTCTTTAATTTATTGTTATGAATGTACTGGGGGCCTAAAAAAAATTAAGCGAGTAAGTGTGTTAGTGTTATCAATAGTCTTAAGGCGCCCGTACACGACATGTTTTTGTCATCTGACATGTCAAATTTTCCACTGCAAAATACATACATGTCGTGTGTTACCTTTTTAAATTTGCTTCTGTAAAAGTCAGACGCAAAGTCATTTGACAAAATTTCAATTAGAGCGTGCTCTATTTTCTTCTGACAAACCATCTGACATCAGAAAGCTATGCCGGCAAGAAACCGGCAGCGGCGTCCACTATTGACGGAATCATTAGCCGGCTGAAGTTAATTTTTTACATTACCGAGATATGTTTGATCATCTTACCATTAAATATAATTTATGTGAATATATATATATAAAAACCGTTTTATTATAAAATCCTAAATTGGTATCTTTGAATTAAAAGAAAAAAAATGTTAAGATGGCTGAACTATTTTACGGCGCAAATAAAACTTTTCATGGCGGCAGCAAGCTATTTTAAAACCGAGCACTACTTTGGTTTCTGCAATAACAATGCGAAAAAAACAGAGACAATGTCAGAAGCAAATTACATGTACCTTTGTGACCGAATATTATAAAGCTTATGTAAAACAGCGATTTTGACAGACATGCACAATTACATGTGACTTGAAAATTTGACATGTCAGATGACAAAAACATGTCGTCTATATGCTCCTTTAGAAGTGGCATGGAAAGTGTGTGTTTTTTTGTTGTTAGTAAGTTTTGTGCTTACGACATGGATGTGTATTGAATTGTTTTTGTTTTTCTAAATCCTTATGAAATACTTAAGAACACAACGAATCGAAAGAAATGATCTTGACTGAGTCAAGTAAACAACTAAATAGTAAGCCAAGTAAAGCAACAAGCCTACCATTACAATTATATACATACATGCTGCACAGTGGTACGGTAAAAATGTTAAGGTAGAGCAAAAGAAAATGCACACTTGTGGTACCAGATTCGGATCTGGGACATAATTTAAACAAAAAAAAAAAAAAACATTTCAATGGGTTACAAATTTATTAACTAAGGAAATAAACAATATTGAATGGAGACAAAATCTGCTTTTTTTTAAATTTTAAAATTCTTTCTACAAAAAAAAACATGTATTTCTCATAAGCCAATTCCGAACACTGTGCATGGACTACACTACACCCAGTGGCACGAATTAAGCACAAGAGCTGCCTCTGCGTTACCACAATTACCAACATCATATACAGCCACAAATATGTTTGGCCAAAAGGTCTTGACTTTTCAAAGCTAATTGTGGTTGTGGGCAATAATGATAACAACGACAAACACCACGACTAGAAGCAGCAACAGCTAACACAACCATCTAACAAGTCATTGGCAATACAAAGAAACAACACACAACAGTCGGCACTGACAACTGTATTAATGTTCCTTTTGCAAATGCGAGCAATAAAGTTGTTGATTTTAATGTTGTTGGCATGAAACGTTTTTATTAAAAAACAGCCTCTGCCCTTCTCCTGCACCACTCCAAATTTGTACTCCAAAACACTTCTTTCACAACGCAATTAGTGTTAATAATGTACATACATTTGGGACACATTATAAAATTGCCACCGGGACGTATAAGCAATTTGAAATAAAAACTGCATAAATTGGAGACAGAGGAAAAAAATATTAGAAGGAATATGAATTGTTTAAAATATTTATGTTAATATATTCAATATTCCGTAACAAATGAAAAGCAATAACGAATGCTGGAAAATACTTATCACAGGAAAAGAATAAAATAAAAACAATATGCGGAAAAGATGAGACTTTTTTTCTTCTCTTTTTTAAATGAAATCTAAATCATTGCAAATGAAACGAGTTTTATGCAATATTCAGTTAAATGCATTTAAATTAAAATAGGAAATGCATTTGTTTTGTCATTTATTGTTGATTTTTTTTTTTCCTTTTTTTTTTTTTTGCTCGATATTTTTCTAGTTTAATTTATATCCCACTGATAGGAAAAAATCTCTATGAAAATAAAAATTATGTATCTACAGTATGTCACAAAAATATTTTTCCATATAAATATATATTAGACATTTTAATGGTATCTGCCTTTAAATGTCTTCTTTTTTTGGAAAAGCCTTCTAGTGCATTTCATTCTGTTGGAACTACATGGAAAGAATAATTTAATTTGCCACCAGAAAAGAAAATATGGCTTGAACCAAGAAACTTCAGCATGTTCTAGTCCAAGCCATTTATTTTCTTGCTTTAAGACACTTTATTTATTACTTTAGAAAATAAACTTCTTTACGTGTAAGAAAATAGGTTTTGCGAAGGATATTAGAGGAACTCGTGCTTGTGAACATTCGACTTGAACTTATTCATGTTGAATGTGAGAGGAAAGATTTCAATAGGATGGTTATACCTACGGTGACCATTTGTCATTTTTTTAAGAGTACAGTCCCTTTTTTGGTACGATGTGCTTTTCCAATAAAAGGACAATAGATTGTCCTTTTTTAGTGAATTGTCCTTTTGTTTTATAACTTCTTCTTTAAAGTCAAAAACTATAAATTTGATTTCTTCCAAAACCCCAAAATTTTAACACTAATACACCAAAACACGCTGGTTAACATTAATGACAGCGTTAGATCGAATTCTAAAATTGTTTGTTCCATTGAAAGAATATTTTCTCTCTCAACAAAGAAGCTCGATGACATTGCAAAAATTATTGCTGGATTGTGGTTACTTTTGGCACATAGCCAAGCCTTTATATTCCATAAAGATATTTGTCATCTTGAGTCACAACATATTTCAATGCCTGAGGCTGCTCTTTCTTTGAAGGACTTTAAATCAAAATGAATTGCACGCTAAGAAAATGTATTTTTACCATTGGTTATTAAAGCCGTTTTGGCATACTTAGTTGGTAGGTAGTATTCTGCATTAATGATTTAAATCAATGGGCTGCAGTGTTTTAATAGTAGTTCTACTTGCTAATATCATATTCTTTGAATTATCTTATTACCTATCCAATAACTATTTATCATTTTTACTACATTTTTCGTATGAAAAAATATGGTCACCGTAGTTTATAACTTATTCGAACAGTCCGGCAAAAAAAAAAAAAAAGAATTTTCCTGTAATGCGCTGTACGATGCACCGGCCAATCGACCACAAAAGGATGGCCTCTTTAGAAAAAACGTGTATTACGATCAAACGAACGATTTGCAGGAACCAGATGCCTAATTTCATCAGAACAGATACAACCTACAGACACAACCCACATTGAGACGGTGCTCAAGGGAGTCAATAGAATTGGATAGCCGTATATTACCAAAGAGAACTGTCACCCTTTCCTGCACGCGGTCTTAAAACTCCAAAACAGACTTTGATGCTCCTGCCCACACATGAGAGTTGTACTCCATTCTCGGTCGGAAAAAGGTGGTATAAATAGTAAGGAGGTCAGAAAAGAATATTAGAGGGACAGCCAGAAAACCGAGGCACTTGAATGCTTCTTTCGACACCTTGAGTATGTGGTTTTCTATCGGACATCACATTGTATCTTCAATCCCGGCAGGCAACATTGGGTCTTTCGGGCCTTAAAATTTACCTTTATCGTACGACCCCATTCCGAGATTATATAAAGGTCTCGACCTAGCGAATGATTCATGTTTTGTCTCATAGCACCAACATCGGATACGCTTGGTATAAAATCAAATGAATAAGAATGAAAGAGGTTGCTATCATCTGTGAAAGAGTAGATAGGGTTGGAATTATACATAGGAGGTGAATTAAAAAATAAGAAACAGATTAGGGGAAAGAACGAAAACTTGCGGCACCTCTGAATGAATCCTGTGCCCATGTTCTGTAACTCTCGCGTCGAGTTACTTTTCGATTGAAATGTGTGAAAAGAAACAAAAATGCCATATATTGAAACAAACAGCTGTTTTTCTCACCAAACTGTGTCTGTAACTTTTTTTGGCGAGTACTAGCTGTCACGTAAGGAAATTACTCGACAATTAACCGAAAAAGTGTGTCTGTAACGTTTTTCTGAGAAAAGTTCCCGCTTTGAACTATCAAAAAAATTCACCAAGAAAATGGGGCGAGAAAAAATTTTAACACTAAACAAGTAAGAGTGCTATATTCGGCTGTGCCGAATCTTATATACCCTTCACCATTGTGCGAGCAGAATACAGAGCAACTTAATAATTTTTACATATACATACATATTTACAATACTTAAAACTTCATTATAAATGAAATTTAAAAAGCGAAAACTGGTAAATATTTTTTTAAAATCGTTTTTAGAACATAAAAATATTAAAAAAAAAATTCTTTTTAAAAAACCAAGATTCGAACCAGGGAAGAGACGACAACCAGATTTGAACTTCGCTTTTCATAAGGACCCTGAATATATATACTTTATAGGGTGTGTGACCTTCGGTGAAGGGTATCAAAAACAAACTTAATTATAAAAAAAAGTAATTTTTAGGATTTCAGTATTTTGGTCATAACTCTGATATTTCTTAACCGATGTGACAGACTAAATATACCGACGTGTTAAAGAAGAAATTTGCCAGTTATTTTGGTTATAAAACTTGGACTCGGGAAGATCTATGGTTCCCGAGAATGGGTATTTTTCCAACAAAAATTAATATTTTGGTCATAACTTTTTCGTATCTGAATCGATTTTCCCGAGTTTTTCGGAAAATATATATAAAATTCCCGATCTTTTTATATATAAGGCGTAACCGTAGGTCATATTACAGTCAAAAAATTCAGGTTTTTATAAAATTTTTAATAATTTTTGTATGGGAGGTACCGCGCCTACTTCTCCAATCCCGCCCATATTTTGTGGCATGGTGTGTATTTATAACCTAAGTGTTTGTACCTAATCTCCCTTTCAAAATGATGTGAAACAAAATATTCCATCGGATTCGAAAAGTGAGAAAAAAGTGTGTCTGTAACTCATGTCGAAAACTATCAAAAGAGATTACGTCGTCACACATATCGTTGACGGCGATCAAAAGATACTAAAATTGAAACATTTTCAACGACGGCGGCGAAAAAACTACCGTCGGCTTTACCAAATAATGTAAAGTGCAACTTTAATGTTTGTTGTTTGCAAACGAGCTTTGAAAAAATTCTTATATTTTATAAAAATGTTAAAAGCAAAATAATTAAACAATGAAAAAATGTGCCAAGAACAAAATATTGTTATTAATATTCTATGCATTTTGCATTTTTAATCGTTGTTATACCCTTCACCACAGGTGGAAAAGGGTATATATAAGTTTGTCATTCCGTTTGTAATTTCTACAATATTGATCTTAGACCCTATAAAGTATATATATTCTGGGTCCTTATTAGGAGCGAAGTTGATTTGACGATGTCCATCCGTCTGTCTGTCTTACGTATGATATGTGTTTTCCGGAGACTCCAGACATGATAGCGGCTAGGTTGTTTTACATTTATGTCGCATATAGTCCACCATATCTTGCTATTGAAATTCAGTAAGACCGGTCCGCAAATGGCTGAGATATGACCAAAAAACCACGACTGCCTCTAATTTTATCCAAAAATCCCTTGTTGTTGTTGTACTTTTATTACTTTTTTCTGTATATCTGGAGAACGGCAAGAGCCAAAGTGTTCAAATTAGGTACAATCATTTAAGTTATAAATACACACCATCCCACAAAATGTGGGCGGGATTGGAGCAGTGGGCGTGGTACCTCCCATACAAAAAGTATTAAAAATTTTATAAAAACCTGAATTTTTTGACTCTAATATGACCTATGGTTACGCCTTATATATCAAAAGATCGGGACTTTTTAATAGAAAATATTTTCTGAAAAACTCGGGGAAATCGGTTCTGATACGAAAAAGTTATGACCAAAACATTAATTTTTTTTTTGAAAAATACCCATTTTCGGAAACCATAGATCTTCCCGAGTCCAAGTTTTATAACGAAAATAACTGGAAAATTTCTTCTTTAACACGTCGGTATATAAATCTGTCAAATCGGTTAAGAAATAGCAGAGTTATGACCAAAATACTGAAATCCCAAAAATTACTTTTTTTTTATAATTAAGTTTGTTTTTTATACCCTTCACCGAAGGTCCTACACCCTAAAAAGAATATATATATTCTGGGTCCTTATGAAAAGCGAAGTTCAAATCGGGTTTTCGTGATAGCCCAATTTTGATGCCAGATTCGAATTCATCGCACCCATATTAGTTAAAAAAAACATTATTCGTTTCTGCAGTCAATTTTTTTTCCAAATTTGTCGACCAGTGTAGTCATCCTTGTAAAGGCCCCTTTTAAAAAGTTCAGCTCTTTCTGATGTCTAAGGGATGATTTTCGTAATATATGGGTCTGATAAAAACTTTTTAAAACATCTTCTCTGGTAATTTCTGGCATTTCTGATAAGATTTTTAAAATCGGGCTAAAATTAAGAACTCTGTAGTGCGATTCACTAACTTTTAACACTATAAAATGTGATTCAATAACATATTTATGACCATGATAAATAGTTTTATATTTCTCTCCATTCAATTTGATATATCGTGGCAACTCTGCCATGAGAAACATCAAAATAGGATACAAAAACAAAGAAGATAAAAAAAACAAAACAAAAACCTTTTAATTTATAGATTTTAAATAGTATTGTACAAAACGCGTAAAACATTACAAATTATTATTATTAAATTAATTATTTCATTTAATTATTTCATTAATTTAATTTTAATTAAATGAATTTTTTTCAATTTTATTTCAGTCAATTGGTTGGGTTTAGGAAAAATAAATAAGAAGCTCCACGGAAAATTGGTGTGTGACAAGATGTGGATAAATTGTAGGCTAAATATGTACATTAAAGCCATCATTCATCGACTGTATATGTAGGTACAACTAGGGTATTCAACTAATCAGATCTTATTTTTGTTCAATTAAACGATTAATCGATATTTGGTATTTTTAACTTATTCGATTAAACGAATAACATTTTTAAATTAATCGATTAATCGATAATTCTAAATCCAGAAATTTTGTACTCTACGAGAATTTTTTCGATAATTTTAGAAAAAATTAGTACTTAACCCTTAAATGTCCACTGTATCTTTAAAGATACAACCATCAAAAAATTTCCCACTGGCTCATTTTTAGTGAAATTAAAAAAGAAACTACACAAGTGTTACACAAGTTTAGAAACCACTAGAAAATCATCTAAAATTTTAGATTTTTATGTTTAAATAGCCGTCAACTTTAAAAATTATAATATTGAAAAATTAAATCCAAAGGGGTATTCAAGCGGTTCGAATATATGTCCAGACGCTATTATCAATAACGCAAAAAAAAATTGGGTTCGTGGACTCGCAATAATGCTTTGTCTAGTGGTTGTATCTTCAAAGATACAATGGGCACTCACCCATTCGATTCTGTTTACTTATGCTACGCTTTATTGTTTAGTTTTATTCATTTATTGCGCTTTAAAGAAGCTTATACGTGTTGTTATCAGCGACCGAAAATAACAGTTATATTGGAATTTTAAAACAAAAAAAAGCATCAAGAAGTAAATGTCGAAAAACTGATTCAAGTATACCATATTGATCCTTATAAACTTGTCTATGATAAAATATATTAATTTTTGTAATATTGATTTTTATTGTTTCGATCAAAATTAACAGTTATTTTTTGATTTTTATTTTTTTGAACAATAATAACAGTTATTTTTTGAGTTTTATTTTTTCGAGCAAAAATAAAAGTTATTCTTTAAAGAAATGTACGTGTAATAATAATTTTGTTGACTAAATATTTATTTTAATGTGCATATGAAATCCCAATGATGATTACACATTAAAATAAACATTTAAAGTCAACAAAATTATTATAACACGAACATTTCTTTAAAGAATAACTTTTATTTTTGCTCGAAAAAATAAAAATCAAAAAATAACTGTTATTTTTGATTGAAAAATAAAAATCTAAAAATAACTGTTATTATTGTTCAAAAAAATTAAAATCAAAAAATAACTGTTATTTTTGTTCAAAAAAATAAAAATCAAAATATAACAGTTATTTTTGTTATAAAAAATAAAAATCAAAAAATAACTGTTTGCATCTGACTTTTATGAAAAAAGGAATAACTTTTACGGTCCCTGGTTGTTATAGATGGGTTCTCATGGGATAACTTCACTTTTTCTCAACGACCTCCTGGCTCTGACTTCCAATCCTATCTTTTGTTTCGTAGATGACAGAAGCTCTTTTCATTCATTTTCCTTAAATCAGAGACCAAGCCTTACTGAGGTTAAAGCTTTGAGGCAAAACTGGAACGTAACACTCAATCATAACCTTACGATGATCTCCGAGTAGGGTCTTACAAATAGGGTCGATTTAAATTCTCGTAAGACCCTATTGTATGTTGACCCACAACGGATTGAGGAGTCAGCGTCATCTGTATCCATGGGTTGTATTGAAAAATCATACACTCTTGATCTGCTAGGGATGAAAATTCAATGTGTTCGTTGGAACCGACATGCTTTTCAAGTGTGGAAAGAATAATTCAAGTGTCTTGGTTTCCTGAAACGGTTTAAGAATTACTTCACTTCGTCTGATCTCCTCTCTATTACTATTTAACCGACCAAAAACGGAATACAATTGCTTCCAGGTTCTCTTTAAGCTTCTGGATCGGATGCAAAGGAGTGCGTTGATGGTCAGCCCATTTGATTCATTTTAGCATCGTCGGAATGTGGGTTGTGCATCATTGTTTTATCGACACTTAAAAAAAATTTTGTTTACAAAATTGGTACGCAGTTGATTTTTTACCATTTTACGCATCATATATTTTTTTTTTTTATCAAAATCGGCGTCATTGGGCATTTAAGGGTTAAGTATATATACATTATTTTTTTAATTAAAACTTGCCAATGTAGCTCCAAATTGTTGCTTCACTTTCGGGCACTTGGATATTAAAAGAGTCTATATAACTTTGGATATTTTGAAAATTTTCACGGAAATTTCATCCTCTGTTATGCTTCTGCAAATAATTTCCTTAAGAAAATCGATCGAAGTATCTTGTTTAAAATATTTATTCATTGGACCACTTGTAGCCCCCTTTGATTTTGTTGGTGGAGCATCTTCTTCAAGTACTATGTCATTGTTTAAGTGGTATGTTAGTGAAGTTGTTGAAGAACATTTACGTAAATACATTTTTGGACACCTGTTACATTTAGCATTATTAGATTTATCCTTCGTACAATATTTTTAAACCAAACTCGTTCCAAAGAGAGAAACGCATGAGCTATTTTGTTAAAAAATACGACCGCATTCTAGAAATCGAAATTAAGTGATTTTAAAATCGAGACAATATTAAAAAACGACCCTGTAATGAAAGTTCATAAAAATCCAAATTTTTAATAATACATACTAATTGTTCATAAAAATATTTAATTTTATCTACTTCATTTTTTAAGTATTTATTATTTTTGCAAGAACAACACTTAAAACCACGAAAAACTACGGTCATTTTGTAAATAATTGAATTTAAATTATCGATCGATTTCAATTTTACTTCATTTCGATTTTTAAAACATACCCGATAAATTAATATAAATTTGAGTTAGCATTCCTTTGTCGTTTTTTCTGTTGTCAAATGAATTATTAAATTGTGTTGAAAAAATGTCACAAAAATATAAGCTAAATTACTTACCCAACATGACTTTTAATTCCAACGGACACATACATTTGGTTTATTTATTCGATTTAAAACTTTAAAAAAATGATACATTTTATAGAGTTTTATTTGTATAGTATCTTTAGTTTTTCTAAAATCTTTGGATGAAGTTTCCTGACGATCTGGCATAAGCAACCAGTGAAATACGCATAGGAATAGCTTATCCCTTCGACAATAAATTTCAGTTTATCAATAGTATGATATGGGAATTTAGCACATTTAAACGAAACATTGTTAATTAATTTTTTGAATCCCAAGAAAAACTTTGATACATTTTATTATTTTTATTCGATTAATCAGTGTGAATTCTTCGATTAATCCATTAATCAAGATAAGCAATTTTAAATTATTCAAACAATTTATCGTCTAAAATGGTTCGATTAATCGAACAAGAATTAATCGACTGAACACCCTAGGTAGTACGATAAATAAACACTTTTCTAAGCGGATTAAATTACGCCAAAAATGCTGCTGTTAATAAACCACAATTAGTTTTGTTAAAAATAACAGCTGATTGAAACAGCTGGCTTAAGGCACCATCAGATATCGTTTAAAGTGTTAGTGAATAGCAAAATGGTTACTTTTGTTAATTTTCCTAATACTTGAGGTGCCCTAATTCAAGAACACATGGAGGCCCTCCCGAATTGTCTATAGATCCCTAATCCTAAATCTTAACTCGTATACAAGGTCTTAAAGGCTAGTTTACACGGTAATACAATGTATTACGATATTGCAAAAAATGATGTAGAATGAGAAAAATCTTATCATGGAAATGCAAAATGTTGTGATTAAGGGAAAATACGAATACAAAATCCGACAAGCGGTCGGTAAATGTTTTTTTTTTCTAAACCATTTTAGAAACTCATGTATTTTCATCACACCAGAGGTGTATTTAAACAGAGTATATTGAAGGTGAATGCGTTTTTATACAATTACAAAAACAACTAAAATCAACTCAGGAAATTTTTATGTTGTTTTTGTAAAATTTGTAAAACTGTAGCGATCAGCTTTTTTATACCCTCTACCACAACAAGTTGTGAAGAGGGTATACTAAGTTTGTCATTCCGTGTGAAACTTTTTTATTATTAATCTCAGATCCCATAAAGCATATATATATTCTGGCTCCTTGAGTAATTCTAAGTCGATTTAGCCATGTCCGTCTGTCTGTCCGTCTGTTGAAAACACGCTCACTTTCGAAAAACTCAAAAGAAATAAACAAACTGGTAGTTATCCTAAGCAGTTTGGGATTGCAATCCAGCAAAATCGGTGTAGTAGGATAAGGGCTATGAATCAAAATGTGGAATCACCACCTTAAAAAACTGATAATTTTGTTACAAAAACTAACATAAATGGTGCAATAATGCTCGGCATGATATCAGATTTTGCAAAATATCGTTTTATTTGACCGGAAATCACACTGTAAAATTTCATGAAGATCGGTCCATAATTTACCCTAGGCCCCATATAAACCCTACTCCCGGAAAACAGTTTAGTACGACTAAAACCGTTGTTATCTATCATAATTTTCTTGAGCGCGTCACAGTTTTTTAGGACTAGAAATGAAACTTTGAAATTTCATGAACATCGGTCTATAATTTACCCTAGGCCCCATATAAACCCTACTCTCGGAAAACTGTTTAGTACGCCTAAAACCGTAATTTAAAATGGTATCAGAATAAAATTGAATACTTCACAGTTTTATAAGACCAGAAATAGCACTAGAAAATGTCGTGATGATCGGTCCATAATTTACTATAGGCCCTTTATAAAGCCCACTCTGGTAAATAAATTAAATACGCCTATAATATATATATTTATATATATATATATATATTTATTGTGGTAAAATTTCTTCCAACTTCGTTTCGTATGGCCAGAAAAAATGTCATAATTAGCCTTAGATTTCATATATAGCAGCCTTCTGAAATTCACTGTAAAAGCTAAAACTAATTTGACCACTGTATTGAAATTTATGTTTTTTAATACAAGAAATGCCTCTGCGGAAATTTGGGATGATTGGTTCATAACTTACCATGGCTCCAATATAAATCCACCTCCTGAAAATCATTTAAGTTACGCTTAAGCTGTTACGAATCAAGATATTTTACTTAGATTGTCGGTCAATAATTTAATATAGGTCTAAACCGCAACTAATTTTGATGCTGATGTCTGTTTTTATAAAGATAAATAAATAATAAAAAGACATCACTCCTCAAATATTCGAACGGTCGGTGGAGGGCATCAAAGATTCAGCACAGCCGAATAGAGCACTCTTACTTGTTGTTAATAACTCAGCTGTTTAATATCTGTACTTTGATTTTACTTATACCTTCCTTGAAAGCATGAAATTTATTTACAACAGACTTTTGTTTTTTTTATTTAAACACGGAGAGAACTTCATAATATTTTGGTTCTACAAAGTCGTAATACATTGTATTACTGTGTAAACTAGCCTTAACTAACACTTGGAATTTGATTTCAATCGGACTAACCGTTTACAAAATTCAGAATTATTTCCATTTTTGTTCCAAAATCTCCCACTTTGTGCCGCTTACAATCTCTTGGTACACAGAAAAAAATTATTTTCATATTTGAATACGAACATCGCATATTTGATTTAAAAATTTTTTTAATTTTCTGCGATGACGATTTGTGTGGTATTGATAAAAAAGTTTGTAGCTAAAGTTATTGTATTTTTGGTCAACAAAGAAATTTATTGAGTCAATAACAAAATTTTTTAATTTATGGTCTAATATATTAAAAAACAGGCAAAAGTAGTATAAATTCTGACTTTACTTTGATTCAAATACTTTTTTTTATTGACTATGTAGAAATATTTTATTATTTCATTATTAAATATGTTTTATTGAGCGCTATTCTGCAAAGTGTAATTTTGACAAATATTTCCATTAAATCAAATAAAAAGATTGTTAAATTTAAATTTTATTTAAACAAACGATATTGTTCAAAATTTTCTTGAGTTATTCTTTTTCGTCAGCCCAATTATACATACAAATTTTCCCCTTCGCATTTTTACAATTGAATTAACATAGAAAAAAATGCAAGAAGGGAGAAAACTCCAGGAGAATTTTTATTCATAATTGGGCTGTATAATATACTTGCATGTGCCCGTGCTGAAAACTGAATTGGCAAATTGGTTTTTTTTTTTTGTTGTTTTCTTACGAAGAAAATAGAATGAAACAATTTGTTTTTTAATTTGGTTTTTACTTTTTACCCACTTACAACTACAATTCGAGTCGGAAAGAACCCAACTAATTGTAGGAGGATGTAAGAAAAAATAAACTCACTGTTTATTGTTGGTGTTTTGTTTAAGCTTTGATATTGTTACAAGTAAGACTTAGAGTGTTTAAAATTCTTATTCGCTTTAGGGTTTTATTCGAATAATATTTTTAGCTTTTCTAAAATCTTAGGAAAAGGTTTCCTGATGAGCTGGCCTAAGCAACCAGTGAAATCCGCATAGAAGCTAGCTTTCCCTCAACAATAAATTTCAGTGTATTTATCAAATATGAAAAATTGGGAATTAAGCATGTCATACAGAAATCGTATTAATGGTAAAAAAAAAAATTGTCAAAATGACTTAAGATCAAATCGAACATCTTATATATATAACATTATTAATAATTTTGAAATTTTGTTGATTATTAAACATGGATAGGTCCATAAAATTTTTATTTAATCATATTTTTTTCATATCATAGTCCGATATTTAAAAAAAACCATTTTCGATACGGAACCTAGAAATATTTTTCACTGTGAGCCGGCCAGGCAGTCGGTCGAACGGACATAGTAAGATCGACCCAAAAGTGATTCTCAGTCGATCGGTATACTTAGAGTCAACATTGTTAAGTGTAACACACATTACCACAGACGCAAAAAACCATCTCCAGTTTTGTCTTGTGGGTATAAAAATGATAACAACTTTTAATTTAGAAAAAAGGTTACTTTTGGACCCAAAACAGAAATGGGTCACTATGCGATTGACATTGGGTTTGTCTAAATAAATAAAAAATTCAAGGAAGTTCAACAAGTTATTAGTGGCTTGTCTATCCGTATAAGGGTTTGCTGGTTCGACACCAGCCAGAGACTCTGGTCTATATCAATATAATAGGCTAATAGCATTGACAGACGACAGCGTTAATTTGCATTAAAAGGTAACTAATGTGAATTAAAATTTTACTCTGACAGACGACAGTTTTTGCATTTAGTAAACAGCTGTTTATTTTTAAGAAATTGTTTTTTGGCATATGGATAGAAGGCAGAAAGTTCGATTAGCAGCTATGCTGTTGGTAAAAAATCGCTATTTATTAGAAAGAAAGCTGAAATTACTTTTGCTGAAACTGCTCCATAATGTTTAAGTTGTACGTGCCCTAGCAACCATATATCAAAACATGTTTCTACAACTTGGAATCGCAGAAAGACACTCTGAGATAAGACAAAGGCAATGTTGGAAATTTGTAAGTTTAAAATCATCATTTTATGGCGAATATAATTCATAAATGGCAATTTTAAAGGACCGCAAGAGTACTTTTTGGGAGTATGACGTGCTTTCGATGGACGATAACAGATTTAAGGAAAACTTTCGCCTCACCAGGAAGGCTTTCCAAAAAGTGTGTGAAAAAGTTAAAACTATGAAAAGGTTGGACCCCAATATGAGGCTTTGTATTCCACTCGATAAGAGAGTGGCAATAGCATTGTTCTCATTTTTATATTTCTTTATTTTTGTTAAAAACAATTAAAATAACTTACATTTGCCGACTTTGGATCCATTTTAATTTTACAATTGTAAACAATTTGACAACAGCTAACTGATTGTCGAATATGTTGCCATATTGAAATAGCTAAATTCAGTATAAATTCAGTCTGATTTTGTGCATTTATTCAAATCTAATACACATTGGGATGGGGATAATACACAAGTTAATTTGAATTAATACTAGTAATGCAAATTAACGCTGTCGTCTGTCTATGCTATAAAAGTCAACGATACTGTTGCTTAGAAAATAAGTAAACAGATAATATTAAATTTTAGTTTTTAAACAAATAAAAAAGATTCACAAAGTTATTACAAAATTATAAAATCTTAATTTTAATTCAATTGCGTAGAACTCGCAAAATATAAGATCTTCGTGAGGGCTTTAGGCATCTACATATCTCAAGAATATCTACGAGTTGTCATACTTTAAGACCCCATATTGTGTAACTAAAGAACAATGTAGTGTTCATCATCATAACTTCTCTACTAAATAGATGTCAAATTGGAAGCCAAACAGTTCAGCGCATTAGAAACGGCAGATTTATTAACCAAAAATTTTATTTCTGCCCCACTGTGCATTATAAATTTGACTTTTTTATTGTCAATTAAACTTTTTTTTAGATTTTCAAAGCTGGAGTATTGAAAAGTCGTAAAAATGTAAAACAAAATCATGAATATTAAAATGATAATCATTTTAGCCGACTATTCAATAAAAACTTAAATTTATAACAAAAACTGTCATAATCATTTTTGTACCCTACCCTACGAGGGATGAATGCTAAGTTTTGCAGTCTATGTGAAACACTTAGAAATATTCTTCTTCGACACCGAAGTATTCTATGTCCTTGACAGATTCGAATTACTTCCGAACGACTCAACAAATAATAAAATCTAGTTCGCCAGTACATTTTCTTTAGTTATAAATCCCAATATAGATACACCCTTTAAATTTTACAGCCTGGCCCACGATGTCGACCACTATCGTTCGCTTGTATTTTAAAGGACAAATAGCTGATTTGTGGCCCACAAACAATTTTCAACACGACAAGCCAACGATAACGTAATAATATAAATTTTCGCCGCACCTTAAAATTTTGTGCGACCACAAATGTGAAAATCAATCACAACGAAATTTTTCTTAACACACCACCACAAATAAATATTTTTAATAATTATACTTTTTTAAAACAACACCAATATTATTAAATTTTAAACTACATATAATTTATATGTAGAAGGCCATACGCACCACGACCAGGATTGGTCCCTTCATTGGTCGCTATCTGGTATAAGGACATTAAAGTTCCTATCCAATGCCAGACTAGACATTGTATGATCACCAACCAAAATAGATGGAACATTTTTAAGAATTTCAAGAACCCGCATGTGAACCACAAAGTCACCTGCCTTGTATAAAGCAATGCGCTGCAGCCTGCTAGCACACTTCCTTCTCACAGAGCATGTTGTGATGAAAAAAGTGAGGTAAGAAAAATGCCCGAACCATTTGCGAGGGCAGCTTTCGAAGAAAGAGAAAGAAAGCTTTTTTGGTAGTGAAGTGGCAAAGTGTAAAAACAGGCCGTGTGATCGGTTACATTTAGTCTTATAGGACTAGGGATTACGGAATACTCTTTTTTTAAATGAGTTTTCTAATTTCCGTCAGAGGGTATCAGCCAGTGTTACCACTTTGTGGGTAATTACCCGAATATAGTATAATTTTTACTGTCCTGGGTAGGGCGTGGGTAATTTCTCTTAGGTTTAATTCTGGTGTTATTTGAAATTCTTACTTCAGATATCCAAATAAAATCAATATTTGATTTCAGTGTTGACAGTTATTTCTTTTTAAATATTGTTGATATAAAATGCAGTCTTCTGAACCAAAACAAATAGGCACCGCGCGCTCCATCTCACGAAATGAACAATGTTGAACTCCAAGACGACAGTTGTTGCTGGTTTATCAGCATAAACCAGTGGCTACACAGGCCTACGGAAAACAATTAAAAGTTGTCACATCGCACGGGTCTGAAATCTCTTTAACAGTTTATTTTCTCTAAATCAACACATCGCCTTCAGTTGTGAAAAAATAAGTTGCGTCATTAAAATCATGATGTCGAATTGCGAAAATCGATGGCTGATTTTCAAAGTTAATTTGGATAATTTGGTGGCGTTGTTTAAGAATGAATCTATCTATCTATGATGATGTGCCTGAGCAAAAAGTGAGAGCAGTAAGACATTTTGTTTGATAGCTAACCTCTCTTTCGGGCTTAAAAACACCCATTATAAAGGAATGGCAATGAGCATTTTGAATATACGCAACCAAATGCGGAAGTTAAACTCATTATTTTACATATGATTTATTATTTGTTTTTAAGGCTTTAATGTTATTTATTTTAATGTTAAATTATTTTAAATTACAATAAGAATGTTAACAGTTAAACTAATATTTATCTTCTTTCAATGAGTTTTTGTGTTTTTGCTTCTTTGTAAATGTCTTTTACTAAAAAAACTTTAATTATTTATCAGGTGTAATTTCATTTAAATCGTGTAATTTTACTTCATCTCAAGTGTAATTTTGAATTTTGCTGGTGGTAAAACTGGTATCAACGATTCGGCACAGTAGATTTTTTTAATTATTCTAACTTACTTTTTTTCTTTTTTAAATCTTTGAAAATATCAGATTAGTTTGTATGCAAATTATAATCTATATTTCTAATATGAGCACAAAAAAACATTTGTTTGTTTCGAATAGAAATGCTTTAAATGGAGAAATTTGAATATTTTAAATCAGGTCAGTTGAGTTCATTTTATGGTTGACAACGAGTTTTTTGAGTGTGTACATGTGATCCAGTTTTCAAAGAAGTTGTAATGCGAAATTTAGGCAAATTTTGGCATATTTTTTATGTATTCATTTTCTTTTATGTTTTTTTGCAAATATAATACTTTGTTTATAGTTAATAAATTTAGTATAGTGAACTTTATTGACTGCGATTTTATTAATATTATCTCCTAGAATAAAATACAGTAGAATCTCACAAATTAGAACCACTTTGTGCACCGGGCAGTTCGAATTTCTGAAAAGTTCGAATTTTTGGACATTTTTTTTACAGAAAATGATAAAATTGTAATGAAATAGTGATAGATAATGAATATTAGTGTAAGCGTTATTTTAACTCAAAACAGTTTTTATTTAAAATTTTATTAATTGAAAATATTAAATTCATAGAAAAACTTTTAAAAAGTTTTTTAATTATTAGGTACTTATTGGTCTTTACAATAAAATAAGTATAACTTGATTTTAATTTTTTTTTTTGATTTATTAAAACTGGATACAACGATATCGTTACGGACGTTCAAAAGGTTAGACATGTATTTACTGGAATATATAGCACTGGCTTTGCAGCATTTTATAACATTATTGATGCCTTCAAGGACTTTTAAAGAGGAATAGCTGGTATTATAGAGCGTTTAATTTGTTTTTTCGCCTATTAAGTTCAAAATCATAAAAAAAAATTTTTTTTAGAATAAATAAAAAAAAAACAAAAAAAAAATCCAGAAATTAGAACCTGTGGTTCTAATTTCAGAGCGTCCAATACATTGAAATTGCCGGTTCTAATTTCTGGACGGTTCGTATTTGTGACGATTCTAATTTGTGAGATTCTACTGTACTGTACATCGAAGAAATCTTATAAATAATTTGCAAAAGTGCGAAAATTTTATCAGTCGTCTGCTGTTACTCCTCTTTAGACTACACACCAAAAAAAAAAAAATTGCGGGAATCCAAGTGATTTTCAAATATTGAAAAGAAAGATACAAAAAATAATAATAAAAAAAATGCGCCCGAGCCTGCCGTTGCTGATTCTAGCCGCACTGTTAATTCAGTCAGCATGTACGTTTTTAAGAAAATTATTTTTGGACTTACACTTGGTACTTTTATCTTATCATTATTAATTTTTTGCAATACAATTTCAGATGGTCACGATGGAAATAATAGAAATACAGGGAGGTACAGGCTTTCTGGGCCACGTAGTCGTTTGAACATTGGTCAGCCTTGGTTATCTGATGCCATTTTGAACAAGAGGAGCATAGTAGCAACAGCACCTACATCAACCGAAATAATAGGCCGATTGATAGAAGCAACTCCTCCAGCTCCACCTCCAGATGCACTAGATCCTGCTATTTACGCTACGAAAGAGGAAGAAATAGAGAAGAAACAATATAAAGAAGACAAGTGCGATGATGAAGATGATGAATATATATTTGGTCTTAGACCCAACACTGCAGAAAATGCGGACAAGGATTTAATTGAATTTAACGATCCTATGACACGTATAACAAAGCGCAGCCAAATGGCTAATAAGCGTCGCCATCCCATACAACGCAGTCGATTCACAAATGAACATCAGCGTAGAATCCATCGTAGGATGAAACGTATAAATTCTCAAAAACCCTTCACTCAATTGAGACGCCACAATCATGTTTTAACTGAAAATCGCATGCAACGGTTAAGCAGAAAGCCTGTAAGGAAAATAATACTTTGATGTGTTAAAAAATTCCAAACTAGAATACAAGACAATAAACTTTGAAGAAAGCTTGTGACATCTAGTTAATATAAGTCTATTTAACCATTATTTGAAACTTAATTTTCTCCAAAATTATTGATTTTGAACATGACTTGTTTTGGGTACCTGGCAATGTGAACAATGAAAGGGCTGATTGCTTGGCATATTCATCGGCATACCTATCGGTCACACGAAGGGGATGATACAATCAAGGTCTGAACGTGAATTCTTTTACACATGGACGTCCATTTGCGGACTAAGACAGTCTGAGAGATAACGCTACTTCTGCTTGGAAAGGGAGAACTTATGTTTTTACTGACCTATTTACGGGACACTGTGGTGTCAGATACCACTAGTTTGTAATGGGTAATATCAATACCAGTGGTGCGATTCACTAACTTTTATGACGATAATCGTATCGTTTAAATACATAAAACTAAAATTGATCGAAAATGCCATTCGCTTGAGATATAATTCAGGTTTTAGTACAGAAATGTCCAAATGTTAACAAGGACGTATTTATATGTTTCATTAACTACGAGAAAGCTTTTGATACAGTAAAGCATGATTAACTGATGGAAATTCTCATTTCCCTTGGAATAAATACTGGGTTAAATAAATAAAACTAAAATTTATCGAATGTGCTATTTAGTAAAATTTTTAACGATATTCGCTGTCGTTTGAAGTCAGCTGTGACTTTAAGCTGTTATTTTCGTTATTTTAATTTACGTTGTGTTTATTTAATCGATAAAGTGTATTTTATGTTTGAAAAAGCATACATACATACAAACATATCGAGCCATAGCCGCAAAAAGCTTAAGCGACAAAAACTAAATTTTACAGGAGAAGTTTGTTTTTATTTTATTTCATAAAATTTTGTATTAAAATTGTCGCTTGAGATAAAATTGTTTTTGGTATAAAATCGTAACGGTACCCAATGTGACAAGGCTATTTTATCAGATGATGCAAGTGTTGCCAGTAAAGTCATTTATTGAAAAAAAAAAACGAAAATTTAATATGATGTCGCTTAAGCTTTTTTTGCGGTAAGGGCTCAATATATATATGAACAAAAACAAAATTCAAAATTTACAAAAAAAAAAAATTAAGAACAAAAACAAAATTCTAAACGTTTAATTAAAAAAAATGTATATGGGGGATTTCATGTCAAGTGACCCAATTTTGAAATCGATGTCTTCCGATTTGGATGAAATTTGCACCAAGGTTAGTCCTATTGGATAGTAGTTTAGACACAAATTTTCAACAAGATCGGTCTAAAAGTTTCTGAGTTAGTGGGGGTCAAAATTTGACATTTTGGCCATACAGGTGTTCTTTCTTATCCATGTAACTTATTACCTATTGGTGTTAGCAAAATTTGTCCCAAGTAGCTTCGATAGCTATTTGATCCATCTTTTGAAAAAAATTTTTTTTGTTTTTTTAAAAAATTTTTTTTATTTTTTTTTTTAAATTTAAAACTTTTTTTTATTTTTTTTTTAGCGGGTATGTTTTTTTTTTTTTTTTTTTTGTTCAAAAGAAAGCTTATGTCTTTTCCTTTAAGGTAGTTTTGGTCCCTTTTTGGGATGCGAGCGGCTTATGTATAAAAAAAAATAATTTCTAACTCTAGACAAGGGTTTTTCAATTTTTAGCATATGCAGTGTTCTTTCTCATCCATTTAACTTATTACCTATTAGTGTTAGCAGAATTTGTCCCAAGTATCTTCGATAGCTATTTGATCAATATTCTGAAAAATTTTTTTTTTGTTTTTTTAAAACTTTTTTTTTTTAATTTTAAATTTTTTTTTTAAATGTAAAATTTTTTTTTTATATTTTTTTTTATCCGGAATGTTTTTTTTTTTTTTTTTTTTGTTCAAAAGAAAGCTTATGTCTTTTCCTTTAAGGTAGTTTTGGTCCCTTTTTGGGATGCGAGTGGCTTATGTATAAAAAAAATTATTTCTAACTCTAGACGAGGGTTTTTAAATTTTTAGCATATGCACTATTTTGAATTTTTTCCTATTTGTGTTTAAGTGTTTCTAAAGCCTTAAAAATAAAACGTTTGCAAAGAAACTAGACAAATTAACCTTTCCGACGGTATGTTACAAACCCAATTACTATTTTATACCTTCGATACTATAATGCCCACAATATGTTAATCCCAGGAATAAAATCACTTTTTTTCTGTAGAAATGTTGACAAATTAAATTCTTTTTATTAATTTGTAATAATAATTAAACTAATATATAATTATAATAATAATAATTTCTAATAATAATAATAAAAAGATAAAGATAAATAATTTAATAAAATTTATGTAGGAAAAATTAAAAAAAGAATTATTTGTCAACATTTCTACAGAAAAAAAGTGATTTTATTCCTGGGATTAACATATTGTGGGCATTATAGTATCGAAGGTATAAAATAGTAATTGGGTTTGTAACATACCGTCGGAAAGGTTAATTTGTCTAGTTTCTTTGCAAACGTTTTATTTTTAAGGCTTTAGAAACACTTAAACACAAATAGGAAAAAATTCAAAATAGTGCATATGCTAAAAATTTAAAAACCCTCGTCTAGAGTTAGAAATAATTTTTTTTATACATAAGCCACTCGCATCCCAAAAAGCGACCAAAACTACCTTAAAGGGTAAGACATAAGCTTTCTTTTGAACAAAAAAAAAAAAAAAAAAAAACATTCCGGATAAAAAAAATATAAAAAAAAAAAATTTACATTTAAAAAAAAAATTTTAAATTTAAAAAAAAAAGTTTTAAAAAAACAAAAAAAAAAATTTTCAGAATATTGATCATATAGCTATCGAAGCTACTTGGGACAAATTCTGCTAACACTAATAGGTAATAAGTTAAATGGATGAGAAAGAACACTGCATATGCTAAAAATTGAAAAACCCTTGTCTAGAGTTAGAAATTATTTTTTTTTATACATAAGCCGCTCGCATCCCAAAAAGGGACCAAAACTACCTTAAAGGAAAAGACATAAGCTTTCTTTTGAACAAAAAAAAAAAAAAAAAAAACATACCCGCTAAAAAAAAAATAAAAAAAAGTTTTAAATTTAAAACAAAAAAAATAAAAAAAATTTTTTAAAAAAACAAAAAAAATTTTTTTCAAAAGATGGATCAAATAGCTATCGAAGCTACTTGGGACAAATTTTGCTAACACCAATAGGTAATAAGTTACATGGATAAGAAAGAACACCTGTATGGCCAAAATGTCAAATTTTGACCCCCACTAACTCAGAAACTTTTAGACCGATCTTGTTGAAAATTTGTGTCTAAACTACTATCCAATAGGACTAACCTTGGTGCAAATTTCATCCAAATCGGAAGACATCGATTTCAAAATTGGGTCACTTGACATGAAATCCCCCATATATAAAAACCGCTAATTAACCCTTCGTCTTACTCATGAGTCTAAACATGTGTAACAAGGAGAGTTAAGAACAATTTCATATGTTTTTATTTTATACTCTTTTGTGCTTTTCATTTTGTAGACAAAAATGCAGCTGTATACTATCGTTAAAAAAATTACCGAATCCCACTAACGTTACTGCAAGCGAATATACTTATATGTCGACAAATATTACGGTTGTAGGTTCGTTAAAGGTTAGTGAATCGCACCCCAGGCGGTGTAGATTTTGTAAGGTTAATAAGGAAACGACAGAATATCTGCTCTGCTGCCGTCCCGTCCTGGGGACTACCAGGCAGAAATTTAGTTGATGGGAGGGGACTGATAAGCCTAAGTGAAATTTATAAAAATTCATCGGGCAGGTCTATTGGCTTCAAACTGGACATGGTGAGCTATACAGTTTGCACAAAAAACCCTCTGGGTTTCGGTGCTTATTACCTTCGGAATAAAATAGTTTGCAAGATATTTTAAATATAATCTATTTAAAGCGGTTTTTACCAAGTCTGGTACAGGTTAAACGAAACTTGTGACACTTACCCTGCACCGAAGGTACAAAAGGACATAGAAGCTTGTCATTTCGTTTGTAAATACATAACTATTGACCTAAGCCCTTACAATATATATATAAATATATATATATATATATATTTATATACTGGGTCCTTAACATTAGCGAAGTTGATTTAACGATGTCCGTGTGTATGTTGAAATGCATTTCCCGAAGACCCCAGAAATGATAAAAGATAGTTTATTTTATTTTTATGTCACATATACTCCGGTAAAGTCTGCTATTGAAATTCAGCCAGTTCAGATATGAACAAAAAAAAAACACGACTATGTGGAGACATGTGCAAATAAAAAATAAAATAAAACAGGTTTTCCATTTTTAGTATTTGAAATTCATGGGTCTATTGATGCTTTTAGTGCGCCATTTCTGGCAACTCTGTGTTAATAATAATAAAATTTATTTTTACAATATACAACAAAAGTGATTTTAAAAATAGAAAGGACTATAAAATCCATAAAATTATTAAATAAAATTATTTGGAAAATTAAAATTTTCAACAAAAACAAACAGTTGTATAATAAAAACAAAGAAAGCCTCTTTCATGGCTAAGTGCAGTAAATGCAAAGCGTCAATTCGTGGTCAAATATATGTTCGGGTATCGACCAATATTCTTTAAAAATTCTGGAAGTGAACAACTTTATACGTTTTATGTGCGAGTATTGTGTACAATATATACAAAATGTCGATATGGTGTTAAAAAAAATACAGGATGATATACAGTCAAAGCCCGGTTTAACGAATGATATAATGTTCAGATCTTTTGTTATACCGAGATATTCGTTATATCGATCAGTAATTTTTACCTTAAAATTTTATAAAAAAACGGTGGTCTACAATTTGAAAAACATTAAAAATTAATTGTATTTATAATTTAGTGTCGAAATAGAACTTTAATAAGATTTTGGTATTCCATACTTTTGGATATTACTGAAAGATTTACACCTTTCTTATACTCTTCTAAAATCTTTAATTTTTTTATCAAAAGTAATTCTTTTTCGATTTGACATCTCGTTTTCACAATGAACCAAACCAAACTACAAAAACTTTAACGAAAAAAGCAACGCATCACACGTGTTCTTTCAATACAAACATAAAAATGTAACGGTTCTGTTAAGATTTTTTTATTTTGCTTTGTCATTCGTTAAATCGGTACTATTTTTTTTCTGCCATTCGCTATACAAGGTAGTTAATGTAAAAATTGGGCCATTCGTTATATCGGATATTCGTTAAACTGCGTATTCGTTATACCGGGCTTTGACTGTACATAAATAAAAATAAACAAAACCTGGTAGATTAGAAACATGAATTTAAAAAACTGCAGTGAAAGTGAAAAACTGCCATTTCTTTCACTTCTGTATTTGTCATTAGCAAAAAAAAACCGGTTGCTTTTTTTTTTTTTTTTTTATTTTATTTTTTTTTTTTTTAATTTCCTAAGCTAATCCCGCGAAGCTCTATGCTTGTCTGCAGGAAAGAAACCAGAGTCTCTGGCGGGAATCGAACCCGCAACCTCGGCGCGATAACACATGTTAGGCATAATATCATAATAGTTCTCTAGAATAATCAAGTATCTTCCAAATTTAATAGATTTCATCGGCGAATTTTTTGCTAGTTTGAAAAAAAATAAATTTTTTCATGTGACTACTGCGTGCCAAATTCAGAATTATTCAATATATGGCTAAAAAACGCAACGAAATTGAAAAAGAGCCGCTATTTGCGGCATTTCTTGTCACACATTTCTGAAATTTGGAAGTTCCAGAAATTTGGAAGCTTTTAAAAAACATCATGCTGTTTGGCTTAAAGCCAGTACTTCGATCAGAAAACGTCACAAGCAGTGTGCCTCCATTAAATCGAAAACTGGACGTCCGCAAATACTTTTGTGCCAAAAATCTGAGAGAACAAAACAACGAGTTGCAGCAGAAATCTCTCATCATAAAAATGAAGTGGAATCCCCGATTCCTGCTGCATCTGCTCATATATATATATGTGTTCCTCTAACTCCCATTGGAGCATAGGGGCGCATAGGGGGGTGGGACTTTTCGCAGAGGTGGAAAGTTTCTGATTTGCCACTCACTGGGAGTGGCCAGGACGATTCCTTTGTTGAACTGTCCAAGCAGCTAACTACTTCCGGTCTTAGACCAAGTACCCCCCGGGCAATGGCTTTGTAGCATCCGCTTTGAGGCTAGCCAGAGTTAGAAGGCGCCACAACCATGTATCCTGAATGGTCGAAAGGACGTCTCGGGAAAGTAGGCGATAACCGCTGAAACATGGTTGCATCGTGGGATTGGACACGTAGATAGCAGCCCTATCACCAATCTAGGGGACGAGGTCTAGCAGCCCACATTCCCGAATCACAAATTGCTAACGAATCGCTAATTAAACAGCTTCTAAATGCATCTGCTCATAAATGTAATCAATTAGACTTAGCAGTGGTTTTTCTTTTAGAGAAAAACTTTTCAAAAGAGCAATATTGCAATATAAGATATGAAAATAAGATCAGAAATTGCGATATATATCCTGTACATATCTTGTACATTCACGGCAAATTGTTGATTCCATTGTGCTTCCAGTTGGATGCTTTGTTGATGATGCCTCTGAATCGCACCATAAAATATATAAATATGATAGATTGCTTCATGCTCGAAAAAGTAGCCATGTGAATAACTTAACGGAAGTTTTTATTCGAGCATTGGACACATCAGATCCACTCATTTCCAGCATTACCTTGAAAAAACGCATCAAGCACCAGAAGTGATCGAACTACTGAGATCAAAGGAGCAAAATTATGTAGAAAATTCTCAAAGAGAGACGAAGAAAATCTCGAAAGCGAAGATGAAGAAATAGAGAGAGGTGGCATTTTACCCAAGTACATTACATTTAGTTGACGGTTTGGAACTCGAAAATCAAATTTTTTAATAAAATCCTTTTTAAACGTGACCTTGTTTGTTACTTCATTAAATTGGTACAATTAATTTCTGCTGTTATATTCGAAAGGTAAGTGTACACTCGAAAAAATTTTTAGAAATCTCTTAAGTGTTCACTAAAAAAAAAATCGTTCAAATCGGTCTACCCGTTTGGCTGTAATTAAATTTGGCCAAAAAAGAGGGAAAATTTGCTACACTGCAGCGGTGAAATTAGTTTAAGCGTTTGCAGTGTATTTCAGAAAGCTGCTAAAATGGGATCTATGGTTTATTATGGACCGTATATCACAAAATTGCATAACATTTTTCTGGTCATATAAAGCTAAGTTGGAAGAAATTTTACCGCAATATCTATATCTCCTACGATTTTGAGCGTATTTAGTTATTTTACCAGAGCGGGCTTAATATGGGGCTTAGAGCAAATTATGGACGGATCTTTACGAAATTTCACAGTGTCATTTCTAGTCCTAAAAAACTGTGACGAGGCAAAATTTGTTATGATAGCGTTATTAATTATGGTTTAAGGTGTACTATACTTTTTCCGGAAGAAGGGCTTATATGGGTCCTAGGATAAATTATGGACGGATCTACACGAAATTTTACAGCGTGATTTCCAGTAAAATAAAAATCTTATATCATTCCATGCATTTTTTCACCATTTATGTTAGTTTTTGTAACAAAATTATCAATTTTTTACAGTGGTGGTTCCACATTTTGATTCATAGCTCTGATCCTACTGAACTGATTTTGCTCCCAAACTGCTTAGGATAACTACAAGCAATTTGACACCCAGTGTCAAAAAATGCGAGTATGTGTAACAAAATAAAGAAAGTTATAAAAGAGACAAGTATGAAGCAATCAAGAATGTCATATGCGGATTCTGTAAAATGGCAGTCAATAACGAATCATATGCAAAAATGATAGAGACAAGGAAAGTTAATTTTGGATGGGAAATTTGTAAAGTGTTTGATGGAACAGAAGTAACGCAGTGTCTTAAATCTAGAATCATATTGCAAAAAAATGCAACAATCAAGAAACATGCTTAATGTGTCATGGTCAACACTAAACAAAAGAGTACAAAAATAAAAAAACAAATAATGAAATGTATATAAATTGTATAAAAATGAATTATAAACCTAATATGGATTTGGATGAAAGTCATTTCACAAACAATTAGGATTGTCCGGTTTATCGGAACAAATTAAATGTTAAAATGAGAAGAATTGGTCTAGCCGTTTAACAGTCAAAGGATATACGTGCTTTATATACAAATGTCCAAGGGTAGATAAATAACTTTAATCAGGTGGAAGTTATTGCAGCGACAGAAATTATACTTTCTGAACCCCATTTAACAAAAGACGTGGAGGAGAATGAAATTATTTTACAAGATTACGAGTAATTTAGGAGTAATTATATATTTCAAAAAATTGTGGAATGTAAATAAAATTATTGAAAAGGTAGAAGGTGTAGAATACTGTGTCTTAGTGTGTAGAGGAGTGAAAGGCACTTTTGCAAATCCTATGTACGCGTGCATAGGAAAAAAATGCTGTTTGTGTGACGTCGACACACGTACACTATAAACTACTTCGTATGGTCTGTGACAATGTACGATCGGCTGTTGCTTTGTTGTCGTTTCGTCAAAGTTATTTGAATTAATTGCAGATCAGCACCAGGGTTGTCAGATTGATTTTGACCTTTTTCGCCAAATTCAATGTCAAAAATCGCCAAAACTGCCAAAGCCTTTGTTTTTCAGTTTTTGACAATAAAATACATATTTTTAGAATTATTAAAAATATTTATTATAAATTCTAAAAAAAAAATTTGTTTAGTATCGCTAAAATACGCCAAAAGTTAAAAAAAAGTCGCCATAATATATGTTTTGCTTAATATTTATTTAGAACACATTAAAAATAGTAAGTGAACACAAAAGAGGTAAATACAATGTTTACTATAAGATAGTGAATAGTAGTCTATTTAAAGCAACAAAAAAAGAATTTTTGCAGTTAGTATTAAACTAATATTTGATATACATTTGTATATAGTTGCAGTTATTTGAAACGCTTCACTGGCAAGACTCCCTACTTGTCTTTTTTTTTGGAATACATTGTGAGAGAATTACATTTATTCAGTGAAGGTACAAAAGAAGTGCAACATCTACAATTCACATTCATATAATTTAAACCTCGTAATAACACGTCTAGAAGTTTGTAATGCATTCTACTTAGAAGGCGAGTTTTTGTAGAGATTATAACTTTAACACAGGCAACACTTGTTGTAATTACATACCAGCGTATAAAGAACAGCCAAAGCAAGTTCCTTTAAATGGTACGTACCTGCCGTATCCATATAGCTATAAAATATATAAATTAGATAAAATATTAACATTAAAACCTTCTTTACATTTAAGAAACGCAAATTTGTTCGAGTGTGTTTCGTAAACATCAAAAGGTACGTTAGGATTCATAAAAATCTTTAACAACAACGTTTTTTATCTATGACAATAATTTGCCACATACAATAATTGAAAAATGTTCATAGACTTTAAATATATTCATGTTTTAAGAAATTAAGCTTCGTACAGACGATGTTCAGATCTTACAATATTGGTAAGCAGCGCTGCTTAAATTGAATTAATATTGGGTAAAATGTCATACAACTGTGTGAACATTGTAAGCTCATTTGTATTTTCAGAAGTGCAAAATTAATGCATCTGACAATCGCACTGTCAGAAAAATTTGGCTGTTGGCAACGCCTGCCATCGTCTGTACGAAGCTTTATATTTATTGATTGTTTCAAGTGCTCTTAAATTAAAAACGAATAACACTTTTCTCTAAGATTTTTATTATCTTCATCAGCCATTCGAACATACATACTTTCAAATACTGACCATGCATATGAATGCCTTAAATTTCATACAAAAAAAATACTAAAATAAAAGAAATATTTTTTCTTCTTATTGAATATAACGAATTTTAAAACAAATCCATAGCCAACAAAATCGGCAACTTTTTTTTTAAATCGCCATGTCGCCAAATCAAAAATTGGACCGCCAAACAAGTTTGAAAATTGGCACGTTTGGCGAGAAATCGCCACATCTGGCAACCCTGAACAGCACTTCTTGATGAGCGTCATTAGTTTTCTGCTGCTTCCCACACAAGCATAAATGTGATAGTATGTGTGTTGCACTTCACTGCTAAAGAGGCACATCCCAGCAAGCAAAATAGTCCGACGTCTTCCAGATATCTAACAGAAACGTCGATAAAAAAGTCGGAATCCTAAAAGAATTCTGTCAGATTTCTGACCCAAAAACGTATGAAGTGGTTGACACGAATTCTGACAGACATGTCGTGGGAAATTTTGGTTTTTTGCAGACATTTCTGAAAGTTATCTGACAGAAATCTAATGAAAAAGGCGTGGAAAACTTTGATGAGATTCTTATTGTTTTTTAACTGATACCTGAAAGAATTCCTTTTATTACAAAATATTAAAAAGTATATAATTATAAATTTTACGCGTACGTACCTTTTTTTTAATCTTAATAAAATAATTAATAATAATAAAATAAAATCAAAATTATTTTTAGCTTCATGACAATTGTCATTATTTTCACAAAAAAAAATAATAAGTCTCGTTAGACAAATCTGTAAGAATTCCGTCGGAATTCTATTAGACATATCTGTACATAAATTTCCCTCGATATATCCATTCGAAATCGATCAGAAATCGTCCACACAGTAAGTATTATCAATGTCTGACAGAAATCTGAACGAAGTCTCTAAGAATTAAGTCAGACATTTGCAAGAAATGTCTAATTCAGACAATGTCGTAGTATTTTGCTGGCTGGCTAGACATCATTTACTTGAGGGTTGCACGATTAAGTTTTGCCTATCAAGTCTTAATACACTAAGGCCGCACCATTACCGCACTCAGAATTCGTTACATTACCAACAAACCGAAGTATTGATCTTCAAACAGATATCAGTACTACAACCGCCGCTACTTCATCCATGGATTTCTTCTCAGAGTACGACCCTGGTGAAGGTACATCCTATGAAACATCAATGGACCCAATCCTAGTGACACAAAACCAATTGGATGGCATTGTTGCAAATTTGTGTTTGACTCAGAAAAAATCAGAACTACTGGCTTCATTTTTGAAAGGAAACAATTTGTTGGCGAAAGGTATCAAAGTAACAGCATATCGGAAACGCCAAAAAGAGTTAGAAAAGTTCTTCCGTGTGAATGATGGAAAAAATTTCGCTTATTGGAACGATATTGCAAAGTTAATGGAGACGACAGAGTTAACCTATAAAAAGATGATTGGCGTTTATTCATCGATACTTCACTAATCAGCTTAAAAGTTGTGCTTTTCCACAAGACAAATAGAATGCCTTCTCTTCCGATTGTGTACAGCACTGACACTATTGAAATCTTCGATATTTATTTTTTTTTAATTCCCTAGGCTAATCCCGCGAAGCTCTACGCTTGTCTGCAGGAATGAAACCAGAGTCACCGGCGGGAATCGAACCCGCAACCCCGGGGCTGATAGACTAGCTCACTACTAGCTAGCCTACCGAGGCACTCAAATTTAAAACACATTCTGGAAGTAGTGAAATATAACGAACACCAGTGGCGCATTTGCTGCGACATCAAAATAGTTTCATTGGTTACAGGTTTAACAGCACCTGGGCGTCCAAAATATCCGTGTTTTTGTGCGATTTGGATTCATGATTCGGAGAAAGGAAGAAACCAGTACAAACAGCATATCTGAAATAATCGCATTGGACGGAAATGGCCTTAAGACAATAGGCTATACGAAAGTCTTGTTCCTGAAATGAAAATTTTGTTGCCGTTGCTCCACATTAAAATGAAATTTGTTGGTGGTATTAAAACACCTTTGAAAAAGAGGTAGAAGGGGAAGACAAAGATAAAATTCCAGAATATCTGTTGGACGAAATTATCCACCTTTCTGACGATGATGGCGATGACCAAGATATTAGAGAGAGAGCAGTGATGTTGATCCACAGCCGCCTGCTAAACGGCAACTGGCCAAATCATTAATTAAATTTATTTAATTTTTTTACTTAAAACTTTTCCAAACCGACATTTCAAAATTATATTTTTTTCCATATTTTTAAAATTTATTTTTCAATTTCTTCATAATTTCTTCAAAACCAACACTACACAAAATTAGTACATAAAAAATGAGAAGTAAATTTATATTTAGCTGGAAAACCCAAGTTTTGTATTATGTCGCAAATAGTACCTTTTTAAAGGTAACAAGACTACCAACCTAGCAAAAAAGCAGGCCGGTCATTATCGCTGATAGTTTTTGTGCAATGACATTTTCTTTCGGATTAAATATTAAAAAAAACACGTTTTTCTGAATTAAAAAAAAAGTTGTGTTTAACAACATGGCACAGCCACAATTACCAATATTTTGACCTAATTTTTTGGCTACCTTAGTTTTAATATGTTTACTATTAAATAAAAATAAAATTTTTGAAATCGGTGACAAACAAAAATTGGACTTTTGGCCAATGAAATAAAATTTTCAGCCACTGTGCGTCGGATTTTATTGAAAATTAAATAAATAATCTTTTATTTACATTAAATTAATGACCTCGCCTGCATATAGGAAACTATATAAACTATTTAGAGTAATCAAAAAAGGTCGATCAACACTTATAATAAGAAAAGTATTATTGTTTAGAAATTTTTTAAAAAACGATGAAGTCGTATGGGATGTCAAACTTTTTTTCATAATACTTGTCATTTCCATCACACATGCATTCAAACTATCGAGCTTTTACATATTACTTGAGTTTTTAACATGTATTAATACAAACTATAATAGTGTAAACTACCCTTAAGTATGAGTACGATGAATAAAATCAAACTTCTGAGTGAATATGAGCTTCAATAACATTGCGATAAGTATGAGTGCGTATAAGTACAAGAAATTATGAGTCATGATTCAGCTCTACTCACTTTTTCACTACTCATTGCTGATCTCTGGTCTGAACATAAATTGATACATAGAACATGTTTGACGCAATCATAACCACAAACATTAATGATATGTAGTTTGCGATTGTGATTGTACCAACCATGTTTCTTCATTGCCTGCGGTTCAGTGCTTTGAAAAACGGCAGATCTATTAACCAACAATTTTGATTCTACTCCACTGTGCATTATAAATTTTACATTTTATTTTTCAATTAAACTTTCTTTTTACGACGAATATAGAAAAGTCGTTGAGGTGTAAAACAAAATTATGAAGAGAAAAATTGTAATCATTTTAGCCGACTATTCAATAAAAACTTAAATTTATAACAACAACTGTCACAATCATTTTTGTAATCTACCCTACCAGGATTGATCACTAAGTTTGTCATTCCATATAAAACACTGAGAAATATTAATCTAAGACACTGAACGATTCTGGGCCCTTAAGAAATTCGAATTACCCATGTCAGCCTGTTAAAATTATATTTACTGCCGACGACTTAACAAAGAAAAAATCTAGTTCGCCAATACACTGGATTAAGTTATAAGTCCTAAAAGTTTACAGCTTGGTCCACGATGTCGACCGCTATCGTTCGCTTGTATTTTAAGCGACAAACAGCTGATTTGCGTCCCATTAACAACTTTTAGCACGACAAGTCGATTGACAATACAAGTGAACGATAACGTAAAAGCTTTCATACCAATTTGCGGCCTACTAAGAAATAGTATGCGACCACAAATGTCAAAATCAGTCACTTGTGTTGTAGTTGTCGACAAAGGCATTTTGTTTGAATATTAAACGAAATTTTTCTTAACGCACCAACACTAAATATTATTTATAATTATATTTTTTTAAAACAACACCACTATGCATATTATTAAATTTTAAACTACATAATATATATACGTAGAAGGCCATACGCACCACGACCTTAAGTATCCTTTGTGCAGCCTGTGTACCTCATCATGGCAGGTTCAGGATACGTATAAGGATTATTACCCTATCTGGTGACAGATCGTTAATTTTAGTTGCGTTCATTATTTGCCCTTAGAAATTTTCGCCTGGGGGTACCCAAGGCGATACAGCAGCAGAGCAGATGTTCTGTCGTCAACAACCTCACACAATCTGCGTATCTTGGTACTAATATTACAAATTATAAACTAATGGTCTCTGAGACCACAGTTCCCCGAAAACAGGCCTACAAGAAGCCTAAGTTGCCCCTTCTCAAGCAGAGGGAGCCCACCTACCCGGCCACAGTACAGGGTTACAAATCGCTTGGACTGTCTTAACCTAGAAATGGACGTCCATTTGTGAAGGAATTCACGTCTTCATTTTGTAGCAATACATTTTTGACACAAAGAGCGTCTTATTTAACGCGTACGAAAATTGCTGACTTTAGCTATTAGATTTACAAACTGAATGTTATGGTTATATTTCAGTTTACCGTCTTATAAACCGGCTTCAAAGTATGGGAATGCCGTGGCACTTGAAATGATATTTTTTATATAACTTGTTAAGAGTTCATTCACTGGCTTTACTGCATATCCGTATATCTTATTGCGTAGCTCATAAGTGTTCGCTTATTTTTTTAAATGAACCATTCGCTAAATAACAGCTTAAGGCATATAAATGGACGGCGAGCGCCCCTGTTGCCAAGCAGCCAGCGCTTTCGTTGTCCACATGGCTCTCATGGCTAGGTACTCAACACAAATTCAAATCATTGTGTTTGCCAAAATCGTTTGGAATGCCAAACACCTGGACTTACCTCTAAAAAAGATTGTGCTCAAAGAGCGTCCTGACTATCCGAAATAATAAATAATCTCAAGCCCTTTGACCTCCTTCTCAGACATTCCCCAGCGCATTTGAGGATAGCGAAAATCTTTGCCTGAAAGGTCTTAGGCTGTTTGCCCATTGGCAAGCCCCTTTGGAATGCCCGCCCCAGCATCACCATTCATCTGTGTCGAACAGTTGGTAAACCAGGCCAGGTCAGCTTGCCCCTGCCACCAGGATTGGTCCTTCCATTGGTCGCTATCAGGTATAAGGACATGAAAATTCCTATCCAATACCAGACAAGACATTATGATCATATAATCACCCAAAATAGATGGAACATTCGTAAGAATTTCAAGAATCCGCATGTGACCCACAAAGTCACCTGCCTTGTATAAAGCAATGCGCTGCAGCTTGCTAGCACACTTGCAGGCCTCCTCCTTTTACAATATAGTTTTATAAAAGATTTTTCCCAAAATTCTATTCGATATATTTTTTACTGGTTTGTTTGCGTTTTGTTTCTAACTTTATTTGTAGCACAGAGCTGTATTTTTAAAAATTAATTTACATGTTTTGCCGATTTTTATTTTATTTTAGTAAATAAATAGATAACGTAAGAAACGTTAAACCTGCCGACCGACAAGTCGATATTTAGTGGGGCGCTGATGAGAACGAAAATGAGCACAGAGCATACAGTGATGAAAAAAGTGAGGTAAGAAAAATGCCCGAACCATTTGCGAGGACAGCTTTCGAAGAAAGAGAAAGAAAGCTATTTTTGGCAGTGAAGTGGCAATGTGTAAAAGCAGGCCGATACAATCAACACAAATTTCGTGATCAAAACAAAACTGTAAAACGGAAGAAAAACACAAAATTTTCTGTGTCGTGACGCCTCTGTGTGCTGTGATAATGATTGACTTGTAGTCGCTCGCTTACGTTGTCGATCGACATCGAAGACCAGGCTCTCAGATTCATGTATTTACACGACAAAATCGTAAAAAGAATTGGTGAAGTATGCAGGTATTGTAATAAAACATTGCAACATTATATCAACAAAGCCCCCATATAAAAGTGTCTACCGGAAATCGGAAAAACATTGAAATGAAATCCAAATTTTGCTTTAGAAAACAAAAATCACGTCATCAAATTATTCGCTGGTCGGTCCCAAAAAACCGTAACCGTAAAACCCGTAACGAATAAGACATTTGTTGGGAAATTTAGTTTTTTATGAGTGAAAATTATACCACAATTTATCATAGGTCCCTTGTAAAGTCCATACCAGGAAATCAATTTATTTAATCACGCCTCAAACCAAAATTAAACCATAATGTTTCGATGAATTCACCGTTTATAAGACTAGAAATCACACTACCAAAATTGGTGACGATCAGTCCACTAGTTTTTAAAAGGCCTCATTATAAACCTGATTCCGAAAATTACTTTGCCAGACCTTAAACACTTATGAAAGAAAAAGGATATTAAAATTTAAATCGGTTACATTTAGGCCCGTTTTACGACTTGCCCATAAGGTTCGAAATAGTTAACGGTACCTTTAGCACTAGTGAGGAATAAAGATACCTACAACTATTTTTCGTTTTCGCAACTTCTGTATAAAATAAACTTAACATTTTTGAAAATGTGGCAATACTAAAGAAAGTATCGATTACTTTTGCCAAAATAAAAATACGAACTGGCAACTATGTTCTTTTTTTACATTTACAAAATAAACGTATAATTGGAGTTGCCATATATAAAAAATATGTGAATATAATATGACAATCTCAAATCTAAACCTTACGACAAAAGTTAAAGGTAGAACGTTCCTCTCTTTAGCTTATCCTTCACTTTTAGATTAAAGGGAACTTGTGATAATTAAAAACTCATTATCTGTTCGATAACTTCCTTCATTTAGCTATCGTTAAGTCGTGAAAACGGGCCTTAGTCTTATAGAACTAGGAATTACACTACCATAAAAAGTCGACCACTTTCGGAATACTCTTTTTTTAAATGAGTTTTCTAATTCCCGTTGGAGGGTATCAACGATTCGGCACAGTAGATTTTTTTAGTTATTCTAACTTTATTTTTCTTTTTTAAATCTTTGAAAATATCAGATTAGTTTGTATGCAAATTATAATCTATATTTCTAATATGAGCAAAAAAAAACATTTGTTTGCACGAATGTGTATCGAATAGAAATGCTTTAAATGGAGCAGTTTGAATATTTTAAATCGGGTCAGTTGAGTTCATTTTATGCTTGACAACGAGTTTTTTGAGTGTGTACATGTGATCCAGTTTTCAAAGAAGTTGTAATGCGAAATTTAGGCAAATTTTGGCATATTTTTTATGTATTTATTTTCTTTTTTTTTGCAAATATAATACTTTGTTTATTGTTAATAAATTTGACATAGTGAACTTTATTGACTGCGATTTTATTAATTTTATCTCCTAGAATAAAATACTGTACATCGAAGAAATCTTATAAATAATTTGCAAAAGTGCGAAAATTTTATCAGTCGTCTGCTGTTACTCCTCTTTAGACTACACACCCAAAAAAAAATAAAATACGGAAATCCAAGTGATTTTCAAATATCGAATAGAAAGATAAAAAAATAATAAAAAATGCGCCCGAGCCTGCCGTTGCTGATTCTAGCCGCACTGTTTATTCAGTCAGCATGTACGTTTTTAAGAAAATTATTTTTTGACTTACATTTGGTACTTTTATCATAACACTAATAATTTTTTGCAATACAATTTCAGATGGTCACGATGGAAATAATAGAAATAGAGGGAAGGCAAGACTTTTTGGGCCACGTAGTCGTTTGAACATTGGCCAGCCTTGGTTATCTGATGCCATTTTGAACAAGAGGAGTATAGTAGAAACAACAACTACATCAGCCAAAAAACCCGTTACAAACCCATCACCAACAGATATTTCATATCCTGAAAATACATATCCTACATCACGACAATCAACTAACTGTATAATAACAAGCCGATTGATAAAAGCACCTTCTCCAAATTCATCTTCAGATGCACTAGATCCTGCTACATATCGTACATCACGAGAAGCTACATGTATAATAATAGCACCACCTCCACCTCCACCACCACCTCCACCTCCACCTCCACCACCACCTCCACCTCCACCACCACCTCCACCTCCACCACCACCACCACCACCACCTTCAAATCCAACCGAAGATGCACTTGATCCGGCTGTTAACGCTACGAACGAGGAGGACAAAGAGAAGGCACAATACAAAGAAGACAAAGGCGTTGATGAAGATGATGAATATATATTTGGTCTAAGACCTAACACTGCAGAAAATGCGGACAAGGATTTAATTGAATTTAACGATCCTTTGACACGTATAACAAAGCGTAGCCAAATTGCTAATAAACATCGGCATGCCATACAACGGCGCCGATTCACAAATGAACATCACCGTAGAATCCATCGTAGGATGAAACGCATAGATTCCCAAAAATCTTCACTCAATTGAAAATCGCATGCAACGCTTTAGTCGTAGACCTGTAAAGAAAGTAATACTTTGATATGTTAAAAAATTCCAAACTAGATAACAAGATAATAAACTTTGAAGAAAGCTTGTGACATAAAGTTAATATAAGTCTATTTAACCATTATGTGGAACTTAATTTTATTCAAAATTATTGACTCTGAACAATCTTGGTAAAGACAATGACTTGGTTTGGGTACCTGGTCATGAGGGGATGATACAATCAAGGTCTGAACGTGAATTATTTTCCACATGGACGTCCATTTGCGGACTGAGACAGTCTGGGAGATTCAGGACCCTGTCCCGTAGTAAGGCAATAAGGCTACTTATGCTTGAAAAGGGAGAACTTATGTTTTTACTGAACTATTTACGGGGCACTGTGGTCTCAGATACCGCTAAATTGTAATGGGTAATATCAATAGTAGTTGTGCGATTCACTAACTTTAATGACGATTATCGTATCGTTTAAATAAATAAATCTAAAATTATCGAATATGCTATTCAGTCGCTTGAGATATAATTCAGGTTTAAGTACAGAAATGTCGAAATGTTAACAAGGACGTATTTATGTGTTTCATTGACTACGAGAAAGCTTTTGATTCAGTAAATCATGATAAACTGATGGAAATTCTCATTTACCTTGGAATAAATGATAAGGAAATCAGATGTATTAGAAGCTTATACTGGGTTAAACAAATAAAACTAAAATTTATCGAATATGAGATTCAGGAAAATTTTTAACGATATTCGCTGTCTTTTGAAGTCAGCTGTTACTTTAAGCAGTTATTTTCGTTATTTTAGCGACAATAATTTACGTTGTGTTTATTAAATCGATAAAGTGTATTTAATGTTCAAAAAAGCATTCATACATGCACACATATCGAGCCAAAACCGCAAAAAAGCTTTAGCGACAAAAACAAAATTTTACAGGGGAAGTTTGCTTTCATTTTATTTCAAACAAATTTGGTATGAAAATTTACGCTTGAGATCAAATTGTTTTTGCTATAAAACCGTAACGGTACCTTATGTGACTGGGACATCGAGGAGATGATGCAAGTGTTGCCAGTAAAGTCATTTATTGAAAAAAAAACGAAAATTGAATGAATATGTATGAGCAAAAACCAAATTCTAAATTTACAACAAAGGAAAATAAAAACTAAAGCAAAGTTCTAAATTTATAACTAAAAAAAATATATATATATATAAAAACCTCTAATTAACCCTTCGTCTTACTTATGAGTCTAGCCAGACCTTTTCCAATGCATTTTGAATAAAAAACATGTAAGAGTGCTATATTCGGCTGTTCCGAATCTTATATACCCTTCACCATTGTGCGTGCAGAATACAGATCAACTAGACAAAAACTAAATAATTTTTACATATACATACATATATACAATACATTAAACTTCATTATAAATTAAATTTAAAAAGCACAAACAAATTTTTAAAAAATGTTCTCTTTGAAAAGCCAAGATTCTAACCAAGGGACTCACAGTTTCTAACCTTAACAAACCCCCCAGACAACTGAACCATGAAGGGACCCTGTTTAAATATCATTAAAATGAAATATGGCCCGTTTACGGTTCACAACTCAACTCAACACAGTTGAGCTGTAATTATTTTTGATGTTTTTGTTCACCACAAAATAGCAAAGTTATAAACCATAATACAACAATTAGAAATCAACTTATTTGAGTTTTGAACCTTAATAGGTGGCCTATATTCACCAAAATAGTTTGTACCATGTATGTGTGTTTGTTTGTTTGTTTTGTATAGACACTGTTGTCATACCATACCATCTTTTTTGGCGAGTTTTTAAGTAGCAAAAAAAAACAAAAATTCCTAGTTTCTTTTTGTTAAAGTTATTTCGTTAAATAGATGAAATAATAAAGAAGGGTGATAACGAAAATCATATTGTGAATAATGCTAGAATTTGTCAACAATTATAAAAGGGTGGGGGGGGGGGGGGGGTGGGTAAGAGGGACATCACATCGTTAAATCAACTTCTCTCCTCATAAGGACCCAAAATATATATACTTTATAGGGTCTAAGATCAATATTGTAGAAATTACAAACGGAATGACAAACTTATAAAGAGTCGGGCCTCGATTATCCGTGCTGGTCGGGACCAGAAGCATTATGGAAAATCGATATTCATGGTTAATCGAATTACAATTTTGATTATACAGTTTTTTTAATATTTTCATTATTTAACAAGTGAACATTAGTGTACATTAGTGTACATACATATTTACATTAAACAAATTAATTTAAGAAGTTTATGTACATTTTTAAATTAAATAAGTACGTATACATTAAATTTTCTACTAAAAACATGAGGCAAAAAAAGGACATTAAGCAAAAAAAGAATACAATTTCTTAAAAAAAGTCATGTAATGTTGTTTGTCTGATATTATTCAACTGCCATCGCGGATAATAGAGGTAATCACGGTTAATCGAAGCAAACAATTTGAAAATATTGCAAAGAAAACACAATAGAATGAACTTTGATCTTTGGCCATCACGGTTAATCGGGGTTACCGGTTAAGCGGATCACGGATAATCGAGGCCCGACTGTATACCCTTTTCCACCTGTGGGTGAAGGCTTTAAAAAAGAGTAATTTTTGGGATTTCAGTATTTTGATTATAACTCAGCAATTTTTTAACCGATTTGACAAATTTATATACCGACGTGTTAAAGAAGAAATTTGCCAGCTATTTGAGTTATAAATCTTGAACTCGGGAAGATCTATGATTCCCAAAAGTGAGTATTTAAAAAAAAAAATGTTTATTTTGGTCATAACTTTTTCGTATCTGAACCGATTTTTTCGAGTTTTTCAGAAAATATTTTCAACTAAAGATTTCCGATCTTTTGATATATAAGGGATAACAATAGGACATATGACAGTTAAACAAATTTTATAAAATTTTTGATAATTTTTGTACGGGAGGTCCCACGCCTACTTCTCCAATCCCGCCCAAATTTTGTGGGATGCTGTGTTTTGATAACCTTAATGTGTGTACCAAATTTGGAAACTTTGGCTCTTGTCGTTCTCCAGATATATACAGAAAAAATAATAAAAATACAACAACAACAAGGGATTTTTGGTAAAAATTAGAGGTAGTCAGGTTTTTATGCTCATATCTCAGCCATTTATGGATCGATCTGGCTGAATTTCAATAGCAAGAAATGGTGGACTATATGTGACATAAATGTAAAACAACCTAGCCGCTATCATGTCTGGAGTCTCCGGAAAACACATATCAAACGTAAGACGGACAACGTTAAATCAACTTCTCTCCCCATAAGGACCCAAAATATTTATACTTTATGGGGTCTAAGATCAATATTGTAGAAATTACAAACGGAATGACAAACTTATATATGTATACCCTTTTCCAACTGTGGTGAAGGGTATAAACATGTGTAACACGGAGGGTTAAGAGCAATTTCATTTGTTTTTATTTTATACTCTTTTGTGCTTTTCATTTTGTAGACAGAGATGTTACAAAAATACAGCTGTAGGTGGCATGTCATAACGAATGGACACTGTGACACTTTTGAAAATGTCAAAATGTCCGTGGGCATTAAGACACTTTGCAAATGAACATTATGTCATTTTTAAACATGTCATAAGGTCCGTTATTACTAAAAAAGTTAAATACAAAAAAATATCTGCATACACGCAGAGAAAAACATGTTTTTCATATGGTCACAACAAGCAAAACTGTTTTTAAAGAAACTAATTTAACCATAATATGGTTGGTTGTCGCTGACAATGATTTGGTTAAATTAAACATTTTATGGTTAACATTTTTTTTCAAAATTGTTTTGTTGTTTTTTCTCTGGGTGTTTGTATTAAATATATAACGAAAATATTTTTGGACGCAAGGATTTTCTCCTCTATGGTATAACAAATACCGGCTGCGCTTACTAAAGCATATCCACATAGCCAGCCTTCGGCCGGGCGCACGGATTTTCTCCTCTATGATAAAACAGCTTTAGTTAGCGAAGCCGGTTTTTGTTATACCGTATTGGTCCCACAAGAAAAACGCTTCTGTTAGTAGGATATGACATCGCAAAGAGCATTAAAGATAACATTTAAGACAAAATCGCAACAAATCCCATGGTTTTTTATTGCTATCTCGTTAGATTTAGCTAATATGTACATTGTACATACCTAAATACATATATAATGTACTAAGTAATGAACAAATAAATATTCTCCTTTAAAAAAACACACCCCTATTTTAAACTGTTGTCGACCAAATGTTGTATACGAAAAAGCTTGTTCTCTCTTTATGTGTTCTTTTTTTATTATGCGTTAGCAAATAAAATCAACGTTGTTATTGTTGTTATGTTATGACAATTTAATTTCATATTTACGCTCTTAATTGAGTAGTGGCAAAAAACATAGTTATTTTATTCAAAAACTACACTGCCCCAGTAGGCTAGCTGGTAGTGAGCTAGTATATCAGCGCCGAGGTTGCGGGATCGATTCCCGCCAGCGACTCTGGTTAAAAAAAAAAGTTGAATAAGAACAACTTTGATTAAAACAAAAAAAAAAAAATAAAAAAATTTTTTTTTACTTTTTTGAAAGTATTCATCCAATGAATAACATTCATAGATCTAATTTAATGTTTCATTAAATACATTTTAATGAAACAGGTTTCATTGATCCAACGAAGCGCTGCACAGGTTCCTTTTTAATACAATTTTTCATGGGATTAATGTCAAAATTCATTGGTATTCTGAAGAAAATTCTTTCAGTGTATGAGAGAGGAAGAAATAGAGAAGGAACAATACAAAGAAGACAAAGGCGTTGAGGAAGATGATGAATATGATGAATAAATATTTGGTCTTAGACCTAACACTGCAGAAAATGCGGACAAGAATTTAATTGAATTTAACGATCCTATGACACGTATAACAAAACGCAGCCAAATTGCTAATAAACGTCGCCATGCCATACAACGGCGTCGATTCACAAATGAACATCACCGTAGAATCCATCGTAGGATGAAACGCATAGATTCCCAAAAATCTTCACTCAATTGAAAATCGCATGCAACGCTTTAGTCGTAGACCTGTAAAGAAAGTAATACTTTGATATGTTAAAAAATTCCAAACTAGATAACAAGATAATAAACTTTAAAGTACGCTTGTGACATCAAGTTAATATTAGTCTATTAAACAATTATTTGGAACTTAATTTTATCCAAAATTATTGACTCTGAACAATCTTGGGAAAGACAATGACTTGGTTTGGGTACCTGGTGATGAGGGGATGATACAATCAAGGTCTGAACGTGAATTTTTTACCACATGGACGTCCATTTGCGGACTGAGACAGTCTGGGAGATTCAGGACCCTGTCCCGTGGTAAGGCAATAAGGCTACTTATGCTTGAAAACGGAGAACTTATGTTTCTACTGACCTATTTACGGGGCACTGTGGTCTCAGATACCGCTAAAAGCCGTTACACACTATCCCACAAAGTCTTACGTATTTTTCAAAAATGCTTCCCTGAGCTAATCATTCTTTGAACATTTTTAAAAAACAATAACAACTTATCGTAACAGTGTTGCATTTTCGTAAATTACTAAAGACTTTGTGGGATAGTGTATAACGGCCTTAAATTGTAATGGGTAATATCAATAGTAGTAGTGCGATTCAATTACTTTTATGACGATAATCGTATCGTTTAAATACATAAAACTAAAATTTATCGAATATGCTATTCAGTCGCTTGAGATATAATTCAGGTTTTAGTACAGAAATGTCGAAATGTTAACATGGACGTATTTATGTGTTTCATTGACTACGAGAAAGCTTTTGATACAGTAAAGCATGACAAACTGATGGAAATTCTCATTTCCCTTGGAATAAATGATAAGAAAATCAGATTTATTAGAAGGTTATACTGGGTTAAATAAATAAAACTAAAATTTATCGAATATGCTATACAGGAAAATTTTTAACGATATTCGCTATCGTTTGAAGTCAGCTGTTACTTTAAGCAGTTATTTTCATTATTTTAGCGACAATAATTGACGTTGTATTTATTTAATCGATAAAGTGTATTTTATGTTCAAAAAAGCGACAAAAACTAAATATGACAGGAGAAAGTTGTTTTTATTTTATTTCATAAAAATTTTGTATGCAAATTTTCGCTTGAGATAAAATTGTATTTGCTAAAAAATCGTAACGGTACCTTATGTGAACAGGATATTTTAGGAGATGATGCATGCGTTGCCAGTTAAGCCATTTTTAAAAAAAAACGAAAATTGAAAATGATGTCGCTTAAGCTTTTTTTGCGGTAAGGGCTCGATATATGTATGAACAGAAACAAAATTCTAAATTCAAAATTTACAAAAAAGCAAATTAAGAACAAAAACAAAGTTCTTAATGTATAATGCAAAAAAAAAAAAATATATAGAAACCGCTAATTAACCGTTTGTCTTACTCATGTGTCTAGCCAGACCTTTTTCCACTGCAAGGGATTTATGTGACATAAAAATATAACAAACTAGCTTTCTGCATTGGGTCTTAGGAAAAGTAATTATAAACGAAATGACAAACTTATATGTCCCTTTGTACCTTTGGTGTAGGGTAAGTACAGTGTGTGTTTCGTTTAACCTGTACCAGACTTGTTAAAAAAACGTTTTAAATCGATTATATTTAAATTATCTTGTAAACTTTTTTATGCAGAAGGTAATAAGCATGGCAACCCGGAGGGTCTTTTGTGCAGCCTGTATAACTCACCATGTTAAGTTTTAAGCCACTAGACTTGGCGTCTCAATTGAGTGAAGGTCATAATGTCCACAACATGTTTACATACTCGAAAGCATAGCCGGACTTTGGCCGGGCGCAAGGATTTTCTTTTCCACGGTATAACAAATACCGGCTTCGCTAACTAAAGCTTCTCTTCACAGTCGGGCGCAAGGATTTTCTTTTCCACGGTATAACAAATACCGGCTTCGCTAACTAAGAGAGAGATTTAGGACCGTTTATTAATGAAAAAGAATTCTGCACGGGTGTTATTTATACTAATGAATTAATGGACGAATATTAATGAAAGCGATTAAAACTCTTTAATAAAAACTAACAATTCACATGTAAAACCATACTGATGAAACAAATTACTTGAATATTTTCATGCACAGTAGTCCACGTATAATTACCTCGCCAAAAATGCCAACATTTTTGTGTAATTATGCGGGGTAAGCATTTAAACAAATACGCTTAACTACCTCGTTGAGGTAAATATAAGAATACGTTAAATTACCTTGTTAAGGTAATTAAGCGAATACATTTAAATACCTCAGCGAGGTAATTAAACGTGTTTATTTACAAGATACCTCAACTTTGATGTATGAAAAAAAAAGTTAAGACATAGGAATTTTTACATGTACATATCAGCTAAATCTAACGAGATAGCAATAAAAAACCATGCGATTTGTTGCGATTTTGTCTTTAATGTTATCTTTAATGCTCTTTGCGATGTCATATCTACTAACAGAAGCGTTTTTCTTGTGGGACCAATACGGTATAACAAAAACCGGCTTCGCTAACTAAAGCTGTTTTATCATAGAGGAGAAAATCCGTGCGCCCGGCCGAAGGCTGGCTATGTGGATATGCTTTAGTAAGCGCAGCCGGTATTTGTTATACCATAGAGGAGAAAATCCTTGCGTCCAAAAATATTTTCGTTATATATTTAATACAAACACCCAGAGAAAAAACAACAAAACAATTTTGAAAAAAAATGTTAACCATAAAATGTTTAATTTAACCAAATCATTGTCAGCGACAACCAACCATATTATGGTTAAATTAGTTTCTTTAAAAACAGTTTTGCTTGTTGTGACCATATGAAAAACATGTTTTTCTCTGCGTGTATGCAGATATTTTTTTGTATTTAACTTTTTTAGTAATAACGGACCTTATGACATGTTTAAAAATGACATAATGTTCATTTGCAAAGTGTCTTAATGCCCACGGACATTTTGACATTTTCAAAAGTGTCACAGTGCCCATTCGTTATGACATGCCACCTACAGCTGTATTTTTGTAACATCTCTGTCTACAAAATGAAAAGCACAAAAGAGTATAAAATAAAAACAAATGAAATTGCTCTTAACCCTCCGTGTTACACATGTTTATACCCTTCACCACAGTTGGAAATATAAGTATATTGATCTTAGACCCCATAAAGTATAAATATTTTGGGTCCTTATGGGGAGAGAAGTTGATTTAACGTTGTCCGTCTTACGTTTGATATGTGTTTTCCGGAGACTCCAGACATGATAGCGGCTAGGTTGTTTTACATTTATGTCACATATAGTCCACCATTTCTTGCTATTGAAATTCAGCCAGATCGATCCATAAATGGCTGAGATATGAGCATAAAAACCTGACTACCTCTAATTTTTACCAAAAATCCCTTGTTGTTGTTGTATTTTTATTATTTTTTCTGTATATATCTGGAGAACGGCAAGAGCCAAAGTTTCCAAATTTGGTACACACATTAAGGTTATCAAAACACAGCATCCCACATTGGGCGGGATTGGAGAAGTAGGCGTGGGACCTCCCGTACAAAAATTATCAAAAATTGTATAAAATTTTTTTAACTGTCATATGTCCTATTGTTATCCCTTATATATCAAAAGATCGGAAATCTTTAGTTGAAAATATTTTCTGAAAAACTCGAAAAAATCGGTTCAGATACGAAAAAGTTATGACCAAAATAAACATTTTTTTTTTTAAATACTCACTTTTGGGAATCATAGTTCTTCCCGAGTTCAAGATTTATAACTCAAATAGCTGGCAAATTTTTTTCTTTAACACGTCGGTATATAAATTTGTCAAATCGGTTAAAAAATTGCTGAGTTATAATCAAAATACTGAAATCCCAAAAATTACTCTTTTTTAAAGCCTTCACCCACAGGTGGAAAAGGGTATACAGTCGGGCCTCGATTATCCGTGATCCGCTTAACCGATAACCCCGATTAACCGTGATGGCCAAAGATCAAAGTTCATTCTATTGTGTTTTCTTTGCAATATTTTCAAATTGTTTGCTTCGATTAACCGTGATTACCTCTATTATCCGCGATGGCAGTTGAATAATATCAGACAAACAACATTACATGACTTTTTTTAAGAAATTGTATTCTTTTTTTGCTTAATGTCCTTTTTTTGCATCATGTTTTTAGTAGAAAATTTAATGTATACGTACTTATTTAATTTAAAAATGTACATAAACTTCTTGAATTAATTTGTTTAATGTAAATATGTATGTACACTAATGTACACTAATGTTCACTTGTTAAATAATGAAAATATTAAAAAAACTGTATAATCAAAATTGTAATACGATTAACCATGAATATCGATTTTCCATAATGCTTCTGGTCCCGACCAGCACGGATAATCGAGGCCCGACTCTTTATAAGTTTGTCATTCCGTTTGTAATTTCTACAATATTGATCTTAGACCCTATAAAGTATATATATTTTGGGTCCTTATGAGGAGAGAAGTTGATTTAACGATGTGATGTCCCTCTTAAAATTATACCTACTGCCTAACGACTCAACAAAAAAATAATCTAGTTCGCCAATACACTTGATTAAGTAATAAGTCCTAAAAGTTTACAGCTTGGTCCACGATGTCGACCGCTATCGTTCGTTTGTATTTTTTAAGCAACAAACAGCTGATTTGCGTCCCATTAACAATTTTTAGCACCACAAGTCGATTGACAATGCAAGTGAACGATAACGTAAAAGCTTTCATACCAATTTGCTACTAAGAAACAGCATGCGACCACAAATGTCAAAATCAGTCACTTGTGTTGTGGTTGTCGACAAAGGCATTTTGTTTGAATATTAAACGAAATTTTTCTTAACGCACCAACACTAAATATTATTTATAATTATATTTTTTTTTAAAACAACACCACTATGCATATTATTAAATTTTAAACTACATATAATATATACGTAGAAGGCCATACGCACCACGACCTTAAGTATCCTTTGTGCAGCCTGTGTACCTCATCATGGCAGGTTCAGGCTACGTATAAATATTATTACCCTATCTGGTGAAAGATCGTTAATTTTAGTTGGGTTCATTAGTTGCCCTTAGAAATTTTCGCCTGGGGAAACCCAAGGCGATACAGCAGCAGAGAAGATATTCTGTCGTCAACAACCTCACAAAATATTCGTATCTTGGTACTAATATTACAAATTATAAACTAATGGTATCTGAGACCACAGTTCCCCGAAAACAGGCCTACAAGAAGCCTAAGTTGCCCCTTCTCAAGCAGAGCTAGCCAACCTACCCAGCCACGGGACAGGATCATAAATCGCTTGGTGTGAAGGGATTAATGTTCTTATTTTGAAGCAATACATTCTTGACACAAAGACCGTCTTATTCAACGCATATGGAAACTGCTGACTGTAGCACTTAGATTTACAAACTGAATGTTATGGTTATATTTAAGTTTACCGCCTTATAAACCTGTTTTTTTAATAAAACTTGTTAAGAGTGCATTCACTGACTTTACTGCATCTCTGTATGTCTTATTGCGTAGCTCATAATTGTGCGCTTATTTTTTTAAATGAACCATTCGCTAAATAACAGCTCAAGGCATATAAATGGACGGCGGGCGCCCCTGTTGCCAAGCAGCCAGCGCTTTCGTTGTCCACATGGCTCTCATGGCTAGGTACTCAACACAAATTCAAATCATTGTGTTTGCCAAAATCGTTTGGAATGCCAAACACCTGGACTTACCTCTAAAGAAGATTGTGCTCAAAGAGCGGCCTGGCTATCCGAAATAATAAATTATCTTAAGCCCTTTGACCTCGTTCTTAGACAATCCCCAGCGCATTTGAGGATAGCGAAAATCTTCACTTGAAAGGTCTTAGGCTGTTTGCCCATTGGCAAGCCACTTCGGAATGCCCGCCCCAGTGACCCACCTGCCTTGTATAAAGCAATGCACTGCAGCCTGCTAGCACACTTGCAGGCCTCCTTCTTTTACTTTTAGTTTTATAATTTTTCCCAAAATTCTATTCCATATATTTTTTACTGGTTTGGTTGCTTTTTGTTTCTTACTTTGTTTGTAGCACAGTGTTGTATTTTTAAAAATTAATTTACATGTTTTGCCGATTTTTATTTTATTTTAGTAAATAAATAGATAACGTTAGAAACGTAAAACCTGCCGACCGACAAGTCGATATTTAGTGGGGCGCTGATGAGAACGACAATGAGCAGAGAGCATACAGATGAAAAAAGTGAGGTAAGAAAAATGCCCGAACCATTTGCGAGCACAGCTTTCGAAGAAAGAGAAAGAAAGCTATTTTTGGTAGTGAAGTGGCAATGTGTAAAAGCAGGCCGCTACAATCAACACAAATTGCGTGATCAAAACAAAAATGTAAAACGGAAGAAAAACAAAACATTTTCTGTGTCGTGACGCCTCTGTGTGCTGTGAAAATGATTGACTTGTAGCCGCTCGCTTACGTTGTCGATCGACATCGAAGACCAGGCTCTCAGATTCATGTATTTACACGACAAAATAGTAAAAAGAATTGGTGAAGTATGCAGGTATTGTAATAAAACATTGCAACATTATATCAACAAAGCCCCCATATAAAAGTGTCTACCAGAAATCGGAAAAACATTGAAATGAAATCCAAATTTTGCTTTAGAAAACAAAAATCACGTCATCAAATTATTCGCGTAAGACCCGTAACGAATAACTTATTTGTTGGGAAATTTAGTTTTATATGAGTGAAAATTATACCACAATTTACCATAGGTCCCTTGTAAAGCCCATACCAGGAAAACAATTTATTCAATCACGCCTCAAACCGAAATTAAACCATAATGTTGCGATGAATTCACCGTTTATAAGACTGGAAATCACACTTCTAAAATTGGTGACGATCAGTCCACTAGTTTTTAAAAGGCCTCATTATAAACCTGATTCCGAAAATTACTTTGCCAGACCTTAAACACTTATGAAAGAAGAAGGATATTAAAATTTAAATCGGTTACATTTAGGCCCGTTTTTACGACTTGCCTATAAAGCTCGAAATAGTTAACGGTACCTTTAGCACTAGTGAGGAATAAAGATACCTTCAACTATTTTTCGTTTTCGCAACTTCTGTATAAAATAAACTTAACATTTTTGAAAATGTGGCAATACTAAAGAAAGTATTGATTACTTTTGCCAAAATAAAAATACGAACTGGCAACTACGTACTTTTTTTACATTTCCAAAATATACGTATAATTGGAGTTGTCATATATAAAAAATATGTGAATATAATATGGCAACCTCAAATCTAAGCCTTACGACAAAAGTTAAAGGTAGAACGTTCCTCTCTTTAGCTTATCCTTCACTTTTAGATTAAAGGGAAATTGTGAGAATTAAAAACTCATTATCTGTTCGATAACTTCCTTAGTCTTATAGAACTAGGAATTACACTACCATAAAAAGCCGACCACTTTCGAAAAACTCTTTTTTTAAATGAGTTTTCTAATTCTCGTTGGAGGGTATCAACGTTTCGGCACAGTAGATTTTTTAGTTATTCTAACTTTTTTTTTTCCTTTTTAAATCTTTAAAAATATCAGATTAGTTTGTATGCAAATTATAATCTATATTTCTAATATGAGCACAAAAACCATCTGTTTGTACGAATGTGTTTCGAATAGAAATGCTTTAAATGGAGCAATTTGAATATTTTAAATCGGGTCAGTTGAGTTCATTTTATGGTTGACAACGAGTTTTTTTAAGTGTGTACAGTTTTCAAAGAAGTTGTAATGCGAAATTTAGGCAAATTTTGGCATATTTTTTATGTATTTATTTTCTTTTTTTTTGCAAATATAATACTTTGTTTATTGTTAATAAATTTGACATAGTGAACTTTATTGACTGCGATTTTATTAATTTTATCTCCTAGAATAAAATACTGTACATCGAAGAAATCTTATAAATAATTTGCAAAAGTGCGAAAATTTTATCAGTCGTCTGCTGTTACTCCTCTTTAGACTACACACCAAAAAAAAAAATGAAATACGGAAATCCAAGTGATTTTCAAATATCGAATAGAAAGATAAAAAAATAATAAAAAATGCGCCCGAGCCTGCCATTGCTGATTCTAGCCGCACTGTTTATTCAGTCAGCATGTACGTTTTTAAGAAAATTATTTTTTGACTTACATTTGGTACTATTATCATAACACTAATAATTTTTTGCAATACAATTTCAGATGGTCACGATGGAAATAATAGAAATAGATGGAAGGCAAGACTTTTTGGGCCACGTAGTCGTTTGAACATTGGCCAGCCTTGGTTTTCTGATGCCATTTTGAACAAGAGGAGTATAGTAGAAACAACAATTACATCAGCCAAAAAACCCGTTACAAACCCATCACCAACAGATATTTCATATCCTGAAAATACATATCCTACATCACGACAATTACCTAACTGTATAATAACAAGCCGATTGATAAAAGCACCTCCTCCAAATTCATCTTCAGATGCACTAGATCCTGCTACATATCGTACATCACGAGAAGCTACATGTATAATAATAGCACCACCTCCTCCACGTCCGCCTGAGACTACACCACCATCTGGAACTCCACCCCCAGATGCAATAGATCCGGCTGTTAACGCTACGAAAGAGGAAGAAAAAGAAAAGGAACAATACAAAGAAGACAAAGGCGTTGATGAAGCTGATGCATATATATTTGGTATTAGACCTAACACTGCAGAAAATGCGGACAAGGATTTAATTGAATTTAACGATCCTTTGACACGTAGAACAAAGCGCAGACAAATGGCTAATAAACGTCGCCATGACATACAACGCGTCGATTCACAAATGAACATCACCGTTGAATCCATTGTAGGATGAAACGCATAGATTCCCAAAAACCTTCACTCAACTGAAAATCGCATGCAACGCTTTAGTCGTAGACCTGTAAAGAAAATTATACTTTGATATGTTAAAAATTCCAAACTAGATAACAAGTTAATAAACTTTGAAGAAAGCTTGTGACATCAAGTTAATATAAGTCTATTTAACCATTATTTGGAACTTAATTTTATCCAAAATTATTGACTCTGAACAATCTTGGTAAAGACAATGACTTGGTTTGGGTACCTGGTCATGAGGGGATGATACAATCAAGGTCTGAACATGAATTCTTTTACACATGGACGTCCATTTGCGGACTGAGACAGTCTGGGAGATTCAGGACCCTGTCCCGTGGTAAGGCAATAAGGCTACTTATGCTTGAAAAGGGAGAACTTATGTTTTTACTGACCTATTTACGGGGCACTGTGGTCTCAGATACCGCTAAATTGTAATGGGTAATATCAATAGTAGTAGTGCGATTCACTAACTTTTATGACGATAATCGTATCGTTTAAATAAATAAAACTAAAATTTATCGAATATGCTATTCAGTAAAATGTTTAACGATATTCGCTGTCTTTTGAAGTCAGCTGTTACTTTTAGCAGTTATTTTCATTATTTTAGCGACAATAATTGACGTTGTGTTTATTTAATCGATAAAGTGTATTTTATGTTTGAAAAAGTATACATACATACAAACATATCGAGCCATAGCCGCAAAACGGTACCTTATGTGAACAGGATATTTTAGAAGATGATGCACGTGTTGCCAGCTAAGCCATTTATTAAAAAAAAAAAACGAAAATTTAAGATGATGTCGCTTAAGCTTTTTTTGCGGTAAGGGCTCGATATATGTATGAACAGAAACAAAATTCTAAATTCAAAATTTACAAAAAACCAAATTAAGAACAAAAACAAAATTATAAATGTATAATTAAAAAAAAAAATATATAAATACATATATATAAAAACCGCTAATTAACCCTTTGTCTTACTCATGAGTCTAGCCTTGGGTTTCTAATTTCCCGGACTTTTCTGTTCCCGGGAAACAAAACAAAAAAAAATTTATTCCCGGGAATCCCGGGATTCTTTGAATAAAACAATGATTTCATTAAATGAGTTTAAGACAAACGTTTTTACTTTTTTAAAAGCAAATACATACACATAAACAACAGTCTAAAAAAATTAGCTTTATAAATTCCACAGAAAACCAAAACAAAAACAAATAAATTGGTTCATTCATAGGTACATGCATATTACATATGTATGTATATATTTATTTATTTATTTTTTTTTTTTTGGAGATCAGGAATTAATTAAACTTTTTAATGTTATTAGTAGTTATTATAAATAGCAACTTGGTAAAATTAATTTTTTTTAAGAAAATTTTTTTTAGTATTATTAAAGCATTTAAAAGGAGATTCTATTTCAAATCCTTGTTGATATGTATATTGCCTGCTACCGAAAACGTGCTCTCGTTCTCTACAGACGTTGGTTTTATAGTGAGAAGCGCATCATACAAAGATTATAAATTTTTTGGCCTGTAACCCGTGGCTTCGTAGACGTCAAATTCTTTTTTTAAGATTTGTTCAGGCTTTTGTATTATCTTTATATTTATTTTTTTTTAGAATCTGTTGATGGTTCTGGTGTTGGTGTATCGTGTACATTTTAATTTTCTGCTTCATTTACTTCTACGTTGATTTATTGGCATAGGAAATATAGTTCGATTTGTAGGTAGTTTTTTAGTAATTTTAGTAAAGCATATATTTTTATTGCTCGTTTTTTATTTTAACGATTTAAAAAAATTTAATTTGAAATTCCCGGAAAAAATTTCCCGGGAATTCGTTCCCGAGTAGAAACTCTAGTCTAGCCAGACCTTTTTCCACTGCAAGGGATTTATGTGACATAAAAATATAACAAACTAGCTTTCAGCATTGGGTCTTCGGAAATCCATTTCTACATACACACGGACATCGTTTAATTAACTTCGCTAATCTTAAGGATCCAGTATATATATATATATATATATATATATATATATATATATATATATATATATATATTATAAGGGCGTAGATCAAGAGTTAAGTAATTACAAACGAAATGACAAACTTATATGTCCCTTTGTACCTTTGGTGTTGGGTAAGTACAGTGTGTGTCACAAATTTCATTTAATGACAAACTTATATGTCCCTTTGGTGTAGGGTAAGTACAGTGTGTGTCACATTTAACCTGTACCAGACTTGTTAAAACACGTTTTAAATCGATTATATTTAAATTATCTTGTAAACTTTTTTATGCAGAAGGTAATAAGCATCGCAACCCAAAGGGTCTTTTGTGCAGCCTGTATTACTTACCATGTTAAGTTTGAAGCCAATAGACCTCCCCGATGAAATTTTATAAACTTCACTTAGGCTTATCAGTCCGTGGACGTTATGACTTATTAGAAGGTCATAATGTCCACAACATGTTTACAAACTCGAAAGCATAGCCGGACTTTGGCCGGGCGCAAGGCTATTCTTTTCTTCGATATAACAAATACCGGCTTCGCTAACTAAGAGAGAGATTTAGAGATTTAGAACCGTTTATTAATGAAAATGAATTCTGCACGGGTGTAATTTAGACTAATGAATTAATGGATGAATCTTAAAGTGATAATATTAATGAAAGCGATTAAAATATTTATTTTTCATATCTTCTTTAACAATTCTTTAATAAGAACTAACAATTCACCTGTAAAACCATACTGATGAAACAAATTACTTGAATATTTTCATGCACAGTAGTCCACGTATATTTACCCTGCCAAAAATGCCAACATTTTTGTGTTGATGTAAATATAAGAATACGTTAAATTACCTTGTTAAGGTAATTAAGCTTTTTTGCGGTTATGGCTCGATATGTGTATATGTATGAATCCTTTTTTGAACATAAAATACACTTTATCGATTAAATAAACACAACGTAAATTATTGTCGCTTAAATAATGAAAATAACTGCTTAAAGTAACAGCTGACTTCAAACGATAGCGAATATCGTTAAAAATTTTCCTGTATAGCATATTCGATAAATTTTAGTTTTATTTATTTAAAGTTGAGGTATCTTGTAAATAAACACGTTTAATTACCTCGCTGAGGTATTTAAATGTATTCGCTTAATTACCTTAACAAGGTAATTTAACGTATTCTTATATTTACCTCAACGAGGTAGTTAAGCGTATTTGTTTAAATGCTTACCCCGCATAATTACACAAAAATGTTGGCATTTTTGGCGAGGTAATTATACGTGGACTACTGTGCATGAAAATATTCAAGTAATTTGTTTCATCAGTATGGTTTTACATGTGAATTGTTAGTTTTTATTAAAGAGTTTTAATCGCTTTCATTAATATTCGTCCATTAATTCATTAGTATAAATAACACCCGTGCAGAATTCTTTTTCATTAATAAACGGTCCTAAATCTCTCTCTTAGTTAGCGAAGCCGGTATTTGTTATACCGTGGAAAAGAAAATCCTTGCGCCCGACTGAAGGCCGTCTGTGAAGAGAAGCTTTAGTTAGCGAAGCCGGTATTTGTTATACCGTGGAAAAGAAAATCCTTGCGCCCGGCCAAAGTCCGGCTATGCTTTCGAGTATGTAAACATGTTGTGGACATTATGACCTTCACTCAATTGAGACGCCAAGTCTAGTGGCTTAAAACTTAACATGGTGAGTTATACAGGCTGCACAAAAGACCCTCCGGGTTGCCATGCTTATTACCTTCTGCATAAAAAAGTTTACAAGATAATTTAAATATAATCGATTTAAAACGTTTTTTTAACAAGTCTGGTACAGGTTAAACGAAACACACACTGTACTTACCCTACACCAAAGGTACAAAGGGACATATAAGTTTGTCATTTCGTTTATAATTACTTTTCCTAAGACCCAATGCAGAAAGCTAGTTTGTTATATTTTTATGTCACATAAATCCCTTGCAGTGGAAAAAGGTCTGGCTAGACACATGAGTAAGACAAACGGTTAATTAGCGGTTTCTATATATTTTTTTTTTTTTGCATTATACATTTAGAACTTTGTTTTTGTTCTTAATTTGCTTTTTTGTAAATTTTGAATTTAGAATTTTGTTTCTGTTCATACATATATCGAGCCCTTACAGCAAAAAAAGCTTAAGCGACATCATTTTCAATTTTCGTTTTTTTTTAAAAATGGCTTAACTGGCAACGCATGCATCATCTCCTAAAATATCCTGTTCACATAAGGTACCGTTACGATTTTTTAGCAAATACAATTTTATCTCAAGCGAAAATTTGCATACAAAATTTTTATGAAATAAAATAAAAACAACTTTCTCCTGTCATATTTAGTTTTTGTCGCTTTTTTGAACATAAAATACACTTTATCGATTAAATAAATACAACGTCAATTATTGTCGCTAAAATAATGAAAATAACTGCTTAAAGTAACAGCTGACTTCAAACGATAGCGAATATCGTTAAAAATTTTCCTGTATAGCATATTCGATAAATTTTAGTTTTATTTATTTAACCCTGTATAACCTTCTAATAAATCTGATTTCCTTATCATTTATTCCAAGGGAAATGAGAATTTCCATCAGTTTATCATGATTTACAGAATCAAAAGCTTTCACGTAGTTAATAAAACATATAAATACGTCCATGTTAACATTTCGACATTTCTGTACTAAAACCTGAATTATATCTCAAGCGACTGAATAGCATATTCGATAATTTTAGATTAATTTATTAAAACGATACGATTATCGTCATAAAAGTTAGGGAATCGCACTACTGCTATTGATGTTACCCATTACAAACTAGTGTTGTCTGAGACTACAGTGCCTAGTAAATAGGTCAGTAAAAAACGAAAGTTCTCCCTTTCTAAGAAGAAGTAGCCTTATAGCCTTACCACCGGACAGGGACTGTCTCAGTCCGCAAATGGACGTCCATGTGTAAAAGAATTCACGTTCAGACCTTGATTGTATCATCCCCTTATAGGCTTAGGGCCTATAAAACGGCCCTGTTTGCAATCAGCCCTTTCATTGTCCACATTACCCTCATGGATAGGAACCCAAAACAAAACATTGTCTTTCCCAAGATTGTTCAGAGTCAAAAATTTTGGATAAAATTAAGTTCCAAGTAATGGATTAATAGACTTATATTAACTTGATGTCACAAGCTTTCTCAAAGTTTATTGTCTTGATATTTGGTTTGGAATTTTTTAACACATCAAAGTATTATTTTCTTTACAGGTCTACAACATGCATGCGATTTTCAGTTAAACATGATTGTGGCGTCTCAATTGATCAATTGTTGACGGCGGCGCCAACGTGATAAACGAAATTAAATTAAAGATTTTGAATTCTGTTTTTTATGATGTGTTCTCATATTGAAATTAATAGTTTGTTGCGTGCACAACGTTTTTGCATCGATTTTACCACATTTTGGTGTTCGTTACTTGTTGGTTGTATTTGGGATACTCCCTTCTTTATATCTGTCCATAAGTTCTCGATTGGATTTAGATATGGGGACTGAGCTGGCTATTCCATAACGTTTATTTAATTCTCCTGAAACCTGAAACACACAACCAAGCTGCATTTTCTTAAAAACATATGGTATAAAGTCTTATCCATAGTAGGAAAAGCACCGCTGTACCATAATGCTTGAACAACCATGTTTAACGGTTTTCGTTGTGAATTTTGGATTGAATTCAGCGTTAGGGGGTCTTCTGACGTAAGAACGCGATATTTTGCCTCCAAATAAAACAACCTTGGATTCATCTGTCCAAAGAACATTGCTCCACTTTTTAGTTGGCCATTCCAAATGACTTCTAGCAAACTCCAAAAGTTTATTGCAGTTAAAATCATTTTATTGAGGCACCCAATGAAGTTTTTTTTTTTAAGAATATGATTTATGCTGAGAAACCATTTTTTTACATAGCACGTTTTTCAGGCGTACAATGCTTTCCACGTCCCATTTCTATGAAAATTAATAATGTTATAGGTATGCGATGAATTATTTTATTTAAAAAAAAAAAAAAAAATATCTTACCTTAAGTATTTGATCCTATTATTTTAATTATTAAATCACTATGAAAATTTTTTAAAGAATTTTTGTTATTCGGTGCTATTTAAATGACTGCGCTAATGCAGAGTTTTTTTATAATTTCGCTCACTGGAATAGAACCGTTAATATTTTCTGGAAAAAATAAAAAGGCTCACCCTGCGTTTCCACATGCAAGGTATTACTTGCAAGTAGTGTATACGTATTATCATCGAAAAATCGAGGAAACAGCTGATTGGATGAATGTACAAAAATTGTGTGAATGTTAGTGAAAAAGTGTGAGTGTTTTGAGTTTTTCGAACTTGCACTTGCATGTGGAAACGGGGGGTCAGAAAGAATATACATACAATTTTACTTTAGAAAACTTGCCCAGTAAACATTGCCATACATAAATTGAGAAGTAATAGAATGATACAATAAAAAATATATTTCATGCTTGGGAATGCTTTTGGCAAGATGTTTTAGAAAGGCATTTTGAAAAATTTCATAGTTTTTTAAATAAAAAAAAAACAAAATATTAACCATTTTTAAGCTTTACGTCAATGGCAGATTCTACATATGATTCTAGCTGAATACAATGCCAGGCAATAATATATGCGGTACAAGGGAAGAATTTCTTAAAACCAAAACTATGGCCTTTCGATTTCTGTAAAAAATGTTTTTCGGTTTTCTAAAAGTTGTTCTTTTTCTTTCAATTTAAACTCATCTTCCCTCTTATTTTTAAATGATTTACAATTTAATAATTAAATTTAAAAATGATTTCATGTGTTTGATAACAAAAACAAAATAAAAGTCAAATATAAGAATTATTTTACCATTAAAAAATAATAATTCTTATTTTGCAAGCAAAAAAAAAAAAAAAAAAGGAAAATAACAAACTTTAATTTTTATGGCACTGCTCCTAATTATTACGGTACTGATTTAAACTATTTTAATAATTGCTTTTTTTTAGTTTGACTTGGATTTGTGTTTGCTGTGTAAACTCTCTCTATTTACTAATACTAATATGAAGCAATACAACCAGAATTTTTTTTTTTGACGTCACTGTTTTATAATTTTTTTTTCTAGAACATTCAAAGCAGGTAGACTATTTTGTCTTATTTCTACAAAAATAAAAATATACATGAATTGTGTTGTTGCCATTCTTCATTAAAAAAAATTACTAAAAAAAACTGAACCTTCAAATAATTTTTTATGATCAGTAAAAAATTTCCAATCGTAATTTTGTTATTGCATCGGATTATGTCTGGGCATTGGTCAGACTAATGCAAATTCCTTACCTTCTTCTAAAAAAACACAATCAATAACTGTGTAAAAATATAGCGCAATTTTGTTGTTGCCATTCTTCCCCTACAAGAACTAACTAAAAAATAAATTTTCTAACCCATTTGCAACAATTTTATATTTTTGTGAAACGCTTGTAAAAATTTGTGAATTGTGAATCAATTAATATACTTCTATAAGAGCTAAAAAAATTGCTAGAATGCTAGTGGTAAGGTACTGATGGCGGCTTCAGAGGACGTGGTGGTAGATTCTCTAGAAACAACAGAGGTCATTTACAAAGCGGTTGTTTTGAAAGGAGTGGTCACAATTAATTATTCACACGTATGTTTACCTCCATTTCCAGACCCATACATGAAGTAGAACGTAAACAGCAGCCACAAAAAAACGATACGTGGTACATACTTTTCTGAAGTCTAATTAACTATGAATTTGATATTAATAATTTTTTTAATAAAAAATTTAATTTAAAAAAATGTATTATGTATTTTATAAAGGTTAGTACTAACCAATATTTACGTTATGAATAATTAGTGAGTGCTAACAAATATTTACGTTAAGACTAACTAGTTAGCGTCACCCATTATTTAGGTTATCATTGACTAATTAAAAGCAGCAGAGTAAGCAATACAGATATATGTTCCGTAGTCGAGTGGAATTGATTAGTTAGAAAAAGAGGCAAAATCACATGTACACAAGAGTTTCGGTTAGATTTTTCATTTTGCTCTTAATAAACAAAAAGAAACTTTAACCAATATATCAGTCACCACTACAGGTCATATAACTAGTATAATGACCGGTTGTCTTGTAGGGTCAGTTAAAGAAAATTGTCAGTGTGACCAGATACTAAAAATTTTTTCACCTAAATCTAGCATTAGCCATGGTCAAAAAATCCTAAAATATTTTCAAGATTTTTGTTAAAAATTTATTATAACAATTTATTAGTATTTTATTGACTTATTTTTTAAGGAAATTTAATTAAAATTTGATATATGTATATTTAAACAAGTGGCTAGATTTTGGTACAACTAGAACATTAGGTAAGACATCAGATATTCATACAGTATAACGCGGTTAATTACCCCACACTTCAATGCCTTTCACACTTATTTATCTTGAGTTTTAAGTCCCCGTTTTTTTTCTTCAATTTTTCAAACAAAAATCCACGTTTAATTGGCATACGCTTAATTACCCAATTCGGGTAATTGCCTTAAAAATTAAACTCCCAAAACAAAATGACACCTAAATTTCATTCGTTTAATTGCCTCAGTACTATCTTACAATACCACAGCAAGTAATGCAACCAAGTTTACATGTTAATAAATTGAAATATGCACTAACAATTAAAAAAAAATGCCCAAAAAACAAAATATGGCTTTTTTGAAAACGAAATATTCCACAATTTAATATTCTCACAATTTACAGAGGTTTCGTTCTTATGACAATTAAAACATATATACCAAATTATCTTAAAACTGCTACTTTTACTTTCCGTACAAGGTTTGCATGGAGACACAACCAGCCAGATGGACGGACGAACACGAAAAGATCACTTTAAAATCTGAATAGTTTTGAATAACATTATTATTCAACGAAAACTTGCTTTAGCGTACAATTGCAGAATGAAAATTTAATATAGAGGCGAAATTAAAGCAACATAAAACTCATCTGTTAACCAGAATTTTAAGCAATTTGTTATTTGCTAAATGTTCATTGAAATATACTTCAAAAACGTGAACTATGGGTGCAATCAAAAATGCCGCAATAGCTAATATATGCAAATAATTTACGGACAGATCAATACCAAAATTCATAAAAAGCTCTAAAACGGATAAATATAATGTTTCTGGCTTTATTGGTCGCACAAGAAAAACCATGCAATTGCATATTTACGATTTCCCTGATCATAAGTTTGTATGTATGAGTACGCTTTTGTTAGCAAGATATGACAGGACATCACAAAAAGCATTACAGATAAAATTTAAGACAGCAAATCCCATTATTTTTCATTGCTATCTTTTTGGATTTATCTGATACATGTAAAGTTTCCTATGTCTTTAATTTTTTTTATATATCAAAGTTGTGTTATCTTGTAAATGAATACGTTTAATTACTTCACTGAGGTATTGAAACGTATTTTCTTAATTACCTCAATGAAGTAATTAAACGTATGCTTTAAATTACGTTTAAACACGTTTAAATCAGTGTTCGAAAATAAACAGTACATTATTAAGCGATCTATTATTTTAGTGATTGTGTAGACGAACACAACCCTTAATACCGTTCGTAACTTTTTTGAAGAAAGAGCCGAACATTATATAATGGTCTGTTCCTCGTCAAAAAACAGAACAATTGTAGTGATACTGTAGAGAAACATTATATTTTAATGTTCTGTACTGTTTCTTTTCTTACATTGATATAAAAATGAACAGACAAAAAATTTTACAAACGACCGCTTGTGTGTGTATGTTTTGTTTGTGTAAAATTATTTTGCTGGTTTTTTGTTTTTTTTCGTATGTTTTTGTTTTTGTAAAAAATGTTTGGTTTTTTTTACCAGCCAAAAGGGTCAAACATTAATGAGCCCAACCGAACACAATCAAGTTGGTGGATTTAAAAAAACCGAACGGAATTAAATGTTCTCGTCTTTTGTTGAGTTTGATAAAAAAAAATTTTATTTTTGTGTTCGAAAGATGACTAACAGGGAAACGTTATTTTTTTAATGATTTTCTACACAAACACAGTTAGCGTTTGGGTTTTCCACAAATCTACCGAACACTAATGCGCGATATTTAGTGCTTATTTTCGAACTCTGGTTTAAATGCTTTCCCCGCATAATTACCCAAAAATACTGGCATTTTTAGCGAAGTAATTATCCGTGGAATACTGTATACACAGAAATAAATTTAGTGGGTCCGCAAATCTCTGATACATGCAAAATTTAAACGATTTTATTTCTATGCTGTGGACATTTTTTTATATTATTTTATTTCTTATAGTTTAAGTAAAGTTAAAATTCGAGCAAAAAATGTTTTCAAACATCTACACTATAGAATGTTTATCTAAATACAAAGTGAAATTTCTTTGTACTTTTATATCGCAATATCAATTGCCTAATAATTTTTACAATCAACATGATTAGGGAATTTCTGACTGCCTGCTACAAAATTAAAAATTTTGTTTTTGTTTTAAGTATAAGTTAAACGAGTCACTTTTGCACTCGCGTTCTACAAACAGGCAGTTATATTCCCTAAATATTCTATTTTTTTACATTGATTTTCATACGAAATATTATTTTGAGTACAACTATTTTAGCCAAAATGTATTATAATTTATAAAAAAAAAATTAAGTTAAATAAATAAAACTAATCGTCCAAATTTTTAAAATAAATAATGCTAAAAATAAAAAAGCTTTAAATATTTTATAAAAATGCTAAATAAAACGCCAAGTGCTAATCCAAAAATGCCATAATGGTAATACTCAAAATTAATAAAAAAAATGTTTGTCACATTAAACATTTTATTTGGCAACGCTGAGGTCCATACCACGCGTTTTCGCGTCCACGCAGTGCATGCTTAACCTTACTTGCGTTCTACGTTTCAAGTTACATGCAACGCTTTTTATGCAGCAGCAGCACAAGTAGAAATCAAATTTAATTTGTCAAAATCAGCTGATTTGTTCGAACGCTGCTTGTGACGCTTACAAAAGTAAAAAGTAAACCTACTTTTCGCCTCAAGGTATCTACACTTTTGTGCATGTAACTTACTACGTATAACTACACAGATTCTACTTTTTTGACAGCTGCGTATGCAGCGAAAAAGCGAGTAAAGCGTGGTGTAGACCTCCAGCCTAATGCCTCTGTGCATACACATGAGCAGGGAAACCAAAATATGCAATTGCATGTGTTTCCTTGTGCGACCAATGAAGGCAGAAACAATATATTAATCCGTTTTAGAACTTTGCAGCATTTTTTTTTTGCATAATTTAGTTAAAAGAGCTTTTTGCAGCGTTTTTTAAGTTTTTAACGCATATTTTGCCTTTTTGATGCATATTTTGATAAATTTTTTAGAAGCCTGCAAGAGCTTTCGCAGCAAAAAAAATTTTTTTTTGCGAGATTTTGGCTTTTCTGTTTTAAATATCTATCTGTATACCCAAATTTGGCATGAAGTTAGCACAAAGTTTATTTATAATACACTCACCAAACTCTGGCTAACGATTTGCTAAACTCTTTTTAACCAGATGCCAAACGATTGCCAACTTGTATGAAACAGCTGTTTAATGTTAAACAATTTGATTGGTTTTATTTTAATTACTGTTTTATTTTATGTTTCTTTTTTTATTTTATATTAATTTTAAAAACTTTTTAAATTTGTTATATGTGCAGGAAAAAACAAAAAAAAAATTACAAAAAAATGACAAAACCAGCGATGATTAATTTAAACGTGTTGCATTTTTCAGTAATATAATGTGGCATCATTAAAATTCAGGGTTGATTTTTTTTTAGTTAGCAGATGGACAAAAGTTTGTTATAAATAAACTCTGTGCTTACAAGCTGCTAGGCTTAATCGGCATTCTAGTTAGAAGCTCGTTGTACGTAGTGTACAAACTGTGGCTCACTTTTTGTTATAAATACGGCTGTTAATATTGAAGCCTGGTACTCTGTTCAACATTTCACGTGAAAAGCTGTCAAAACGCATATGAAAAAAACTTGTGCGGAATATCTATGAAAAAATGTTGATATAGTTGTACTCTGTTCATTTTGTGAAAAAGTTCCAAAATGTTTCTGGCAGCATTTTTTTTTATAACTGCGAAATAATATATGCTTTACTTTTTTCACGTGGAATTTTAAGCAAAAGCAAAAAAGTATGAACTGATTATTAAATACGAAATACAAAATTAAAATAACACAACCGGTAAACTGTTTCTTATCCATATTTACTTTCTTTTTTATAAAATTTTTTAATAAAAAAAATCTTTTCAGTAAAATACATCTGGGGTTTGTTTACATACACAAAACAATGTCGCATACTTTGCAGGAATAAAAACGTCAAATTGTACAAACTCGCATGATAGGTAACATTGATACATGTCAAAATTTTCATGAGAAATAATTAATGTTGGTCAACATTTTTCACAAATTTGAACAGAGTACTAGGCTTTACTCGAAAATGTAAGACAAAGGCTGGTTGTCATTAAAGAAAAATGTTATTTTAGTCTTTAGAATTTTATGTATAACCAAAAATCAATGATATATGTTTTTGGCGATGTGTGTAATACATCGAGGTCTGGACCAATCCTTTAGTATACCGATCGATTTAGAATCACTTTTTAAAGTGACCAACGATAACCATCCGTCCGTCAGGCTGGTTGCCTGTCTATGTTAATTTTGTGCGCAAAGTACAATCTTGTAGATGATAATTTGTTCAAACTTGGTAAACACATTGTAATTGTACTAAGAACGAAGTCTTTGTTTATGGTGAGAATCGGTCTATAACTTAACATATTCCCCATAAAAACTTCTTTTCAAATTAGACACTTTGTGTCCGTAAACCATCTTATTATGTTGGTATTTAGATTAAATTTGCCTCAAAAATATTTTACTGCAAATCAAATTATTTTCGAATCAGTTCACATTTGCCCAAAGCTCCCATGTATAAAAAGCTTTAAAATCCTTTAAAATGTTAACATTCATAAACAATTTAGGAACCGTCCCTAAAATCCTTTTAAGACAAAAAATCTCATATGCATGTAAATATCTAGATAGTATTCTGATTATAGCTTTTTTTATGAGCCGATTACTGCTTATCTTTTCCAAATAGTGTAAAATCTCCAAATTTCGTCTGTAAATACTATAGTATTTTGGCTTTACCGGTTATAATTTTAGGATTGTTTTTATTAAATGGAAGTTATTAAATTGTTGAATATTTTGTTTTTAAATTAGCAATTTTTGAATTTTTTGGGGCATATTTTTAACAATTTTCAGGGCATATTTTAAAGTTTTTACTGCATATTTTACGCACATAAAACGTGTTGTTAGAGCATATTTCTAGTTTCCCTGCACATGTGCTTGAATGCGTTGCGAATTTCATGAGCCACTCACAAAATGCGCACCAACAGAATCGCCCTTACCCAACAAACACGAAGGTTTGATATCAAATTGAAAATTATTTGAAATCAAACGTTTTCTCAAACGACAAAAGTTTGATAATGATTTGAAAATCATAGCATTCTCAACAAAAAGGGGAAATTATTTTCAAATTGAAAAATGCATTTATTTTCAACTTGCTTTCAAACGTAATTCTCAATTGTTTTTCAAATGTGGATTATAATACAATGTGGTACATAAAAAAAATTTTATTTTTTTAATTTAAATTCATTATTTATTTAAATAAACTGTCAGATAAACATTCGGCACCATAGCTAAAAGATGAAATAATTTTCTTTCCGTCTTCTAATTCTTGCAAAGAAGAAATACTTGGCTCCCTTTTAATTTGAGGATTGTAGCACCGCGATCACACAACAAACTTTTAATTTCTTCACTTTCCCGTTTTATTTTTTTTTAATTCGTATTCTTAATCATTGTAATTTCTCACAAATAATTTTTATTTTTCATAAGAAATAAATTGTTCACTTGTAAAACACATTAAACACGAAGTAAAAATTTAACTAGTCGCCATTTTCAATGCTTACATTTATTTTTCGCTTTAGTATTGCCAAGTTTAGTTTTGATTTGAATTAAACATTTGATACCAGTTTGACATCAAATTGATAAAACATTTAATGTCAAATGTTTATTTTGAAATCATTATCAATTTGAATTTAAACGTTTAAATCAAACAATTGCAAAACGTCTGAGAATTGTGTTTCATTTCAAATTATAAAGTCATTTTATAACAAAGGTTTGAACTTGTGTTTGTTGGGTAAACATGCGCATGGGCTGGTTTTTATGTGATGCGTAACCCCGGGTCTTCACGTAGCAATATTTATTGCGGCAAACGTCAAATTTCATTGCTCCATAAAATTTGCGACGTATAGACCGCATATTGCCATGAGTGGCAATCCATTGCGCAATGATTGCTCTTCTTATTGCTTGAGCAATTATTGCTTAGCAATATGCTGTCAAATCAGTTGTAATTTATCTGACATTTCATTTCTCTGTACGGTTGTTTTTTGTTTGTGTGTTTATTTATTAAAAAAGCAATCAATAAATATATTATTATATATCAAGGTATATTTACACAAGGTAAACTCGTTGGCCCATATGTTTGTCAGCTGTTTACCCATAGTTGGAACCACAACGTCAAATTGCGTGTATATGAGCCAAAATTTGTACATGTGTGCGTTAAATTGTTTTTGTTTTATATGAAGACAATTTTGACAACATGGTTCCTTTTATAGAGCAAAATGTCTACACTCCCAAATGAGTCTACCTTGTGTAAATATACCTTGATTATATATTATATTTTTTAATAAACGTCAAGATCAACAAAAGCAAACGACGAATTTATTTTTTTGTATATTTTTATTTTTCAATAGAACAATTCAACTTTTTTTTAACGCAAATAAACAAAAAAAGTAATACAAAACACAGCTACGACAATTACAATTAATTATTTTATTAATTTAAAAAAGAAAATTTCACAACCACTTCAAAACACAACATAAAACATTTGTTATAAATATGTACAGCCACAAAACTTTATACGACTACTCGCGGTGAAAATTGCAAATTTATGGCAAAGCAATTTCAAGTGTTCTCCAGCAATAAATTCAGCAATTATTGCTCCATTGTTCTGTCATTGTTCTGCCGACGTTTTTGCTTGCACTTAGCAAAAAATATTGCAACGTGGAGACCCAGCGTAATGCGTGCGCATATTATGCGGATTCTGTCAAAAATAAAACAGTGCTACCAGATCTTAACAAACAAGTTCCCCTGATTGTGAAACCAAAAGAATAACAAGCAGTTGAAAAAACAAGGGAAGTATTAAATGATAAAGTGGACCCAGTAAACTTGAAAATTACGGGAGTCGAAAATAGAAGAAATGGAACGAACGGTGGTTATTCAGAGTGAAAACAAAGAAGAAAATAAAAAATTCGATAGAAAGTGAATTAACTGAAGGACACGAAATTAAGGTGCTAAACCCAGAAGAACTGAGAATGAAAATAACTGACATGACATTTAAATATGAAGATGAAAAAATAAGAAAACAAAATTCCAGTACAAATAATGTTGAATTAAAAATACTAGAAAAATATGAAATAAAAGAAGTAATAAAACAATATATAATGTAAAAATGGCAGTCGATAACGAATCATATGCAAAAATGATAGAGACAAGGAAAGTTTGGATGGGAAAGATGTAGAGTGTTTGATGGAACAGAAGTAACGCAGTGTCTTAAATGTAGAATCATATTGAAAAAAAATTCAAAAACCAAGAAATATGCTTAAGGTGTCATGGTCAACACAAAACAAAAGAGTACAGAAATAAAGAACAAATAATGTAATGTATAAATTGTATAAAAATTAATAATAAACTTGATATGGATTTGGATGAAAGTCATTTCACAAACAATAAGGATTGTCCGGTTTATCGGAAGAAATTAAATGTTAAAATGAGAAGAATTGGTCTAGCCGTTTAACAGTCAAAGGATATACGTGCTTTATATACAAATGTCCAAGGGTTGATTAACAACTTTAATCAGGTGGAAGTTATTGCAGCGACACGAAATCTGGACTTTCTGAAAGACATTTAACAAAAGACGTTGATAAGAATAAAATTATTTTACGATATTACGATCATATTGTGTCGCTTTCTATATTTACAAGGACTGGAGGAGTAATTATATATTTCAAAAAAATTGTGGAATGTACCTAAAATTATTGAAAAGGTAGAAGGTGTGAAATACTGTGTCTTATGGCGTTTTCTTTTTTACAAAAAATGTGACATTTTATTTTAAAAAAATGGTGTCTTTTTCCTAAAAATTTTGCTTCCGAAAAGGATTAGTTTTTTAGAATAAAACAAGCCACCCTTTTCGGGAGCAAAATTTTTAAGAAGCAGACACCAAATTGCATTTTTTTAAAATAAAATGTCACATTTTTTTGTAGAAAAGAAAACACCATTAGTCTGTAGAGTCACATGTGATAAAAAAGAAATGATAATTGCTGCAATATACGTTTCACCTAGTTATGGAGAGTCAGATTTTTGAAGAAGTAATAGAAGATATCTGTGATATCTGACTGGTCAAACAATTCAACTTATAGAAATTTAATTCAAGGCATATTACACGATAACGGTCTCAGACAAATAGTAAAGGAATATACTCGTGTAACAAAAAATTCCAGCACACTAATTGACTATGTTATAACAAATAATTAAAATTAACGTATATTTAAATACAACATACAATCAATACAACGATACAATGGGTTTCGTGAATACGGTAAATATATCATCAAAAAACAGTTATACGAAATAAAACATCAGCAATCTATATGAGTGCGTCGCGACGTCGACATCATACCATTGTTGCCAGTGAAATTTCGAGAAAGATACATACTCGTTTCCAAAAAGATACACTTTTTCTAAATGTATCTTTTTGGAACATAACATAACATAACATTTTTGTTTCATATTTAATGTATATTGTAAAAAAAATGATAGCATATAAATCCATTTTTATATTTATTTATAAAGCAAACTTTAAAATTAATTATATGTAACTATCAGTTTATTTTTCTTTTTAAGCTAATAAAACCTAATAAAGTTGATGTAACTAAAAACAAATTTATTACATTTTACCCGACGTTTCGTCACTTTTTTGGTGACTTTTTCAAGGGTCGTATAAATTATATATTATTTTACATTAAAAACATTAGATTTTTAATAAAATTAAATTGCACAAAAACATTTAACAAAAAACAGTAAAGCACAACTTAAAATTATTATCACTATCTTTGGATGTTATCAAAACAAATTATATCAAAAAGTACATATAAATTTCCAGAAAATAAAAAAGATGTTCATACCTCGATTAAGGCGGGTCGTATGTTAAAACTTTCTTAATGTTTTCTTTTACTATTATTAAAGCTGCTATTGTATTAGTATTGAGTCGGTTCAAGTACAAATTCAAAAGATACGAAAAATTTCAGGACTATACATGGTACCTGAAGCCATCAAAAGATACGAAAAATTTATCTTTCGTATCCTAATGGCATCACTGCATCATACGCATACTCATAAATGACCTCAGTTTGATTTATAATTAAAGAAAATTTTTATAATATTCACATTGATTCAACTCATTCAGCTCATCCATTTACCGTTTTAACACAGCAAATCCAGTGCTGTCAGTGAAATTTCGAGAAAGACATATTTGAGTTTCCAAAAAGATACACTTTTTCCAAAAATGATAAATTTTGAAAAAATTTTAAAATCCATTTTAAACGCTTAACATTTATTAACAAAACACTTTATTTCATAATTTATGAACATTGTAAAGAAAATGATATAATATAAATTAATTTTTATATTTACAGCCTGTTCATTGATTTCGAACGTTAGCTTTCGCATAGAAAAATTTTTTTAAAACAAAAGCAAACTTTAGAATTTTGCTCTGGTTTTACATATACATAATTTTCTATTCGAACATTGACGTTCGAAATCGTTAAACAGGCAGTTATTTAATTCATAAATGTTAGGTATTTATTTAATTTTTAAAAATACAGTAAGGCTCGGTTTTTGAGATCTCGTTTAAACAAGGCTTAGTTAATCTGAAAACAGATTTCTGTCGCCATTACCAAGTCAGTGTACACAATTTTAATAGAGCAGCTTGGTTTGCTTAAAATGTTGGTCTTTAATGAAATATGTAATAAAAAAAAAATTACACTAAGTTTAAACTTAATCCACATCTCAAAAACCCGGCCTAAGCAAATTTTAAATTAATTCTATGTATCCATCTTTGGATGTTGTCAAAACAAATTAATTTTTGTAAAAATTAATATACGAGTTAAAGCGTTTATACCACAGAATACTAACAGAACTGTCAGAAGACGGAAGATTTTGCGTTTTTTTTTGTCTCTTTCAAAGAACGCTGCCCTTTTTGCATTTCTCTTTGCATCATCTTTTATGCCGCAATACAATGAACACAAATTTATTTAGTTGAGATTTATTTCCAAAGCTGTTGTAAAAATTAACTTTAAAGTTAAAAACAACACGAGTAAATAATATTTAAGTAAATAAATAACATTATAAAGCAAAAAAAAATATTAACAAATAAATTACAAAACTATGAAGAGAAAAATGGTAATCAATTCAGCCGACTATTCTATAAAAACTTAAATTTATAACAACAACTGTCATAATCATTTTTGTAATCTACCCTACCAGGAGTGATCACTAAGTTTGTCATTCCATATAAAACACTGAGAAATATTAATTTAAGACACTGAACGATTCTGGTCCCTTCAGAAATTCGAATCACCCATGTCCGCCTGTTAAAATTATGCCTACTGCCGATCGACTCAACAAAGAAAAAATCTAGTTCGCCAGTACACTTGATTAAGTTATAAGTGCTAAAAGTTTACAGCTTGGTCCACGACCGCTATCGTTCCTTCGTATTTTAAGCGACAAACAGCTGATTTGCGTCCCATTAACAATTTTTAGCACCACAAGTCGATTGTCAATGCAAGTGAACGATAACGTAAAAGCTTTCATACAAATTGGCTACTAAGAAACAGTATGCGACCACAAATGTAAAAATCAGTCACTTGTGTTGTAGTTGTCGACAAAGGCATTTTGTTTGAATATTAAACGAAATTTTTCTTAACGCACCAACACTAAATATTATTTATAATTATATTTTTTTTAAAACAACACCACTATGCATATTATTAAATTTTAAACTACATATAATATATACGTAGAAGGCCATACGCACCTCGACCTTAAGTATCCTTTGTGCACCCTGTGTTCCTCATTATGGCAGGTTCAGGATGCGTATAAAGATTATTACCCTATCTGGTGAAAGATCGTTAATTTTAGGCCTACAGTACACGGAATGTAAAAAGTCACATGCGCATGTGGTTCTGACGTAATTTTGACTTCACTACAAATCCAAAATAGCAAGTTCGTGATGTGTGATGACGACAAAATTACGTCAGAACCACATACGAATGTGGCTTTTTACATTCCGTGTACTATAGGCTTTAGTTGGGTTCATTATTTGCCCTTATAAATTTTCGCCTGGGGGAACCCAAGGCGATACATCAGCAGAGCAGATGTTCTGTCGTCAACAACCTCACAAAATCTGCGTATCTTGGTACTAATATTACAAATTATAAACTAATGGTATCTGAGACCACAGTTCCCCGAAAACAGGCCTTCAAGAAGCCTAAGTTGCCCCTTCTCAAGCAGAGGTAGCCTACCTACCCGGCCACAGGACAGGGTCACAAATCGCTTGGACTGTCTTAACCCAGAAATGGACGTCCATGTGTGAAGGAATTCACGTCCTCATTTTGAAGCAATACATTTTTGACACAAAGAGCGTCTTATTTATAAAATACATAACTGAAATTTAGCTCATAGAATAAATTCGAAAAATAAAAAATGTTGAATATAATATAAAGTAACCTGCGAAAGGAAATAATTCCCAGTTTTTATTGGTTATATTTAAGTTTACTGCCTTATAAACCTGCTTCAAAGTGAGGGAATGCCGTGGCACTTGAAATGATATTTTTTTATAAAACTTGTTAAGAGTTCATTCACTGACTTTACTGCATCTCCGTATGTCTTATTGCGTAGCTCATAATTATGCTGTTATTTTTTTAAATGATAATCATATAAATGGACGCCGAGCGCCCCCGTTGCCAAGCAATCAGCGCTTTCGCTGTTCACATGGCTCTCAAGGCTAGGTACTCAACACAAATTGAAATCATTGTGTTTGCCAACATCGTTTGGAATGCAAAACCTGGACTTAACTCTAAAGAAGATTGTGCTCAAAGAGCGGCCTGGCTATCCGAAATAATAAATAATCTCAAGCCCTTTGACCTCCTTCTCAGACATTCCCCAGCGCATTTGAGGATAGCGAAAATCTTTGCCTGAAAAGACTAAGGCTGTTTGCCCATTGGCAAGCCCCTTTGGAATGCCTGCCCCAGTATCACCATTCATCTGTGTCGAACAGTTGGTGAACCAGGCCAGGTTAGCGTACCCGCGCCACCAGGATTGGTCCTTCCATTGGTCGCTATCTGGTATAAGGACATTAAAATTCCTATCCAATAACAGACAAGACATTATGATCATATAATCAACCAAAATAGATGGAACATTCGTAAGAATTTCAAGATTCCGCATGTGACCCACAAAGTCACCTGCCTTGTGAAAGCAATGCGCTGCAGCCTGCTAGCACACTTGCAGGGCTCCTCCTTTTACAATATAGTTTTATAAAAGATTTTTTCCAAAATTCTATTCGATATATTTTTCACTGGTTTGTTTGCTTTTTGTTTCTAACTTTGTTTGAAGCACAGAGTTGTATTTTTAAAAATTAATTTACATGTAAAAAAAAGAGATAACGGTAGAAACGTAAAACCTGCCGACCGACAAGTCGATAGTTAGTGGGGCGCTGATGAAAACGACAATGAGCACAAAGCATACAGTGATAAGGTAAGAAAAATGCCCGAAGCATTTGCGAGGACAGCTTTCGAAGAAAGCGTTTGTTGGTAGTGAAGTGGCAATGTATAAAAGCAGGCCGCTACAATCAACACAAATTGCTTGATCAATCGTGCGATCGTTTACATTTAGTCTTGTAGCACTAGGAATTACACTACAGTAGTTTTGACTTAACTTTTTGTTTAAGTGCACGTTTGATTTAGCTGCACAAAATTGTGCCTTTTGTATACCTGCATTTTTATCAAATTTTTGGGCAGCTTTAAAATATTTTCATGTAAAACATCAAAGTTAGCTGCACACATGAAAAAAATATGGTGGCCATTTTTACATATAAATATCCAATTTTAATAAAATATCAATTTATTAATAAAAAACGTATTTTATTCTTCTTTTTAACACTTTACCTTAGCTGCACTTCTATGCACTTAACCACAATTGTGTACTTGCACATTAAGGCAGATAAATACATTTAAGATAACAGCACTTTTGATTTATCTGCACAAAAAATTGTGCAAAGGAGATTGTGCAGCTAATTCAAAATTACTGTACCATTAGAAATTGACCACTTTCGGAATACTCTTTTTTTAAATGAGTTTTCTAATTCCCGTTGGAGGGTATCAACGATTCAGCACAGCAGATTTCTTAAGTTATTCTAACTTGCTTTTTTTCTTTTTTAAATCATTGAAAATATCAGATTAGTTTGTATGCAAATTATAATCTATATTTCTAATATGAGCACAAAAAAACATTTGTTTGTACGAATGTGTTTCGAATAGAAATGCTTTAAATGGAGCAATTTGAATATTTTAAATCGGGTCAGTTGAGTTCATTTTATGGTTGACAACGAGTTTTTTGAGTGTGTACATGTGATCCAGTTTTCAAAGAAGTTGTAATGCGAAATTTAAGCAAATTTTGGCATATTTTTTTATGTATTTATTTTCTTTTTTTTTTTGCAAATATAATACTTTGTTTATAGTTAATAAATTTGATATAGTGAACTTTATTGAATGCGATTTTATTAATTTTATCTCCTAGAATAAAATACTGTACATCGAAGAAATCTTATAAATAATTTGCAAAAGTGCGAAAATTTTATCAGTCGTCTGCTGTTACTCCTCTTTAGACTACACAAAAAAAAAAAAAATATATATATATAAAAAATAAATTACGGGAATCCAAGTGATTTTCAATAGAAAGATACAAAAAATAATAAATAATAACAAAAAAAAATGCGCCCGAGCCTGCCGTTGCTGATTCTAGCCGCACTGTTTATACAGTCAGCATGTACGTTTTTAAGAAAATTGTTTTTGGACTTACATTTGGTACTTTTATCTTAACATTATTAATTTTTTCCAATACCACTTCAGATGGTCACGATGGAAATAATAGAAATACAGGGAGGAACAGACTTTCTGGGCCACGTAGTCATTTGAACATTGGCCAGCCTTGGTTTTCTGATGCCATTTTGAACAAGTGGAGTAAAGGAGCAACAACAACTACATCAACCGAAAAACCCGTAACGAGCCAACCACAACCAGATATTGCATATCCTACATATCCTACATTAGAACAATCAAAAATACCAGCAACAGCACCAATAGTACCACCTAGCCCACCTGTTCCACCTTCATCTTCAGATGCAGTAAATCCTGTTGTTTACGCTACGAAAGAGGAAGATATAGATAATGAACAATACAAAGAAGACAAAGGCGCTGATGAAGATGATGAATATGAAGAATATATATTTGGTCTTAAGCCTATCACTGCAGAAAATGCGGATAAGGATTTAATTGAATTTAACGATCCTGCACTTTTTAGCCTGGTTTCACGATCTCGTTTATCACGTTGGCGCCGCCGCACAGTGGGAAATTTTACGAGAAGGCGGTCAAAATTCCATAACTTTTGACTGGATCGGTATTTTTTTATGCGATTTTTTTTGCTCGATAGGTGCGATGTTAGGCTTTAATTTGCGCTATAAAACGTAAAATTCGACTGATAGGAGCAAAAGTTATGGGGAGTTCAAAATGCATTTTCATTTTTTTGTTGAGTTTCGGTGTAAAAGTTGAATATTTCAAATATGATTTTTTTATAATTTATCATTATTTCTCTTGAATTTTACAACTGATACTTATTTTTTATTGTCGAACTTAGATCCTGTCAGAAAATGCCAATATTTGGCCCCTGTAAATTTTTTAGTCCCAATATTCACAGGAGCCAAAGGTTGGCGTTTTTGGGAAAGACGAATTGAAAAATGCCCAAATAACATTCTTGGCTATCGATAACATTTAAGGTAATTCAACTTTTATTTTTGGTTTGAGATGTATGTGTATTTTATTTTATTGGTTCGCTTTCGCTGTTCTGTAGCTCGTTTCTGTATTTCTCGCATCGTAAAATTTCTTACATGAAGTGTGAAACAAAAAATTCCATTGTTTCTCGATTTATGAGATAAAAGTGTTTCTGTATTTGAATGCGAAAACAGACACAACAAATTCTGTTTATACTGGAATATTTCCAGTAATTAAGTGTCAAATAAAAGCGAAACGTCAACAAAAGAAATAAATATAATAAAAACAGGGCTGCCAGATTTGACGAGTTATCGTCATCTTGACGATTTTTTGTTCCGATATTAACAAAGTGACGTTTTGATGATTTTTTCTAAAAAAGTGACGAAAGCAAAAACAAAATCAAAAATATTTTATAATTTTGTTGTTACTTTCTATAGAAATTCATCTTGAATTTTTAAATTTCAAACACTTCTATTTTGTGGCGTTGAAAATTGAAAAAAAAATAATATGAATGTCTGTAGAAAGCAACAACAAATTTATAAAATATTTTTGATTTTATTTTTGCTTTTAATGAAATTGTTGGCGTTGCGTTTTACACTATAAGCCCCTTAGTCTTCGAAAAAAGATAATTGTAAATATTTTTATATGTTTGTTTATTAGAAAAAAAGATATCTTTAGAAACAAGGCTGCTTAAATTTTTATACTTATCCCTATTGTGAAAATTGTCTCGAAATTGTTTTTTTTTCCCCTAAAAAATGTATCGGCAAAAGCAAAATTTCGAGGGAAAGTAATGGACCGACTTGGCTTATTTTGAACATTTAATACTTCTTATATACATATACAAAATATGATTGATATTTGATATTCTTATCTTATATGTACACTTTTGTGCCAAAACCATTATTCCGGCAAGAAAGAAATTTGTTTGTCTCCCATTAAAAACTTTTTCAAAATGGATAGCTTCTTTCACTCGTTATTAAGTAGCTTTCTTCTATAAGAACTTCGATAACTACTTTTTTCTGGATGTATTAAGATATAAAAAAATGACTTACTTTTGAATTTGTTCTTTTTGGCACAACCCTTGTAAAATTCATTAGTTTTTCAGTAGAATTGTATGTAGTGCTTTTATGTGTTTCTGATTACTTAACATATTATTTTGTAGGCGAAGATTTTACTGGGTCTTTAACCCGTTTATTTATGAACCGATTTTTTTAATTTTAACTACAAGGTATTCTACTAAGTCTATTTCAGGTAAAAAGAAAAAGATTATAGGAATAGGTAAATTAAAGATTTATATCTCAATTATTAAATACCCATGAACTTTAACTATGTTTTTGTTTGATTATTTTTTAATAAAAGTCGAAACAAATTTGTTTAAAATTGATTTTAAATTGCACGATTTTTAAAACAAAAAAGACGATCTTTTTTATTTTTTTCTTAGGAAATGGAGGATTTTGACACAAATTTATCTGGCAGCACTGATTAAAACCAAAACAAGAAAAGGCTAACAAAAATTTAAACTAACAAAATATAACAATTGTTTTTTGTTTATTTTCATCATATATATTATGCATTTATCATTTATATTCCTTCTATTTTTTTATTTATTAAAAAAAAATAGTATATAAACATATTTTAAATTCAAAATATCTACATTTTGTTTTTCTCGCCACCAATTTCAAATGTGACTTATTTTGACAGTTCTTGAAAAAAACTTTTCGCAAAATATTGTTATAGAAACACTTTTTCTCGCATCCTTCCAATAATTGCTGGAAAATTATTTAAATGACAGATAATTCTCGCAAAAAAAAGATACAGAAACACTTGTGTGAGAAAAACCATTTTTTGTTTCATTTTTCACTGTTTCTGTCCCGATTCACTGGTTTCAGTCGGAAAATTTTACGATGCGAGAAATACAGAAACGGGCTTCTGTATACTGATTTTTTGTCCGTTTTAAATCCAAAAATAGTGCAAATGCTTCTTCTGGAGTAAATTTCATTTCTTCAGTTGGTGTAGGCATACTTTTTAAAATCCTCTTTGTGCGTTTAGGGCTCGCTTCCACTATTTTTTCAATTATTGCAATTTTTGTTTTCTTATTTTGCGTTGGTTGAATTTGATGCAGAAATGAATCCTTTATCATACTATGAGAAATTTCTTTATTGATATTTGCTAGCTTGCGTCTTCGTGATCTTTCACTGCAATTGTCAATTCACTTTTCCAGTTTCCTTAGCAGTTATTGACAGCTTCTTAAAAATCAGATCATTTGTTAGCCATTTTTCGTTGCGTAAGTAAAACGTTTTCTTGTTTCTAGAACATTTAAGGTACCGTTTTCTTAATGTTAATGAAAAATTTTTAATTTTTATCTTAGGAATCTTATGAAAGAATGGATTATTCATTATGTGTAACACAAAATCTTTTTCATCTTTCTGTTGAAAATATATATCTGCGAGAACTTTATAACTGAACTTAGCCATTGTTTAAACAATAATGAAGGTAAAATTATGAATGCATGCACTTTTATACTCTTGATAGAAGTTTTTTTAAATGATCTTTTGTTACTACTTCTTTAAAACATAAAAACCCTTTTTTAAATACAAATTTAATCTTTTATTAGCATTTCTTTGAAACATAAAAAACCCCTGTTTTCACACTTTTTAAAAGGATAACATACCGGCAATAAATTAACAGGTAACATGTAGGTAATTTTCACGTAAAATATAACTGCGTGCTAGTTTTTTGACCATTTACCTGTTCTTCCATTTTTTTAAATTAATTTGCAATTTTCAGTTAATTAAACTATGTAGTTTATGTTGCGGCTATTTACTTATGTTTAACCTTTTAACTTGCTCAGAAATCTAACGTGTTAGTCTATTTATGTCGCCTATTCGTTTTGCAGCATTCGTTCACCCACAAGTAGTTCATAACAATGGCAATACCTTTACCTTCTCCAAATTAATTGATAACCTGACGTGCTAGATAATTTATGTGGCCTGAACTGCTTTATTTGTCGAAAATTCTTTAAGATTCACCTTCTTTAATTTCAGTAATTTTTCCTTGCAGGACTTATTTTTTGAACCGAATATCTTACCTTGGGTCACAGAAATTGCTGTAGTTCGCAAGGCCGTATCCAGATGTGCGTACAATGGGGTATAGAAATGTAGGTTAGATTCTGGACTACAAGAGAGTATAGGTTTTTTTTGACGCATTTTGACGCTCAGGACTTATGCTCTATAAAGTAGGAAATTTCCGGGAAATTTTGACATTAAAAAAAAAAAAAAAATTAAATAGTTCTAGAGGTCGCAGAGTTTAATGCTTTAAACCACGTATAGCTAATAAAATAAACTAATACACAAAACTTATTCTGTCAAAAAATCTTTAAAAACAAAAAAGTTATGAGCATTTCAACTTCAAAAATTGACTCAGAAATTCAAAACTATAACCAAATATTGAGAAAGTCCATTTCGGACCACCCTGTTCTCAATGAAATAGTTGAAATAGGGTTTTAATTTTTTGGCTCCCGAGGTTCACTAGTATTTACTTTCACATGAATAAAAAAATTTTAAAATCGGAGAACAAAAAAAAAAATAATTTTGGCCGCCTTCTCAAAATATGAACCAGTGTGCGCCGTCAACAGCCTATGGCACGTAGAACAAAACGCAGACAAATTGCTAATAAACGTCGCCATGCTATACAACGGCGTCGATTTTAAATGAACATCATCGTAAAATCCATCGTAGGATGAAACGCATAGATTCCCAAAAACCCTGCACTCAATTGAGACGCCACAATCATGTTTAACTGAAAGTCGCATGCATGTCGTAGACTTGTAAAGAAAGTAATACTTTGATATGTTAAAAAATTCCAAACCAAATAACAAGACAATAAACTTTGAGAAAGCTTGTGACATCAAGTTAATATTAGTCTATTAATAGATTACTTGGAATTTAATTTTATCCAAAATTATTGACCCTGAACAATCTTGCGAAAGACAATAACTTGTTTTGGGTTCCTGCCCATGAGGGTAATTTGGACAATGAAAGGGCTGATTGCAAACAGGGCCGTTTTATAGGCCCTGACCCTATAAGGGGATGATACAATCAAGGTCTGAACGTATATTCTTTTACACATGGACGTCCATTTGCGGACTGAGACAGTCTGAGAGATTAGGGACCCTGTCCCGTGGTAAGGCAATAAGGCTACTTCTTTTTGGAAAGGGAGAACTTATGTTTTTTACTGACCTATTTACAGGGCACTGTGGTCTTAGACACCACTAGTTTGTAATGGGTAATATCAATAGCAGTAGTGCGATTCACTTACTTTTATGACGATAATCGTATCGTTTAAATAAATAAAACTAAAATTTATCGAATGTGCTATTTAGTAAAACTGTTAACGATATTCGCTGTCTTTTGAAGTCAGTTGTTACTTTTAGCAGGTATTTTCATTATTTTAGCGACAATAATTTACGTTGTGTTTATTTAATCGATAAAGTGTATTTTATGTTTGAAAAAGCATACATACATACAAACATATCGAGCCATAGCCACAAAAAAGCTTAAGCGACAAAAACTAAATGTGACAGTTGTTTTTATTTTATAGAAATTTTGTATGAAAATTTTCGCTTGAGATAAAATTGTTTCTGCTATAAAATCGTACCTTATGTGAACAGGATATTTTAGGAGATGATGCATGTGTTGCCAGTTAATATCCTAGTTTCTATTTATTAAAAAAAAAAAACGAAAATGGAAAATGATGTCGCTTAAGCTTTTTTGCGGCAAGGGCTCGATATATGTATGAACAGAAACAAAATTCTAAATTCAAAATTTACAAAAAAAGCAAATTAAGAATAAATACAAAATTCTATATGTATAATTAAAAAAAAACAAGTAAGAGTGCTATATTCGGCTGTGCCGAATCTTATATACCCTTCACCATTTTGCGAGCAGAATACAGAGCAACTAGACAAAAACAAAATAATTTTTACATATACATACATATTAACAATACTAAAAACTTCATTATAAATTACATTTAAAAAGCGAAAACTGGTAAATATTTTTAAAATCGTTTTGAACATAAAAATTAAAAAAAAATTTTGTTTTTGAAAAACCAAGATTCGGACCATTGGACTCACGGTTTCTAAGCTAAACAAACCTCCTAGACAATTGAACCATGAAGGAACGCTGTTTGAATATCATTAAAATGAAATATGGCCCGTTTTATTGTTCACAACTTAACTCATTTGATGTGTAATTACTTTTGATGTTTTTGTTCACAACAATATAGCAAAGTTATAAACCATAATACAAAAATTACAAATCAACTTATTTGAGTTGTGAGCCATTATAGGGGCCTATATTCACCAAAATGGTTTGTACCAGGTATGTGTGTTTGTTTGGTTTCTTTTTGTATAGGCACTGTTGTCATACCGTAGATTTATCTTTTTGGCGAGTTTTTAAGTAGCAAAAAGAAACAAAAATTCCTAGTTTCTATTTGTTAAAATTATTTCGTTAAAGGCCAGCTTACACGGTAATACAATGTATTACGACTTTGTAGAATCAAAATATTATGAAATTCTCTCCGTGTTTAAAAGAAAAAAATAAAAATCTTTTGTAAGTATAATTCATGTTTACACGGATGGTATAAGTAAAATCAAAAATAATAACAAAAAAACAGATGGTTGCAGTTTTAAATTTTTAAAAAACAACATGAAAATTTCCTGAGTTGATTTTAGTTGTTTTTGTAATTGTATAAAAATACTCCGTTAAAATACACCTCTGGTGTGATGAGAATACATAAGTTTCTAAAATGGTTTAGAAAAAAAGCATTTACCGACCGCTTGTCAGATTTTGTATCCGTATTCTCTCTTACTCAATACATTTTGCTTTTACATGATAAGATTTTTCTCATTCTACATAATTATTCGACAAGTCGTAATACAAAATATTACCGTGTAAACTGGCCTTAAATGGATGAAATAATAAAGAAGGGTGATAACGATAATCATATTTGGCATTATGTTGGTATATGAAAACAAATGTAAACGGGGGGGGGGAGGAAGATGGACATCGTTAAATCAACTTCTCTCCTCATAAGGACCCAGAATATGTATACTTTATAGGGTCTAAGATCTATATCGTAGAAATTACAAACCGAATGACAAACTTATATATACCCTATTCCACCTGTGGTGAAGGGTATAATAAATACAAAAAAACCGCCAATTAACCCTTCGTCTTACTTATGACTCTAGCCAGACCTTTTTGAATGCATTTTGAATAAAAAACATGGTGTTACAGGGTTAAGAACAATTTCATTTGTTTTTATTTTATACTCTTTTGTGCTTTTCATTTTGTAGACAGAGATGTTACAAAAATACAGCTGTATACGTTCGTTAAAAAAATGACCGAATCACACTATCGTTACTGCAAGCGAAAATACCTATGTCGACAAATATTGCGATTGTTGGTTCGTTAAAAGTTAGTGAATCGCACCACAAGCGGTGTAGATTTTGTAAGGTTGATAAGGAAACGTCAGAATATCTGTTATGCTGCCGTCCCGTCCTGGGGACTATCAGGCAGACATTTTGTTGTTGGGGGGGGGGACTATTAAGCCTAAGTGAAATTTATAAAATTTCCTCGGGCAGGTCTATTGGCTTCAAACTTGACTTGGGGAGCTATACAGGCTGCACAAAAGTCCCTCTGGGTTGCGGTGCTTATTATATATAAAGCGTGATTCATTTCGAGGTTCCCTACTTTTGTAAAGAAAAAAAAAACACAGACAATTCAAATTTAATGGGAATTGTTTATAATCATTTGAAAGAACATTCTTTGGCATTTATTTTTTGAAGATTATGTCTATCAAATGTTGGCCGTTGCTACGTCGCAGATGGTCCATCCGTCGAGTCTAATTTTCGATGACTTGTTCGAGCATTTCGACTGGTAACTGGCGAGTAACACGCGTGATATTTTCCTCGACGGCCTGAATCGAAGCGGGTTTGCCCGCATAAACTTTAGACTTTACATATCCCCACAGGAAAAAGTCTAACGGTGTGATATCACACGATCTTGGTGGCAAATCGACCGGCCCAAAACGTGAAATTATGTGCTCACCGAAGTGTTCTCTCAATAAATCCATTGATTGATGCGATGTGTGGGAAGTATCGCCGTCTTGCTGAAACCAAATGTCGCCGAGATCACGTTACGTTCGCACCGGCATCATTTTTAAAAAAATATGGACCGATCATTACACGGGCCATAAGCCACACCAAACCGTTGTTTTTTCTGGATGAAGTGGCAGTTCTTGAATCTCTTCAGGTTGCTCTTCGTCCCAAATGCGGCAATTTTGTTTGTTTACATACCCATTGAGCCAGAAATGGGCCTCATCGCTGAACAAAATTTGCCTCGAAAACGTCGGATCTTCTTGGAACTTTTCAAGAGCCCATTATGAAATGCCAGACAATACTTAACAAAAATTGCATGACAACACTCACACGTGATCTGTGAAAAAAAGCTATTGAAAAAAGTATCACTACTTGAATCACCCGCTATATATATATAAGTTCCCGTAGTTCCTATAAGGAGCATAGGGCCATAAATTGCGCTTATTACCTTCTGCATAAAAAAGCTAACAAGATAACTTCAATATAATCGATTTAAAACGGGTTTTAACATGTGTGGTACAGGTTAAACGAAACTTGTGACACACACTCTACTTACCCTGTACAGAAGGTTCAAAGGGACATAGAAGTTTGTTATTTCGTTTGTAATTACTAAAATATTTATCTAAGCCTTTATAAATTATATATACACTGGGTCCTGAAGATTAGCAAAGTTGATTTAACGATGACCTTATGTCCGTGTGTATGTTGAAATGGGTTTTCCGAATACCCCAGAATTGTTAAAAGCTAGTTTGTTATATTTTTATATCACATATACTCCGGTTAAGTCTGCTATTGAAATTCAGCCAGATCGGTCCATAAATGATGAACAAAAAAAACACGACTGCCTCAAAATTTTCTCATAAATCCCATATATGTGGAGAACGGCCAAAATTTTCAAAATAGGTACAAGCATCTCGGTTATCAATACGAGGCAAAAAAATACAACATGTGCAAATAAAAAATAAAAGAAAACAGTTTTTGTAGGACTCTACCTTTATGGGCCTTCTGCTGCTTTAGGTGTGTCATAATTAAGGCGATTATTTGCTTAATTTTGTCATATTTTTCCGCGCTTATTTCTTGTTGTCAACTCTTAAAGTTTTTAACTTACAACACACAAGTTCGCTGTAGAGTTTTTTAAACTTGAGCAAATTTTAAACTCGGTTCTATTTTTAACTTAGTTCACTGCATAAATAGCAAAAACACCGCTATACCGTACGCAAATGCACTGTACAGTGCCAGACTTGAGCACTGAACTTGTGTAGTGTACGGCCGGCCGGCATTAGTAAGACATTTATGATTGTTTTAACTTTTTGTTTGAAAAATCGCAAAAAAAAAACTGAGAGCGAGCCTATAAGTTTGTAACTTTTTGAGGCTACTGTGAATATTGTGCTTGACAAAATTTTGAAATGTAATCGGAACTGAAAAATTTGTATTGTGGTTATTTTATTGAACTGTTTATGGTTTTTAATCCAAATTTTCATATTTAATTCAGGCTAAAGTTCATTGAATTTAATTTTCATCAAATTTAATTTTTGACTGAGCAAGCCCAAACCCGACAAACCCCTCTGAAGAGATTGTGTGGCTACAATTGAAAAATTGCCCTGACATCAACCTGTCCGTGAAAACCTGGGTTCGATTCCCAGCTCAGCCAAGAATGAAAAGTCATCAATTAATTTTAATTCATTTCATGTTGTAAAATTCCTTTCTTCATAAAAATAATTTAATGCAAATTAAATTCAATGAACTTTAGCCTGATTAAAATATCAAGATTTGGATTAGGAACTAAAAAATATTATTATTATGTTGCTCATTAAAAACAATCCGATTTTTAAGTTTTGGAGACGAATTTAAAAGAAGTTGAATGTCTTGTTTAATTTAGTAAAAAAATAAACTGATAAAAGAAAACACATAATCATAAATTTATTTTAAAATACGTTTTGGAAAAAAAACTATTTTTTGTAAACGAGAAACACAAATTGTTTATTTTTTTCTTGTATAGACATATTTTGGAATTTATGCAAATTAGTTTCTATTTTATTAATACAAATAAACATATCGTACACTAAATCATAAACAGGCACAGCTCAGAATTCTAAAATTTTATGGAGGGGCAGAACACTGGCTTCAAAAACATGGTCGTAGTCTTTTAATCAAATCGAGTTTCACAAATGTTAAAGAAGAAGTATTAAAGTAGACACTGATGTAAAACGAAATTTTCGTGGACGCTTTAGAGTTGATTTGTAAACTTGCTTATGAAAACAATCGACTTTAATAAATTTGTGTTTGATAAGTTGTGCTGGTGTATGATTTAGTGTGCGATACGTATATCATATTATAAATCTAAATACATTAATTCTAATTTATAGAATTAAATGAATCGTAAAAACTATTTAAAAAAGTTTTAAAAATTATGTCTGAGTTGTATTTTGAATTATACCCTACACCAAGAGTTGTGAATGGTGTTATTCTTTTTCGTCATTCCGTAAAAAACTTTTTAAAAATTTATCTGTCATCATTTATCTGCGATTAGGTCATGTCCGTCTGTTAAAATAACGCACAATTCTGAACAATTGAACAGCAAGCAGCAATTTTGGTTTCGAATTGATGCCAGTTCTCCTAGGAAAATCGCTTTAAGATGAAAAGAGATATGGAACCAAATGGAGACCAACCTAATCCAAGTCCTTATAAAGTTCAAACATATTTTTTGGTCTCTGTTAATGCTTTTCCGATGAAGCAATGTCCTGTCTGTTGAAATAACGCACACTTGCAAACAATCCAACAGAGAAAAAAAAAACAATTTAAATGTCGAATTGTTTCTTTTTCTCCAATGCACAACCGATCCACTAAAGAGACCGCTACATCCCATAAACACTTATTTAATGTTTTAATTCGACAAAGAACCCAAACTAACATAAAATTGGTGACGTAAAGGACCGATTATTAGTAAATTTGGCACACAAGCATGTCTCGCCAATAAATTCCGAGAAGATCGATCTACATATATGTCTCACATAACACTTTAATACAAGATTGGCAACCTAAACGAGTTTCGGTATCGGTATTTTAATTATATCGATATCGATATAGTGGTACAGAAACTTTTATAATAGGCTTTTTAACAGGGCTGTGGAGTCGGAGTTGAAGTTTTTGTGCCGGAGTCGGAGTCGTAGTACACACAAAAACTCGCGACTCAGACTCCAAAGTTTTTCGGCATAAAAAATTTTTAAAAAATTTTCCAAAATAAAAATTATTCGAAATTGACGATGCAATATTTCAAACATCGATTTGAAATTTTTAAGAAACATTTTTATGCTATTTTTAAACAAATGCATTAATGCTATATGGCTGTACCACATGGAGCTTTACAAAACTTTCACTCAAAAATATACAAACATTTATTAATCGATGTCTGAGAAAGATCCTTCATATATATTGGCCGAATTGGTTCTCAAATGAAGCGTTGTGGCAAAGTGCAAATTGCTGCCCAGTCGAGTTGGATATACGTAGACGCAAATGGACATGGATCGGTCATATTCTCAGAAGACCACCAACTGAAATTGCTAGAGCAGCTCTTGAGTGGAACCCCCAAGGACAACGACGACAAGGAAGACCACGAAATACATGGATACGCTGCACCAAAAAGGAATATGAATCAGCACGTACAACCTGGAATCAGGTTAAATCACTGGCCGTAGACAGACGGAAATGGAGAGAATTCGTTAACGCCCTATGTTCTTCGTGAACTTTTTATTTTAGTATAATGTAGAATATTCTTTTTTTTAAATTTTACTGCGTATATTTAAACAAGTTAGAGTGCTATATTCGGATGTTCCGAATCTTTGACACCCTTCACCGACAGTTAGAATATACGAGAGCTATAAATTATTAAATAATCTTTATAAAACGGACGTCAGTATAAAAATTGCTTCCGGTTCAAACCAATTCAAGTTTTTTTAAATACATAATTTAAAATTTGCAACATGTTATTAAATGGTCTTGTATTTTCTCTGTTCTTTATTATTTTAATTGTGTTAACTTCTTCGTAAAGATCCCAAATTTTTTTTAGATTCTGAAATATGTTTAGCACTAAATTCATATAAGTTGTCTGAAGTTAATGTAATAAATCTTGGAGTTTATTCTTTAAAGTTATGGTGCACTTTTTAATGGTCTGTTAAAAAAGTTCGATTTCGATAGCGACTTTCTTAAACACGTCATAGATCTTGCTCCTTTTTATGTAATAAGAGGTCACCAATTGAGTATTTCTCAATTATGTGCTATTTTGGCAAATTTAGTCGATTTGAGTGATACTGAAGAAGTTAATAATGAATAGCAAAATATTGAAAATTTTCGCGAGGGCGTATTCAATATAAAAACATTTTTAGAATTAATTTTTATATATTTTTAAATAAAATGAATTCTATATACTTTTTTCATTAAATTATTTAACAGTAATATAAAAAGCCTTACAACATGTTTTTTTTTTTTTCTTTTAAAAATGTTCGCACTTTTGCAAAAACAAAGTTTTTTTTCAGAAATAAGAGGTTTTTTTAAAAAAATAAATTATGGACCGATTATCGCGAAATCCTGTATAGTGATTTCCGTTATTACAAATCTAAATGGAACAAACTTCAATACAGTAGTGAAATTTGTTTTAGCGCTTAAAGTGCTTTTCAGAAAGCTGCTTGATATGGGAACTTAGGTAAATATGAACCGATAATTATCGATTATAATCAGAGAACTCCATGGTATTATTTCTAGCCATATGAACCAAAATTGGACCAAATTTTACAATATCTATAGCTTCTACGGTTTTAGGTGTATTTAAATAATTTCCTAAGTGAGCATTATATGGGGCATTCTATAGAAAACTATGGACCGATCTTCTAGAAATTTTATAGCGTGATAGTGCCGAATTGCATTACAATATCATTAGTTATTACGTTTTTAACAAACTAAACTGTTTTCCGAGGGTAGGCTTTATATGGGGCCTAGGGTAAATTATGGACCGATCTTCACGAAATTTTGCAGTGTTATAAAACTTTGACGTACCAAATTTTATTATGATAGCGATATTTATTACGTTTTTATGCGTACTTAACTGTTTTCCGAGAGTAGGCTTTATATGGGGCCTATGGTAACTTATGGACCAATCTTTGCGAAAGCACATTTAAATATGAAAGCAATATTTATCACGGTTTTAGAAGCACATTATGGCACCTTTTACGTAAGTTTTTGTAACAAAATTGTTAATTTTTAAGGGTGGTGGTTCTACATTTTGATTGATAACTATGATCATACTGATCGGATTTTGCTGGATTTCACTTCCAAACTGCTTAGGATAACTAGAAGCAATTTGACACCAAGATTGATATTTTGTTTTAAGTTTTTCGAAAGTGAGCGTATTTTGAACAGATGGACAGCAGACAGAGAGACAAACATGGCTAAATCGACTTAAGATACGGTCACACTTATTAAATATTTGATCAAACAATCGTTACCCCTACTTTTGTTAATAGTTAGTGAGATTTAAAATGGTCTTAATATTAGAAAATAAACTAATTATACTACTAGACATAGCAAAAAACAGTTTTTTGTAGGATGTGGTATTTTAATCAAAATAAATATTGATATTAAGCGAAATGATTTTTTAGTTTGGTTGTTGGTCCCGTTTTGTTCGTCAAATATTTGATAAGTCTGACCGTAGCTTTAGAATTACTCAAGAAACCAGGGGTATTAGATGCATAATAAAATGGAATGAAGAACATTATGTTTGCAAATGTTTTCGTAACAGCAATAAGTCCAATTAAGAAAACTTAAATTATGCTTGTATAGTTATTATTAATTTTATATTAAACTTTTTGTTTGTTTAAAAATCAACAATACGCATGGATTGATTTTTCTTGTGACTGTAACAATTCAAAAATTATTATAGTACATAACTTTTTTTAAGTATAAAAATAAATGAATTAAACAAAACATTATTTTTTTAATGTTTATCATATACATATGCACGCTAAGCGTATTAAATAAAAATATTTTGAGTTGAATGAATTCACATATGTATATGTATGTATGTACCTATTTTATTAAAAATTATTTTACTGCCATATTCATAAAAATACAATAATTTTGCTTAAAAATGTATTTTAAACAAAAATTGCTAATCAAATTTTTCCTTAAAACACATTTAAAATTTAAATAAATGGTATATGAATACTACTCTTATGTGCTGTTTCCAAATGACAGGCGATGGACTGAGTGCTTTTTATATAAATTTTACTACATAATCAATTGCCTGTCATTTGGAAACAGCACATTAATGTTTGCGTACGGTAATTTCTTCTCAAAAACGGTAATTTTTAGAAGGCCGTACGGTAATGAAAAAATAAAAGTTAACATCATTGAGTCTCATATAAATTTAGCATCAAGATTATAGTAGGAGTCGGAGTCGGAGTCGTGAGTCGGAGTCGCACTTAAAAAATTTCAGCGTTTGGAGTCTTGAGTCGGAGTCGCACTTAAAAAATTTCAGCGTTTGGAGTCGGAGTCGGAGTTAGTACTTTTTTCGGACGACTCCACAGCCCTGCTTTTTACACTGATCAACCTCTAACATCTACCATCAAAGATGTGGAAAATGTGAAACACTCGTTTACATTGCTCACATCTAACATGTACCATCACACAAAAATGTCACCATTTTTGAAATAAAAATGTTTTTAAAATAAAAAAAGGTTTTTTTATACAAAAGTGCCAAAATTTAAAAAGAAAACACAAAAATGTATTTGAAGTTTAAGTTGTTTAAAAGTATAAAAAATACTTACAAAAAAACTTTGCAATAAAAGAGAAAACTTGACAAATGGCAACGCTGCTTTCAAAACAAACTTCTTTTTGTCAGTGATGCCACAGTAATTATATAACTTTTTGCCACTTTTCTAGTTAGTGATGACACTAAAATAATCGAAAGATGTAGAATGGAATAAAATGAGATAGGAACATCTTTTAAAGATATTGGTTTTTAGCCCTATGTATTTCTTATGGAAGGATGTTAACATCTTCGTAAATGGTGGCAAGTTGATGGTAGATGTTAGATGTTGATCAGTGTAAAAAGGCTATAACGGTATAGGTACAGTTTTATATCGCTTTAATAATTTAATTAAGCAAACCAAACAACTTAGATGACACATTGGGCACGTTCGTAAGACGTAAGAGAGTTTTGTCATTAAAATTCTTATGCAACACCGCTTTATTTTGTTGTGTAAATTTTAAAATTAAATATGGATAAAACGTTGGCAGACTATCATGCCGATTCTTAAGGCCATGTCAGATAAAACTTTTGCTTCGCGTTGCGTTAGAGATTCGCCTCGACATCTTAGATGAAATATTCGTACTTATACGAAACATGTCACATAAAGTACTTTTAACGCAGAGCGAAGCAAAAGTTAGGCAACTTTCATCTTTTTGCGCGCATTAACAATCTTCTAGTATAATTTTTTTTGTTTGTTTTTTTTTTAAATCTTATGCTAAGTTCACACTTAGGTTTTTAAACGCGTTTAAGCAAAATGTTGATTTAGCTAATCAAAGCCGTTCACATTACATTTGAGATGATTAAGATGACAGATGATTAAGAAAAAACCACAACAAACAAATTTATATTTCTTTAAAGTATTAAAAATGGATAAAAACACTTTTATAAAGTTATCAGAAGATTATTATAATCATTTTAATGATGAAATTGTGAAAATTTATGAATTATTTAAGGAAAAAAATAAAAACATTAAGCAGAAATCTTGGCCGGTTGTATACGATCATGATGGCGATTCTACATTTGAGGTATGTTCAGTGGATTCTATGTGATTTATGAAGTGATTTAGTTGTTATCATGTCAATTTGAAGTGATTTTACAAATTTAATATCTCCAGAATAGTATTTTAAAGGCAAATGTTATTGGATAAAGTGAGCAAGGGACCTAGTATTGGATTGCTGCGGAATTGTTTTATACATTTTACAGAAAGTTTAATGAAGAAAACTTTATTCCTAGAAGAATCTAGTAATCCTAGCAAGCGCTAGTCGATCACTAGTATTCATAAAATATAAAGTTATAAATTTGTATACCCTTCACCACAGGTGATGTATAGGGTATACATATATAAGTTTATCATTCCGTTTGTAATTTCTATAATATTGATGTTAGACCCTATAAAGTATATATATTCTGGGTCTTTATGAGGAGCGAAGTTGATTTAACGATGTCCGTCTGTCCGTTGAAATGGATTTTCCGAAGACCCAATATATGATGGGGGCCAGGTTATTATACATTTATGTCACATATGGAATTGTTTGCTATTGAAATTCAGCGAGATCGGTCCACAAATGGCTGAGATATGAGTAAAAAACCACGACTGCCTCAAATTTTTTCCTTTAAAGGTCCAATTAGACGTGACATTACCATACCAACACTGTATTACCAAAACGACATAAACATACCATACAAACCAATTCAATTTTTGTTTCTACGGTCATACAGTGGCTATGGTAATACAGTGTTGGTTTTGTGGTTTTTTGTTGTTTTTTTTATACCCTTCACTACAAGTGGTGGATTTTATTGGTAATGTGTTTAATTTTACGCATCCACATACACATTAATGCATGTTTATGATATGCCGCTCAAATAAAGAAACAAACTTATAGACTCAACATATTTTAATTTAACGCTTCTTCAGTAAAAGCATTCGTATTGTTAAGTTCTCTCCTGGGACTGATGATATTGGCAGTTCGAATCCCAAAAAGATTTTTTTTTCATTTTTTTTTTATTTAATTTTTTATGTTCTAAAAAACGATTTTAAGATTATAAAACGAACTTCAAACATCAACTTTGGCAAAAGAGAAAACGGGCTTAGGTACATATATAAATTTTTTTGTTTTTTTATATTCTTCGGCATGGCGAAATGAAAAGTTGGCGTGGCTCAATTAATATTTATTTATTCCTATCTAAAGAACGTTATTTATGTATATAACTTTTTGTTCTTATCTCATCATGGTGAAGGGTATATAAGATTCGGCATTGCCGATTATAGCACTCTTACTTGTTATAAGTGCAACTGTTACTTTAATCTCAAGAATTACTGATAGACTATAATGTGGTTTTACATTTTTTATTTTTTTGTGTAAGTAACAGTTTTAAAACTGCGTAATACCTTAATAAAATAAAGAAAATTTTTTGTTTATATCAGGTTAACTAGAGTTACTTTCTTCTCTCGATAATTGGCAGTAAACATTTTTGCGAAAGTTTTCATAAAAATTTTTCTTAAAATGCATTTTAAATCCATTTTAATTTTTTATTAATACGGCAGTTAAGGTACATGACTTTAAAATGCGAAATCGGTCGGATATTCCAATTTTATAAGATTTTAAAAGATGCCTTAAATTTTTTTTTGTTTTTTCATTTCATAAAGTCGACTTATGTTTTTAAAGAAATTTTGACGGTTTTAATGCTCCGCAATAAAAATGATTTTCTTTTTTATGAAAAACAGTTTTATGCTGGGAAAAACTCTTCGATTTTATGCATAAAAATAAACAACAACAAATTTTATTGTAATTGTAGATAAATATAAATTTAAATTATTACCATCACTATGCACTCACATTGATGTTTTTATGCATGTGTATAAGCACTTACACTTAAACATGAAGATAACTATTATATATTGTATACCCTGCATGTCGTGGAAGTTACATGGAATAACGTAAAAAAGCAGCAGTAATCAGGGCCTAGCCTGTTCCGTTATTTTGTTGCTAGTCTATCAGTGCGGGGGTTGCGGTTTTGTTTCCCGCCACAGACTCTGGTCTCTTTCACTATTATGGGCTGAACATTGTGATATTAATTTAAAATATATCTTGTATTTTAAACATCTAATAAATAAATTAAAATAAATTAAATACATCACGATGTCAATGAAGTTGCTAATGGCAAAAATACATATTTCGGTTAAAAACTTCATGTTTAAATTGAAATATATACAATTATATTGAAATACACTACGTGTTCGCATGGGACCAGACATTTTTAATGAACTATAGGTATTTTTGCTTAAACGAGATCTCGTTTTAACGAGGTTAACATAAGAAAAATACAAATTTTCGGGGTGTTTTTATTTTTTACTAGTACGATGATCATTTGTAAATCTAATAACATACTGGGAACAAGACAAGATAATAAAAATAGAAACAAAATCCTTAAAAAAGTTAACGGTAAAACTAGCTTTACTTCAAATTTTGACGATGTTAAAACATACATGCAAACAAATTAAATTATAATTATTTTACAGTTGATTTTTACACAGAAAAAAAAAATAAAAGTTGATTTCAATTAAACAAATTTATGATATTCATTTAAAAACTAATTAAATTTGCACCAGTCAACAAATTAGTAGCACTATTAAACGTTAAATTCACTAAGTAAATTTTTTAATAAAAACTGATTTTATTTTTGATTTAAGCTTTAATTGGTGAACAATTTTGGAGAATTTTTCTGTGTACGTTTCATTTCGAATTAAAAGAGGTAGGAATAAGCCAATTATGCTTTATAAGAGGTTAAATAGATTTTGTTTCGAAAAAAATTTAAACTTCTTCGATTTTTTCAAGAGACCAAGAGCTTGTTACGAGCAATTGAGATTTTCGGTTTTACGGGGTATGAATTATCGATATTCTACTGTAGTATAGTTCTGAATGGAACGACTAAAAGTCGCCCTTTGTTCTTGAGTGCATGTGACTGAATTAATTGATTGCTACTTTACGAATTGCTGGGTTTCTCCATTATATATCATCTGAATACATGCGTTTTTTTCTGTTGACTATGGATGTATTTACATTATTGCCAATCCTGTCACATTGCTTTCCCAGCGGGAAAACCCAGAAGACCTTCTTACTTCAGGCCTTTTTAAAGGCCTGCTTTAATAATTTTTTGATTCAATTACTATTCTTATCTAACTGCTAAAGAAGGCCTCGGATCTTTCGTTTAAAAGATAAGATACACCTTCCACACTCGCTTCTATGAGAAGGGAGTAGAGAAGGAATAACATTTTTGTATTGTTTTTTTTTTGCACAAGCAAAAGAAAAATAAATTTTTTTTGGTCCCGTTACCATTCTTATGTATCTGCTAAAGAAGCGAGAGCGGAAGGCCTACTCCGCATGTATCTGCTAAAGAAGCGAGAGCAGAAGGCCTACTCCGCAATGACAACGTGTGTAAAAAAGATATTAGTATGGAATGGAGCAAGAAGGCCTTGTACATGAAGGGATACAGAGGCCTTCTAGAAGGCCTCCGTACTACTTCTATTTCCCGCTGGGGTGTTTACTTGCTGTGTGTGTGTGAGAGAGCGTTAGTGTGCGTGTTTGTATTTTTATGAACATCCCCAGCGGGGGAAAAAAAGGTGTACGGAGGCCTTCTAGAAGGCCTCTGTACCCCTTCTTTAAGATGTACAAGGCCTTCTTGCTCCATTCCATACTCATATCTTTTCTGCACACGTTGTCATTGAGGAGTAGGCCTTCAGCTCTTGCTTCTTTAGCAGGTACATAAGAATAATAACGGGACCAAAAAAAAATTAACTTTGCTTTTGCTTGTGCCAAAAAACAATAAAAAAAAATGTTACTCCTTTTTTAAGCAGGCCTTTAAAAAGGCCTGAATTAAGAAGGTCTTCTGAGTTTTCCCGCTGGGTCTCTACTGTATTGATACTTTTGCACACTTTTCCAAGCACATTTCAGTTCAATGTCGCTGTTCATATAATATATTTTGTGTTTATTTATTTTATTTTTTTGTGCTTTTTACGGATGCCATAAATTGATTCAACCAGCAATCGACAACATATTCCATGTGGAAAATTGAAATAGATAAATATTATTTTATTTATTTTATTTTTGGTTATGATATTCTTGCTTGTACTCTTCATTTGTCACTGCTTTTCGTTGTGCTATTTTAATGATTATTGACCTTATTTCTAAATGTAATTTGTAGTGATAAAATGTTGGGAATTTAATAGTTAGTTTTTGGTTTTTGATGTTTCCGGTTTAAAGAGTTTTTTTAAATCGTTTTTATTTATTTTGCTTTTGTTACTCTAAAATATTGGATAGAAACTGTTTAAGAACTTAAATTATTTAATTGATTTTGAAAAATGAATTCTTTAAATCTCAATCGTTCTTTAAAGTTTGAAGTGAAAATTCTTAAGATAACGGGAACTTTTAAACTTTTATTGATTATTAAAAATTAAGAAAAAATCTGGAAATTAATAAGAATTTGAAAACTGTTAGGCCTTATACTTTCTTAAATTCTAATCTGTCTTACAGCAATTCTCCATTTGTCTCTAAGTTAATGTACAATTCAACCGATCAAAAATAAGGCCAAAGTCGTAAAAAAGTCAGTCACAGCAATAAGAAAATTTAAAAATGTCTACGAACATAATCATCTTATATTGAATTTTGATAAAATGTCAAATGTGCAAAAATTAATACGCAAATACTTATCTGATTTATATAAGCAATAAAAAAGTTGTTTGCCCAAATCCTTAAAACCCAGCAAAAACTTCTCTTACCAAGTAAGGTGTCAGGTAATGGGAAATTTCTTAAAACACTGCATACAGTTGCAATAACTCGATATTGTATTCTTTGGTACTGTATTTCTTTTTAGATAATCTGTTTTGTTATTACAAACATACCGGTAAAGAAATATCAATTTGGCAAAGCTGTGATTTAAGATCAGACACCCACACGTAACGTATATAGTTGAATATTATTGACTACTTCACGTCCGTATTATTTAACTAGCCGTCGTTAAATAAGTTTTACATTAAAGCACAAATCCTTGTTTATGCTCAAAAAAATTAATTTCTCCCCAGTTGAGTTTTGAACTTAGTTTTGCGCACATCCAGCGAAACTATAAGGAATGGTAAGAGAAAAGTTATTAAAATTTTGTACCCATAGCTGGCTTATCAATACAAAAAAAAATAAGCTGGATTGGAGAATGGTCGTGGCACCTCCCATACAAAGCCATAGATTTATGTATATCTAGAGAACGGCAAGAGATACAACCAGGATGTAAAGATACGCCTTTTTGCCGAAACGATACGGGTACCGATACTCAAATGAAAATAACGGCGATACCGATACGAATATCGAATTTAAATATAAACAAAACTCAAGAAAAGTAATTTTTTACCATACAAAATTTCTGTGTGAGAGATCATTAATATTTAAAATTGTTTTAAATACGATATTAAAAACAACGAATAAAATTGGAATTCACGATAAGATAAAATTACCAAAAATTAAATTAATGAAAAAAGTGAAAGAGATTATTATTTAAAATTAATATTCATGTATGGGATGAAAAATGATTTAAAATCGATAATGTCGTTTTACAGTATCTTTTAAAATTGATTTATATCCTATTTTTTTCTGTATATTCTTTAAATTTTAGTTGAGAAAAAGGTAATTGAGCTGTGTTTTGAACAAAAGAGTATAATTCAAAAATGCATTTAAAATCGCTCGAAATTTATCATACTGCTACGGAAGTGCTTACGGAAGACATGAATTTTATATGGCAAGTTCTCACTTTGAAGCAATGCCGACATATAGTCAAATTCGAAGTATCGCCGATATATTGAACTAACAATAACCTTTACAACTTTTTCAAGAGCAACATATCATGATTGAAAAACAATTATATTAGTGGTTAACATAATTATGTTATTAGTAACCATAATCTAAGGCTAAGGACTAATTTAACCATTATATGGGTTCCGGTGACAATTATAGGATTAAATTAACTAATATGTTTTAAAATTGGTCGATAAAAATAATTTTGTTGGAATTGTCCATATCGAAAAGTGTGTTTTCTCTGCGTATAGAAAAAAGGAATGCAACTTTGAATTGTGACATTATTTTAATGAACAAACTTTCCAGTTCTTTCTTATATTTTAAGCGCGTGTTCTACTGTTTTTCTTGAATTTATCGAAAGAGTTTCTGCAGCACACCAAATGTTTACTTAAACTGAGTCATACTACACTATCAACTAATTCTATGGCACACAGTGGAGGATAAAAAAAGAAAAATAAATTTGTAGTTTTAAAACGATTTGCCTGATTTTGATGCAACTTGATATTTTACACGAAAGCAGATGGGTCGTCAAGTTTAAGTTTTGAATATGAAATGGGGAGACTTCTTGGAAGCTCAAAAGGAGGTCACCTTTAATGTGCGATCCCACTTTCTTATTTTTAGTTTAGTTTTAGCAAAGATTTTAAAGAAAAGCATTCTTATAAGTACTAGATATCTCTGATATTTAAGGCGATAGTCGACTTTGAAATTTAAAATTTTAATTGCTTGACCGATTTTGATCCGACTTTTTGCTTTTAACGAAGACAATTCATTTAAGATTTTTTTTTTTTTCTTGAAGTAACCATGAAAATGTACACGATACACCATCACCAACACCAAAACCATCTACAAATTCTAAAAAAATAAATGTAAAGAAAATATAAAAGCCTGAAAATATCTTAAAAAAAGAATTTGACGTCTATATAGTCACGGGTAATAGGCCAACAAATTTATAATCTTTGTATGATGCGCTTCTTACTATAAAATCAACGTCTGTAGAGAGCGAGAGCACATTTTCGGTAGCAGGCAATATACATATCAAGAAGGATTAGAAATAGAATATCTGATGAGCTTTTAAATGCTTTAATAATACTAAAAATAGTTTTCTAAAAAGAAAATTAATTTTGCCAAGTTGCTATTAATAATAACTACTTAAAATTAATAAGTTTTAATAATTCGTGATCTCCAAAAAAAAAAAATAAATAAATATTTACATACATATATAATGCATGCATATTAGGGATATAACTTTTTCACACTTTTTGCTAATATCAAAAACGGCATAGTATAGTCATGTAGAACATTAAAAGTTATTAATAAAAAATATGATACTTTTTTCGGATTGTTAAAAAAATTCATGCAGGGATCGGGTTGAAGTTTGAAAACAACAATTCTTATCTCACGGACATTTTAAAAAATATACACCTGATATTTGCATATATTCCTATACGTACCATTAAAATGCTATTTTAAAAATATACACCTGATATTTTTATATATTCCTATACGTACCATTAAAATGCTATTTTGGAATTTATCCACTGCTTTAAATTAAAAACTGTTCCTACTGTTTACAATTCATCGCGGTTCAAAATTTCTTAAAAGGTTTTAGCAATTATTTTCCCTGCGTGAGGTTTTTTTTCGCAAAACGGCGGGAGACAGGTGTTTTCATTACTAAAATATTCTTGGCCACTTCGTGGTGCTATGCCAAAAATTTGGTTATGCTCCTAATGTACGTATGAATGTAAAAATTTATTTGGTTTTCAGGGGAACTAATAAAGCTAATGTTTTAGACTGTTGTATATGAGTATATTCTTTTAAAAAAGTAAAAACTTTTGTCTTAAACTCATTTAATGAAATCATTGTTTTATTCAAAAAATCCCGGTATTCCCGGGAATAAGATTTTTTTTGTTTCGTTTCCCGGGAAAAGTCCGGGAAATTAGAAACCCTAGCTCAGAATCAAAAAATCTGAGCATATGAAAAAAACATTTTAAAACGTTATAAAGCTTATCGCCCGGCACTTGTTGTAAAACGTCAGCCAAACCTTATCCCGTACATGTCTTACCGTAATCGAGGTCAAACTTACAACCCATAGAGAAAACGTCTTATTATGAAGTTTCTCCGTTATTAGAGTTCAGGCGCAACTGAACACTTAACTATAACAAAAGACATTTTTTCCGTAAGCTGCAACTTTGTCTAGCACACCCCTGGGGCCTGATTCTGGCAGCCGTGATCGAATCAGAATTTTTTTTCGGTATCGACTGAAAGAATTAGAAATAAAATTGCTTTCGAATCGAGAAAGTACTCGATCACGACTGTCAGAATTTTTCCCCCGCTCTCTTTATGTGAAGTTTCATCCAAATTGGAGCATGAATTTATAAACTAGATAACCCCTTTTTTAATGTCCTCTACTGTGCGACAACAGCATAAAAATGCAAACGTATACCAAAAAAAAAAAAAAACAATAAATAAAATTAAGCAAAAAATAAAAAAAAACTGTCCCAGAAATCTTGTTAAAATGTTATGTGTGAATATAATAACTAGGGGCTGGAGTTTCGTGCATTTGTTGCTGGAAAATTTGCGCTGAAAACATGCTTGAGAAAAATGCAAAGCACCATTGTGAATTTTACTGTTTTAGTTTTTGCAGTAGTATATTTCAATTAGCTGGCACTGTAAATCAAACATTTTTATTTACAAATTTTAAAAACCGTTTTACGTTTTACCCCGCATTGGTTAGTAGGGTGGCTTCGCATAACTGTACAGCGTTAGAGTTCTTGCGGTTTTAGCATTAATCATATGCAATCATTTATAACCTAGAAATTTTAACGTGTTTTGTCTGATGGAGAACCAAGGAAAAAACTCAAGAGTGACTGGTGGAGTAGCATTAAAAACTCAAGACGATTTACTGGTGGAGACCAATATATTCTAAAGCGGACTCTGGAAGCTCTTCGCCTTCCTACGAATGTCTTACTTGAGCTAATCAGAAGCAGAAAAAGGTTGAGGGATTTTCTTCGTTAGTTAATCCAAACAATATTTAAACTAGCAACAGTTTTCCGCTCAGGGAAGGAACCGAACTAAGTTAGCCCTGGAAATGGAGTAACTTAGCTCCTGCGATATTTCGTCCCACTGTTTAACAGCCTGAACTTGTATGCAAATTTATTTTGTCAACAAGATTTTTAAATCTTTTTGCAGCATTGAAAGCAAAATTGTTTTCGCGAAAAATTTCGATGCTCTAGGAAATTTTCTGCAGTATCGTCAGCTTATAGTACATGGCAAGTTTGGTGCTAGTAAAATAAAAATTAAATTGTTTATTGTCCAAAAATATGTGGTTCATAACAATTTTCTGCACTTCGGTCTGAGAGTCCGCATTTATAAACTCAAGTTGGTAGTGCAGGTTTAAACGTTCGAGAAAAATCCATGAAAGTGCACATAACTTCTTTCCCTAATAAAAACGTAAGGTAAGTAGTAAGTAGATTGTTACAGATCCTTTGCCATATCCTTTTCAATTACACATACACACATGCAAAGTTATTTCTTTTTTATTTTTAGCGAGAGATTCTTACTATTTTTGTCAATTATATTTTTTCCTTATAGTTTAGCTGCAGCCCTCTTACTTTACTTATATACATACCTTTCCACACACATACCCACACATTTCTAAATATAAATATTTCCTTAAATTTATATAAATATTTTTGTTTCTCTGTTTTAGCAGTAGCCTTTTTTTCTTTGCTCGTATTTGAAAATTGCTCATTTCTTGAAAATGTGTCATGAACCATTTAAGCTCATTTTAGATGTAATTTAAAACGCTAAATTATGCTCATAGCCGGAAGTTGTCATATACTACCTAAGTGTTTCCTTCTTTCCTGATTGCTTGACTGGCTTAAACGAAACGAAGAAAACATACAACAACTACAAAAAAAAAAAAAAAAACCCATAAAATACTTTAACGAAAAACGAAACGACTTGGGAAAAAACAAGCAAGAAAAATTACGAAATCCCATTAAAACTTGGCAACCGTTTTCCTACAAAAACGACAGAAACAACATGAAAATCCTATAAAAAATTATTAAATCCAAAAGTATGAAGAGTTGCAAAATGTGCTTACAAATGCAAAAAAATAATACGAAGCAAATGAATGACAAAAAAAAAAAAACCGAACGAAATAATAAAAATTGTAATAAATTTGCTAATTTTAAGCTGATTTTTTTTTCTTCGAAAAAAGTTTTGTTAAAGTTGCAGTTAGAAATTTGAAAGACTAACCATCACATTTTTATTTAGTTTGGGGAAAAAGAATTATCAGAAAACAAATTAGACTTAGAAAATTCGAATAAAAAGGTCAAAAAAATATACTTCACTAACGCTGGGCAAACACAAACTTTCCGTTTACTAACAAACGACAGAAAATTCTATTAAACAACTTTTAACCTCGGCCATTTTGTTAGTCCTGCTTCGTTTTCTTTACTCTGCAAAATTTTAACTCAAATTTAGCACTTAGCAGCGCAGCAAAGCAGTTAAAAATTATTCAACATGTCTGCATGAAAATCAAAACTTTCTAGATTTCTGCAAACGTGCTTCAAACGTTTATCCAAATAGGCAAACACCCCAATTAATAACGCAAAACGTTTGTACAAACATTCAATTTTGCCTTGTTTTTGTAGACGTTGTGACTCAATAGTTCAAAAAGTATTGGGGGATTCACCAGGTGTGCTATCAAGTCATATCGTCATAATGTCCTAAATAATATTTTACAATTGTTAAAAAAAAATATTGCTGTGTTTCAAACAAAATAAAAATTTTAATGCTGCGTTCATTGATTCTTCATAACTATACAGTAGAAATCTAAATTACAAGCGGTTGCCCACAGCAGTCATATAAATTTCTTGTAATTATTTTAATGCTTACAACTTTATGACAACCTTGTAAATCCCCTATATGTTTTTATGGTCTCTTTCTAAAAGCAATTTTGTATCTTTGTCTTGGTTACCGTTATCATGTCATTGGATTGGATTATGATTGGCCGCTGTCATTTTATGCTTTCCATAACAATTATGCGGTTTTTTATAAGATATATATGGTTGCCCTTAAACAGATAAATTACACTATGGAACATTTTTGGGATTATTGACTGGGGGGTGAGAAATTCCAAGTCAGGGTGATGGTACTAGGTCAGTATAGTAAAACCCTCAAAGGTTTTGGCGTTCGTATGTGTCAGTTTTTTTTTATGACATTTTAAATTTTTTCCTTATCTTGATGTTATTTTGTTTAACATAACTCGAGAACCACTTGTCCGATTTTGCTAAAACAAAATCAAAAAAATTTAGAATTACAATTTCTTTAATCCGTTCATATAACGTTTTTCTTTATAATCAACAGTTTTGCCGGTAAAAATAAATTTGTGGAAAAAAAAAAATATTTTTTTGCCTAAAAATTAAAATTTATTTTAATAAATATTGCCTATTTTTAGGCAAACATATACTTTTTTTTTTTTTAACATATTATGTTTAAGTTAACCATACTTTTTTCACCTGCAACCAAATTATCAAGAAGTCAGAACCATATTATGGTTACCTTGAAACATAGTATGGTTAAATATGACAATAATTTGTGTTTAAATTAACAATAGTATTTTTCTCTTTTTTTTAATTCCCTAAGCTAATCCCGCGAAGCTCTACGCTTGTCTGCTGGAACAAAGCCAGAGTCTCTGGCGGGAATCGAACCCGCAACCCCGGCGCTGATAGACTAGCTCACTACCAGCTAGCCTACCAGGGTACTCAAGAGCAACATGCTATGGTTAAAAACCAACCATGCTATTATAAGTTGTTAACATATTTTTGTTATTACGTACCATATCTTGTTCGGAGGCAACTATAATATGGTTGTGGCTTCCTGACGGAGGTCTAATTGAAGCCATAATATGGTTGTCGGTGAAAAGAATATGCTTAAATTAAACATAATATGTTTAAAATTTTCTTCCTAAATAGTTTTGTTGGAAGTGACTATATTAAAACATGTTTCTTCTCTGGGTGTGGGAACATAAAATGATAATACAAGATGAAAATGTTATTGAAATTTTTATTTATTATAATCTCGTCGATAATTTCATGGCATTTATTCTTTAAATATGATTTCCAGCATATTTCCGCCGAGGCTACGAGTTACAATGTCCATTCGATTAGTCCAATGTTTGACAGAGGCGTTAAATCTCACGATCGAAGGGGGCAGTGACCAGGAAAACTTCTGACTATAAAGCTGTCACTAAATTGTGTTTACAATAAATGGATTGTTAAGCGCCCTATATGGCAAGTTTTGCGGTTTTGTTGGAAACAAATGTCTTTGTTTATTTTTTGGAAACGAAAATTCAGTCAGCATGGCTCGATAGCGCTCGCTATTCACTGTATCGTCAACTCCTTGCGTATATCGGAAGAAGTAAGAACCGATGATGCCGAAATTGTGTAAACCGCACCAAACAGTAAACTTTAATGGATGTAATTCGTTAATTTTGCATTTAACCAGAAATGAGCTTCATTTCTTCTTTGATAAGAATGTTTATATTCGATCAGTTTCAATTGAGCCCAACCAGCAAAATTCGAGGCAAACAATGGTCGTTCGGCTACAACTCTAGCACGAGCCAAGATCTGTACGTAAAATTTTTCAAATTATAATCAAATATTTTACCAACTAAACGTAACACTACTGTTGCTGAAAGATATTGTGATTTAATATGGTCTTATTATCACAAAATAAAATTGATAATGCTGCTATAAATATATAGTAAAAATCTTTTTTTTTACATATTTATTTTTCTAATATGTAGATACGGATCCATCTTCCAAACAATATTGAAATTAAAGGAAATAAAATTTCATTTTGCTTGTTTGTCACGTTTTTTCGTCAGTTACGCTACTTGACAGTTTTTTGACCAAATGAATCTGACACAATCTTTAAAAACAAAAATAACGGTTATTTTGGAATATCGCAAAAACTGTTCTAATTTTGATAAATCTGACTTCATATTCGGATTCAGCGGACAATTTTACATAAAGATTATTAGGCAGATTCATTTGGTCACGACTTTGTTGTGAGCAAGAATTTGTGTGTTATCGAAGGGCAAAGGCAAACAAGTTGAGAATGACAGCACTACAATTTGGCGTCTTCTTCAATACTTCGCACTACAGTACGGTAGTGGTGAATAAGCGTAAATCAAGTTTGTCATAACGTGTGAAATTTTTTTTTTGTTGTTCATAACAGACCCCATAAAGTATTTATATTCTAGCTCCTTGAGTAATACTAAGTCGAATTACCTTTCGTCCGTCTGTGGAAACCACTTTCATTTTCGAAAAACTAAAAAATGAACAATGTTGGTGCAAATTGTGTTCTAGCAGTTTGAGATTGAAATTCCGAAAAATCGGTTGAGTAAGATGAGAGTTATGAATCATGTGTGGAACCGCCACCGTTAAAAATTTATAATTTTTTTATAAAATCTAACATTAATGGTGGTGGTATAATGCACGAATTGATATAAGATTTTGCACAAATTCGTTCTATACGACTAGAAATCGCACTGTCTAATTTCGTGAAGTTTGGTCTATAACTTACAATAGGCCCCATATAAAGCCTACTCTTGGAAATCGTGAATGGTTCTCTTCCGTACTTGTGTTTAAGAACGCGTAATGAAGAGAATCAAAAATCGCCCTTGGGCGGCATTTTTTAGATCCACCCTTAAGTAAGCTAACGACCAATTTCATAAAGTTCAGTTATAATTAACTTTTAGTTATAGCTGTCAAAAATAAATTGTTAACTGGAAGTTAAAGTAATAGTTAGTTTTAATTGAACTTGCTGAAATTGGCCGTAAGTCTTGAAATCAATATTTCCATGGATCGAAAGATGTCCGTCCGGTTGTTCGACTGTCTGGCCATGCAAACCTTGTGCGCAAAACAGAGATCGATTAAATTTTGTTATATATATTTTCTAATTGGCACAAGGACGGAGGCTATTAAAAATACTGATAATCAGGAAATAGTTTTTTACAACATAAAAACTTTGTTCTGGAATAGGGTCTTTGAGTGCATAAACCATCTTATTTTCTTAGTAATTAGACTTAGTTGAACATAAAAATATTTTATGTATTTATTTTTTTAGAATCGGTCCATATTTGAACATAGCTACCATAACAAAACACCCCCCAAAATAGCTTTAACCCTAGAGTACTCACCATATTTTACATACGTTGTAACTAATGATCATCGCACAGTGGCGCCCGTAGAGCAAACGAGGTTGCAAAAATCAAAATCGGTCCATATTTGAACATAGCTACCATAACAAAACACCCCCCAAAATAGCTTTAACCCTAGAGTACTCACCATATTTTACATACGTTGTAACTAATGATCATCGCACAGTGGCGCCCGTAGAGCAAACGAGGTTGCAAAAATCAAAATTTTCATGATCGCCGACGAAGTTTTGAATAAACCCATGTTATAGGAAACTTTTCAACGATTTCAAATATGCCACTCTTAATAATATCACATTTTTAGTTTAGAAGATATAACCGTTCAAAGTTGACCGACTTTTGGTTTTCAAAAAAACACACAATTTTTAGTCAATTTGTTGCGATTTCAGGTGTAATATTGTATTGATTGATGTATTTATTAAATGTATAATGATAAAAAAAAATTCACTGTTTGCTTTGTGTTTCTCCTGGTAAATCACTATTTAAAAACTATCCGTTTTTTCACTATTTTTCAACTTTGACGGAAAATAAAAAAATCTATATTTTTCTATATTTGCAGAACCTGTTCTTTGATTATTTCTTTACATAATTCAAAAATTTTATCTGCCCGTACGTGCCCGTTTGGCTTCTAGAGGTAAAAAGGTTAAAAAGACATGGTTGCAGAAATTGTATGGCGTCCATCCCTTATATGTTTTGACTGACAGTAGTTTGATCTAATAGTTTGAAAAAAACTACTCATTGAAATTAACAGGTACGTACCTCACTTCAACAATACTTTGGCGTACAAATGGTCAAGAACAATATTGACTTATGGTCCCTACAGGTAGGCACAAATCTTATTTGGACACGTGCATAATATCAAAATTGCATTATTCAGCCTAAATCCATATGTATGCAGGGAACAGGTAAATTTTCGGCATGGTAGCATAAGCCTATATATTGCAAAATAAGAATAATGCCAGAATTAGTCTACGACTGAAAGTTGGCGCAACAATTACTGAAACCATTAAACAATTTAAGTACTGAAAACATGGCGTTGAACAATTTAAAATTATTTGAACTGTTTAGAAAGTCAACCACACCAAAGTTTTTCACGGAAGCTGCTTTAGAAGAACTTGATAGCTTATACGGAAATATTGAGAGAAGCGAAATTATAAAAAATAATTTTTATCTGATATATGCAAATATTAAGGCAAAATGGGTGAAATCTAATCGAACCATTCAGAACTTCAACTCCAAATACGAGGACTGGCTTAATGAAGACACCATCCTGGATATATTGGCAGTAGATAAACCCACCACATCAACCAGAGGAGCAAAAGAAAGGCAAACAAAAAATATTGGGGAGTGTTCAATTTTCACAAGAAAGAGGAAACTTGCCGATGCCACCAATGACTTGACCACCAAGCAATTATCGGACGCGCTGTCTATTAAATATACAAAGGATAGTGAAAGAGTTAGGTCGCAGATAACCAAATCTGTTGCTGATGCAAGCCCACTGCGACTAAAAAAGTATGGTTCCGAAGAAGCCTTGGCTTTGTTTGTGGACTTAGAACTTTCCAAAGAGAAATATGAGAAACTACGGGCATCTTTAACGCGACACGGCGCTGACGTTTTACCCGGATACAAGCATATTACGCAAGCCAAAATAAGTTCACGACCACTGCATACGGAGTTTACGGAAGTCTCTGCGAAAGCCAATCTGCAGGATCTCATGGGCCATACAGCAAAACGGTTGTTGGAGAGTCTTCCTGAAAATGAGGTGAAAATTCTTCCTGAGAAGTTGACATTGATCAGCAAATGGGGCTGCAATGGATCATTCGGACAAAGCGTTTATAAGCAAAGGATATCTTCCGATGACGCTACAATATCGGACGGAATCTGATGTTTCCCTACACTGGAAAAATCCACGTCCGTCATCAGTGCATTATTGCCGACCAATAATGTTTCAGTTTGCAAGGGAATCGGCAGAACTCATAAGGACCACGCGTGAAGGACATTGAAGAACAAATAAGCAAGATTAAGCGTACAAAGCTGCAAATTGGAGAAGGAAAATATATTGAATGCAATAACGAGTTCCACCTGACCATGGTTGACGGAAAAGTCGTAAACGAACTGACAGGAACAACCTCAACAATGTCATGCCCGATTTGCAAAAAGAGTCAGAAGAACTTTGGTAATTTAAACGATTCTACAAACGAGGAGAATTACGAATATGGAATGGCACCATTGCACGCAAGGATAAGGTGTATGGAATTCTTGCTAAAACTGGCGTATACCCTACCACAAGAGGAGGAAACTTCGATGAAAATACAACAATAAAGGATAAGGAAAAGATCAGAAAGAAGCAAATACAGGATGCTTTTTTTAAACAAGTTGGACTAAAAGTAGACTGCCCCAAGCACGGATACGGTAAATCAAACGATGGAAACACTTCTAGGAGATTTTTTGAAAATGATGAGGCAGTAACTAGAATCACTGGAATTGACAATCCAATCGTGAAAAGATTGGGAACGATCTTGGATGTTTTAAGCTGCAAAGAAAATGTCAATTCTACAAAATATGGAGAATATGCGTCGAAAACTGCATCTCTTTTAGCAGAAATGTATCCACAGAAGAAGTTGACCCCGACCGTCCATAAAATATTGGCGCATGGCAAAGATGTAATTGAGTACCAGTCTTTGCTGCACGCCTGGGGCTATACGTGCTACCACGTTAACCAACCAACCAGTCTTTGCCAATTGGAGAGCTTTCTGAAGAAGCACAGGAGTCTCTTAACAAATTTTATAAAAAATATAGATTGCAGAACACATTCAAAGCATCAAGGGTAAGGCAAAATGAGGACCTCTTCAACATGTTGGCAGCATCTTCCGATCCACTTATTTCTTCCCTGCGGCATGTGAAGTCACGAATAGAGTTAGAAAATAATAATAGTTTAGAAATGGTTAGTCTTTTAGATATACCTTCTCTTACGAATTGTGATGAATATTTTGCAGAATATTGAAAAAATAAATTTAAAAAAAAATTCTTTTTTTTCATTTGTTGGGTAATAATTTAAAACATAAAACCCTAAAGAAAAAAAATAAAAACAATCTAAAAATGTAAAAATAATATTTTTTTTTAGTTACCATAAAATTGATTTTTCTACTAATTTTAACTTTGATAAGTAGGCCCCTACAAAGCGTAGCACCCTTTCCAAACGCTCATTTTATAGGCTGAACAGTTATCTATCATATGCTGTTTAAACTGTTCAATTATCTTATTCGGTTCAAAAGATATGATTTTTGCAACGAAAAAACTCAAATGGGGCCACTGTGCGTCGATTCGACGATGTATTTTTTAACTGCCTACAAGAAGAATTCTTGACAAAAGTACGAAAAATCAGAAGTAAAGGAAAACCATGTAAAATCAATTAAAATGGATAATCATTCAAAAAAGCAAATTTCGATCTACCAAGGGTTAAAATACAATTTGGTTTAAGAATTGATGTTTGACTTTTGACGTCAGCAGTCGTCGATGGCTGCGAGTGTAAGACGGCAAACCCCTCTGAGGAGATCGATTGGTTGCGATCGAAACATGTCAGGGTTACCTGCCGGCCAGGGTTCGAGCCCGGCTACAGTCAAGAATGAAAAATTATCAAAAACAATTTTAATTAATTTTCATGTTGTAAAATTCCTTTCTTCATAAAACTAATTTAATGAAAATTAAATGTGATGAACTTAATAAGCCTTATTAAAAATATTAAAAATAGTAAAAACTTAAAAAAGAAATTTTTAGCTTTAAAAAATAAATTTTTTTTTTTTAATTACACTTTGAGCAAGAGTCACCAGGCTTAACTTTGTGGTCTCCGCATACGTCACATTTTTATTTTGACATTCGGCATTTTTTCGTATGGGCATGAGATACACATACTTCATTTGTGTTTTTTATTTTTTTTTTTTTGTATTTTTTACTTAGCTGGTCATTGTTGCCACTATTGTTTGGAGTAACAACATTTGCATATTTGCTCTTAAAATTGAAAAATAAATGTCACGTTAGTACTAATCTTCGAAGATTCGACGAGTACAAAACCAATAAAAGCAATGTTCTAGCAACGCGGTTTAAAAAACGCAATTACACACAGCAAAAGTAATTCATCTACTAACAGCATACAAAATTTTAGATTGTTAGGCACACCCATTTAAAAGTTAATTATTTAAAAGGGAGCAATGCTAGCCGAAACGTAGATCATTAGTACTCTAGGGTTAAATCACATAATTGTCTTTTAAATGGGAGTATTAATATAAAATTCGAAGAAGATAATTTGTATAATAGCTACTTTATCGTGTTAAGATGTTGTGCTGGTAGGTCCAGAATTGACCATAGTTCCTTTCCAAAAGCGCTTTAAGATGATCAAATCTCATATAGATATTGAATATTAGCCGCATATAAGAGTTCTTATATGAATCTTAATCGTATAGTATAGTTTTGTTTTAGTGGGTTCATTATTGCACATGGGTCCCAAAAATGTGCACACTCACTTTGTAAAAACTTCGGTGTAGGGTATCGAATATTTTTTCTTAATTATTACGCTTACGATTTTATTGAAAACAACTTAAATAATAGAAAAAAATCTGTATAAAAATATTTTTCAATATTAATCTTTTTTGTGTTCCGATCGTCTTAAAATCATTTAACGATGGTCGAACGTCCATCTGAGTATCTTATATAAAATTTGTGTCCAACGTCTATTGAACAAAGATTTCACCTTGAATAGATTTTATATATTTATTATTATTAGAAAATATGCACACAACACATGCATAACACAAAAAATTCCCCTTAAAATAATAAAAATATATATAAGACTGAAAATTAGGGTTTTTTCCCGGGATTTCCAGTCCCGGGAATTCCCGGGAATTTCAATTATTTTATTTCCCGTTTTCCCGGCATTTTTCTTGCGGGATCCCGGGAAATAAAAAATTCCTCATAATTTCAGAAAATAGCTATTTATACTTTGAAATTTAGTTTTCTATTCTCTAAAAATTAGCATCTGTGGATGGGTTGTGGATTAGATCAATTGCAAGAAGTGAGTACATGTATTTAAATTAATGTCTCCTGATGCAATAAATCTACTAAAAGCAAAATGGGCAGTGCAACAGTTGATAATTATTACATTTAGTGAAGTGAAGTGAAGAGTTAATAAAGTACATTAATTCAAAATAAGATGCAGGCAGTAAAGTTTCATTGTCCATGAACAAGTCCTAAAAATAGGAGATACCTAAACATATCGCTCCTTTATTGCAACATAGTCATAACTACAAAAACAAACGATCTTGGCAAAATGCGATTAAAGTTTTTAAAATTTACCGATTTAAAGATATATTTTGCTATAACTTCGGTTCAGTTTGAGATATAATACGAGAAGGTAGGAAGGAAAACTTTGCTAAAGTTACTTAAAATTTTGAGATATGACTATGATGCAATGAAGGGGCGATATGTTTGTTAGGTTATAAACACAAATTTTCAATTTCAATTTCTGTTGGTTTATATACCAGTGAAGTGCGGGAAAACCGAAAAAAATAACATTTTGGAAACTCGTGTAAGATACTACAACATACAACTTGTCCTAAAGATTACAAATGGACCTATTGAAATGAAAAGGTTTGTAAGAAGCCGTCCGGTTGATGCTATTTTTGCATCAACCTTGACGTACATTTGACTGATTAGACGTTGTTTATAAAAAAGAAAAAATTGCTTCTGATTGTGAATCCGAAGCATGCTACAACGGTGCACTTTTAACTATTTGTCCAACCTAGGTAAAAAATGAACGACATTTTTCGGAAACATGATAATTAGTAAGTTAAATCAGGAATATATTTTTTTAATGACTTACTAAGGGCTTTGAGTGTGTCAGAAAGTTATTTCCTAAACCGGTAAAAAATGTTATATATTTCTTTAAAATAATTAGTATTGTGGTTATTTTGTTGAACTTTTTGTGGTTTTTAATCCAAATTTTTAATAAGGCTTAAGTTCATTAAATTTTAAAATTCCTTTCTTCATAAAAATAATTTAATGAAAATTTAATTTAATTTCTTTAAAATATTTTATCTATTTTATTAATTAACTTTTTGATCTCATATCTTGAGTACCTTAATTTTTATTTTGTTTTAATTATTGTTTTATGAATTAAATTGTTATGTTTATGTTATCTTTTTATCTTGTATCCAGAGCATAATAATGCGGAATAAAAGCATAATAATAGGGAATAAAGGCGTGAGGTGATAATAATTCAAGTTCCTATTTCAATCTTCAATTAATTTTTTAGTATTGAACCATTTCTTTTACTTTCTTTGTAAACAAGTTCCCTAACGTTTTTTTATAAAAGTTATTTTCATTAATTAATAACAAAACGTACTTTGTATTATTTATATGGAGCGGGATCCCGGGAAATTTAAAAAAATTTCCCGCTTTCCCGGGAATCGAAAAAGTCCGGGAAAAAAAACTCTACTGACAATACAAATCCAGCTGTGAAAGGTGAATTTTATATTTTTAAGAAGACTTCAAAAAGTTAAGAATTAAGGGCAGTTGTGGTTTTTTGCTAATGACTCAGTCATTTGGAAACCGATTTGGCTGGGTTTAAATGCCAAGCTATTCCGGATATATGAGATGTAAGTGTATAACAACCTAGTGCCCATCATATCTAAGGTCTTTGGAAAATATATTTCGACAAACATATGGACGGATTGACGGACATTGTTAAAAAAGACAAAATCAGTCAAAAACAACCTTGGGCCAAATGACGGCATTCGGTACCGATCGAAATTCCAATAAAATTTAAAAGGAAATTTTGATCGATACCGAGTACCCTAACTTGGCCCCGGCTTTGATGAAAACTGATGATTTTATTTATGTGATGGAATAGGGCTTTTTATGCAGGTATTGAAAACTCTAATTTTCATCAATTTTAATTTTCTCTATAAAGAGTGCCAAGTAAAATGCATTTCTTCAAAGTTTTTAATAAATTTGGTCACTTTTATGCGCCCACTGTAAAGCCATTGTTTGCAAAATTAGTTTCTTAAAAAAATTTGTGCTATACTGCCAATATTCCCTGACGCTTTAAATGAAAATTTACTACTTTAGCAAGCTTTTTCATAATAGAGCCACTTAAAATTCATACTCACAATCACATGCACAGAAAACATTTCCAAATTTTCGTTAGAATGTAAAGTAACCAACATCTTGAGGTGAATTTTGCTGCGTTGACTCGTTAAAAATTTAATTTAGAGCCAAATCTCCCTTCAAAATTCTCTGGTGTTTAGTATTTTTTGCTGAGAAAAATTCCAATTAAAGCCACAAAAATATTTACTACAACTACAACATAAGAATGTTACTTAAGTGGTTATTATTACCTTCATAATTTCTTCTTGTGTGAATGTGTGTGTAGTGAGGTGACAGCGTGAATGGGGTGGAATGAAACCAAATTTAGTAAGCCAATGGAAATAAAGTGATAATTAGTTGTACCCCCCAAAAATAAAACAGATGTTAGCAAACATATAAATAAGAAGATTATTAAATTTTTTTTTTGAGAAATTTAGAGGACCTCATTAAAAAAATTTTAATTTTTTCTTTATATTAAATCAATAATAGTTTTATCATACAATTTCTATTTTGAGTGCAAACGATAAATTTATTATATTATAACAATTATATAACAACTAGCTTAACCCGATGCGCTAGGCCAACCCGGTTTAAATAAAAAAAGTAAATTTTTTTTAAAACAGATTGTAGCTATTTAACCTTTTACAGGTATTAACCTTTTACAGGTATGGGAGGTTCGTTGCTTACTTTTCCAGTTCAGCTTGATGTTTTACAGATGCTGTGTGTTTGTTTCATATTTGATTACTGTAACTGTAAAAGTTCTCCAGATGTACAAACATTTACACTGTCTTTCTACAGAAGGTGCCACGTCCAATTCTTTAGTCCAGCTCACTTTCCGATAGATGTTGTGTATTGGCAATAAAGCTTTTTGTGGATATTTTGGATAGCTTTTGACCATTGTTGTTTATGGATAGCGAAGCTATTTGTTTCAAATTTGGGATCTATTACTGACTCTGGTCTCTTGGTGTGAAAAATGTATGCTGTCTTCGTATAGAACGTGCTGCGCCCATTTTAATTATCCTTGCCACTTTTTGACAGATCCCAGGAAAAACTTTTTGATTTTTAGTAATAGGTGGTAGTTATTTCATACGTTATCTGGTAAGTAGTTGTCATTGCAATTGCCATTATTTTGAAAACTTTAATAAGTACTTACAAGTATTGACCACAGCAACTACTTATTACTTCTATTATTTTCACTACTGAATATTTGCTTACTAATAATCAGCTCAATAACTACTTATTACTTGTGTTGTTTTCAGTAGTGAATATTTACTTACTGGTAACGCACTTAATAATTACTTATTAGGTCTATTAACTAGTGATTTTTTGGCTTCTGGTAAGTATATTGTAAGTACTTACAATTCAACTTACTAGTAGTTAAATAATAACTAGATATTTTTTGACTTCTAGTAAGTGTTTTGTAAGTACTGAATTCTGTGGACACCTCGAACAAAAATAAGTAGTTTTTCAGCCGAAAAATAAGTAGTGTTTATTTTCTCCAACATTATTTGCTAACTTACCTGGTAAGTAAAGTTTTTGCTGGGATGTTTTGAATAGTTAACCAAACTATTTTTTATCCGAATTTGGAAACTTTTACTGTAACCGTTCTTCAGATATACTGTTATATCTATATATTGTGAATTTTCAAATTATTCGAATGTGTATTCTAAGTCAAGTTACAATCCTCAAAAGCTTTTATAATTAAATAGGCTGATTCCTTCAATATTTTCCAGGAATATTTTCTATGCCCTATCAGACTTTTTCGTTTCTTATTTATATTGTTTTTGCATAAATGCTACCACGACCACTTTAAAATGTACAGATATTTAAAGCCGTCTGTGGAAATATGAGCCTAATGTACAAAATAAGGAATGGCCCAAAAATTAAAATTAAGCACAACAACATGCAATTTTGGGTATTTATGCCCACACCACAATAGAGCAGAGGCTATTACGCATTTGTGCTAATGATTGAAGCACCTTAAAATATTGCTCTTAGACCCCACTTTCTGAGTCGAATTACCATTGTCCGTCCGTCCGGCTGGCTAGCTGTCCATGTAAACCTTTTACGCAAAGTACAGGTCGCAATTTTGGAGAGTATAATTGGCATTAGGACCAAGCCTATTGAAAATGGGGTGAATCGGTCCTTCTTTTGTTGGGGTGTTTTTGCAATTAAGGTGACATGTGAAAAGTGACCCAAGTACCAACAAATGCAAAATTATCCCAAATAAAATCACCATTTTTACTTTGGGACACTTTTTCATTTACTATTATTGAAAGCTTTATTTAGCCAAGCCGGTGTTTGTTATACCATAGAGTTGAAAATCATTGCGCCCGGCCGAAGGCCCAACCATGATATCTATCGCGCGATTGTTAAAACCAAAACTATATAATTATTCGCGGTATAAAAATTCAGCATTTTTAATTTTTAATTGAGGATTTAGGAATTGGAATTCAGAATTTTAAATTCGGTATTTTAAGTTTCAGGCTTTGTGTGTTGTTAAAAAAGGGTAAAAGGGTATATTTAAGTTTGCCATTCCGTTTGTAATTTCTTCAATATTCATCTTAAAACCTTTGAAGTTTATATGTTCTGGGTCCTTAAAAGGAGTGAAGTTAATTTAACGATGTCCATCTGAACGTGTGTCCGTTGAAATAGGATTTCAGAAGACCGCAGATACGATGTGGACTTGCAAGTTATTAATTTGAGTCACATATAGACCGGAATTGTTTGCTATTTAAATTCAGCCTGATCAGTGCACAAATGGCTGATATAAGAGCAAAAACACGACTGCCTCTAATTGTACCCAAAAAACCATTGTTGTTGTTTTGTATTTTTATTTTTATATATCTCGAATAAAGAACGGCAGGAGCCAAAGTTTCTTAAAAAGGGACAAGCATATTGGTTATCAATATGCAACATCCGACAAAATGTGGGCGAGATTGGACAAGTAGGAGTGGCATAAAGGTCATTTTTATAACTTTCAGTTATTATCGCGCCATGGTGAAGGGGTATATAAAATTCGGCATACCAGATTATTCCACTCTTAATTGTTTTTTTTTTAACTTTAACTTTTAGGACTATTTTTTATCGTTTTGGGGTGACTTTTAATTTAAAAAAACTGTTTCATTGGATATTAAAAAAATAATCATAACTTTGTCATTAATTTTAATTGGATTTTTAGGGCCATAACACCACCCACTTGAAAATAATTATAGGCAATAAGCGCCGGATAATCAGGAAACGACTGTCAAAATTTCAGGGAAATCGGTTCAGTAGTTAAGGAGACTATTAGGAACAAAAAAAGCTGTTTATTAATTATTCATAGGTTTAAATGTTAATTCTTTAATAATGTATTTTTGAGGTAAAGTACACCCACTTTTGTATTATTTACCACTGTATTTTTAACAAACTCAAACTACAATATGTAAAAAAAAAAAATAAGAAAGTTAAGCAAAAAATTTAATTTTAAAGCCCTTATTTATAAAAAAAATTCAGCTTTATAAACGAATTTTCTATGAAAATTTGTTTAACACGCCTTTTAAAAAAACTAAAATATTTTTTTATGAATAAGGGCGTTCATTATTAACAAAATTTTCTGCAATAAAAATCAATTCCAACAAATCTACAACTATTCCAAATATCTACTTAAGTTAAGTTAACATTTGTATACACTACATGTGTGAATTTAAAGAGGTTTCGTTAAAATTATTCGCCTTAAACAAGTGGGAAAGAAATCCTGTCATTGGATATAAAATCAACAAACAACGGCAAACTCAACCCAAATAGGCAAAAAATAGTTGAGAAGCAGCGTTGCCAGAAGATTTGGAAGGAAAATTTTCATATGGCCAAAAAAAAATCTTATTTTGAAGAGGAAAATCTTAAAATTTTTTAATAACAAGGACAAAGAAGTAAAAATTATTAATTTTTTAAAAGGAAATACTTCTTATTATGGAAACTATTTAAATTGAAATGTGGTATTTATACAAAATTAATTTGTAGGCTTAAATTGTGTTTTTAGTTATATTTTCCATAAAATTCTTTCTAAAAATATACGTAAAAACATTTGTTTTCTAATAAATACGAACGTAAAACAGTTTATATAAATAAAGAAGTTTCTTTGGAAGTAATTAAGTTCTAAAATTAGAAATATATAAATTTTGGGCAAGAAGATCATACATCATATGAAGTTTTAAGTGTTTTAAATTTAGTATTATATTTGATACCATTGTTGTATCGAAAGCATTTAAAAATATATGGATTATATGGATTTCCTTAAATATATTCCTAATGGAATTGTTATTAAAATAATTAACACCTTTGAAAAGACATTGTAAAGCACTAATGTATATACACTTTATTTAATAATTATCAAAAACATGGAATGTGGAATTTTCACACGAAAAGCTTCTGAACCCTAAGTAACTTTTTACCACTTAGGTCTCCTCTTGGTCAGGCCTGACCCCAATTAGAACAACTAAAAAAAACCCCAATTAAATAAACAGTAAATAAATATATTTTTTATTAAAATTTTATTTTAGATAAGCGGGGGTGTTCTGGAAATCGAAAACACAAGAATTTGAAAGTTGTTTTTAATATACTTTTAATCAAATTTTTATGTTTGTTATTAAATTCTGTTTAATAGAGAAATATTTGTAAAATATTTGTCATTAAATTCATTTATCACAGAAATCTTATTAAAAAACTACGTTTAAAAGGTTTGCCTTTTCGATTTAAAGGACACCCCTGTATACGAATTTATTATATAATTTTATTATTTTATTTTACGTGCAAGTTATCGAATATGTAGTCCCTTATTTTGCACATTGCTTTTTCGCAACTGAGTGAAACGAGTTTTCCGCTTGGTTTTTGTAGTTAAATTATACTTAGCTCAAAACGGGCCGTAGTTTTCTTATTTAATTCGAACTTGATTCATTCAATTCACAACATGTCATTTATAGAATTTACCTTTCTGTTTTTTTGATATATTGTTCTATATGAAAAATATTGCAAAAAAAAAATTTGGTCTGTCCCAGAGGGTAATTTCATAGACTTTTACATAAAAATAGAATTTCACCCCACTTATCTTGCTCCAATCAAATCCAAATTAGTTTCATTCGATTCAGCACACATCATTTATAGACGCCCCTGTTTTTTTTTTTTTTTTTGTTATATTCGAAAAATTGCAATAATTGCAAAACACAAATTTAGTCTGGCCAGACCAAGACGGTAATCCTAGGGTTAAGTTCCATTAGTTTTACCTTTTGGTACTAAATACATGAACTTTTTTTGTTCTTGAATATATGAAACTTTATAAAAATACGGGTTTTCTTTTTTCAAATAATTTTTTTTCATCAATATTCCCCAAATGAACAACCGCTAATTTTTGTGTATGCTAGACAATGGGTACAAAAGTATACATATCCAATAGACAACAAGCTGATACAAAACCTCATTGTTTTAAAAACTGACTGTTTAAAAAACTGCAAAAAATTATGTAAGTTGTACAATTTAAAGTTAATAATTTTTATTTCTAAAAATAAAAAATCTTAATTTGAGAAAAAAGATCTTCAAATCTTATTTTAGTCAAAAAATCTTCAAAAATAAGGTAAATTCTTCATTCTGGCAACGCTGTTGAGAAGTCAATTTTTGTTGTTGTTGTTTTAGACTAATTTCTATATTAAACATGCTTATGTTCAAGCCACTTTTCCTTTAACTATTGTTCACTAAACGTACACATTTAATAGCGGGGTAATCCTTGAACATGGTAAGAATTTGTGCAAATTTCTAAATGTTCTCCCCTTTTAGTAATAACAACAAACAAATACACTTGAACATATTACATCCATCTACACACAGTGTCTCTCATAAGTTAGTGACTTTTACAGTATTTATTGCTTATTTGCACACCGGTTATAAGCATTTTACGCTTTTATGAATCCAAACATCTGCACATACCGTTTGTATTTAAAATAGACAAACTTTTATTGTGTATAAGCATTTGCTTATATGTATGAATATCCCGCATTTATGCAACACAATATAATTAAATATTAATATATTCAGCCATGTCACAGAGTACAATTCTGTTCGGAAACGGAATTCATTCCGTATTTTGGTGCTTCAGAAAATGACGAAAAAATGTGGGAGTTGTCTGTATCTGAAAGGCCATAAAACTATCAAAATACACTTTCCATCAACAAACAAATATGTTTTCTTCAATTCCGAACGGAATTGTACTCTGTGACATGGCCCATTATATAAAAAAAAAATCTTACATAATCATCGCTTTAAACTTGAGTCAAATACAATAAAAACGCACAAAAATTATTTCATAAGCACTCTATTTGCTAAATCGTCAGGTCATTATTGGTTTGCAGCATATGCCAAAAAGTCGTAGTGAAGAAAAACGATAATGAAGGTTCACATGAAGTTTTCTGAAAATATGCCCGACAGAATTTTTTTGTATTTTCACCACTGCTTCCAAAATATATTTTGAATAAAAATGTAAAATTTTGTGAACTTTCATGTATAATGTAAGAATTTAATATTATTTTATTAAAGGTGAAAAATTTTATTATTTTGTGCCGCGTACGGCACTTTTATAAATTTGTTTTAAACAAGTAAGAGTGCTATATTCGGCTATGGCGAATCTTATATACCCTTCATCATGGTTGGGAAAGAACAGAATTTTATATATACGTATATATACGTATATCTAAATATATGTAGTATTAATCGCTTAATTGCATTTAATTATTTGCACATGTTTGCGTGGTATTAAATATATTAAGAAACGAACTTAATTATAAAAAAAAGAGTCATTTTTGGGATTTCAGTATTTTGATTATAACTCAGCCATTTCTAAACCGATTTGACAGATTTGCATACCGATGTGTTTAAGAAGAAATTTACCATTTACTTGGCTTATAAAACTTGGAATCGGTAAGAAATATGGAGGCGTTTTATGAAATTCTTAAATTAATTAATATTTTTCGACTTTTGTGAATAAAATCAAAAGTTGTTTTTTTATATGTCTGCAAAAAATTAGAAGCCTTGCTTCATTTTTTTAATTTTTTATAAAATTTTAATAAACAAAAATTTCGAAATTTTGATAAATTAATTTTTTTTTTTTTAAATTATGTTTCAAAAACGACTGCTCATATTTTATTGCGGAATTTCGGGTTTTTAGTAATTTCAATAAACTAAACTGTTTTTGAGTTACGCAAATATATGTTGTGCAACCTCCTCGATTTTCGAAATAACGGTATATCTCGAAAACCAGAGCCAATCTAAAAAAAAACGGCGAGTACCACTGGATTCAGCGTACCCGAATTATGTTAAAACGCCATGGGCCCGGCTTGTCTGTTTTTTCAACAAGCATAGTGGTATTTTACTCATAACTTGCTCATTTTTTAACCGATTTGACAGATTTATGTACCGATAAAGCGTATTAAAAAAAAATTATTTTGGTCATAACTTTTCGTATCTGAATCGATTTTTCCGAGTTTTTCAGAAAATATGTTCAACTAAAGATTTCCGATGTTTTGATATATAAGGGATAACCATAGGTTATATGACAGTCCAAAAATTCAGGTTTTTATAAAATTTTTGATACTTTGTGTACGGGAGGCACCACGCCTATCTGTGTGTACCTAATTTGGAAACTTTAGCCCCTGCCGTTTTCCAGATATACAGAAAAAAGTAATAAAAATACAACAACAAAAAGGGATTTTTGGAAAAAAATAGAGGTAGTCGGGTTTTTTTGCTCATATCTCAGCCATTTTTGGACCGATCTGGCTGAATTTCTATAGCAAAATTATTAAAAGAATACCTAACAGAAATATATACCAACCAAGCTCCCATCATATTTGGTGGCTTCGGAAAACCCATTTCAACAGACAGACGGACAACCGCATTTGAACTTCCCTTCTCATAAGGATCCAGAATATATATACTTTATACGGTCTTAGATCAATATTGTAGAAATAACAAACAGAATGACAAAGCTATATTTACCCTTTTGCCAGTGTTGCCAATTTAGCCATTTAGTGGCTAGGTTTAGCCATTAAGTTAGGTTTAGCCATTTTACACCATGTTTAGCCATTAAAAAATAAATTTAGCCATTTTTCCACTTGTTTAGCCATAACATTTTTTGCATTGTTTTTTATTTAATAACTTTTATTTTCTTATACAAATTTTCAAAAGTAAAATAAACATTTTTAACAACTAAAACGCATTTAATTTAAATCACTACTTTTACAAATATTTAAAATCGCTATAAAGGATGACGATGAAATATCTTTCAAAATAAAGGAACAGTATAAAATGGATCAACACAGAATTTTCTATAAAGTTGCTCTCACTTCCATGGTAAAATACTAAAGTAGAAAGGGTGTTTAGCCCAGTAAACATCGTTTAAAGTTATTTGAGAAATAGATTACATTTAGCAACCGTTAGTTCGATTTTATCGATTAGGAAACTATTTTTACCATAACAATAAAATATTTATACCCACAGTCAGGGGTAAAAAAACCGCAGTCAAAACCAAAAACTGTCGAACAAAAAACAAAAATTTGTGTACAACATTTCGCTTTTTGAGTTGGTTTGACAGCGACTGTTTGCATTTAATGAATCAGAAGTAAAAACAACAGCTTTTTTTCTTACCAATGACAAATGAAGAATTTGAAGAAATTACCGTTTTAATACTTTAACTGCAGTTTTTTAAACACTGCCATAACCACAATAGTGGAGAGCGTAACATGCATTTGTACTGATGCTTGCAATACCTTAAAATAAAGTATAGCGATCATCTCAGAATCACTTTCTGAGTCCAATTAACAAGGTCCGTCAGGCTGACTGGCCATCTAAACCCGCAAAGTGCAGGTCGCAATTTTGGAGATAATTTAATAAAATGTGGAAACCACCACCTTAATAAATTGATAATTTTGTTACAAAAACTAACATAAGTGGTGGAGAAATGCACGGTATGGTATAAGATTTTGCAAAAGTTCATTTTATTTGACTGGAAATAACACTATAAACTTTCGTGAATATCCGTCCATAATTTACTCTAGGCCTCATATAAACACTACTCCTGGAAAACAGTTAAGTACGTCTAAACCGTAATTAATAATGCTATTAAATTTGGCACGTTACAGTTTTATAGGATTAGAAATGACACTGTGAAATTTCGTGACGTTCGGTCCATAATTTGCCCTATATATATTTAGTCCTTTAAAATTCCTAGTTGGAACATAGGGCCATAGTTTTGTAACCAACTAAGAAGACTCACTACCTCCGACCCTCAGGGGCAGGTGGACACCGGGCAATGGTTTTGTAACATCTGTTATGAAACTAGCAAATGTGAGCAACGGTAAATGTCGGACTGGAGACTAAAAGTTGGCAGCCCCAACACCAGCCTAGGATGCTGTTGGCCAATCACCTACTCATCTGAAATTCAATGATTACTGAAACCATAATTTGCCCTAGGCCCGATATAAAACCTACTCCCGGAAAACAGTTTAGTACGCCTAAAACCGTATTTAATAATGCTATCATAATAGAATTTGGTACGTTACAGTTTTTTAGAACTCTAAATAGCACTTATAAATTTCGTGATGATCGGTCCATAATTTACTATAGGCCCCATATAAAGACCACTCTAGTAAATTAATTAAATACGCCTAAAACCGTAGCAGATATATGTATTGCGGTAAAATTTCTTCCAACTTAGTTTCATGTGGCTAGAAAAAATGTTATAAATTTTGTGATATACGATCCATAATTTACCTTAGATCCCATATTTAGCAGCCTTTTAAAATTCACTGTAAACGCTTAAACTTATTTCACCGCTGTTTCGAAATTTATGGTTTAATACCAGAAATCACACTGCAGAATTTTAGGATGATTCAAAGCTTACCATGGCTCCAACATAAATTCCCCTAATGAAAATCATTTAAGATCGGCTTCAACTGTTACGAATCATGATATTTTACTCAAGCTAGTTAAAATTGCTAAAAAAAAAGAAAAAAACTTTCTGATTGTTGTTCAATAATTTAATATATGTCTAATACCATGTTCGCACGACAGCTTTTTTCGTAATTCACTCTCTCATTCGTAATCCACAGCCTGATTATTATCCAAATTACTTAATTCGTCATACAAAATTTTGAGAGCGGTTTATCTCATTTGTACGTAATTCAATTTTTATTACCCTGTGGATTACTTTAAAATCAATGTGATCTCTAATTTTTTATCGGTTTTTTCCATCACCAGCTGTCAAAGCACCAAAAAAACAAAAAAAAATATAACATAAGCAAAGAAAAGCAGGGCTGCCAGATTTGGCGATTTATCGTCATTTTGACGGTTTTTATGTTCCGAAATTAGCAAAGTTCCGATTTGCTGATTTTTTAAAAAAAAGTGACGATTTTTTTCAGTCTCCAAAGTCTAAAGAAATATTACATTTTCTGACAATTTCGTTTTTTAATATAATACCTTAACAAGAGCGCGAGGCGGAAAGAGCGTCAACGTTGCGTCACGAACAGTAGTGATAGCTAATAGCTAAATATAGCTTAAATCTAAATAAAAATAGAGATAAAAACGCAAGATTGACCAAAAATAGCTAAATTGCCATTATTAATTAACAATAGTGGCAAAATTCACTTTTAAACAAGCTGTCAAAATCGGGTTTTCCAATTCCAAAGCGATCAGGCCACTCTAGGAAACGCGTGCCGCTTTTTTTAGGTACGGCTGTAATATGCAACTCTTAAGAAAATCTTGGATTATTTTCAGAGTACGTTTCACGAGTTGTAAGAGAATATTTACATAAGTCTCATACGATTCTTGACATGAAAGTCTTGTTAGATTATCTTTACCCACGTCCTAAACGATTCCCACAAAGATTGAAGAAGCGTCTTTTGCTGTGCTATAGAAGAATCTCACTCGTGTTACAGTTTTTCCCGTGTGAGGAATCTTCTACGATTCTAGAAAACTGACGATTTCCTCACAAATTTATCTGGTAGCCCTGAAGAAAAGTAAACAAAAGTAAAGGAAGTAATTTTGTGTTATAAAAATACATTAAATCCATTTGCTAACAGCTTTTCTATTTACTGGGAAAATAAATATTTATATGTACTATGATTTTTTTTATTGAAATAATATTTTTTACTTACTTTTTCTTTTCATTCTTAATACAAGTAACCGCAAACAAACAATTAAATTTAGCAATAAACAAAATTAATAAAAAGAAGAAGAACTGTCAAAACCGATTAGGAAAATACAGTGCGAACATGGTAATTCAAATAAGTAATAAAAACAGAGAGCGAAGTAATCCAAAGCACCGTGCGAACATGGCATAAGCGGCAACCAATTTTAATGCTGATGTCTGTTTTTATAAAGATAAATTAGTAATAAATAGATATTATATAGATCCTATAGTTAGGTCATATAGATATAGTCCGGTAAAGGGTATCAAAGATTCGGCACAGCCGAATATAGCACTCTTATTTGTTTATTATATTTCTCCTGATTTTCTGTACGTATACACTTGCAAGTAATTACTTGCTTGAGGCAACGTAGGGTTAGTATAATGCAGTTACATAAAACAAATTAAGTGTTAAAAAATCTATTAACAAATTTGCCACAAGAAACGTTTAAACAAGAAAAAATCCAAAAAACACGGGAATCCCAACCTATTTTTCGACGACCGATAAATAAAATTACTTTCTTACTGTTTTTTTTTTTTAAGTTTTTTATTATATTAGTTACTTAAAATCTTATTTCGTTATTATCTTTAACATCGATCAACAGATATGCGGCGAAAAATGGGTAAAAAACAGAGGCCCGCAAAATTTCTTCTGAACACACATTCAAATCATGAAAAAGTGTTGAAGGTCTATACTGTAGTGTCGCTGTCACAAAAACATATGCTGAAAGAAGTGTAGACAACAAATTACGGAAAGGGTGTAAAAACAACGCACTTAACTAGTACTCAAATAGCCCCTCTCACACTTGTCTAAAGCAAATAATATAAAACTTAAAAAAATTCCACACTTTTATTTCACAAACTTTTGAAAGACACTGTCACATATAATCTCACACAAACTCTCTGGCACAAGGGGAAGGATATAAGTGTCAGCCAGAACTAGATGTTGTTTTTCACTATCAGTTATTAAGACCTGAATATTTAAGGGACAACTTACTTAGAAAGTGGAAAGAATAATATTTATGTGTATTCATATGAAAGTAAGCTAAAGTATATGGCGAACATTTTAAATTTAGTTAAGAAATGTCTGACATTTATAAGGGCTTGTTTCTTTTGTTTTTAAATCCTAGAGAATTTTTTTGGGGGTATCCGCCAGACCACACTCATATCATTTTGTATATATGTAGTAAAAAAAATGAAAATGCGTTTGTTTGTTTGTTTCCTAAAGACTCCTAAAATACTGAACCAAGTTTAATAAAATTTTCACAGTAACAAATACTATAAATATTTGTAACTTTTCAAGAGAAAGTGGCACCCTCAATACAAAGATAATAAAAAAGAATTCTTGCAAAGCAGCTAAAGAGTTCCAACCAAAAACCCGCCAGAAGATAAAAGCATCAACATTAGCATGCAAAAAACAACACGCCAACATAGCAGCATCAACAACGTGTTATCCATTTAGTGGTTTCAAAATCGCCGATCTGACAAGGCTGTCAGCTGTTATATGTCATCTGAAGTGCCTTTTATTTAATGAAATGTTTTCCACTTACGAATATTAATCGTTTTACAACAGAAGAGCGCATAATAATTGCTAATACTTTATACAAAAAATTGGTGGTTCAGAGAATCGTGGCTATTTTTCGAGCATTACGGGTTGATTATAGTCGTCGTCATAATTGAACTATGTACTTTAAAAGGAATTGAAAAGCTCATAAAAATATTTGAAAAGACTGGGAGCGTTGCAGATGTGGTCAGTCATGTGCATCATCGCAATGTGTTCACTGCCAAAAATATTGCTTGTGCTAGTGAAAGTGTGGCGGATAATCCAAATTTGTCGATTGCGCGCCTTAGAGCTCTTCGGCCGTATGATAACCAACTTTTTTTAACCTGTAATTGAAGACTATTAACTGGAAGATGTGTCGTTTCAACAAGACGGGGGGAGGGGACACGAGCCACAAAACACAACCGACTATGACTTAATTGCATGAAAAGTTTCCAGAACGCTTAATTTCAGGTTAAGGTGGCGTCTATTGCCTAACAAAATCGTGCGATTTGATGCCGCTTAGACTTTTTGTTGGGCTACGTCGAAGATCGTGTCTACGCAGATTATCAACTAACGTTCAACGTCAAGTTATCGCCGAGATACCGCCCAAAATGTGCGAAATAGTGGTCGAACCCAGTGATGTTAACTTTTATTTTTTCATTACCCTATGGACCTCTAAAAATTACCGTTTTTGAGACGAAATTACCGTACGCAAATGCTTTTGGAGCATTCCACCGTCACGTACAGACAAATTCAACTTTTTTTTAGCACTTATTTTACATACAACTTCTAATTGGTAAATCGGATTTCATTTTTTTTTCTTCTATTAATTAAAGTGCATGGTAGTCTTCAATCCTACATAGAACTTGTTTTGAATAATTCATAAAATATTTAAAAAAAACGTGAACAAACTTCGTCACGTGTGCGACAGCTTGAGTCAACCAACATTTAAAATAGTAATGGTTAAATCCAAATTTCAGCGAATCGATTACACATAGAAAAAAGATGTCTAAGAAAGAAATTACAAGTAACAACCATGCTTACTTATGATAGTAATACATTTTTAATAAAACAAATATTTATAAGAAAAAATTAATTTTTTTATTTTGTCACGTATGGCGTCACGTAAGCGACACAGTTGAAATTATTTTTATAAAATAAACAAAATTCAATACTTAAATACAGTTTTGTCTGCAGATAAGCTATGTTTTTTGCACTCCACGATCTTTTGGTTGGCTTTGATGAAATGAAAGTTTGAAATTCCTGTTATGGCTTTGGTGTTATTCCATGGTGATTCTGATTCCATTTTTTGTTGTAGTTCAGAGGATGGCATGTAAATTACCCGGGTTTTTGAAACTAATTTGGAAGCTAAATCAGCAAAGTCTTTAGCTGACTGGATGACAATATGTTCGTTTTGGCTCATCATTTTCTCTCTTACCAATCTCTTTATATTTCCGCCGATTCCATCTATTACACCTTTTCCATGAGATGTAGCAAAATATTTCCAAAAAAAAGGGCTTTCTGTACTTTTCACTCAGCATTGATATTAATTTTACCATATAACGGTTTTTAAATTCCGATGCCGGGCCATCGCTCCAAATTATTTCCGCTGAAGGTAAATCTTCATTTTCCGTATGTATTAAGTCGAACAACTTATTTAAAAAAACAAAAACTGCATCTTTGTCTTTAGAATTCGCATCAGAGCATATAAGGTATGTTTGACAATTTCCTTTGTAAAAACTTGCAGCGGTAAACAACAGGACACTCGTTCGCGACCAAAGTGCGCTTTGAACTTCATTCTGGTATTCACAAGCGAAAGACATTGCAAAATCAACTTGAAGGATACGCACACTTTCATTTAGTTTGTCTTTTTGAAACTCATCGGCTTGGATTCTTTTCAAATTAACATGGTTCGTCATAATATTAAATGAATAAATCAGTTTGTCTTTCAGTTCACCTGAACTTGTTTCATGGGTTGTTAAACGAAGTTTATTATCTGAATTTTTTTCCCATTCTTTCCATATGCAGACTTTGCTTAAGTCCATGGACAGTGATAGTTTTTTGCCATCAGAACAGAAGTCACATTCATTCTTCCAGCACTTAGAATCTAAAGAAGGATCACATAACATTTTACACCACCAGTCGTTACAGTAGTTTTGTTTTAAGCCTTTCACTTTGTACATAAAATTTTCATGGGTGATACATTTGCACTGATCTGAAGGAGTGTCTTTTATAAGCAGCACGTTTTTAGGTCTCAGATTACAAAATTTTGAAAATCCTATCTCTATATTAGGATAAAATTCCTTAAAAATGCGGAAGGCTTCCCGTAGGTACATAGTTAAATAATGCTTCTGACGCCTTTCCTTAATTCCATTTTCCCAAACAACAACAAAATCATTTGCACCTGGACAGGTGTATACTATATCTGGACGGTAATAAAAGGCTTTCACATCCTCGTAATACAAGTTGACATTTGATATGTCAAAGCTTGAACTTTCGGCTAGAGCAATATTCATTTTTAACGCTAATTCGGTTACTACCGCTCTTTTTTTGCTTGGCGATTGAGGAAGGGCTTTTAGAGCCTTTTGAACAGCTTTCGATAAAGTTTGTTTGGACTTGTAAGGGGATTTGGTACTTACAGAAGGTTCGTCAAAACTTTGACCTTGATTCCTTATTTTGGCCCTTTGCAGTCTTTTGTTATCCCTTTCCTTAACTCGCAAAGTTTTTAACTCCATTTCTGAAAGACTTTCTCTTTTTCGCTTACGAAGCTCACATATTCTCTTCGATTCATTAAAGCTAAAGTTTGGATCATCTTTCTTACGCTTTTCGCGAAGTTTTCGCATACGGTCAGCACTGGTGGAAGGTTGTTGATCGGCCATATTTGGATGAGTCACAAATTCAGTAAATAATAAATAACAGCTTGCAAATAGCACAAAGATTGAAAGATTTCAGATATTTTAATTCTTGGCGTCACGTACAGACACTTTTTATCACGAAAGAAAAACTATTTGTGAAGTGTTTAAGTGCAAATTTTTTATGTCAGATTTTAGGCCACCAAAAGTAGGCTGTAAACAACAAAAATCAATTTGTACAGTTGACTTGTCTTACAGTTATTATTATAAAATGGAATTACGCGTCACGTGTTCGACATAGAAATTGTCCTTTGCATTGCAATTAATTCCTCGTCAACAATGCACTTTACAACAAAAAATATTATGCAGTTTAATAACGCTCAACACTCACTTGGACGCAGAAAAGAAATTTAGTTCCTATGTGAAAAACAGTAGTGGCAGCGACCTCGCAAAAAATGGTGTTAAATTAAATAAAAAAGCTATATTCTTGATACTCTCAAGAAAATAACGGTATTTAAGAAAAAAGTGATATAATCGTCACAATGTATGTACATTACTTGAGATGAGAACTTTATCTCTCTATGTAGATGCAAAAATGTGAAAAAAGTTTTTGTTTGCAAAATTGTTCAGTTTTCCCTCATGTTATGGAATGCTCCTTTTAATAAAAGCATTAATTTGCTGTTTCCAAATGACAGGCGATTGAATGTGTAGTAAAATTTATATGAAAAGCACTCTGTCCATCGCTTTTCATTTGGAAACAACAGATTAGAGCAGTCATAAACAATTTATTTAAAATTTAAATGTGTTTTATGAAAAATTTAAATGGAAACTGTTGTTTTAAAATACAATTTTAACCAAAATTATTATAAATTTTATGAATACGGCAGTAAAATAATTCTTAATAAAATAGGTACATACATATATTCATTCAACTCAAAATACTCAACTCAAAATATTTTTATTTAATAGGCTTAGCGTTCATATGTATGTGAAAAACATTAAAAAAATATTGATTTGTTTAATTCATTTAAGCTTATACATTAAAAAAATAATTTTTAAATTGTTAAACGGCCATGTTCGGACAATCGCAAAACCCTTCACATTGGCGATTCTGACTCAAAATTGCAAATTTGGTGCTCTGTAAATCGCAAAAGCAAGAAGTTTGGCGAGTTCAAATTGCAAAAAAGAACAAGAATATTTGTAAAAAACTATGGCAGACCGCAAGCTAAACGCTCGAGTTTAAAAACAACATATAATAAATCTGGCGTTTTGCGATTTCAAATCGTGCGATTGTCAGAACATGGCCGATAATCACAAAAAAAAAAAAAAATCAATCCATACGTACTTAAACCAAGGCAAATTTTTGAACTGAAAATCACCTCTCAAAAGCTAAAATTGTAAAAACCTACATATTTATGTAAGTATGTATTTTAGGTGCATAACCAATTTTTTGGCATAGTACCATGAGGTCAACCATGTCCTAGTAACCACGAAAATTATAACCTTTTGTAATTTTTCTCAAAAAAGTTCAAGCACCAATTGGTTTTTCTAAACCAATGTAATATTGAATATTAATAATTTTATACGGTGTTTTTTAATCATTTTTTTCGTTAAAAAAGGTTAAAGATATGTTTTGGTTTGCGGAAAAATCTCTTTCCATCTCTAAATATTAATGAAATTTCATACTTGAGCTATTTTTTGTTTTAAAAACACATATTATAAATTTTTCTTAACCAAAAATAAAATTAAAAATTTTCAAAACTTCATCGCGGTTGGTGTGTCAACTTTTTTGAACTTAGCGAACAAATAGATATACGTTCTCTTATAGTTTTTTATGCTCTATCGGACTGTGCTAGTCCAATTTTGATATTTTAAAATTGTTAAAAAGTTATATCCCTAATGTATATGTATTTAAAAAATCCAAATTTCTTTCAATTACCGTATTTTGAATAAAATTACCTTGTTACCTTTTGCGGCCCAAAATTACCGTAAATAAGGAAAATTACCGTACGGTTAACATCACTGGTCGAACCTCAAAAGGATCGACTGCTACAGGCAATCTAGAGGCGATAATTTTATTTACATTGTATTTCGTACGTAATGCGGAGGTCCAAGAATTATATTGAAATAAAAATTTCATCAAAATTATAGCTTTGCGTTTGTTTTAGTTAACTTTACTTTTGAAAGCGAAAAATTGATAACCCGTTACTACCATGTAGATGGCACAATAAAATACCAAATAGGATCAACTATTTACAGACCTGTTACAGTAAAGGTTTCCAAATTTTGACAAAATAGTTTGGTTATCAATACACGAGATTTGTTCTAAAATTTTTTACTAATTTTATTTCTATTGGGGCAGCGAAGCGAACCGGGTTAAGCAAGTATACTTATAAAAATTAATGTGTATGTCAATATATTTTAAAAATAGCGTATGTGTGTAAACCCATTCCTATTTCCACAAAGACACTGAGACGTTTATACCCGTACAATCCCATTTATTAACACAGGAGGGAAGAAAAACCACAAAAAAATTCACATTTTTTTGCGGTCGAATTCGGTGTTATGTATTTTAAAAAATATATTCACATATTTGTTTGCAATGAACGAACTATAATCCAGGCTACAGGTTTAAAGCTTTTCTTCTATTTGTGAATAAGAAGCATATTTTATATCTTTATTTACCTGTGCCCATGTTCTGTAACTCCCGCGTAGAGAAACTTTTCGATTAAAATGTGAGAAATGAAACAGAACAACCATGAATTGAAACAAACAACTGTTTTTCCCACTTAACTGCGTCTGTAAAGAAAATTACTCGCCAATTTACAGAGATAGTGTGTCTGTAAAATTTTTGTGAGAAAGTTACCGCTTTGAAGTGTCAAATAAACTCACGAAAAAACACGGGATAAGAAAAAATTTTAAACACTAAAAAATTAGTATATTTTTTAGCAAAATGCATTAATAATAACACGCAAGAGGTATGTAAATATTTTGTTCTTGGCAGATTTTTTCATTGTTGAATTATTAACGTTTCTGAAAAATAAACGAATGTTTTCAAAGCCATTTTGTAAACAACAAACATTAAAGTCGCAGTTTACATTATTTGGTATAGACGACGGATGTATTTTCGCCGTCGTTGTTGAAAATGTTTTAATTTTAGTCTGCAATTTCACATCGGCATCGAGTGAAATAATATGATATTTATAACGTAAAGACGTAATCTTTTTTGATTGTTTTCGACATTAGGTACCGACTTATTTTTTTCTCACTTTTCGAGAAACGATAATATATTTTGGTTCACAACTTTTCGATGCGATAACATGGGTACAGGTGAAGTTTTATTAAAATCGCACAGAAAAAATTCTCCAAAATGTTTCACCGACTAAAGCATCAATCAAAATTAAAATCAGTTTTAATTAAAAATTTATTCAAGTGAATTAAACTTTTAATCATGTAAATTAATCGCTTAATTGGTACTATTAATTTGTTTACTAGTGCAATAAAATTAATTAATTAATTTTTTAATTTATTAAAAATTTTTTGATTAAAGTACATTTTACTTTTCTGTGCGGGTAATTTTGTTTCATCTAAAGTGTAATTTTGAATGCTGTTGGTAACACTGGTTTGATTAAGAACAAACTAGCGACAACAGCAGTATTCTCTATCCAAATTCAGGTGTGCTCATAAAATTGTTTATTGTTTGAACATAGCGATGGCTAGTCAGAATGGTGTGTTATGGAGGACGGATTGAACCAAAATAGTGTGGAAGTTGATAATAATATGGTTGAAGTAGTAGCGTTAAAATTATATTTCCAAGACTTTTCTTTAAATTGTTTTCACTTCTTCTTCTGGGATATTGGTCTTAAGCTGTTGGAGCAGTTCAAGCTGATTGGCATACACCTTACCCCTTCCGTAGTCCCAACAAAAAATTCGAGAGCCATTAAGTCAGGCAAACGGAATAGCTTAATCAGATAATCGCATTTCTATTTTATCACTAAAACTTTTACACAGAAGAGCCACAGTTGGATGAGATGTGGAGCCACATCAGGCTGAAAACATAAAACTTGATTCTTTTCTTAAAATAATTTTGTATATACTTTTATATATTTTGGAATAAGTATGATAAGTATAGTACAATATATAAGTATGATTGGAAATAGTAATCTTAAATTTAATTCATCTACTGTAACAGTACCACGTTCTAAAAATTAACGAGGCGGAAGATTTGAAATCTTCTGATTTTGACAATCAGCTTTAATTTCAGTTAACAAAACAACAAATGTGTTAATCCCAACAGATGGCCTATATTCTACTCAAGGTTTGTGTCTTTAATAACTTATCTGGCATTTTGGAGGTTAAAACAATCTGTTATTAATTCCCACTTAAGGGCAAAATAAGCCACACAAATTCCTTGGCAAACATATCAAAATTTCACGTTTGTACAAATGTCTTGTGTTGCTAATTGGGACTTTGCTGTTTGGACAAACATTTGAAACATTTTTGTAAAAATATTAAAAATCTTTTATATTTGGCAGACATGTTCTATATTTGTCAAACTTTTAAGAGTGTCTAGTGCTAAATGTAATCATTTCAGCGAAAACTTTGCAAAGTGAAAACGTATAAAAAGTATTTTTATAATTTTAAGCCGTAAATTCTAATTTTTAAACAGCATTGTTTGACCCAAAATAGCTCGTTGTTTGAAACACTCGTTACTCCAAATTCTTGTTCTTTCTTTTATATTTCTCCTCCGTTTTAAAGATATTGAGGAAAAAACAACCGCAGCACTAACACCAAAACAAAAATTAACTGTTTGTACGAAATATGCTTGTGTTGTTTATTGGCGAACACAAAACGGAAAAAGTACGAATTTGCCAGGCAATTTGTGTGGTTCATTTTGTCATTTTCTGTTGTGCTGCATAACTTTATCCTAAATAGAATTCAAAATGCAGGAGATGATATTGCGGTAATATGCTGAAGTGGCAATTTTAGCACAAAAGGCAAAGACCCGCCCACACTGATACAAAAGGCGTCATTATGCTGATGTATTTTGACATCATATGACAAGTGTCTTCGTTTTGTCCCCATGACACTTTTTATCATTGGCAAAATTATTATCAGAGTCAAAGATTGGAATTATCTCATCAATGGGATGACACATCGGCATCACAGAAACGGAGAATCGGAGTCAGTGTACTAAAAACTGTGATCAGTAACATCGGTGAAAGGACTAATTAGACTCAATTCAATGACAAACTGTCATTAAATTGAGTCCTTGGGATTGAGTTAAGTCAAACAATATTATTATTTACTTATCAGAGTTAAGCAGCTCATACACATGCAATAAAATTGCTCAATTTTACGTATTGTACAATTATATCGCTAATGTGTATGTGATATTCGAAGGTTGCACAATATATTGGCAACAATCAAATGACTTTTGATTTTTTTTGCACAACAAAAAGAAAGTAAAATGTGTCGGCATCATTGTACAATGTTGTTTGTGTTATTCCTATAGATTATGTTCACCTTTTTATTGCATAAATGAAACCAATTGAACGACTTATTGCATAATATAGGAAAAAATGGAAATAATATGGCGAATATCATATACAATAATATTGCAAGTGTATGGGCTGCTTTACTCATGTTTGTTTCACTTTTGTTGTATTCCGCCCTCGGCTTACAGAGGAACAATCAATTATGACACCAGCTTCTTATTTTACTTTGTAAACATAAATATAATTTTAGGAATACACAAAATGTGGCAAAAAATTGATGTTAATGTAGTCATAGCATAAATGACGCTTAAAATATGACAACATTTTATGATGACGTTCGTCATTGCCTTGCTGTCACTTTTTTCCTCACTGATGCCATTTGTAATAACATTGATGTCACTATTCTGATGTTAAGGCATCATCAATATTAAAATGCATTTTTCTATGAGTTTAGGTCTGCTAAAAATAAGCTTGTTGGTAAACTTAAGAAGAACCTTTGAAAGCCACTCAAGGAGCAATATTAAATCATTGACTGATGGCTGGATTTATCCAAAAGCAAAGAAATGTAGTAGCATACACGTTGCTGCCGAGTGGCGTTAGAAGACGATTTTGCATGTTCAAAATGCGGCTTGAACGCCATTTGAAGAAGTCTTCTTTGCGTTGACTCATTAAAAGATGGATCCATTACGACAATACGAAAAATGCGATGGGTATAGCGCCATATTTTAAACGCTTCTAATAAACAAATTCAACGACAAAGCAAAATATTTTTTGCGCCATTATAATGTTTTTTAATTTTGCAAAAGGAAAAGTCAGTTTTGAAGTTCTAAGTTACTTAAAACTAGTTAAACTGTCAATGAAGAATGGTAACTATAAAAATTTAAATTGAACGCTTAACATATTCTACCAGACATAAATTCTACGAGTTATAAATTTTCACTATGGCGTCAACGATGCGATGCTTTATCAAAGCTTAGGAAAAGTTTCATGAGCAAAGAAATAAACTTAAGAATTTAAGCTGATGTAATGTATTCCTTAATTCCTTATTAGCAACTAAAATTTTATTATCAATATAGAAATAAGTAGGTGAAAAACAAAAACAAATAAAACCATCTTCTTCTTCTTCTATATACTAGCATAAATATGAAATATGTTTGTCTGTTTGTTTGTTTGTTTGTTGGCTTATAGACTCCTAAACTACTGAACCGAATTTCCTGAAATTTTTACAGTAACATCACGTGAGACCAAAAAATAAAAAAAGGTTACTTATTTTTTCGATAGGAGCAGGGGAATTGGTACCCCTCAAAGGATGCCAATATTAAATATCGCATATCTTAAGAGCCACTGCACGCATTTTGTTGAACTTTTGGTAGAAGGATCTTCTGAGCCCCAAAATTGAAATAAAATAGCAGCGGGGGAAGTGGTACCCCCCATAGGACGCCAATGTTTAATATCGCATATCTTAAGAACTGTTAGAGTGAAAATAAAAATAAAGCGGGTAGGCTTAGGGCGGAAACACCTCCCATAGGATGCATATGTTAAATATCGATCAACTGAAGAACTATTAAAGGGAGAGTCTTCAAACGAGGTTAAAGTTACTATTATGGTAAACTATAAATTTCAATATAAAAATGGGCGGGGTAGACACAGGAGGAGCAGTACCCCTCATAGATAGAAATATTAATTAGAGCCGCTGCACGCATTTTGTTGAACTTTTGCTAGTAGGATCTTCTGAGCCCCAAAATTGAAATAAAATAGCAGCGGGGGAAGTGGTACCCCCCATAGGACGCCAATGTTTAATATCGCAAAACTTAAGAACTGTAATAGTGAGAATGTTCAAACTTTGTAGAAGTCACTCTTATAGTATACTACACTTTTGAAAATAAAAATAAAGCGGGTAGGCTTAGGGCGGAAACACCTCCCATAGGATGCACATGTTAAATATCGCTCAACTAAAGACCTATTAAAGGGAGAGTCTTCAAACGTGGTTAAAGCTACTATTATGGTAAACTATAAATTTCAATATAAAAATGGGCGGGGTAGACACAGGAGGAGCAGTACCCCTCATAGATAGAAATATTAATAAGAGCCGCTGCACGCATTTTGTTGAACTTTTGCTAGTAGGATCTTCTGAGCCCCAAAATTTAAATAAAATAGCAGCGGTGGAAGTGGTACCCCCCATAGGACGCCAATGCTTAATATCGCATATCTTAAGAACTGTTATAGTGAGAATGTTTAAACTTTGTAGAAGTCACTCTTATGGTATACCACACTTTTAAAAATAAAAATAAAGCAGGTAGGCGCAGGGGGAGAAATACCTTCCATAGGATGCATATATTAAATAAACTGAGGAACATTCAATATGTGTGTTGTTCGACCTTTTATTGTAATTTTAATGTGAATAATTAGTGGAGCTCAAGGTCAGTTTTTTTTTTATATTTTTTTATTTATTTAAAACTTGTTTCCAATATTTCGAGATCCACTGGATCTCATCTTCAGGGTAAAGAGGAACAATAATAAAAAACACGTCTCACACGGTTTTACATTTAAAACTGTACAGTACAGTTAATTATTCACATTAAAACTGAGGAACTATTAAAGGGAGAGTCTTCAAACGTGGTTAAAGCAGTGTAGCGAAGCGCACCGGGTTAAGCTAGTAAGATATAAAATAAAAACGAGAGTATGATATAACGTCTCTAAGCCTTTGCGTGGAACACTCACTCCCACAGCTAAAACTACTCCCAACGGTTTAAATTCAGTCCAGCCAACTGTGTTCTTTTACGCGTATGTATGTGAGAGGGTGTTGATGACAGCGAAAGTGTGAGTATAAGGAAATTTGTAACAGTGTCTTTATGCTGGTATGTGAGTGTGTCTCTGCCCAACCATGTTCGAAAAGATTAATGTAGCAGTAAAAATAAGATTTATTGGTGTGAAATTTCATCAGTGACATCAGGTGATTATTGCTAAACCCAAACATTTGGTTCTTGTATAACATCTACATACATATATAAATATGTGCAACATGTACACGATGTTTTATCACTAGAGAGGAAAATGTTCACAGACACACTTAAAAGCTACTCCCACTTATTTTCACACAGCCCCACACACACAAACACATTTAGTCACATGTATTAATTTCCTAACGTTAACATATTTTATATCATTTTTTTTATTTGTTTAGATATAAAAGGTGGAGAAGGAAATAGTTGATTTAATTAGTATCAAATTAAAATTTACAACAACATCAGGAGCAATAATATTAAGAAGATGGATTATTTAGTTTTATGTTGACAAGGGGCCACGAAAAAACTTGTGCTTAGTCGGAAGGATGCTGGGGATAACAAGTGTCAAGGTTGCTATTAAAATTTAAAAATAATTTTTTTTATATAAAATATCTTAAAGCAAAATGAAGTAGTTTTTGTAAATATATATAGAAGATCGAATCAAAATCACTTTCTAAATCCAAGCATGTTCATTAATTTAAACACAGTTAGCCCATTTTCAAATTATCGCTTATCTTAAGAGCCGCTGCACCCATTTTCTTTAACTTTTTGCAGTAAGTCCCGAAATTGAAATAAGATATCAGCAGGGGACGCCAATGTTAAATATCGCATATCTTAAGAACTGTTATATTGATAATGTTCTAGCTTGGTAGGAGTCAATCTTATAGTAAACTACACATTTAAAAATAATAAAAATTAAGGGGTAGGCGCAGGTATTGCTCCCCCATACGTTGCATGTATTAACTATCGCGTAACTGAAGAACTAGTATAGCAGGTGGGTTTATACGTGGCTAAAGCCAATATTATGGTAAATTATAAATTTTAAAATAAAAATGGGTGGGGTAAACGTAGGAACAGCAGTACCCCCATAAAACGAAAATATTTAATACCGAATATATGAAGACAAAAGTCTTCAAGCTTTTTAGGACCCACACTAATGGTACACTACACCTTTGAAAATACAAAGTAAGGGGGTAGGTGCAGGGGAAGCAATACATAACATATATGGTTGTTTGTTCCCTATACACTCCTAAATGAATGAATCCATTGTCCTGAAACTTGCACAGTTATTTTCTGATTACCCGACACATAGACTAGAAATATTTTTTTTAGCTTAAGTAGGCGTGTCACCTCCCATACAATGACGTTAAAGATTTCTACATATTTGGAGTACTGTGACCATGTTCTGTAACTCTTGCGTCGACAAACTTTTCGATTGAAATGTGTTAAATGAAACAAAAATGCCATACATTGAAACAAACAGCTGTTTTTCTCACCAAACTGTGTCTGTAACTTTTTTTGGCGAGTAATAGCTGTCACGTATGGAAATTACTTACTAATTTACAGAAAAAGTGTGTCTGTAACATTTTTGTGAGAAAAGTTCCCGCTTCGAACTGTCAAAACAAAACTCACGAATAAAAATGGGGCGAGAAACAATTTTAACACTAAAAAACAATTAAAAATTCAAAAATCAAATAAAAATAATAATAAAAATTTTTTGTTCTTCTCACATTTTTTCATTGTTTAATTATTTTGCTTTTAACAGTTTTATAAAATATACGAATGTTTTAAAAGCTTGTTTGCAAACAACAAACATTAAAGTCGCATTTTACATTATTTGGTATAGCCGACCGTTGTATTTTCGCCGCCGTCGTACAAAAATTGAAAAATTTTGGTTGCCGTCAACGATATGTGTGACTGGCGCTCTCAACGTCTGCAATGTCACATCAGCTTCGAGTAGAATCCCTACAGATAATATTGGACTACGTGGTCCATTGTGGCTTAAATGGACTACTTACAACATGGTCCAATCTACTGTAATATGGACCATCTTATATGAAATTAACATGCTGTGCTGCCAATAACTGCATGATGTATATTTTCTATAGTTTACAGTTTTACACATTGGTAGTCCTGATGGTGTCCATTATTAATTGTTTATTTAAAAGTGAAAGTTTGTGAAAAAAGGTAAAAAAAATAAAAATACGAAGTAAATATATTTAATAATAGCAATAATAGACTACAGGGCACGCCATAAAAGGCGATTAGTAAAAAATGAAAAATGCTTAAGCTACCCCTTTAGTGTACTCCATACTGTAGTGACATGGAGTACTTTTAAAACTAACCCACTTTAGTACTCCATGGAGTAGTTTAGGGACTACTTCGGTGGGTTATATGGTCCCCTCCTAGGACATCCTAATGTTAAAAGGACCACTTTTTACCCATATATTGGGAGTAGTTTTGGAGTACTCCTACTCCTTTATGGACTACTCTTTACATGCATGTATGGACTAGTCTCGTTATCTGCAGGGATATTATGACATTTATAACGTAACGACGTAATCCTCTGATAATTTTCGACATGCGTTACAGACACACTATTTTCTCACATTTCGAGAAACGATGGAATATTTTGTTTCACATCTTTTCGATGCAAAAAGTTCTCACTTAAGTTACAGAACATGGGTACTGCAACTGAGCAAAAACATGTAAATCATATGTGTAAAACCATATTGAACTTAAGGAAAGTTTATGTTAAGTTTTGTAAAACTATCATTTGCTTAAGCAAGGTGCGAAACTTATCGCTCATTCCGTACGGAATCAATGTTTTTTTTATTTTTTTTTTGTTATTTTAAAAGCATTTGAGAAAGTTTGTTTATGCACATTCTGGTTGGGCCTTAAAAGTGAAAGTATTCCAATTTGGTACAAATAGCTTAGATCAAAATACACAACATTTTTCAAAAGTAGGTCGAATGGGAAAAGTAGGCACGGCACCTCCCATACGAAAACACTCGAAATTGTTGTATATCTGTAGAACGGTTACTGTAAAAGCATTTAACTCAGTACAAGATACACGAAATATGTTTAAAAAAAATTTTACTAATTTTATTTCGATTGGGGTAGCAAAGCGCACCGGGTTAAGCTAGTTATACATATATACAATTTAATGCAATTATCTTTATTTATCTATTTAATTAATGTTTTGCCTAACATGTAATAATGCAATTTTTTATTTGACGAGAACCAATCACAAAATTGGATCGCCCTGTTTTTAACAGCAGACAAAAAGTTTGTTCTTCAATATATAAAAAAATAAGAACAAAAATCAAAAAGTATGTTCTTCAAAAAATAAACATAAACCCAAATTTGTTAATAGACTGATATTAAATAAATAAATAAATGAACAAAATAGATGACCAAATTTCAATTTCTTTAGTTTGTTTTTCATAACATATGTAAACAAGAAAATACCTTTGCCAGACTGCCAATTTATTAACACCAAGTTTTTACGATTTCTTGATTTGACGTTTTTTTTTCAAAAACAATTTTATAACACCGAATCCATTTAAATTTTATATCACTGTCAACCTACCTTTAACAATGTAATGCTTTCTTACGTTTTACCTATAAAATAATAGAACAAATTACTATTAGAACTTAAAATTTTTACTGTCCTGATTAGAGGCGATTTTTTCCCAACTTCGTCTGGTAACCCTATATATAAACAGAAGCCATCTTTTTACTGGGCATTATCAACACTCTCGATTTATACGGGGCGTAAAGTGCAATGCCTTATGACTTTAAAGGGTGAATTTTTTAGAATAAAACACGCTGCCCTTTTAGAGAGCAAAGCATTTTTAAGAAACGAACACCAAATTGCATTTTTTTTAAATAAAATGGGACATTTTTTGCAGAAAAGAAAACACCATAAGTCCAAGGACGAAGCCAATTGAAACTGTCAAACAAATATTACATTGCTCCCAGGCTGCTAGCAAAATCAATCAAAGCGTAATCGCTCTAAGCAATATGTGAAAAATCGCCCAAACTATAAATGGCCCAACGTAAACAAAAAATGGCCCAAAAAATAGAAATGAAAATTATATAAAAAAAAAATGGTGAAGGTCCAAAAATATTAAAAATCTATTTTTATTTAATAATTATTTCAAAGTAGTTTTAAACCCACATACAAATTTGGGTTGAGGTCATTTTATAGAGCAAAAACCCTTGCGCTTGGCCGAAGGCCGCCTGTGCAGATAATCATTTGTTAGCGATTTGTGATTTCCGAAATCGGTATTTTAATATTAATTACTGAACACAAAAGACCTTACGGAAAAATTTGCAAAATGAAAAATCACCCAAAAATGTTATAAATGAATTATTACCCAATAATTACGATATTTCCTATACAAAATGACCAAAAGATTTTTAATGAATGTGATTTTTCTGGCAGCCTTGTTGTAATATGAATGTATGTCCTTCATGCCAGACTTTATCAAAAGCTTGCGAAACATCGATGAAGAGTGCTGAGCATTCGATGAGTTTGTTCAATTGTGCTGTGTTTTCTTCTAAATTCGAATTAATGGTTTGGAATACATTAATTTTCACTTAAAATCGGTGTTAATTTTAAAACTTATAATTTCTCAAACAGCTTAGACATATTTGATAATAAGCTAATAGGCCTATATGACTTAACTTTTATACGATCTTTACCTGGCTTTGGTATCATGGTAACTAAGGAAACCTTCCATTTTTGAGGATAGTATTCAAGGCGTAAAATAGCATTAAAAATAAAGAAAATAATTTTCTTTGCTATGCGAGGTAGCTCTAAAAGCATTTTATTACTGATCTTATCAATACCAGGTGCCTTCTTAGTGTTTAAGTCACAAATAGCCTTTTTGATTTCTCTTAGCTTGAATCTTAGGGGAATAGCTGCTCCAGCCGCAACAGGTGGTAGCTCGACTGCAACATCGTGAGGTATATTTGGTGTAAATACGTTTTTCAAGTGACTTACAAACAGATTTCCTTTTTCAATATCGTTCCTTGCCCAACTACCATTCAAGTTTCTTAATGGTGGCTTAGATATAACTGGCCTTTTTAGATTTCTAGCTGCACGCCATAATGAATAGTCTGATTGTGGAGTTGCATCAAGTTCCTTAAGATATTTTTCTAGAGAAGCCGTTTTCTGAGTCTGCAGTAACTTTCTTAGCCTTTTTGTGCATTATTTTAATAAATTCTTAAGTTGCCACTCTCTTCGAACTCTCCTTTTTTCAGTTAAGAGCCGCTCGACATCTGTGGAATATATTTTAATATTCTTTGTTTTTTTTTTTTTTTTGTGGCCAATACTGGAACGTTGAACCGCTAGTTTTAGATAACTGTCAAAATTAACAATAGAGCGATCCACATTCTCCGGTGTACTAAGCGGAATATTTTCTGTGCAATGGGTACTGAGAAATTTTTTATATTTTAACCAATTTGTTTATGTGGCTGACGTCGCTAAGTAACCGGTCGGAGATACAATTCTATTGGCGTTCATTAAAGTAAAAATTGTAGTTATGTGTTCGGAAGATAATTCTAAGGAAGCTTCAACATGAATCGTTTCTGTGGGGATGTTTTTAACCACGCCAAAATCGACAACATCTGGAATTTTTTGCTGATCAGTAGACCAATATGTTGGTTGTCCGCTCGCGACCAAATTTAAATCCATTTTAGAGATTGTATTAAACAAGACACGACCCTTTGGTGTTATAAGTCGTGACCGCCAGAAGGTGTATTGAGCGTTATAATCGCCAGCAGAAAACAGGGCCCTAGTGATTTTTAATATTCACAATATTGGCTTTCTGATATTGAAAATCTAGGTGGAGAGTATAAAGATGAAATTACTATTTTTCGATTTAGCTCTTCAACACAAATGTTCGTTGCTTGCAGATAATCCTCACGATGACCACACATTACGTAGTGTTTGACTCGGGTTTTTATCAAAATGGCAAAACCTTTCAAGCTCTATCTCGAGGGCCCTTGGTATCATATAGTATGTAACCATTGATTTCTTGAGGTCAGATGAGTTTCAGAAACCATCATAACAGCAATTTGTTTTTTTTAAGAAAGTATTCTAGTTCATTTTTATGTTGGCGGATGCCGTTTGCGTTCCAAAAACAAATTTTTAAACAGTTCATAGCTTGTTAAGTACAGCTTGCAAAAACATCTATTGCATTCTAAGAATTTCTTGCATCATATTACCCATTGTGTTTATAAAATTATTTACTGTTTGCACTAATGTTTCCATGGTTTTTTCTAAACTTCTTAAACTAGAAACTGGAGTTTCATCATTACTTGGCGAAGCACCTTGCATTGGCACATGTTTTGATTTTAGGACGTTAGCGTAAGAGGTTTTGTTAATACTAAGTGGTTACTTTATTTGTTACCTGCATTTGAGGGGGATTAGTTTTCGGTCCAGCCGACTGCTTGTCGATAGTGGGCATCCTCTATAATTGGCAGTGTGATTTCCGCCACGGTTGCTACATTTTTTAACGTTTTAGACTTATCGCAAAGAATTGTACCATGAATTTCACCACATACTACGCAAACAGGGGGTAAATAGCAGTATGCCTTAGTATGACCAAATTCTTGACAGTTTAAACATTGAACGGGACCATTTCTTTTGTGTGGCTCTTCTATAGTTATTCTTCTATACTGAATGTATTTCAAATTGTAAATAGGATGCGTTTCGTTTTTTTTAGCTCAACGTCGCCGGGCTCCAACTCCACTCGAAAAAGTGGTTGGGAATTCTTTTCCCTATTTTTAATATTTACCACATTTTTTATTTTGAAGCCTTTTTCTTCCATGAGTCGATACCCTTAATCACTACCTGAAGACCTTTGCTGCTCTTCAGTTGGTATGTATAAAAACTTTTTTTAGTGCTTCAAATTTGTTAATAATTTTGCGAAAATCATTCTCATGATTTACTTGTATTCGTCTCGTTTATACTACCACGCTTGATTGCAGCTACGTAAAACGAATTTTCACCTATCGCTGAGATCAAACTCTTTAAAAGCACATTTGAGTTTTGCTCCCTAAGATATATCGGGGGAGGCTTGGGCGATTTTATCATGTTTGGAGCTTCTGAGGATTCATCCTCCAGAATTGCATTCTTTCATTCTTTCAAAAGATGGTACTTTTGCGGCCGAAGCAACAGCTGAAGAGGTAGGGTTTAGGTAGGTTGTATACCTGTTGTATACCAACTTGTACTTGAGGCTTTTGACAACTTTTTACTTGAGGGTTTTCCATTGCGTCTGTTTTTGAGTTCATGGTATCATTTCTTACTAAAATTGTTTTTGCCGTCGTGGCAATACTTGCGGGCTCGGCAACAGTTGCCCCTAGAGACAGTTTAATATTTTTTAATGTGTAACTATCCACTGTTTTTGTTAACACCGAGGGTGAAAGGGAACGTGTACCAACAATTGGTTTAGCCGTTAGGTAGTTAGTATTGTTTTCTTTTGTTTTATTTATTACTTCATTGCCTTCGTTAGCATGGACTGTCACATAAACATTTCTTTCTTTTAGTTTTATTGTTGTTTCATTGGGGGTATTCACGTCACAAGTTGCACCCTTGCGAAAAAGCAAAAGTGCAAAAATATAACAACAACCACACAGACAATTAGTTGTGCGTAAATAATTGTCTTTGTGGTTGTTGTTATGTTTTTGCACTTTTGCTTTTTTGCAAGGGTGCAACTTTTGACGTGAATACCTTTGTTGTTTTTACTCATGCAATAAATTGTTTTTATTTTTCACCGTTTTACTGTGCTTTTAATATTTTTATTATTTATTGTATTTTACAACAACAAAAATAATATGTTAAAACTAAAATGTTTTTGCTCAGAGTAGTTATACATACACATGTATGAACATATATATTTTTACTATTTATCTTTATTTAATTTTTTCGTTTTTTTATGTTAAATAATTTAAATAATAAAAAATATCATTTACTTTTTTGCGTCAATTCGCTTAATGTTTATATTACAAAATCAAATGTGATTAATTAATAATTCAAATCGTATGCGGGGTTAAGAATACACTTCTGCATCGCAACAAAGCACAAACCGAATTCATTGTGAAAAACAAATCACTCTTAAGGCTAATAAATCATTGAAGGTTTAAGCGTTGGTTTAGTTGAACTAAACTTATATTTATATATAGTTTAAACTTAACAGATATAAATCAGTGCCCCATGTATTATATCTAGTGCAAAAATAATAATGTGGCAGCACTACGATAAATATTGTAAGAAGGCTTAAATGTTTACTGCATTATAGATTTGCCGGTTTAAACACATTTGAAACCAAATATAAAGTTTAACTTGCACAGACTTATTAGTCCTTATTTTCATAGTAAGATATGGCTTACTATCTTTCTGAAAACGAGGCAAAAGAGTAATTTTTTTTTGAGCTAAAAACCGAACCAGTTCAATTTCGTGTACCCTGTCCAGAAGAGCTTTATATATTTATTTTGCAAAAAAATATAAAGGTGTGGTCTCAGATTATTGAAAGTTGGCACCGAACATTGTATTGATCAAAATTAAGAGAAAAAAAATGGAATTTTATATAAATCGACCACGCTTACCAATAATACATTCCTAATCGATTTTTACACATAAAATGTTGCCTAGCCAAGCAGAAGTCTTAAAATTTGGACTTCCTAGAACATACAAAAGATTTATGCCAACGCCCTCCGCTCAGTATCAACAAAGTAAGTCCAAAACATTAAAACATTTTACATGCATGTAAAGAGTAGTCCATAAAGGAGTAGGAGTACTCCAAAACTACTCCAAATATATGGGTAAAAGTCGGTCCATTTAACATTAGGATGTCCTAGGAGGGGACCATATAACCCACCGAAGTAGTCCCTAAACTACTCCATGGAGTACTAAAGTGGGTTAGTTTTAAAACTACTCCATGTCACTGCAGTGTGGAGTACACTAAAGGGATAGTTTAAGCATTTTTCATTTTTTACTAATCGCCTTTTATGGCGTGCCCTGTAGTATATTATTGCTATTATTAAATATATCTACTTGGTATTTTTATTTTTTTACCTTTTTTTCACAAATTTCACAAACTTTCACTTTTAAATAAAAAATTAATAATGGACACGTCAGGACTACCAATGTGTAATACTGTAAACTATGGGAAAGTATACATCATGCAGTTATTGGCAGCACTGCATATTAATTTCTTATAACATGGTCCATATTACAGTAGATTGGACCATGTTGTAAGTAGTCCATTAAAGCCACAATGGACCACGTAGTCCAATATTATCTGTAGGGTTACGACAAAAGTTAAAGGTAGAACGTTCCTATCTTTAGCTTATCCTTCACTTTTAGATTAAAAGGAACTTGTGATAATTAAAAACTCATTTTCTGTTCGATAACTTCCTACATTTAGCTATCGTTAAGTCGTGTAAACGGGCCTTATGTGATGATTACGTGTGAGTGCGTTTTTGAGTAGTGATCTGAAAAAAAAATATATTTCCCAGGTTCGCCGCTAGATGGACTCTGGCACAATGGTGTTAGGGCTTTAGCTCGCCGGGAATGGGGGGTTCGTGTCCATCTTATTACTCACACTATCAAAAGAATATATTGTGCCAAAATAAGATTGAAGATACGACGAAACAAATTAAACATGGAACACTGAACAAGACATTTAACGTAAAGGTACCCTGAAATAATCGGACTGACATTTGATGATAGAACTTCACCCCTTAGATGAGACTGACCCTAAACGACTCGAGTTCCCGAGACTAGATGAAAGTGTCCCGTACAGGCTGCCCTCCCCTTATGACATATTTCAGTCATCCATGACATCACCGGTTGCCTGAATTCAACAAAAATGTTCAGGTAATGTCCCAAAGTTAACTTACCACTGTTTCATTTTACTCCCGCTACATTTCAACCAATAATTAAAGTCCTACCACATATTTTCGTTTTAACATTACAAAAGTGTTATTTATTAATACAGTTTATGATATGTTTAATAACCATCCTTATCAGAGATGATCCTCTTATGAACGTAAATACAATTTTGGCGAGATCAATAATAATGTCTAAAAACTAGAATGTTAAATCCATAGAAATGGTTAGCTCTAATAGTGTAAAGGTAATATGCAAAAGACATTAAAGTATTTAATAATATGGGGTAATAAAAATAAAATTCAAAATTTGTATTCAATTAAGATTGAAAATAATTATTTACGAGAAAAAATCAGTAATGAAAATTTTATAAATAATCAAAGAAAACTTTCATTTAATTGTTCATTTCGCATATGTTTAATTTGATTATTTATATACTACGGTTTGAAAATTTTATTAGTTTAACATATATTTTGTTATTTAGTATTATCTATTGTTTATATTTATATCTTATTTATTCATTATATTTACTTATTTCATTATTTAGTTATTTATTATATTTATTTATTTATTATATTTATTATTTATTTATTTATTTCATTATTTAGGTATTAACTATATTTAGTTATTTGTTATATTTATTTATTCATTATATTTAATTATTATTTCTTTATTTAGTTATTTATTTATTTCATTATTTAGTTATTTATTATATTTATCTAATTTATTATATTTATTTAAATATTTATTTAATATTTAAAATTACTGATTCAAACTTAAACAGATTTTTTTTCGTTCTAATGGTATATCTACTAAAATACTACTAAAAAATTAGATAATCGATTATCAACTATTTTTGTTTTTGTTTTTTTTTTTTTTAAAGGTTAGCTAATATTGTTTTTTTTTTCTTTGTTTTTATTTCCATCTTAAATTTATGAAATATTATTTAAATAAAACCGAAAAAACAATGTTTCTACTTTTAAATCAAATTGTAATTCTTTTTCTTTAGTATTTCATTTATCGTTAATGCAATTTCAAGTTTTAATTAGATTCGAATTTGCTTACTTTATGATAAAATTATGATTTTAAATTTTAACCTAACAATAATTGTGCCTTCAATTTTTCCTTTTTCCTTTAATCTCGAGCCTAATTAACTTATCTCCTAATTTGTAATTAAGTCTCACCCTACTACAATTCAGATTTAAATTTACTCGCCTTTGGATAAAATTTAAATTTTTCTATTGTTTTAATCAGATTATAATTTTCGTTCGAATCTAATTTTTCTTAATTTATGTAATTTTCATCAAAAGGAAATCTCAAATTTTTCTTTAAGCTTATCATTTGGTAAATTTTGAATGAAGTTACAATTAATTATTTTGTTTAATATTATAGTTTATTGAAGATGAATCAAATTACAATTTATAATTTTGTTTTACTTCAAACTATAATTTATAGTTTTATTTATTTTTAAATTATACTTTATAATTTTATTTATTTTCAAATGATAATTTATAATTTTATTTATTGTTTTAAATTATAATTTGTAATTTCATCTATTTTCAAATTATAATTTATAATTTTATTTATTTTTAAATTATAATCTGTAATTTCATTTATTTTTAAATCATAATTACTAACTTTCTGCAGTATTATAATTTGTTTATTCTTCAACCAAACTATAATTTATTTTCTTTAAATATTATAATTTGTCATATTCGAATAAAATTATAATTTCCTTTTTTTTTGTTTATTTTTTTTCTTTTTTTTTTTATATAATTTATTTAGTTTCAAATCAAATCATAATTTAAAAATGTTTATTTAACGTGTATTTAAATTTATTTAATTTCAAGTCAATAATTTAGGTATTTTTCTTATTTTACATAAAAGCTTATTCCCTAATTATTATGATTTATTTTTTTAAGTCCGATTAATAATTATGAATTATAATCTGATTACTACTAATTCGAATTATAGTTTGTATCCTATAGGATATGATATTCCTCGTTGTTTCTAATCGTATTCTAATTTCTAATTTTCTAATTCTCTCTCTTAGCCAAATTATGATTACTATATATAATTTAATTCAGACCTTTATCCTTTTCTTTGTTCCTAAAAAAATAGTGTTTTCTTACAAACAATTTTTCCTCCCGTTTTCCAATGCTGAGAAAGCAGTGCCCTTAATGATTAGCTTAATTAATCTAGGTTTATTATCATTAATTAGTCCAGTACCCCTCTCTCTCTTCATCAGACTTAAATTAATTTTCCATTGAAGTTTGTTTTCCCTCATTTGTCAATAATTAAGTTAATAACGAAGTGCTTTTAGAAAAAGGATTGTAGTCTAAACTTAATTACGATAAGTCACTTATTTTATACTGTTTTATCAGGGTGCGTTAAAATTATTTTTTCTAGTTTTATTTCCATTCAATTAATTTTAGATTATATTAAGTACTTCATTTATGCCGAGTACTTCCATTTGAACATATTTCATATGGCACGTGTAAGGTCACGACAATGTCACGGGACTACAAAAAAAATGTTACCTGGGATACAGCTGTTTCTTTATTTTACTTGTTCTTAACGTTTCTCCCTTTTGCTTTATCAGCAATTGTGTCTTTTTTTCTTTCTCGATCTTTCACTTTTCTTCCTCCTTTTGATCTTATGTAGAATTAGTCTCGTGTTTTCTGTTATTGTTCTCCTTTTTTCTTTTCCTTCCAATTCCTTCTCCCGTTACACCTCGTCAATTACTTCAACCCAGTAATCGTAACCTGTAATTTTCATCACGTTTTTTCCTACTTATGCGTTCATGAATTAAGTTCCAATATGATTTTACAACTATTTTACGGCTCAAATGTAGTGAACATTTTAATCAATGGGAATTTTTCACCCCTTTTCCTGCACACCCATACCGGCTGGCAACTTACTTAAAGACAAATACATCTTCCTGCCGTACATTTTTAATTCGTAAAATACTTGTAAAAATCACATTTTCATTTGAAAATAAATATGCCACTACCTTTTTTTTTCCTTGTCAGAACCCCAGGATCTGACAAGCACAAACTTTCCGGCCAGTTAACAATTTTAGTTTCAATAGGAACTTTACTCTTCCTATTCTAACAGAAAAAAATCACAGTCTAATATAAAGTTGTCCTTGTATGTTCACCAATGGCTGCCAGAGTACGATTGATCACGTGTACGCCAAGTAAAATCAAATGAATGTAAAATGCTCGTCATCGTACTTCGTATCACTCAAGGCGAATTCGACCATCGTTGAAACCACATGTCAACCATTAATAAACCACGCCATTCATCAATAAGAACACTTGCGCGCGTAACGGGCTGTTACCTTCGGCAGCAATCGTGTAACTTGGTTCGGTGTAAATTCGCCCTACTACGCACAATTACCTCCCTGGGTGTGCTTACGGCGAGTGGTTGACAGAGTTCCCGCGTTCGTTACAAAACCACGTCTACACTAGCTTTGTATGTTGTGTGCCAAAACACTATGCAGGCCTACGACGATGATGTGCTAAGGACACACACCCTTCACAAGTTTAAAAAAATACCAAGATTTAATACAAGAATAATACCATTATATACAGCGTCCGTCACAAAGCCTGATCTTTTTGCGTAGACTTCAAGCAAAAAGAATAGGGACAAACGGCGGTGATACACTTGTTATTTTGGAGCGAGTTAGCACCCTCTCTTCCTCAACTCATTGCGATTACCAATATACAACAACGCATCTAATAAACGAAATTGTTCTACGATAAAAAAAATTTATTCGTGAAGATTATGCAATAGGGTTCATGATAATAGTCTACCGGGGTTCCAGGTGAAAAGAAATCTAACCGTCTGATGTGAACATATCCAATAAAACAGATGATAATAGCCAACAGTACACTCACTGTTTCAGATGTTGGGCGTGTATTATTCCGATTAGCTGGCCTCTCAGGTTTTCGATTTCGTATTGACTATTCCCCACTACACTTCGAATTCTGCATTTCAGCCACGGTTTGCATAATTTCGCGTTTATGCCCCTCGAGAATTTACTTTGAACAAAATTTTTTCTGTAAACTTCCTGACCTGGTTTAAATCTAATCGTTCTACTCTTTAGATTATAGGATTTCACGTTTTTAAGGTAAGCATCGTGCAATTTTTCATTGACCTTCTGATGGATTAACTGCATTCGGAAAGAGTGAGGTAACACAGCCATCTCTCCCTCTTCAGTAGACTTTAATTTCCGCAATATCTCATAAGCATCTGCGTGTGTTATCATATTATGTCCAGTTAAAGAAAAATAAGGTGTCACGCCCGTGGATGAGTGAACTGTGGACCGAAGGGAACACTCTATTTTTGACAAATTTTCGTCCCATCTTGTCTGATCATGGTCCAAAAAGCTTCGAATAGAACTAAGTATTGTTTGGTTCACTCTCTCACTTGCATTCGCCTGAGGTGAGTAAATAGGTGTGCGTAGATGTTTTACACCAAATGTGTCTAAGAAGTCCTGAAATACTCCCGATGTAAATTGCTTTCCGTTATCGGAGTGTACCATTTCAGGCACTCCAAACTTGTAAAACACTTCGTCCCTTAAAAATTTCACAACTGCCTTAGTGGTTGCTTTTGACAGAGCCTTTAATAATACGAATTTGGTCCTGTGGTCCAAAACTATGAAAATGTAGGTATTCCCAGATTTTGTTCTAGTGTAGGGGCCAAGAAAATCTATGTAAATTTTCTGAAATGGTCTTTGGGTTCTAACTTCACCCCCCATCGGTGGTCTCAATGTTTGCCTAGGGTTTTTACTTTCCTTACAGATTTCACAATTGATAACAAAATCGCGGATTTGCTTTACCATGGCAGGCCAGTAAAAATATTCACGAATATTGAACAAGGTTTTTGCTACGCCTCCATGTACAGTGTTGTCTACATGAGATCTTCTAATCAAGTTGTCGGTTAGCTCGGTTGGTACCCATATTTTCCAACATTCATCCTCGCTGTCAACATCATTGGTAATGAATTTAACTTTCTTATATACAATCCCCTCCTCTACTCTTAAATCGGGTAACCTATCTTTATTTTGTTCTACAGTGTCGATGAGGACCAAATACTCTTTGTGTTTAAACGCCTCAGAGTTGAAATCTATAAGGGTGTTAATACCGCCAACTACTTCCTCCATATCCAGACGAGATAGCATGTCGGGAACAACGTTTTTAGTTCCTTTTCTGTGTTCAATGTCGAACTTAAAACCTTGGAGTTTTAAACTCCACCGAGCCAGTCTACCGTTTAGATCTTGTTGTCGCATGAGCCACTTTAGGCTTGAATGGTCAGTGATTACGGTGAAATCCATTAGCTCTATATACTGTCTGAATTTTTCGATAGCTAACAACACCGCTAAGCACTCTTTTTCCGTCGTCGAATAATTTTTCTGGGCATTATTAAGTTTTTTGGAAAAATATTCGGTGGGGTGTTCTCCGCCGTCATCATCCTTTTGGAATAACACTGCACCTACGCCTACATTCGAAGCATCACACTGGACGAAAAAAGGTCTCTCAAAATCTGGACTCGACAATACTGGGCTCGTAACTAAACGTTGTTTTAATTTTTCGAAAGATTCCAATGCTTCCTGTGTAAGTTGAAATTTTGGAGATTTCTTGAGGGTGTCAGTAAGAGGTGCGGTTAATGTCGAGAAATCGTGAATAAAGCGGCGATACCACCCAACTGTGCCTAAAAATCTTCTAACGTCCTTTTGACTTCTTGGGGGTTTGATGTCTAGAATCGCACTCACCTTGTTCTCATCAGGCCTTAGTTTGCCACCTCCCACAATATAACCTAAATATCTCAACTCTCTATAGCAAAATTTTGACTTTTGCATGTTGATGGTTAATCCCGCTTTCGTAAGCCTTTCACCGACGGTCCTGAGCATATCCATATGGTCCTCGAAGTTGGACGATGCTACCAACAAATCGTCAAGATATACAAACACCCTATCCCTCAGCTCAGACGGCACCACTTTATCCATCAATCGACAAAGCCTCTGGGCAGCGTTGCACAGTCCGAATGGCATCACCTTGAATTGGTATTGAGGCCTACCCGGAACCGTGAACGCTGTTTTTGGCCTACTCTCTTCATCCAGAGGGATTTGCCAAAACGCATCCTTTAAATCGATTGCTGAGATAAAGTGAGTGTCGCCTAGCCTGGCTAATAAGCCATCGATGTTAGGGAGAGGATAAGCGTCCTTTCTAGTGACCCTATTCAATTCCCTAGCATCGAGACATAGCCTATTTTTCCCGGGTTTCATGACTAGTGTGGTACGGTTATTCCACTCGGCTTTTGTGGCAATTTCAATGACGTCCAGTTCCAACATCCTATCTAATTCTGCGTATATAAGTTTCTGAACCGCAGGGCTAACTGGATAATGCCTCATTTTCCTCGCCGGTGAATCTCCTGTATCGATCGAATGTACTTCAAGTTCAGTTTTTCCCAGGCCAAATTGTGTGTAACATTGGAACGACTTTTGAACTCCCTCCAATGTCCTAAGTTGATAAGATGTTAATCGATGCATTTTAACTTCTTCGGTGTCTGATACCACTATTTCATCAACTACCTTATCCTCGAAACAGACTTTCAGTCCCACCTTCCTCCAAAAATCATATCCCAGAATTAACTCTTGATTTAAATTTGGTACTAAATACAAGACTGATTCAACCGATTTATTTCCATAACGAATTTTCCCATTAATTTTGCCCACGATTAAGTGTTGCTTTCCGTCTGCAGTTCTTACAGAGGATTTATAATCTATAACTTTAACGTCCATTTTCCTTACGTTTTCTAGGCAGTTTTTTCCTAGGCAGCTTACAGAAGCTCCGCTGTCTAAAAGCCCTTGATATTCTAAACCATTTATTTCGACAGACATGTATGGTCTTATATCATCTTCACTACCTATCGTCGTCGATGCTAGAGCTTTACGCTCGGCTTTCCTTTTTTGGTACCTTTCTCTAGTTTTTAAAATCTTCTCACTTACGGTAGGCTTAAAATCGGCAAATATTTCAGCTCTTTTCTGTTCATATAACTCCAAACGTTCTTCATATGGGATATTGTGAATCAATGTAGTAGGAAAGTGTGGTACGCCATTATTGGTCGGTTTAAAGTTTATCAACGCTCCTTCATCTTCTACTATTTCACTATTGCAGGTCTTGTTCTCGAATTTATTTGGGTTTCTCTTGGCTAAAATATATTGTACGGAATCATTATTTACTGGTTGGTCTCTTGCTCGGAACACGCTGGCCCAGTTTTCCACGTGTTCGGATGTCGGTTTCCCGCGCACCTTGGACAAGTGGGGCTAGTTACGTCCTCGAACCCACACCTATAACAAAAGACATTACGCTGGACTACTGGACATTCTATAAATGAATGGCCCGGTGCCTTACAATTCCAGCAAGTGAGTTGTTTCGCTGGGAGCTGTTGTCTTTGTAGGGATTCTAGTTGGCGTGCCTGTTCATCTTCTACCCTATGATCACATATATCGACTTCGTATACTTTACGAGGATTACTTACAGGCGTGCGGTGAGAATATCGCTTAGCAATATTTCTCTCAGCTCTTTTACATTCTTCCAAAAGGTGATCTAGGTTTTCAATTCGGATAGGGAAGATAAGTTGAGCCAAACCGTCTTTTAAATTGTCTTTCACTATTTTCACTAGTTCACTTTCCAACACATGCACCCTCATTTGATTCTTAAGGTTTACAATATCTGTTATAAACGCATCTGCTGATTCATTTAGGCCTTGTCTGCGTTCCATTATCTTCCTCTGAATTTCGAAATCACTTTCGAAATTTCTAAATTTTTTTATCAGATGGTGCTTAAACGTGTACCAGTCACATACAGGGTTTTTCATTCTGAAAGACCAGAACCAGGTGCTAGCAGGTCCACTGACTAAATGATGGAAGCCTTTCATTAAGACATCCCACGAACAGTTGTAATCCTGTTTTAACGCTTCCACCCTAAAGACAAAATCTTCTACTGTCAGGCTTTTATTTGTACCATCATATCTGATTCCCCACTTTTCAAGCTGGTTAGGTGTTAAAGGCTTATATCCTTGGAATTGCGGTGAATTTTCGTAGCCGAGATATTGTTCCGAAAAATTCCGAGGAGTATTCCCGAATAATTGTTGGGCTACATTAGGCTGATGTTGGCGTTGTTGATTGGGTATTTGAGGGTTATTTTGTTGAAGTAACGGTGCTTGAGGTTGTCTATCAGGGTAAGTGTTGAAAGGGGTTTGATATGCGAAGTTTCGATTTACTGGTCTATTATTCCGAGGACAAGGATTTTCTTGCGAATATCCACCTTCAGAGCGCAATGATTCCCTAATTATCTGTGGCAACATTATCTGCATATTTTGAAACTCCCTCATGATCGAGGCTTGGGCAGCCCCCACAGATGCATCTACATATTCCCTAATGGTTAACATTTCCTCATTAATTTCAACGTCTGGATTAGCCTCCTCGCTAACAGGTGGTAAATTCCTATTCCTTTGGTCCATGTTCGTACTGCGATCTACCGTGTCGGATATTTGCCCGCTTATTTCCCTAGCTGTTATGCTGCTGTATATTGGCGTAGTAATAGTAGTATTACTTTCAGGGGAGGAATGTGTTTGGGGACCAAACCCAGGCGGAAATCTTATGGACAACAGAGGAGTTACCGCGTTTGTTGTAAGAACGGGTGTGACGATATGTGAAGAAGTTGAGGTTGTTGTTGGATTTTCTCCTACGTTATTGTCACTGCCAGGACGATTTCTACTCGATGAACGGAGTTCACGAGTACTCATTGTCAACAGACAAGCAAAAAGGCGAATCTCGTTCCCCTCAGTATCCCAAAACTAAACAGACTGATCCAGCCCGAAATTGTGTGTTAACCTGAACGCAAGCTAAGTAAACAAGGTTTACTTCCGACAAATTATTTCAAAATAAAATATGACAAATGCCCAAAAGAGAACTATCCCTACGAAACCCCTAGAGTTCGATACCCAGTACAATGATTGTAACGGGCTGGTATTCGTATGATAAAAATATAAAAAATATAAATGAAACAAAAATATCGATCCCTATCGTTCAAATTACCCAATTCTCACAAATAGTTCACACGTAATAAAAGAAACATACACAGAATCAGCGATCTGAGTATGTATTTTAATATGTTGGTATCGTATCGATATCCTAAAAAAAATCTATGTAAATAAGAAATATTCAAAAAAAAAAATTGTGCTCAAGGACCTAATAGTTAAAAATGAGCATTATTATTATATAGGGTCTTTGCCTGTGATATGTGTAAAATAAACAAAAATAAAGAAATTTATAAACTAATCATACTAGTTGTTAATATCAATATTTAGTAAGGTAAAGTTTATACTATTGTTACTAAAGCGAATATTAGTGAGTAAGTTTTATAAGTATTAGTAAAAAAAAATATTAGTTATACTTGAATATATGTGATGGTTGAAAAATTTTTGTAGCGTAGCGTAATATGAAAATCATTCAGTGGTGTTTTTTTTTTTATTAACTCGAGTCCATCGTTTCCAATCGGTCTGAAAACGATTCGAATAAAAGCTGGTCATTTATATCTACTCATCAGTAAAAAAAATTAAGGAAATCAAAGTTACCTACCATCAAGTAACTTTGGACAGAACACAAAACAATACTACATAAAATGAGTCTCCTGAATTTTCCTCTCCTCTAATCTAATAACAGAAACTATTGAACCTATAGCTATATAACCCGCAGATCATGCTTTCTGTTATGGACTGGATTTGATTCGGTCCGTTCGACCCCCAAGCATGCATAACCTTTTTCTCGATACCGCTGCAACTTAGGCATGGAATCGTGTAATTTCCTCCAGGACATACGTCATCTTAAAAAAGATCCGAATACTTGGCTGAAGTCCGCAGTATTTTACCCTCCTACTAAATGAAATCGCTAACTATTCATGGCATGAAACCGCGTGTTTCTTCCAGGACGTCTTCCATCCCTCAAAAGGATCCAAAACTGGGATTAAAAATTTTGTAAAGCCAAAAAGCGAAATTAATCACCTTCGGGCCCCACGTTGGGCGCCATTTTTGTGAGGATAGGTGTGTGATCTGCGTTTTTGAGTAGTGATCTGAAAAAAAAATATATTTCCCAGGTTCGCCGCTAGATGGACTCTGGCACAATGGTGTTAGGGCTTTAGCTCGCCGGGAATGGGGGGTTCGTGTCCATCTTATTACTCACACTATCAAAAGAATATATTGTGCCAAAATAAGATTGAAGATACGACGAAACAAATTAAACATGGAACACTGAACAAGACATTTAACGTAAAGGTACCCTGAAATAATCGGACTGACATTTGATGATAGAACTTCACCCCTTAGATGAGACTGACCCTAAACGACTCGAGTTCCCGAGACTAGATGAAAGTGTCCCGTACAGGCTGCCCTCCCCTTATGACATATTTCAGTCATCCATGACATCACCGGTTGCCTGAATTCAACAAAAATGTTCAGGTAATGTCCCAAAGTTAACTTACCACTGTTTCATTTTACTCCCGCTACATTTCAACCAATAATTAAAGTCCTACCACATATTTTCGTTTTAACATTACAAAAGTGTTATTTATTAATACAGTTTATGATATGTTTAATAACCATCCTTATCAGAGATGATCCTCTTATGAACGTAAATACAATTTTGGCGAGATCAATAATAATGTCTAAAAACTAGAATGTTAAATCCATAGAAATGGTTAGCTCTAATAGTGTAAAGGTAATATGCAAAAGACATTAAAGTATTTAATAATATGGGGTAATAAAAATAAAATTCAAAATTTGTATTCAATTAAGATTGAAAATAATTATTTACGAGAAAAAATCAGTAATGAAAATTTTATAAATAATCAAAGAAAACTTTCATTTAATTGTTCATTTCGCATATGTTTAATTTGATTATTTATATACTACGGTTTGAAAATTTTATTAGTTTAACATATATTTTGTTATTTAGTATTATCTATTGTTTATATTTATATCTTATTTATTCATTATATTTACTTATTTCATTATTTAGTTATTTATTATATTTATTTATTTATTATATTTATTATTTATTTATTTATTTCATTATTTAGGTATTAACTATATTTAGTTATTTGTTATATTTATTTATTCATTATATTTAATTATTATTTCTTTATTTAGTTATTTATTTATTTCATTATTTAGTTATTTATTATATTTATCTAATTTATTATATTTATTTAAATATTTATTTAATATTTAAAATTACTGATTCAAACTTAAACAGATTTTTTTTCGTTCTAATGGTATATCTACTAAAATACTACTAAAAAATTAGATAATCGATTATCAACTATTTTTGTTTTTGTTTTTTTTTTTTTTAAAGGTTAGCTAATATTGTTTTTTTTTTCTTTGTTTTTATTTCCATCTTAAATTTATGAAATATTATTTAAATAAAACCGAAAAAACAATGTTTCTACTTTTAAATCAAATTGTAATTCTTTTTCTTTAGTATTTCATTTATCGTTAATGCAATTTCAAGTTTTAATTAGATTCGAATTTGCTTACTTTATGATAAAATTATGATTTTAAATTTTAACCTAACAATAATTGTGCCTTCAATTTTTCCTTTTTCCTTTAATCTCGAGCCTAATTAACTTATCTCCTAATTTGTAATTAAGTCTCACCCTACTACAATTCAGATTTAAATTTACTCGCCTTTGGATAAAATTTAAATTTTTCTATTGTTTTAATCAGATTATAATTTTCGTTCGAATCTAATTTTTCTTAATTTATGTAATTTTCATCAAAAGGAAATCTCAAATTTTTCTTTAAGCTTATCATTTGGTAAATTTTGAATGAAGTTACAATTAATTATTTTGTTTAATATTATAGTTTATTGAAGATGAATCAAATTACAATTTATAATTTTGTTTTACTTCAAACTATAATTTATAGTTTTATTTATTTTTAAATTATACTTTATAATTTTATTTATTTTCAAATGATAATTTATAATTTTATTTATTGTTTTAAATTATAATTTGTAATTTCATCTATTTTCAAATTATAATTTATAATTTTATTTATTTTTAAATTATAATCTGTAATTTCATTTATTTTTAAATCATAATTACTAACTTTCTGCAGTATTATAATTTGTTTATTCTTCAACCAAACTATAATTTATTTTCTTTAAATATTATAATTTGTCATATTCGAATAAAATTATAATTTCCTTTTTTTTTGTTTATTTTTTTTCTTTTTTTTTTTATATAATTTATTTAGTTTCAAATCAAATCATAATTTAAAAATGTTTATTTAACGTGTATTTAAATTTATTTAATTTCAAGTCAATAATTTAGGTATTTTTCTTATTTTACATAAAAGCTTATTCCCTAATTATTATGATTTATTTTTTTAAGTCCGATTAATAATTATGAATTATAATCTGATTACTACTAATTCGAATTATAGTTTGTATCCTATAGGATATGATATTCCTCGTTGTTTCTAATCGTATTCTAATTTCTAATTTTCTAATTCTCTCTCTTAGCCAAATTATGATTACTATATATAATTTAATTCAGACCTTTATCCTTTTCTTTGTTCCTAAAAAAATAGTGTTTTCTTACAAACAATTTTTCCTCCCGTTTTCCAATGCTGAGAAAGCAGTGCCCTTAATGATTAGCTTAATTAATCTAGGTTTATTATCATTAATTAGTCCAGTACCCCTCTCTCTCTTCATCAGACTTAAATTAATTTTCCATTGAAGTTTGTTTTCCCTCATTTGTCAATAATTAAGTTAATAACGAAGTGCTTTTAGAAAAAGGATTGTAGTCTAAACTTAATTACGATAAGTCACTTATTTTATACTGTTTTATCAGGGTGCGTTAAAATTATTTTTTCTAGTTTTATTTCCATTCAATTAATTTTAGATTATATTAAGTACTTCATTTATGCCGAGTACTTCCATTTGAACATATTTCATATGGCACGTGTAAGGTCACGACAATGTCACGGGACTACAAAAAAAATGTTACCTGGGATACAGCTGTTTCTTTATTTTACTTGTTCTTAACGTTTCTCCCTTTTGCTTTATCAGCAATTGTGTCTTTTTTTCTTTCTCGATCTTTCACTTTTCTTCCTCCTTTTGATCTTATGTAGAATTAGTCTCGTGTTTTCTGTTATTGTTCTCCTTTTTTCTTTTCCTTCCAATTCCTTCTCCCGTTACACCTCGTCAATTACTTCAACCCAGTAATCGTAACCTGTAATTTTCATCACGTTTTTTCCTACTTATGCGTTCATGAATTAAGTTCCAATATGATTTTACAACTATTTTACGGCTCAAATGTAGTGAACATTTTAATCAATGGGAATTTTTCACCCCTTTTCCTGCACACCCATACCGGCTGGCAACTTACTTAAAGACAAATACATCTTCCTGCCGTACATTTTTAATTCGTAAAATACTTGTAAAAATCACATTTTCATTTGAAAATAAATATGCCACTACCTTTTTTTTTCCTTGTCAGAACCCCAGGATCTGACAAGCACAAACTTTCCGGCCAGTTAACAATTTTAGTTTCAATAGGAACTTTACTCTTCCTATTCTAACAGAAAAAAATCACAGTCTAATATAAAGTTGTCCTTGTATGTTCACCAATGGCTGCCAGAGTACGATTGATCACGTGTACGCCAAGTAAAATCAAATGAATGTAAAATGCTCGTCATCGTACTTCGTATCACTCAAGGCGAATTCGACCATCGTTGAAACCACATGTCAACCATTAATAAACCACGCCATTCATCAATAAGAACACTTGCGCGCGTAACGGGCTGTTACCTTCGGCAGCAATCGTGTAACTTGGTTCGGTGTAAATTCGCCCTACTACGCACAATTACCTCCCTGGGTGTGCTTACGGCGAGTGGTTGACAGAGTTCCCGCGTTCGTTACAAAACCACGTCTACACTAGCTTTGTATGTTGTGTGCCAAAACACTATGCAGGCCTACGACGATGATGTGCTAAGGACACACACCCTTCACAAGTTTAAAAAAATACCAAGAGTTAATACAAGAATAATACCATTATATACAGCGTCCGTCACACTTAGTCTTATAGAACTAGGAATTACACTACCATAAAAAGTCGACCACTTTCGGAATACTCTTTTTTTAAATGAGTTTTCTAATTCCCGTTGGAGGGTATCAACGATTCGGCACAGTAGATTTTTTTAGTTATTCTAACTTGCTTTTTTTCTTTTATAAATCTTTGAAAATATCAGATTAGTTTGTATGCAAATTATAATCTATATTTCTAATATGAGCACAAAAAAACATTTGTTTGAACGAATGTGTTTAGAATAGAAATGCTTTAAATGGAGCAATTTGAATATTTTAAATCGGGTCAGTTGAGTTCATTTTATGCTTGACAACGAGTTTTTTGAGTGTGTACATGTGATCCAGTTTTCAAAGAAGTTGTAATGCGAAATTTAGGCAAATTTTGGCATATTTTTTTATGTATTTATTTTCTTTTTTTTTCTGCAAATATAATACTTTGATTATAGTTAATAAATTTGACATAGTGAACTTTATTGACTGCGATTTTATTAATTTTATCTCCTAGAATAAAATACTGTACATCGAAGAAATCTTATAAATAATTTGCAAAAATGCGAACATTTTATCAGTCGTCTGCTGTTACTCCTCTGTAGACTACACACAAAAAAAAAAAAAATTACGGAAATACAAGTGATTTTCAAATATCGAAAGATAAAAAAAAAATGAGCCCGAGCCTGCCGTTGCTGATTCTAGCCGCACTGTTAATTCAGTCAGCATGTACGTTTTTAAGAAAATTATTTTTTAACTTACATTTGGTACTTTTATCATAACACTAATAATTTTTTGCAATACAATTTCAGATGGTCACGATGGAAATAATAGAAATAGATGGAAGGCAAGACTTTTTGGGCCACGTAGTCGTTTGAACATTGGCCAGCCTTGGTTTTCTGATGCCATTTTGAACAAGAGGAGTATAGTAGAAACAACAATTACATCAGCCAAAAAACCCGTTACAAACCCATCACCAACAGATATTTCATATCCTGAAAATATATATCCTACATCACGACAATCAACTAACTGTATAATAACAAGCCGATTGATAAAAGCACCTCCTCCAAATTCATCTTCAGATGCACTAGATCCTGCTACATATCGTACATCACGAGAAGCTACATGTATAATAATAGAACCACCTCCTCCTCGTCCGCCTGACACTACACCACCACCTGTGGATCCACCACCTGTAACTCCACCCCCAGATGCACTAGATCCGGCTGTTAACGCTACGAAAGAGGAAGAAAAAGAGAAGGAACAATACAAAGAAGACAAAGGCGTTGATGAAGATGATGAATATATATTTGGTCTAAGACCTAACACTGCAGAAAATGCGGACAAGGATTTAATTGAATTTAACGATCCTTTGACACGTAGAACAAAGCGCAGACAAATGGCTAATAAACGTCGCAATGACATACAACGGCGCCGATTCACAAATGAAGATCACCGTAGAATCCATCGTAGGATGAAACGCATAGATTCCCAAAAATCTTCACTCAATTGAAAATCGCATGCAACGCTTTAGTCGTAGACCTGTAAAGAAAGTAATACTTTGATATGTTAAAATATTCCAAACTAGATAACAATTTAATAAACTTTGAAGAAAGCTTGTGACATCAAGTTAATATAAGTCTATTTAACCATTATTTGGAACTTAATTTTATCCAAAATTTTTGACTCTGAACAATCTTGGTAAAGACAATGACTTGGTTTGGGTATCTGGTCATGAGGGGATGATACAATCAAGGTCTGAACGTGAATTCTTTTACACATGGACGTCCATTTGCGGACTGAGACAGTCTGGGAGATTCAGGACCCTGCCCCGTGGTAAGGCAATAAGGCTACTTATGCTTGAAAAGGGAGAACTTATGTTTTAACTGACCTATTTACGGGGCACTGTGGTCTCAGACACCACTAGTTTGTAATGGGTAACATCAATAGCAGTAGTGCGATTCCCTAACTTGTATGACGATAATCGTATCGTTTAAATAAATAAAACTAAAATGATCGAATATGCTATTCAGTCGCTTGAGATATAATTCAGGTTTTAGTACAGAAATGTCCAAATGTTAACAAGGACGTATTTATATGTTTCATTGACTACGAGAAAGCTTTTGATACAGTAAATCATGATAAACTGATGGAAATTCTCATTTCCCTTGGAATAAATGATAAGGAAATCAGATGTATTAGAAGCTTATACTGGGTTAAATAAATAAAACTAAAATTTTTCGAATATGCTATTCAGTAAAATTTTTAACGATATTCGCTGTCTTTTGAAGTCAGCTGTTACTTTTAGCAGTTATTTTCATTATTTTAGCGACAATAATTGACGTTGTGTTTATTTAATCGATAAAGTGTATTTTATGTTTGAAAAAGCATACATACAATTTTTCTTAACGCACCAACACTAAATATTATTTTTAATTATATTTTTTTAAAACAACACCACTATGCATATTATTAAATTTTAAACTACATATATGTAATTTATATGTAGAAGGCCATACGCACCACGACCTTAAGTATCCTTTGTGCAGCCTGTGTACCTCATCATGGCAGGTGCAGGCTACGTATAAATATTATTACCCTATCTGGTGAAAGATCGTTAATTTTAGTTGCCCTTAGAAATTTTCGCCTGGGGGAACCCAAGGCGATACAGCAGCAGAGCAGATGTTCTGTCGTCAACAACCTCACAAAATCTGCGTATCTTGGTACTAATATTACAAATTATAAACTAATGGTATCTGAGACCACAGTTCCCCGAAAACAGGCCTACAAGAAGCCTTAGTTGCCCCTTCTCAAGCCTACCTACCCGGCCACAGGACAGGGTCACAAATCGCTTGGACTGTCTTAACCCAGAAATGGACGTCCATTTGTGAAGGAATTCACGTCTTCATTTTGTAGCAATACATTTTTGACACAAAGAGCGTCTTATTTAACACGAATGAAAACTGCTGACTGTATCTATTAGATTTACAACATGAATGTTATTGTTATATATAAGTTTACCGTCTTATAAACCTGCTTCAAAGTAAGGGAATGCCGTGGCACTTGAAATGATATTTTTTTTTTAAACTTGTTAAGAGTTTATTCACTAATTTTACTGCATCTCCGTATGTCTTATTGCGTAGCTCATAATTTAATCTTATTTTTTTAAATGATAACTATATAAATGGACGCCGAGCGCCCCTGTTGCCAAGCAATCAGCGCTTTCGCTGTTCACATGGCTCTCATGGCTAGCTACTCAACACAAATTGAAATCATTGTGTTTGCCAAAGTCGTTTGGAATGCCGAACATCTGGACTTACCTCTAAAGAAGATTGTGCTCAAAGAGCGGCCTGGCTATCCGAAATAATAAATAATCTCAAGCCCTTTGACCTCCTTCTCAGACATTCCCCAGCGCACTGGAGGATAGCGAAAATCTTTGCCTGAAAGGTCTTAGGCTGTTTGCCCATTGGCAAGCCCCTTTGGAATGCCCGCCCCAGTATCACCATTCATCTGTGTCGAAAAGTTGGTAAACCAGGCCAGGTCAGCTTGGCCCCGCTACCAGGATTGGTCCTTCCATTGGTCGCTATCAGGTATAGGGACATTAAAATTCCTATCCAATACCAGACAAGACATTATGATCATATAATCAACCAAAATAGATGGAACATTCGTAAGAATTTCAAGATTCCGCATGTGACCCACAAAGTCACCTGCCTTGTATAAAGCAATGCGCTGCAGCCTGCTAGCACACTTGCAGGGCTCCTCCTTTTACTATATAGTTTTATAAAAGATTTTTCCCAAAATTCTATTCGATATATTTTCCACTGGTTTGTTTGCTTTTTGTTTCTAACTTTGTTTGTAGCACAGAGTTGTATTTTTAAGAATTTATTTACATGTTTTGCCGATTTTTATTTTATTTTAGTAAATAAATAGATAACATAAGAAACGTTAAACCTGCCAACCGACAAGTCGATAGTTAGTGGGGCGCTGATGAGAACGAAAATGAGCACAGAGCATACAGTGATGAAGAAAGTGAGGTAAGAAAAATGCCCGAACCATTTGCGAGGACAGCTTTCGAAGAAAGAGAAAGAAAGCTATTTTTGGCAGTGAAGTGGCAATGTGTAAAAGCAGGCCGCTACAATCAACACGAATTGCGTGATCAAAACAAAACTGTAAAACGGAAGAAAAACACAAAATTTTCTGTGTCGTGACGCCTCTGTGTGCTGTGATAATGATTGACTTGTTGTCGCTCGCTTAAGTTGTTGATCAACATCGTAGGCCAGGCTCTTAGATTCATGTATTGACACGACAAAATAGTAAAAAGAATTTGTGACGTATGCAGACATTGTAATAAAATATTGCAACATTATATCAACAAAGCCCCCATATAAAAGTGTCTACCGGAAATCGAAAAAACATTGAAATGAAATCCAAATTTTGCTTTAGAAAACAAAAATCACATCATCAAATTATTCGCTGGTCGGTCTCAAAAACCGTAACCGTAAAACCCATTACGAATAACACATTTGTTGGGAAATTTAGTTTTATATGAGTGAAATTATACCACAATTTACCATAGGTCCCTTGTAAAGCCCATCCCAGGAAAACAATTTATTCAATCACGCCTCAAACCGAAATCAAACCATAATGTTTCGATGAATTCACCGTTTATAAGACTGGAAATCACACTACTAAAATTGGTGACGATCAGTCCACTAGTTTTTAAAAGGCCTAAACATGATTTCGAAAATTACTTTGCCAGACCTTAAACAGTTATGAAAGAAGAAGGATATTAAAATTTAAATCGGTTACATTTAGGCCCGTTTTTACGACTTGCCCATAAAGTTCGAAATACTAACGGTACCTTTAGCACTAGTGAGGAATAAAGATACCTTCAACTATTTTTCGTTTTCACAACTTCTGTATAAAATAAACTTAACATTTTTGAAAATGTGGCAATACTAAAGAAAATATCGATTACTTTTGCCAAAACAAAAATACGAACTGGCAACTACGTACTTTTTTTTACATTTACAAAATAAACGTATAATTGGAGTTGCCATATATATAGTTGCCAGATAACGAGACTAGTCCATACATGAATGTAAAGAGTAGTCCATAAAGGAGTAGGAGTACTCCAAAACTACTCCAAATATATGGGTAAAAGGTGGTCCATTTAACATTACGATGTCCTGGGAAGGGACCATATTACCCACCGAAGTAGTCCCTAAACTACTCCATGGAGTACTAAAGTGGGTTAGTTTTAAAACTACTCCATGTCACTGCAGTATGGAATACACTAAAGGGGTAGTTTAAGCATTTTTCATTTTTTACTAATCGCCTTTTATGGCGTGCCCTGTAGTCTATTATTGATATTATTAAATATATTTACTTCGTATTATTATTTTTTTACCTTTTTTCACAAACTTTAATAATGGACACCATCAGGGCTACCAATGTGTAATACTGTAAACCAGGAGTGCCCACAAGTTCCTTATGGAAGAGCAAACACCAATACATTTAAAGAAAAACTAATTTTTATTGAATATTTTTTGCTGTAAAAAGCAATACATACAAATGAAAAAATATTTCATAAACATACACGGCAAAAAAAAATTTTATTTGCATTTTTTGTAAAAATTATCTGAAATGAAAAAAGGTTAGTGCGTTTAAATTTTATTTCAAACCCGTACTTTTCAATCGAAATGGCCTTTAAGTCTTCCATGATCCTTCCAATAAATTATCCAAATTTATGTCAATGTCAGTTGTAGATAATTTTAGTAAGGCCTCCAAATTTTCGTTGCTCATTCTACTTCTATGCTTGTTTTTTATTAATTTTAATTTTTAAAATGTACTTTCACATATATATGTACTACCAAACATGGAATACAAACTTAAAATATCCTTGTGAAGTAAAGGGTATTTATTTGGTTTTAAGGATTTCCAAAAATCAATGCCACTTAAATTAGAATTTTTAAGTTCAGAGTCGCATTGCAGATCACATAGCTCCATTTGTAGCTCAGGCTTTTGATTGTATATGCTACATGTCATTGGAGTAAAAAAAAATGGCTATCATTTGCTTAATGCTGTCAAAATCTTTAAATCTTTTTTTAAAATTTGTTTTCAAATCGTCAAAATGACTTAAATATTTAAAAAAATCAAAATTTAAAATGTTGTACTCATCATTTAAGATAGCTTTTAAGCATGGAAAGTGGAACATTCTATCCATATTTAAATCATATATAAAAATATCTATCTTTTTAAGAAAACCTTCGATTTGGTCAACCAAGTCAAAAATAGATTTGTTTTTGCCTTGAAGGGAAATATTAAGGTAGTTAAGATGAGTTGTTAAGTCTGTTAAAAATGCTAAGTCTATGTTAAATGCTTGAGATTTAATTTCGTCTAAGAGCTCAAAATTTTTAAAATCCAATTCAATAAACTCAACAACTTCCTTTCGCACTTCAAAAAAACGTTCAAGGCATTTTCCCCTACTTAGCCATCTCACCTCAGTAAACATAAGTAGATCTCCATACTGATTTTCGCATTCCTCAAGGAATTTCTTAAACTTACGATGAGTTAACGAATTGTGCCCACCTCTAATTTTGTTCACTATTTTTACCACAACACTCATTGTGTGGACACAATTCGTCCATTTAGCACACAATGACTCTTGGTGAACTACACAGTGAAACGAAGGAGCCTTTATACCATTTTTAATTAACTGCCCAATAAAGCCGTCCTTTTTGCCGAGCATTGCGGGAGCACCATCTGTGCATATGGCTGTTAATCTTGCTGATTCGGTTTTTATTTCCAACCTCCCGTTTACCGCGTCAAAAATGTCAATGCCTCTCGTATTTCGATGGAGCGGAATCAGTGCAAAAATTTCCTCATTTACATTAAAGTTATTGTCAACCATTCTGATGGCTAATATTAGTTGACTTATGTCAGATATATCGCATGATTCATCCAATGCCAGAGAGAAATATGTACATAACTTGAATTTCTTTTTTAAAAGCGAGTCCAAGTACTTATTAATTTCTTCGATTCTTCGGGTCACTGTGTTTCGTGACAAAGGAACTGTTTCAATTGAGTCTGCCAATAAATTTCCACTTTCTCCAAAACAAGACAGCATTTCTTTGCAAACTTTTTTTATAAAAATGCCATCAGAAAACGGTTTAAAGTTCTGAGCAATTCTTAAGCTTGCAATATAGGATGCTTTTAGAGGTCCAGTATTAGTATCATTTGACTGAAAATTAAGACGTTGCATGTTTATTTCCTCACCATAACTTTCAATGTGCTCCAAGATTCGGAGCGCATCCTGAAATAAAAAAGACTTTTTAAAGTCCGCAACTAATTGTTCTCTTGATCCACCAGCTATTTTATTGGCAACGTAATCTGCATGAAGTGCCTTAAAATGCCTTTCAATATTAAATTTAGTGTTAGCTTGCATTATTTGAAAGCATATTAAACATTGTGCTTCAGCCTTAAAATTATAAGTAAAAAAAAAATCTTTTTCCCATTTATTTTGCAAGTCCATTTTGTAAAAAATACAAAAAATTCATAAAAACGTTTTCAAATATGTAATTCACTTTTACTTCTCGCGTTCGTCGACTCTTGTTAAATGACAAAAATCGATCAAAGAGCACATATAAACACTACAAATATTTCAATATTTTACTGGCAGGTACTTATGAAATATGTTTTTGAAACGTTCCAAAACATGAGCACTCATAAATGTGGGTGCAATTTCTGTAAAAAAATCATGCAGGTAACTAACGGAAAACCCCAAATAATTAAAAAAGTGCACTTTCCTTTTTTCCTTCTAATTTTCCACTCAAATTTATTACCGCTTATTACTTTGCTACCGCAATCATAAAAATCAAATAACCTTTTGTTTATTACTTTTTTTTTAATTCTGAGAATCATAAATGTTTTTTCCAAAGAATTTTGTGAATATCTCTAGCAAATTTTTGAAATTCATACCTTTACTTAATTGCGAATAAAAGCGAAACGCGTTCATCGATTTTCATGATGTATGTCTCATATGACGTTAAAGTAATAGAACTTGACATTTTTTTACCGTTTTGGATTTTTTATGAATTAAAAATAAAAAATTTATATTTTTTGTGCAAAAAATATTTTTTTTTCTTCATACATTTATTTATAACTTCGAAACTGGTGCTTATGTAGCGAAACGTTGTATGAACAGATTAAAGGAATTGTAATTTTAAATTTGTTTCAGCTTATTCGGACTAGTGGTTCTCGAGTTATGACAATCAAAAGAGCCTAAAACGTGACAAATTCCCCTATACGATACTTTCTAAATTCAAATTCATTTTTAAACTATTATTTGATGTACCATGACCAAACTAATAATGCAGAAGTTCTTCTTTTTGGGTCTACTTTCAGAAACAATTATCATAATTGAGTCCCGAAATCATGTGTTCTACTGTGTAATATAAGTTTGAAATTTAAAACTAACACCAATTTTTTCCAAGTGTTTTTCAATACACACTTTGTTAAACGATATCATACGTTAAACAAAAACAAAATCTGCAATGATGATCGCTGTCGTCAATTAGTCTTGGGCTTAATCGTTCGTTTAGGTGACCGGTCATTAACGTTCAATTCGAAACAGTGAACGAGTTCGTTCATTTCGTTCAGTCGGTCATTTCAGGTCACTTGTCTTTTGGGTCGGTTGATCGTTTGGATCAGTCGGTCTTTTGTATCAGTTGCTCTTTTGTGGTTTTCGTTCAGTCATTCACAATTGATTGAATACGGCAATGTGTTAAAAGAGTATAGCAATATTCATTTAAGAAATATGTATACAATAATAGAAAACAATAAACACAAAGCAAATTCGAAGAAACATTTTGCTTTGTGTTTTGCATTGTTTTTTGTGAATGACTGATTCAAACTGATTCAAAAGCAATGTGACAATGAGTAAAAGAAACAAGTATATTATTCTGGCATAACAAACATATACACAAGAATAGTACTGTTGTTTCTTTTCAATCAGTTGTTCGGTAAGCAAGTGAATGACTGATTCAAACTGATTCAAAAGACCTGAAAAGACCCAAGTGAACCATATTGAACGATGAGACTGAACGGCCGTTCAACGTTCATTTGACTGATTCGTTCAATTGAACCGGGTCGTTCATGACCGACACAACTCTATCGTCAATGTTTACCAGCAAAGCATACAAAAGTGTTGTTGCTTTGCACTTGCGTGTATTCAGTGAAGAACGACAAAAAAACTAATAAGACAAAATTGTTTGTGTATTTCGTATTGCTAGTGCTGAGAGCTCTCTGTGTGTATGGAAATACACAGCCTATAGCTAAGTGTTTTTACAAAAACAAATGAGCAGCAAGAGCATAGGGCTTGGGCACTCTTGCTGTAAACTATAGAAAAGTATACATCACGCAGTTGTTGGCAGCACTGCTTGTTAACTTCTTATAACATGCTCCATATTACAGTAGATTTGACCATGTTGTAAGTAGTCCATTTAAGCCACAATATACCACGTAGTCCAATATTATGTGTAGGGCAATGTGAATGGCAAATTTTATTAAAGAAGAAAAAAAAAAACCAAAAGTGAAGTAAAAAATTATAACTAAAATTAAATTATTTGGTTTTTCTAGTTTTATTTTTATATTTTTTTTATATCGAAGTGAATTAACAATGTACCTTGAATTGATATTTGTCATTTAGCAATGCGACAAAGTAACGATACAACAAATTTGTCAGTTCACAAGTGCATAAACAAAAATCGTATTTTTTTTAAACGATAAGCCATACAACAGAGCTTGAAAATTGCACAATTACACTGTGCTTGTTGCAAAATTAGACAAGCCGGGCACATGGCGTTTTAGCATAACTCGGGTACGCAGAATGCAATGGTGCCCACCGTTTTTAAGATTAGCTCTTGTTTTCGAGATATATCGTTGTTTCGAAACTCAAAAACGGTTTAGTTCATTAAAATTACTAAAAAAACCGAAATTCCGCAATAAAATTTCCATTAAGAAAAGTAATTTTTTTTAATATGAGCAGTCGTTTTAGAAACATAATTTTTTTTTTGGGAAAAAAATAATATAGTTATCAAAATTTCGAAATTTTTGTTTTTAACAAATTCATACAAAATAGGAAAATGCAGCTAGGCGAAGCTGCGAACAAAACAAGCTATAAATTATTAAAATCCGTTTACAACTTTTGATTTGATTTACAAAAGTCGACAATTTTTAATTAATTTAAGAATTTCATAAAACGCAATATTTGTATGGGAGCCCCCCTAAGAAGTGGAGATAAGGGGAAAGTATGTCTCGAGAAAATGTTAAAGACAAAAAACTAAATGTGGTCGGTCATACATTTTCTCCCACTAAGGGCAACTCCTGGGCATTTATGGGACTTTTTCTTCAATATATCTCTAGACTGCATTGAACATTTTGTATTGGAGCCCACTTAAGGAATGGAGATAGCGGGTAGGTGTGTTTAAAATAAATAAATGATTGAGATGAAAAATAAAGTGGGGTTGGTCATACATTTGACCCATCGAGAAGAATCCTAGTCGCTGCAGGGGCCAAATTTAAGAATTTTATAAAACCGCCATATGTGTATGGTTAAATGAAATTCTATTGCGGAATTTTGGTTTTTTTTAGTAATTTCAATAAACTGAACCGTTTTTAAGTTACGCGAATATATGTTGTGCAATCTCCTCCATTTTCGAAATAACGGTATATCTCGAAAACAAGAGCTAACCTAAAAAAACGGCGGGCACCACTGGATTCAGCGTACCCGAATTATGCTAAAACGCCATGGGCCTAGCTTGTCTAAAAAATAGTGTCAATTTCGAACACAGTGTTATCAATTGAAATCTAAATAACTTTTTTTTTTAATAAAAAGAAGATAAAGTGCTTTCATAAAAACGGCATTAACTTGTTAGCAGTGAAAAAACCTTACACACATAAGCTTCTGCGTTGCATGAAAATTTACATAAGTTATCGTAGGAAAATATTTAAGTAACTTCACAAAATTTTTTCTAGCACAAAACCAACAGAACTGAAACCTTAGATTTTTTAAACGTAATACACAAAAATTGCTATTTTACTCCCCAAATACCACTGTGACGCGTTCTGCATCGTGGCATGTAGACAAAAGCTGTCGTAATCATAGAAACAACCCATGCAAATTACTATAAAAAAAGGAATGGTACATGTATATTTTTCCGTTGAGGTGGGTTGGGATGAGTACCAATTCATTTTTCTTCCCCTGTACTCGCGACTGCATAGCTATACACATATATATAACAAATATATGTTCTTTTAGTAAATAGCTGAAATTTTGGATTCAAATAATGCGCATAAAAACAAAAATAGCTTAATAGAAAAAAGTACCAACGATATTTATAAATTCGAATTTCCTAAAGGTACCAAAATTTGTATTATAGCTTTTAGAAAGAGAAGGGAACACAATTTAAATTGTTTTTTAATCTTTATTACTTAAGATAATAAATTGTTTAACAAAATAGTACCAAAATAATATTTTTGCCTTTTTTATACCCAAAATGTGCAAATTTCAAAAAAGTACCAAACACATGACAACTTTATTTTAGATTTAATAATGATATTTTTTGAATTTCACGTCTACCTCTATTAGATCACGGGATATAATGTTACTGATTTAACCCGTTTTTACCCATTTCTAACCCCTTATGAACTGAATTTCCAAAAGTCACTCCTTTTTTATTTACATATTGGGAGGGGAGTCTACACACAAAATTTTAAGTGTCTGGCTAAAGTTACTTGGGCTAGGCGAAAAATGTATGAAGTCACTAAAAATGGTCTGATTACTTGGGTGGCAGGTGGTGGCAGCTGAAATGTATAGGACTTACTTTTGATACTTAACAGTACTAGATATAATTATCACTTAACCTCCCCTAGCCCACCCTTTTTTGTTATGGTCTCTTTAAGTTTGGCTTACTTTTGGTTTTGTTTATTTTTAAAGTAACTCACAATCACTTCACTTATTCCAAAAAATAACGCGCACAAAATCACAATTATCACTTGATGATTAATTACTAATACGGTTTAAACATAACATGCTTGTTAACAAAGAAAACTTTTAAGGAAACATCATAGCTTACTTTTATTTCAAAGTACAAAAATCAACTTTGGAAACCTTAAATTTGAAAGAAAAAATTTTCTACTTTGCTCTAGTATTAACAGTTAAAGGCTAGATTACACTATTATACTTTGTATTAATACATGTCAAAAACTCAAGTAATATGACAAAGTGTGATAGTGTGAATGCAATGTGTCACGAAAATGACAAGTATTATGAAAAAAGTTTGACATCCCATACGACTTCATCGTTTTTTGAAAAATTTCTAAACATTAATACGTTTCATTGGATCAGGGTTGCATTTTATTTCATGTGTGAGTGTTCATAATTTGTGTGATGGTGTGAACACGAACTGTCATGTTAAATTAGATTTTTTGACAGTCGCAAAAGAATTCATTAGATTTCTATCTCACAAAGTATTATGGAATACGTAAGACTTGTGAGATAGTGTAATCTAGCCTTAAACAGTTCTCCAAGGCCCAGAGCAAGAAATGAGTTGCATGTTTTCAAGTGTTTGGTAGAATCTGTCATCAAAATTTTATAAAAATGTAAAAAAAAAAATTAGTTTTGGCCGGAATTGACCAGCGTGCAGTGTCGCAAAAATTAGAAAGGCCGTTTTCGTAGACAAAAAAGCTTATTCAACGCTTTTATTAATCCTAAAAAAAGTTTTCTTGGTAACAAAAAAATAACAGCTTCTGTAAAATGTCACTAAAATCGCATTTTCTTCACTCGTCATGCAGTCAGTCATAGACATGAAAAACAAGAGGAAAACCAGTCACTCTAAAAAATTATGCTCTTTCAAAAAAAAATTAATTAAATTGTTATAAACTCATGATTTTAGATATTGATATTAATCTGGAAATTGAAATGTGATAGAAAGTGTTCATTCACGTATTTTTTTTATATCAAAGGAAAAGGAACAACAATCACATAATGCAGCCTCCGATTACAAGTAAAGCTGTGTTCACATTGTGTGTATTTGTCATATGGAATGTCACTTTTCTACACACATGTAATTTCATGTGCATGTCAAAATTTATGTTTTACATATGGTTTGTAATTTACACGTTCACATGTTGGTATGTAAAGTACACTTGACATAACCTATCAAAAAAAAAAAAACAATCTTAAAACAGCTGAGTGTATACAAATTAAATTTGTGCTAAAAAAATTTTATTTTTATATGGAACGAAAGGTTGATCAAATAGTTGCGTGCACCAGTATTGTAATTGCAGCTTATATTAAAATAAAAAAAAGAAAAGAAGAAGAAAAGGAAGGGAGACCCAAAAGAAATAGAATGTTGTGGAGCCATAACTGGCTGCTGCGAAGGGACAAAGGACTAGGAATTACATCAATGGTGATGGATGAACTGCGTTTGGAAGATCCCAAGGCGTTTAGAAGTTTCTGCAGAATGTCGTACTCGTCCTTTGAAGAATTGCTTGAGAAGGTATCACCTCTGATCTCGAGACAGAACACTCAGATGCGGGAAGCTATTTCTGCTACTGCAAGGTTTATAAAAATTTTGCTAACAATACCTGTTTCATAAAACTGTTAATACATTTCCCTTTCATGAAAATAAATATGGAAATTGTCATAAAAAAAATACATATGTACTTACTTTTGTTAATTCGTTTTCAATTTTTCCCTCAATTTTCCCTCAAAATTGGTTATTTTTTATTTACTATTATAATTATTAAGAATTAAGCACGACAAACAAAATCTTGTAAATTGATTATAATTTATATTTATTAAAATTTCAATTAATTTTTGCCGCCACAAAATTTTGTTAATAAAAAACAGCTCGATGGGTACGTTAATAATCAGAATTGTCGATTTTGGAGTGAAGATCAGCCAGAAGCATTGCAAGAGCTACCAATGCATCCAGAAAAAGTCACAGTTTGGTGCGGTTTATGGGCTGGTGGCATCATTGGACCGTACTTCTTCAAAGATGATGCGAATCGTAACGTAACTGTGAATGGTGAGCGCTACCGTGTGATGATATCCAACTTTTTCTGCTCAAAATGCAAGAGCTTGACTTGCATGACATGTGGTTTCAACAAGACGGTGCCACATGCCACACAGCACGCTTAACAATGGACTTATTGAGAGGCGAGTTCGGTGAACATTTTATTTCACGTTCGGGACCAGTCAATTGGCCGACTAGATCGTGCGATTTAACTCCCTTAGACTATTTTTTGTGGGGCTATGTTAAAGCTCATGTCTATACACACATGCCCGCTTTAATTGACGCATTGGAAGACTACATTGAAGCATTTATTCATGAGATACCGGCCGAAATGTTGGAAAGAGTATGCCAAAATTGGACTAAGCGGATGGACCATTTGAGGCGCAGTCACGGTCAACATTTGCATGAAATAATCTTCAAACATTTAATTATATGGACCGTACTTTCGATTCAAATAAAGATTTTATGCATTTTTCTGAACTTTATGTGTTTTTTTTTTTTAAACTTTCCTATAGCTTTTAAAAAATCACCCATTAGGATCCAAGATAAAAATTGTAGAAATTTCAAAGGGACTAACAAACTTTAATATACCCTTTTACCTTAATTGAAGGGTTTAATAAAAGTTGGAAATTTGTTGAGTTGTGTAATTATACAAAAAAAAAAATCAACATAAAAGTTTTGTCAGACTTCCATACTCCCTCCCTATAGCATGACATAAAAATGCTACAAAACGTAAAATTATATTTGATGAAACAAAATTCTTGTATGTCAATATTATCAACCTTTTGACATAGAAATGGCATTTATGCCAACACAGACACAAAGACACACAGCCTTTCAATCTAAATAGAATAAAACAATATTATTTAATGCAACTGCAAATATGTATGTGTAAATATACATATGCACATGCATACATACAATATATACGAACAAATTCCTACCGAGACAATTGAATTATGTTTCTACTAATTCAAGTGAAGCCAAATATTTTTTGCATTAAATGAATGGAAACCTGCAACAACAGCAGTGATTCGTAGTCAACCGATGGATTCCAGAACAGCAAAAACATCAAAAATTAACTATTGATTTATCTGCCAATTGAGCGTGACTGTTAGTTTTCATATGCACACATATGTACATGCACACATATGTATGTATGTAGATGGATACATACACACTCTTTAACATACATATTTCTTTACTCAGATCAGTTACAGTTAGAATTTGTATAACTGGGTGGTAACAGAAAGGGGAAAGTGAGAAATTGAGCTAAAAAATTGAAGAATAAAAATGTGTAAATGGAATGAATTCGACAGATAACAATCCAAACACCAATTGACAGTTTGTTATGAATTTTGTCAAAGTCAATGATTAATGAACAAACATCTGTAACGGATAATAAGTTTTGAAATCCATTTCTTAGGAATCATTTTAAAGTTTTAATGCTAACGCATGAAAAAATAAGAGTTCTTATAACAACCTCAGTTTGACTTGCTAGATTATTTTAACCTGAGATCAAAGAAATTCTTAGTGATAAGTCCTTTTTTAAACACAACTCATAACGCCATAAAACAAAGCAAACAAAATCAGTTTTGAGATAAAACGAGGAACAATCTTGAATAATAAATGCTACTTCGAATATGTAACCAACTTAAGAACAAAGCAACCCATCGACAGACAAAAATAACCCTCTACAAGACACTAAGACTACCCATGCTGTTATATGATTCTAAAGGATGTGAAGTTCTTGGAGTAATCGAAAGAAAATTTCTTCGTTAAATCTATGGACTAAGCTGCGTTGGCGGAGAATATCGGTTTGATATGAATCAAAAGCTGTACGAGCTATTTACTAAAATTGACGTAGTTGGTTGTAATAAATTACAGCGATTGTGTTGGCTAGGTCATGTTAAAAGAGTGAACGAAGATGCTCCAGCTATAAGGTCATTTGAATACGAATCAAGTGACGGTTCACGCAGAAGAGGAAGACCAAAACTTCGGGGGAAAGATCAGGTGAAGCAAGACATCTCGAAACTTAAGCAAACAAAATCAGTTTTGAGATAAAACGAAGAACAATCCTGAATAATAAATGCTACTTCGAATATGTAACCAACTTAAGAACAAAGCAACTCATCGACAGACAAAAATAACCCTCTACAAGACACTGAGACTACCCATGCTGTTATATGATTCTAAAGGATGTGAAATTCTTGAAGTATTCAAAAGAAAATTTCTGCGTTAAATCTATGGACTAAGCTGCGTTGGCGGAGAATATCGGTTTGATATGAATCAAAAGCTGTACGAGCTATTTACTGAAATTGACTTAGTTGGTTGTGTTAAATTACAGCGATTGTGTTGGCTAGGTCATGTTAAAAGAGTGAACGAAGTTGCTCCAGCTATAAGGTCATTTGAATACGAATCAAGTGACGGTTCACGCAGAAGAGGAAGACCAAAACTTCGGGGGAAAGATCAGGTGAAGCAAGACATCTCGAAACTTAATGCCATGAATTGTAAAGGGCTTTGCAATAGGTACTTGACAATTAGGCCTGGCACATTTGCCGATTTATCGACACTTTGCCGATTTTTTGCCCCTTCATTATTAAAGTGCGGATTTGCCGATTTTTGCTCAAAAAACGCCGATTTTTAATTATAACTTAAAAGAATTACTTTTTGTTTGTTTGGCGATACTGTAATAGTTGTAACATTGAAAAAAAGAGACAACTGTTATTAAGTCAGCGCTTCTATTATAGAAAAAAGGGTTAGTTTTATTCAATATTATATGCAGTGGTTTTTTGTAATGTGTGCCGTGGGTTAATATATTTTTATTGGAAAAATATTCCTCTATGACGAATTAACCCATTCCCAGCCATTGTACTCGCCTGGGTACAGAAAAAAGGCAATATTTGAGTACGCACTTTTTAATTTTTGTGATTTTTATCTAGGCCAGTAACAATTGAGCTGCATAGAGTAAATACTGTTTTGTTGAAACAAAAGTTTCTTATTGATTTCTGAAGAAGAGTGATTGTGTGTACATTTAATAAAAAGTTACAAGAAAAAATTGTTTCTTCGACAACGTTATGTGAGTAGCAAAATCGCTGTACCCAATCGAGTACAATGGCTTGATATGTATAATTTTTATTTAAATTTTTCTTGGACCAAAATGAAATTTCAAGCCATCAAACAGTCAAGTTTTTATGGTAAAGCTTTTACAAATTTACACAGCGTTTACATTTGTCAGTACTGGCAAGACAGTAAGCTTATACATATTAGTTGGCAAAACAATGCAAAAACAAAATAGCTGTAAAAGTGTTTATGTATTAGTGAAAAAGTTTGAATGAATTGCTACTGTCTTGCCAGCACTGGCAAATGTAAACGCCATGTTAAACAGCTAAATGAAGATGATCACAAAAATTTCGATATAGCTATTATTCCACCAGATCGGGACTATAACGCTGATGAAGAGGACAGGAATGCTGAGGATATTTTTTTTTTATCGCATGCCAAATGATGTACCAGGTGAAGTGGAAGTATTTTTCGGCAGTGATAGCGAAGATTTTATCCCACTTGAGCAGTTGCGATAGACAATAAAGTTTTCAAAATCAAGCAAAATAACTCCTAAGTGGACAAAGAGACCGTGTGATATTCAAATGCATCAAACTAATTTTTTTTGGTAGCCACTCTTCAAAATAATTCATAAGAGTTAAACCAGTGAGATTTGGTTTTAAAAATAGGATGCTAACGAGCAGCTCCGGTTATTTATACCAATTCGATACCTACTGTGGGGCCAACAGTATAAGTGTAGAATGATCGAAACTCCCTCTTGGATCCCGAGGCGTGCTTAGTTTTTTGGACAACGTTCCTAACCCTTCAGATCATGTTGCAAACAGATCTCAAATGGACTTGCTTGAGTTTCAACGCAATATTGTTCGATTTTATTTGCAAATCTATTCCCAGAAAGTGAATGTTTCCAAACGGTCACTAACTGCTGGTGTTACAACTAGCAGCGAAAACCTCTTTCCTAAAAGGATAAAAAAATCAGTTACGATGTCGTGAGTGTCATAAAAGAATACAGCCCTAAAAACACACTTTCACCAATTTTATTTTTTGTTTTTTCTTAATTTATTAACTGTATTTAAGTATAAACAAATAAATGAATTTCAATATTTTTTGTTTTTAATGGTCTTGGCCTTTAATAGGCTAAAGACCAAAGTTAAAAAAAAAAATAGTTTTTAAACCAAAATAATTCAATTAAAATTTCTTTTTCTATAAGGAAAATATAAAACACTTTATATTTGTGTTTGAAAATGGATAGATAAATACTTACAAAAGAATAAAGGCCCAACTATAATATGCTTAAGTTGGCTTAAGCAAATGAGCGAATACATGTAAATCATATATGTCAAACCATATTAAACTTAAGGAAACTTTTTGTTAAATTTTATGAATCTGTCATTTGCTTAAGCAAGGTGCGGAACAAATCGCACTTTCCGTACGGAATCAAATGTTTTTGGTTTTGTTTTTGTGTTTTTAAATGCATTTGAAAAGATTTTTGTTATTTTTTGACAGGAGCTTAAGCATAATATAGTTGGGCCTTAAAGGTAAGCTAAATTTATATTCAATTAATATAATTTAAATAAAAAAATACTTCGATAATTAAATAACAAATTTTTTTTTCAGATTATAACGCAATGGAGGAACATGTTAGACTTTTTGGCAAAAAAATTTCAGATTTAAAACGTGAATATATTATGGCAGCATTTGGTACAATTTTCGGTCCTTCCTCATTCTTCCGCAAATGTGAAAAGAATTTTTCAATGTAACAATGTTTTGATGTTCACTCGAAAATTGATCTTTGCAAGTTAAGTTTTTTTAAGATTACATATTTAGAATTTAATATTTCAAACTGTTTTGATGCTGATATTAAAAAGGATTTAATAAAAATGTCAAACTCAAATATGTATACAGTAATCCACGGATAATTACCTCGCCAAAAATGCCAATATTTTTGGGTAATTATGTGGGGAAGCATTTAATCGAATACGCTTAACTACCTCGTTGAAGAAATTATAAGTTCATTGAGGTAAGTAAGCGAATTCGTTTAAATACCTCGGTAAGGTGATTAAACGTATTTATTTACAAGATACCTAAACTTTGATGTATGCAAAAAAGTTAAGATATAGGAATTTTTACATGTTTCAGCTTCATCTAAAGAGATAGCAATAAAATACAAGGGGATTTGTTGTCTTAAATTTTATCTGTAATGCTTTTTGAGATGTGCTGTCATATCCAACTAACAAAAGCGTAAGCATTCATACAAACGTATGATCAGGAAACCCGTATTTATGCAATTGCATGGTTTTTCTTGTGCGACCAATGAAGGCAGAAACAATATATTTTTCCGTTTTAGAGCTTTTTTATGAATTTTGGTATCGACTTGTTTGTCAATTATTTGCATATTTGAGCATTTGCTGCATTTTTATTGCACATATATTTCACGTTTTTGAAGCATATTTTTTATACATGTTCAGCCAATAGAAAAAATTGCTTACGATTCTGGTTAACAGATGAACGTTCTGTTGCTTTAATTAAGAATTTAAAACTGTAAACTTTTATATATGTACATATATGCAAAAATTCAAAAATCAATTATAATTATGTGTGCTTATACATAGAAATCTGGACGCATCGTTTAGTAAACCGATCGAATCAGAAACACTTTTTAAAGTGATTTTAATTTTTTAAGAACGAAAACCTATGTAAATTGTAAAAATGGGGGTAAAAATATCTTTCTCGTAGAAAACAACGAGTTTCAAGGTGTTTAGTGCTTTTTCCAAAATCGAATATTTATAGAGTAAAACCGTTTAAACGATTAAGAGGACATGACACTTATAATTTAAATTGTCTTAAATCAGAATCTTCGACCAGATGGACTGTAATGAGATTTGTCAACAATTCTGGCGAGACTAGGCGAATTTCAAAACGGTCTTATAGACAAGATCTCTTCGGTCGGATGTCGAAAACTATTTTTAGTGTAATTTGTTCCAAGCAATTTAATCCCACAGTTTGAAAAAGAAGCATATCCGCAGACCACAGTCACAACAGGCAATATTGCATAAAGATTTAAATCGATACCCTTTAACATTTATCATTACAATTAATCTGAGTGCTGCAGACTTGCAAATTCGCTTGAAATGTTTCCAAAAGATCATTTAAATGTAGTTTGAGGATGAAAGCATATTGAACAGTATTTCTGACAAAGTCTACCTGTTATTTACAGTTTTATTGCATACAATGAATGCGCCATACACAGCGTTTAAAAAACTGCAGTCAAAGTAGAAAAACTGCAATTTCTTCCACCCCGGTAGGCTAGTTGGTAGTGAGCTAGTCTATCAGCGCCGGGGTTGCGGGTTCGATTCCCACCAGAGACTCTGGTTTCGTTCCTGCAGACAAGCGTAGAGCTTCGCGGGATTAGATTAGGGAATTGAAAAAAAAAATAAAAAAATTCTTGATTTATCATTGACCAAAAAAAGTGTTGCTTTTACTTCTGATTCATTAGATGAAATCAGTCGCTGTCAAACCAGCTCAAAAAGCGAAAAGTTGTACACACATTTTCGTCCTTTGCTCGATAGTTTTTAGTTTCGACTGCAGTTTTTTAAACCCTGGCCATACATGTGTTTACTTGTTTATTTTCTATTACTGTAAAATCTATGCACAGATATAATTTCAGTACCTTTGTCAAACATGTATGATCGTCATTGCATGAATTGGCAATTGCAATTGTATAGTTCAACATTAGCAGGGGTTTAATATTTAATAATTTTAAAACGATAACATGTATTATTTTTGAAACAGGTAGAGATAAAATAATTCATAGTTAATATTTGCGTGTTTTAATGCTTATAAGTCAAGCCCGTTCTTGAAGAGAACTGGTACGCTAAAAAATTTCTAATAGTACTGCCTATTGACAATTTTCCTTTACTTTACTGAACGTGTATATTTCAATTCAGGTTTCAGTAAAAGAAACCATAAATCGGTTAAAGTGTTGTAATAAAACTTGAATAGTTCAGAGAAGCAGCTAAGGCGCTTCTTAAATATGCGTGTTTTATTAAATGGAAATTGTTTTCAATATTAATATTTAAAGGTTTTTTCAAATTTGCTTTATTTTGCTGATTGTTTGCTTTGCATTCGCTAAACTCTCATTTGCCGCACCCCTAGTTTTTAAGCAACTCTTGAACTCTTATTTTGTATTTGGTTTTCAAAAATATATTTAGCTTATATTAAGTAGAATAAAAAACAAACTTTGTTTAAGGCTTAATTGGATAGATGATAGGTGAATAAACTCCAAGTGGATTTAATTCAACAAACTGGGTTCGTTATTTCCCAAACATATGAACATTCCTTTAACCTCCGGCTGCACAGTTTCGTCATATCATCGAGTATTTATGAAGATTGATTGAAGATGATTTGAAATTAAATCCCTTTTCCAGCGACAAGCGTTTGAAAATAATTTGAAAAACATATTACATATTCTCAACAAAAAGGGGAAATTATTTTGAAATTTTTTAACTGAAGCGTCCGATTTTGCAAAATTTCTTTTACAAACTCCATAGAAGGAGGGTAAATTTTTTTGGTTTGTGGTCGATAATGGTAGTGAATATACAATTTTTTCTCTCCTGTAGCCACAACTGCATCCGTATATACATATAATAAATATGTGTCGATCATGGCGTCATATGAAATACATACATAATTTTTTTAACATTATAAAAAACAAGTTAGAGTGCTATATTCGGCTGTGCCGAATCTTTGATGCCCTCCACCGACAGTTCGAATGTTTAAGGAGTAATATCTGTATGATGTCTTTTTATTATTATTATCTTAAACTGTGACGATTTGTTATTAATTATGGTTTTAGGAGACTAAACTGTTTTCCGGGAGTAGGGCATATATGGGGCCTAGGGTAAATTATGTACCGATCTTCACGAAATTTCACAGTATCATTTATAGTCCTATAAAATTGTGACGAGCCAAAATTTGTTATGATTGCATTATTTTTTACGGTTTTAGGCGTACTAAACTGTTTTCCGGGAGTAGTGTTTATATGGGGCTTAGGGTAAATTATGGACCGACCTTCGCGAAATTTTACAGTGTAATTTCTAGTCGAATAAAACGGACTTGTGCAAAATCTTATGTCATTCCGTGCATTTTTGCATCATTTATGTTAGTTTTTGTAACAAAATTATCAAGTTTTTGAAGGTGGTGGTTCCACATTTTGATTCATAGCTCTGGTCCTACTAAACCGATTTTGCTGAAATTCAATCCCAAACTGCTTAGGATAACTACAAGCAATTTGACACCTAGTTTGATTATTTCTTTTTAGTTTTTCGAAAGTGAGCGTGTTTTTAACAGACGGACAGACAGACGGACATGGCTAAATCGACTTAGAATTACTCAAGCAGCCAGAATATATATACTTTATGGGGTCTGAGATGAATAATAAAAAAGTTTCACATGGAATGACAAACTTAGTATACCCTCTTCACAACTAATTGTGGTGGAGGGTATAAAAAAACAGAAGTAAGGAAGAACATGTAAAATCAATTGAAATGGATAATCATTCAAAAAAAGCAAACTTCGATCTACAAAAGGTTAAAATACAATTTGGTTTAAGGATTGATGTTTGACTATTGACGTCAGCAGTCATCGATGGCTGCGAGTGTAAAACGGCAAATCCATTTGAGAAGATCGAGTGGTTGCGATCGAAACATGTCATGGTAACCTGCCGGCCGCGGTTCGAATCCCGGCCACGTTCAAGAATGAAAGATTACCAATAACAATTTTAATTGATTTTCATGTTGTAAAATTCCTTTCTTCATGAAAATAATTTAATGAAAATTAAATTTAATGAAATTTAGCCTAATTAAAAATATTAAAAAAATTATTTTGAATTTTATTTTTGTACGCAATACATAAATAGCTACCCAGTAAGCAAAATAGTCCGACGTCTTTCAGATATCTAACAGAAACGTCAGCAAAAAAGTCGGAATCGTATACGAATTCTGTCAGATTTCTGACCCGAAAATGTATGAAGTGGTTGACACGAATTCTGTCAGATATGCAGTGGGAAATTCTGTGTTTTTTGCCACCATTTCTGTTAGATATCTGACAGAAATCGAATGAAAAAGGCATGGGAAATTCGGATATATTAGACGACATTGTTAATGTTTTCTGACAGATAGCCGACCGACTAAACGCATAGATTTCTTACAGAAATCTAAGGGATGTCTTGTAAAAATGTAATCGAACGTTAAACGAGACTTTTATATATTGTTTTTTTTTTATTTAGTTTTTTTCTTTAAAAGTACAGACGTTATACTTTAAACATAGTAAAAGGTTGAACAATTTGCTGTCGATGTCATCCACGCAGCAGCTGCTTGTTCTTGATATATATCCAAACCAATCAATATTAAGTATTCATAAATGCTATAAAAAGGATGTTTAAGATGAATTAAAAAAGTTGATTTTTAGAACACAGATATTTTTCATTACCTTGCGGTTTTTGGGACTAGCTTAAATTTGATGTGTTTATTTAAAAGGTGCAAGCAAAAAAAAAAGATATTTCGGTGTCCAATGAGTTTTTATTTTTTTTTGTGTCTTAGACAATCCGATAGATCTCTTCCTATGTATATTAAAAACATTTCGAAGGCTATAATTTTATTGCAAAATAAAAGTGTTTAATTGAAAATTTTAAATGTACGTACCATTTTTAAAAATGTTTTTGAACAATAAAATAAAATTTAATTATTTTCAACTTAATGACAATTGTTATTTATAAAAAAAGTACCATTAGATACATCTTTATGAATTCCGTCAGAAATCTATTAGACATATCGGTTCATAAATTCCCCCTGATATATCCATGCGAAATCGATCAGAAAGCGGCCAGACAGTACGTATATTCAATGTCTGATAGAAATCTGAGCGAAGTCTCTAAGAATGAAGTCACACATTTGCAAGAAATGTCTGTTTCAGACAAAGTCGGAGTATTTTGTTGGCTGGGTATATAGAAAAAGGTACCAATAAGATTTATATATTAGAATTTCCGCAAATTTCCAAAATGTATTTAAGAGCTTCTTGAAGAAAGCAGAGCACAATTAAATTTTATTTCTATCTTTATTACTTTAGAAGATATAGAGGTTACCAACAAAGTACCAAAATTATATTTTTGTCCTTTTTTTGTTTTCAAAATGGACAAATTTTAAAGAACTAACAAGCACATGGCATTTTAATCTTAAATTAAATAATGATATATTTTGAATTTTACGTCTACCTCTGTTAGATCACGAGATATAAAAGTTACCGATTTTTCCTCTTTTTTACCCATTTCCAACCTGTTAGCAAATGAATATAAAATAATCACTACTTAAGTTTAAATTTTTGTATTCAGTTGTTGTTAAGTTGCAGCTCTACCCTAAGTGTATGTTTCTATATTGTAATTTTTCCAACATAATTGACAGTAAATACTTAAGTCAAGCTTTTTTTATACTAGTCTCACATCCATTTATGCACACAAATTAGAGTTTCTACGCGGGAAAGAATTCCAGGGACATTTTTTTTATAATTCCCGGGAAATTTTTTTCGGGAATTTCAAATTAATTTTTTGAAATTTTAATTTGTTAGCATCGTTAAAATGAAAAACGAGCAATAAAAATATATTCTTTACTAAAATTAATAAAAACTACCTACAAATCGAACTATATTTCCTACGCCAATAAATCAACATAGAAGTTACTGAAGTAGAAAATTAAGACGTATACGATACACCATCACCAACACCAGAACCATCTATAAATTCTAAAAAAAATAAATGTAAAGAAAATACAAAAGCCCGAAAAATCTTAAAAAAAAGAATTTGACGTCTGTGAAGTCACGGGTAACAAGGCCAACAAATTTATAATCTTTGTATGATGCGCTTCTTACTATTAAACCAACGTCTGTAGAGAGCAAGCACGTTTTCGGTAGCAGGCAATATACATATCAACAAGGATTAAAATAGAATCTCCGATGAGCTTTTAAATGCTTTAATAATACTAAAAATGTTTTTCTTAAAAGAAAATTAATTTTGCCAAGTTGCTATTAATAATAACTACTTAATATTAATAAGTTTAAATAATTCGTGATCTCCAAAAAAAAAAAAAAAAAATAAATATATACGTACATGTGACTTTCTCCGAGAAAAGGGACCTAGTGTGTGAAAATTAAGTTTTGAAAAAAACGCATTTAAAAATTTTTAATTTTAATGTTTTTCTCATTTGTATCGATTTTCCCAAGTTAGTTTTGTACGTTTTTATGGGGTAAGTAAATTTTTATCAGAAATCTTACTCATTTCATCTTATTCTACTCCCTTTTAGGTACCAGAATCCACTCTTAAGTCCAAACCCGTTTTTTGACACACTAGGTCCCTTTTCTCGGATAAGGTCACACATGTAGTTATAATATGCATGTACATATGAATGAAACAATTTATTTGGTTTTCTGTGGAATAATTAAGCTAATTTTTTTAGACTGTTGTTACCCGCAAAGATGCAATCACAATCGCAAACTATCATTAATGTTTGTGGTTATGATTGTGTCAAACACGTCTTTAGGAACAATATATGTTCAGACATAATGTTTATAACTTATTATTGTCTCAAACATATTTTTATGTTCAGAAGAAAAACGCGAACGACCTTTCCAACCCTGTTTCTATGTTTCCCAAAACCATGTAAAATGTCTATTTCAACATGTTATATGGTTCTCACAGTAAAAACAATAACAAATTATTTCTCAAAAAATTATTTTTTATTAAAAATACAAATGTATGTACATATACTTTGTTGTATATAAACAGCAAAGCAAATTTAAAAAATTAAATTTAATACATACATTTAATGGCCGTTTGTTTTCTCATTTTGCATTTATCTTTTTCCCCAACGAAAAACTGCCCATTAAAGAAATTTGGTTTTCTCAATGTCTCATTTGATTCTATTCTGTCGCAAAGCTAACCAGCACTCATCTGCCATTTATTTATTTTCCTTTTACTTGCCGTTCAGATAAAATCAATCAGCTGACTCCCAACTTTTTTCAATGTTGTAGGTGGTTTTGACTGCAAGAAAGACAACTTTTGTGTGTATGTATTTTTATAATTATATTTAAATTACTTACCTGTTTTAATAAACTTATAGCAAGGCAGCATGGCCTTTTTCTCCCCGAAAAAAATTTTAATTATTTTGTAATAATCCAAGTTGTCCGATTAACTGATGCTCGCAGACGTTAAGAAATTCAAAGAATCCCCGGATTTCCGGTAATAAGATCTTTTTGTTTCGTTTCCCGGAAACAGAAAAGGTCCGGGAAATTAGAAACCCTAACACAAATCCATATACAAAACATTTGTTTGACAGTCTGCTATTTTTACTATTAACGATTGTATTGCATAAGTATGTAAAATATTCATTATCCTTTAAACATTTTTGTCTATGTAGGTATGCATGTGTGTATTTGTAAGTAAATATTGAGTATATAAGTCAGACTGTTTGCTGAAATGCTAAATGTCAATTTATATCATTTTACTATAAATGCAAATGTTGATGAACATGTATAAGTGCATATGAGTATGAGGATGTGTGAATGGCTGTGTGCCATATAATTAACAGAATTATTTCAAATATAATTCGCGTAACATTAATTCCATGTGAATGATGTTGTTGTGGATGTTGACAGATGCTTTTTCTGTTGCCACTGCCACTTACCACTCTTGTATTTACAATTGATTGTATGGACGAGCATGTATTATCGCCATCATCAATTATGGTACCAGACTTATTGTATTGTAGTATGTACTTACTTTTATTGTTGTTGTTGTTGTTGTTGTTTTTATTATTTTCACATTAAGCGATATTAATGAAAAGACAATGAAGATTTACAGGCAACAAAAAAACTTTAAACCTCTGATTATCTATTTATAAAACGAAAAATAATTTATTAGTGATTAAAAGGACAATAATCGATAATTTTGTTTTGGAATTTTTACATTAGATTTATAACGTTTTCGATTTAGATAAGATTTTTCTCCCCTGTCGTGAATAAAAAGTAAGCAGTTTTTTCCTCGAAATTTTTCTTTTCCCCATAAATTTTTTAGCGAAAGGGAACAAATTTCAAGGGAAATTTTATTCACAGTAGGGGTGTATATCCGAGTCTATATGAAAATCTAAAACATGAAAATAAGTGCGAATCTTAATCATTCTTACTTTTGACATAATTGTCGATTCGAAAAACTTATTCATTATTTTAAACTTTATTAAAACGAATTAGACCGTTAAAACCAGCTCGAATTGAATTCACCATTTCTGTTTACTCATTTACTTTGGTGTTAAAACTTGGAGTCGAGAAGTTCTGTGGTTCTCAAAAATAGGTATTTAAAAAAAAAACTACATTTTTGACATTATCTTTTTTTTATCGATTATCCGAGTTATTCAGCATATATGTTCTTCTAAAGATTTCCGATATTTTGATATCTTAAACGTATGAATAGGTCATATTACAGCTCTAATATCTCTCTCTATTTTTGAGTATTTTGCCCATAACTTAACCATTTTTAACCTATTTGACAGATTTATATACCAACGTGCTTAAGAATAATATTACAATTAAATTGGGTTATAGGTATATATGTATATATGGGTAATTCCAAAGTGTTGAACGTGACAGTCGTACGCATCAAAAATGCAACAACATTTTAAACAACAAATATTTTTACGTTCTTTTAACCCTTAAATTATAGCACTAAGAAAGCACTATTATCTATGCTAAAGTTTATGGGGGGCGCGATTCTAGGTCAAAGATAATGGCAAAAGAAGTAGCGGTTCGAACGTGAAAAAAATAGAAGTAGTTTTTGTGGCCATGTATTAAAAGTTGTAGTTCAGCGAAACCTGGCACAATTTTTTAGTCAAACTACTTTTAGAATTTTACATAGCAATGTAACATTAAAATGTCTTTGGTTTGGTTCCAAAATCGTCTGTACTATTTTTTGTTTAAGCTAAAATCTGGTTCGATACGTAACAATTCTAACGTGAAATTTTTTCCACAATAATTTAACTGAATAATGATTAATACAAAATAAAAATTTACCGTTAATTCGAATAACATATTTCTCTTCGAACTCTTCCTTAGATTACAGACCATGTAAGAAATTTTTTTTGGAATAATTTTCATCAAATATCACCTCTTTTAAGGAAGATAATATTAAAGAAAATATACAATAAAACATACTCACAAATAAGAAAGTACGTTTGCACAACTTTGCAGTCTGATTGTTCATCTAAGTGAACAAATTTATGGGTAAATTTGTAAAATTAGTAAAATCTAAATATTTCTTCATAACAATTTCGTAAAATAATCAGATTTTAATAACTTTTAAATTTTCGGTCACGGTGGACCATTTGGCGGAAATGCCCATATACGTACATATATGAGGAGCCGCAGAACAAAACGTACTTTTTCGCATTTTTTGCCAAATTGGTTTTTTGATATTTTTATAATATTTGGGTTGAAATCTTTAAAAAAAAATCTAGTTAGCATATTTGTTTCTTTTTTTTACCAAGGAAATGGGTTCTTAAAATATGGGTGCATTACAAAACGTACTTTTTTAATTTTTTTTTTTAACGTGCTTTTTTCATTGTTTTTGCCATTTCTTTGTGTAATTGTTTTAATAACAAACCATTTCTTAATATGCTTAATTTGTTCGACGTTTATTTAAGTCATTTCATTTTCTTTAAAATTAACTGTTAAATAATGGTGACTATTCTGGAAAACGCTTCGAAAAAGGGAACATTTTCATTAATACAAAAACAAAGTTTAGGAAATTAGTTTTGTGTTTATCATACAATTTACCGTTTTTTAAAGAGAGAGAAACGCGTCAAAATTCTCAGTTTTATTTCATTTTAGAAATTTATGATAAAAAAAAACTATTTTTTTTTAAACTTTGCTTTTGTTTTTATCTAAATTTATATTTGTTCGACGAGTTTTTAAGAAAAACCAACAATAATTGCAATAATTTGTTATTGTTAAAGTGTTATGAAAAAAATAATTAATACAATAGTATAATTAAAACATGGAAGAATTACAAGAATTTTTAGAAAATTTAAATATTTTTTTAAACAAAACGTACTTTTTTCATTTTATTTTAACAAAACGTACTTTTTTCGATATAAAATTGGTTTGATATTAAACATCCTTGACATTTAATGTGTTGACTTACGGCAGTTTGATTCATCTTTTGGTAAGCCAAAAACTTGTTTCCATTTCCAGGTTCATACAGTTTTTTAAGGGGTCGAAAGAAATAAACCTCAATTTCCCAAAAATTTTAAATGTGTGAAAAAGTACGTTTTGTTCTGCGGCTCCTCATATGTACATACATATATTTAAACAAATTTAATTATAAAAAAAATAATAAACAAAAACAAACTTAATTATAAAAAGAGTAATTTTTGGGATTTCAGTATTTTGATTATAACTCAAACATTTTTTAACCGATTTGACAGATTTATATACCGACGTCTTTAAGAATAAATTTACCAGTTAGTTGGGTTATAAAGCTTGGACTCGGGAAGACCTATGGTTCCCGCAAGTGGGGATTTAAAAAAAAAATTAATTTTGGTCATAACGTTTTGTATCTGAGCCGATTTTCCCAAAATTTTCAGAAAATATTTTTTACTAAAGATTTCCGATCTTTTGATATATAAGGAATAACCATATGACAGTCGAAAAAATCAGGTTTTTATACAATTTTTGATATTTTTTGTACGGGAGGTACTACGCTCACTTCTCCAATCCCGTCCACATTTTGTGGAATGCTGTGTACTGATAACCTTAATGTGTGTACCTAATTTGGAATCTTTGGCTCTTGCCGTTCTCCAGATATACAGAAAAAAGTATTTAAAATACAACAACAAGGGATTTTTGGAAAAAATTAAAAGGTAGTCGTGGTTTTTTGCTCATATCTCAGCCATTTTTGGACCGATCTGGCTGAATTTCAATAGCAAGAAATAGTGGACTATATGTATGGAGTACATGGAGTATCCGGAAAACACATATCAAACGTAAGACGGACAGACGGACATCTTTAAATCAACTTCTCTCCTCATAAGGACCCAGTATATATATATGCTTTATAGGGTCTAAGATCAATATTATAGAAATTACAAACGGAATGACAAACTTATATATACCCTTTTCCACCTGTGGTGAAGGGTATAAAAGAGATTTGTTGAACAAAACGAAGTTTGGTTGGAAAATATGTATTGTTTTGGTGAAGATCTTTCAGAATATGAAGAACCAATGTGTTCTCATGAAGTTAAACGTGGTCGCCCTTCTAAAGTTTTTAAACTTTGCCAATCTCTTGCTAAAAGGAGTAACGTACAGTAGCTATGTGATAGTTGGCAGAACTAATTTCAACAGGTGCAAAAAAAATTAATAAGGATGAAAAATTTTCACAAATGTTTAGTCCAGAAAAAGCACTAAGCCTCATTATCGATGCTTGTTTATCAAAACATCAGTATCAAATATTAAAATGTAGTGCTAAAGAAATTAGATGTGATACTTCCCTCCATATCATCAAGTTCTTGGTGTTAAAAACTTATAACTGTGTAGATTTTTTAACGATCTAGCTTTGTTAACAAGGAAAATATTGTATTTTAAGTGGTCATTTTGTATGACAGATGGGCGTGGTTGTTAGCAGATTTTGCTAAGTTTTTCACCATTGGTTAATATTGTCATAAAATTGCAATTAGCAAAAAATTGTGACTCTACAATAATTTTTAAATTTTGTGTTATATGGGAAGTAGGCTTAGTTGTGCTCGGATTTTTTTTTTTTCATATTTCCGGTATTTTTTTTATCACAACTAAATATTAGTCTATACCAATATTCAAGGCTCTACGATGTTTCCTCATATTTAATGCCACCAATCGTATGAAGCTGAACCTATGTGAGACACTTCAACGGTTAAAGCTTAAACTATTCTTAGTTTAATAAAGTTTTAGCTAATTTTCTTTTTAATTAAATACAATATAAAAAAATTTACTTAAATATTAAATATTGAACAAAGTTAGTAATTAATTTCATTAAAAAAATTTAATTTATCAAACTAATGAAAGAATCTCTAAGAAATCTTTTGTTTATATTAATTAATATAAAATATTTGTATATTTTTTTTACTTCGCATAAACATTTTCTTTTTCAATTCTCTAACTGTCAAATTAACCCACGTTGAAAAAGAATTACATATAAATGTCCTTAACTGTTAGTGTTGTTTTTTTTATCTGTTATTGATGAATACTTTTCTCTTGGAAAAAGGTAGAAAAATGTTGGAAAAATATATAATAATATATTACCAATATGGTTTTTGTATATATCCTTTAACAATTTCTTTTGTTTTCGTTACGACAATACAACAAAAAAAAAAAAAACAATAACAAGAAAAAATACCATTTAATGAAAAACTTTCATACGTTTGTTGTATTTTGTCCTTGTACAATTTATTCCATTACTATCGATTTCCAAATGTGAATATGATAAAAATAGGAATATGAAGCAGGCACAAAAGAGAACTAGTACTGAATTAATGTGACATACTTACAATTAGAAAGACATTTTCTATAAATATCTTCAGATACATTCATTATTTCATAGGTACAGATATATCATAGTTGAACTTATTTATATACACACAAGTGCAAATGCGGAAATATGGCACTCACTCATGCACTGAAACAAATTTCTTAGGTATAACAAAAACAAAAAAAAAAATAATAATAATAAGAAAAAGTGCTATATTCGGCTGTACCCCATTGTAACAAACTTTTAAGTTCGGCAAGACGCTTATAAAGTGGCCAGGTGAAAAATAAGGCCGATTTGGCTCATTTTCCACATTTAATTCTCCTGCTATCAAAAAAAAATATCTGAACCAAATTTGTTTATCCGAGGTATCCCACATCTCGGAATGAAGTCCAGTGCCCATGTTCTGTAACTCCCGCGTCGAGAAACTCTTCGATTGAAATGTGAGAAATGAAACAAAAATGCCATAAATTGAAACAAACAACTGTTTTTCTCACTTAACTGCTTCTGCGAGTAATAGCTGTCATGTAAGGAAACTTTTCGCCAATTTACAGAAAAAGTGTGTCTGAAAAATTTTTTCGAGAAAGTTCCTGTTCTGAACTGTCAAATAAGCTCACGAATAAAAATTTTAACGCAAAACATCAATATTTAAATCAAATGGTATTTTACCTTTGGTAGATCGAAATTTGCTTTGAATGATTATCTACTTTAATTCTGTGGTTTTCATGGGCAACCACGTATGTCCATTTATTCGATTTTAAGAACTTGATGTCATATTGCCTTATTTTAAATGCTCTTTACATGATTTTCAAAATTACTAAAAAAAGATGGACCAATTCTGGGTTTTAACGTAATAGCCAAGTTCAAAAAGTTGAATACGTAGCGCATAGTTTGATCTAGAAAGTTTTGTCGGCTCTCCTGAAAAATTTAATTTAAAGACATACGCGGTTGCCTATGAAAACCACAGAATTGATTAGCATGTTCTTCTTTACTTCTGTTTTTTTCGCACGTTTTGCCAATAATTCTTCTTGAAGTCCAAAGTACATTTTTCTGTTTTTCATGTTATTGTTTTTCTTTTTCTTGTTGACCACAGACGGCAAACCCCCTCTGAAGAGAGTGTTTACAATCGAAACATGTAAGGGTAACCTGCCCGTGAAAACCTGGGTTCGGTTCCCAGCTCAGTCAAGAATGAATAATTATCAATAAATTTAAATTTTATTGACGTTGTAAAATTCCTTTCTTCATAAAAATAATTTCATAAAAATTCAATTTAATAAACTTAAGCCTGATTAAAATATATATTAAAAATTCAATAAATAATAACACGGAAGATGTAAGTATTTTGCTTATGGCGGATTTTTTAATTTTTTTTTAGTTATTTTGCTTTAAGCGTTTTTGAAAATTATACGAATGTTTTCAAAGCCATGTTGTAAACAACAAACATTACCCTACGTTTCCACATGCAAGTAATTATAAAGAAATTTATTATCAACGAAAAATCGAGGAAACAGCCGATTGGCTGAAAGTACATTATTTGGCATAGAGAACGTGTGTATTTTGCCGCCGTCATTAAAAAAATTTGAATTTTAGTACATTTTAGTCGCCGAGGTGAGTTACAGACACACATTTTTCTCACTTTTCGAGAAACAGATGAAGATTTTTTTACATCTTTTCGATGCAAGAAGTTTTCACCAAAGTTACAGAACATAATTACAGGTCTAAATATTTGTAATCCAGTACCCATGTTCTGTAACTTTAGTGAGAACTTCTCGCATCGAAAAAACGTGAAAAAAAATATTCCATCGTTTCTCGAAAAGTGAGAAAAAACTGTGTCTGTAACTCATGTCAAAAACTATCAAAATAGATTACGTCGTTTCGTTATAAATGTCATACCATTGCAATCGAAGCCGATGTGACATTGCAGACGCTGAGAACGACATTCACACATATCGTTGACGGAGACCAAAATTTATAAAAATTGAAAATCTTTCAACGACAGCACCAAAATACAACCGTCGGCTAAACCAAATAACGTAAAGTGCGACTTTAATGTTTGTTCTCTGCAAACGAGCTTTGAAAAGATTCGTGTATTTTTTTTAAAAAATGTTAAAGCACTATAATTAAACAATAAACAAATTTGCCAAGAACAAAATACTTAATATTATTGTTTTTTTTTTAGTGTTAAAATTTTTTCTCGTCCCGTTTTTATTCGTGAGTTTATTTGACAGTTCAAAGTGGGAACTTTTCTCACAAAAATGTTATAGACACACTTTTTCTGTAAAATGGCAATTAATTTCCTTACGTGACAGCTTGTACTCATCAAAAAAAAAGTTACAGACACAGTTTAGTGAGAAAAACAGATGTTTGTTTCAATTTATGGCATTTTTGTTTCATTTCACACATTTCAATCGAAAAGTTTCACGACGCGAGAGTTACAGAACATGGGCACAGGTCATTTCCTTTCTTCATCTAGAAAGCTTTCCATCTATTCTCGACTTTGTGATGGTTTGTAATAATATGTACTTTTTTATGGACCTTATAAGTCTTTTTCTCAATGCATTCTTCGCAGCACCTCGTTTTTTGATACGAAATCCGTCTATGGTATTTTTAGTATTCGTTGATAAGTCCACATTGCGAAGGATTCTAGCTATTTCATAGCTGTTGCTTTAATGGTCCATACCTCGACTTGACTTGATAAATCGTGATTTGTTTCCAGAATATTGAATGTTGAGTGCCCCAGTAGGCTAGCTGGTAGTGAGCTAGTCTACCAGCGCCGGGGTTGCGGGTTCGATTCCCGCCAGAGACTCTGGTTCCTGCAGACAAGCGTAGAGCTTCGCGGGATTAGATTAGGGAATTAAAAAAAAAAAAATGTTTTTTCTTGCCTAGGATCATATATTTCGCCTTCCGAATATTTATATTTATTTGGCTTCTTGAAAGATCCTCTCGGAATAAATATTCAAACAATAGTAGAAACAGCATTCAACCTTGTCGGACGCCTCCCGAAATTTAAATGCTATAAGAGAGCTTTCCGTTTATCTTCATTTGTTGGAAATACAGACTTTGATGCTCGAATTTCATTGTCCTCTGTTCCGATTAAAATAAGGATGTCCATTAAACTAACGTTTTACTGTGCCAAACACCTTTTCGTAGTCTCATTTATCGTTTTGTACATCTCTACATTTTTTGACTTCTAACTGTAGAGAGAAAAGAGCTTAACTGGTACCCATTCCTTCTCTAAGCCAATAGATTATAAGGAGACTTCAAAAATTTAAGCTTAATGGGTAAAAATAAGAGGCTCTTGCCTCCTTTAGATATTCAGAAATCAACAATGACTTTGTATGGGAAGTGCTACTACGCCCATTCCTCTAATCCCGCCCACATTTTGTCGGATGTTGTGTATTGATTACCAAGATGTTTGTACCTAATTTAGAAACTTTAGCTCTTACCGTTCTTCAGATATACATAAAAAAATAAAAAAAAAAATATGAGAATAAAAGTTCAAGGCAGTCATGGTTTTTTGCTCATATCTCAGCCATTCGTTTGTGACATAAATGTATAATAACTTAGACCCCATCATATCTGGGGTTCTCGAAAACCCCATTTCAACGGACACACAGAAATTGTTAAATCAACTTCGCTACTCATAAGGACTCATAATTTGAATATGTACTTACAAACGAAATGTCAGACTTATATTAACCCTTTCCAATTCGCTCGATGATGACCTGTTCTTGAAATGCTACACCAAATTGTATTTAGTTTTCCTAACATATTTTCAAATAAATATTAGTTCCTTGACTTTGTTCATAAATGTTCAGATACGAATTAAAATTTTCTTCTCACTTAGTTGTTAGTGTACTCTACGTTATTAGAGTAGATTTTTCTTACACACCTACTCGGGTGTATAGTAGGGTATTCAATTAATCGGGCTTTTGCTTTATTCGGTTAATCGCTCGATTAATTAACCGAGGTTTTGGTTCAATCGGTTAATAATCGGTTAATTTTGTTATTGATCGGTTAACCTATTAATAAAGTTTTGGTATAAGTTAAGTAATTTCAATAAATAAATATGCAAAATTATTTTTTATTAGAGTTGATTAGTAAAAATAAAACAATAACATAACGAACAAAGCCATTCTCGAATTAAAACGAGCAAATAAAAAAGTAATTCATAAATATGAAAAACATATTTTATAATTTATACATAATATTTTTATGTATTTATTAAAAAATAAACTGTAAGATTTTTTTATTAATTATTTCAATAGTTTCAGATCTTATAAAAAAATATCTTGGAAAAATAATTTGGTTTAAATGTTTAGGATTTAAGCGATTCTTTTCTTTAGTTTTGATAAAACTTGACTTGGAAAAAATTCTTTCACTTATCGAAGATGTTGGAGAAATCGGAAGCAACCCATAATACAGATTTAAGAATGATAAAATCAAGATAACGCATTGCACATGTTTACAAAACTTAACTGTTTAATATGAGGTCACTTTAGCATATTATACACATGTTTGTTTGCTTGTGTTTCTATATTTTAGCCGAACTTATACTTGATGTGAGTAGATGCGCAGAAACATTTAATTTTTAAAAGCTGAATGAGTTATTTTGGTTTCTTTGTATCATGATACAGATAACCTTATTTCTCAGTCCTTTTCCAGGATTCCTCTCAACATATCTTATGTCATTATTTCGGCTAATTTTGTTAAAGATTGCTTGTTTTACAATCGAGAGTGTCTTCTATTTTCAGGTCATTATCTGACTCATCCTGGCAAAACTCAGCACCGAACATTCTGCAATAAATGTATCTGACCCCTAGTTTCTGTTTTGTACGAGTGTATTGCTCGAACGAAATATATTGTATGAAAAAATATTTTCCAAACATATACCTTTTTTATATCGAAACAAATAATTAAAAACAAAAAAAAATATGTTATAATACTAAAAAAAGTTAAAAAATTTTGCCACATCGGTTAATCGGTTAATCGACTGAAATTAACCGGTTTAATCGTTAATCGAAAATTGCCAATTTTAAATTAACCGATCAGTTAATCGGGTGGTAATTAATCGGTTAACCGATTAACGGTTAACCGAATGGATACCCTAGTGTATAGTTTAATCGGAAATAGAAATATACTTTCTCCATTTTATTCTAAGAATTTTTAATGTTTTTATATCGCTAAATTAAATGAAAAACGTAAATCAAAATTATTTAATTTCACATAATATGACCACTATGAGACACAGACACACATCAACCCCCTTCCCACTACTGCGCAGTGGATACGAATTTGTTCAATCACAAATGAAACTTATGACAAGCCGATCAACCGCAAAGAATAGTTTCAGAACACAGACGCTCTTAAACGAAAGTAGATATTAAAAATACTTTCAGTTGCACACAAATATTAATATATACAGTGGGGCAGAATCTAATTTAATAATATATAAATTAAAAATTCATACCCAATATAAGCTCATTGGAGCAATCCGTGATTAAGCTGCACTTTTGATGAAATTGATGAAATGAAAGAAAAGCAAATGATGCTTTGGTGGAAGTAAATTAGACATGTTTAAGCAAAAAAAAAAACTTTTTGTACTTGTTCTATTTTCACAAATCCCAGGACCAGTCTGTTGGTCCAATGGACACAAATTTCCCACAGGGAAGTTATAAAAATTAATGCAAGATCGATCTCCTTTACCAATAAACTAAATATTTAAAATAAAATTTAAAAATGTCGCTTCCTTCCCTCAGTTCACCTATTCCCACATATTCGCTCGACATATCAATTGTCCATTTTGTAATAACAACATAAATATTTCTCTTTCACTGATGCCTTTTGTCGGTGCTTTCGTTGTTGTTGTTGTTGCTGTTGTATCTGTCTCTTTGTTAACAAATGTAAGTGTATAAATGCCTGTGCCTGCATCTTCGTTCATGTGTATTGTAAGTGAATGTGACAGGAATTCATATCCTGTTGTGTACATAAAGATATTTGTGTATAAATATCTTTGTTTGTGTATTAGTTTGTATATATTTATGACATGACTTATTGTTGTGTTGTTGGCATTTAATGCACACATGTATGACAACATATTAAAACCTCGTTGTTGTTGTTGTTGTTGTTTCATGCTGCTGCTATAGCCGTTGCAATGGCAATATTTCGACTACTAGCCAAACATAATTACTATAATTTGTGACATGAACTACATTTAGTTGGCCACTGCGGATAACATAAGTTGTCAACAAATCTCAAAACAATTATCATTGATTTTAATCTGTGCTATCACAAACTTCTCTACTAAGTACTCACTCTTACCCCCTAATGCTCTCATGAAGTTTCGTACTTGTGGATTTGTGTAACTGTTTTTGGCACAATGGCGTTTTAGCAAGCAGAAGTGGTCAATATTATATAAGAATTCTTTTATAAGAAATCCCTTTTTTACTTCAAAATTACTAATTTGACGAAAAGTAAATTTTATGAATTAAATTACTTAGCAAAGTAACTTTTGGGAATACAAAATTTTTAATTAATAAAATTTTGTTTGTCGTGCTTAATTGCCAATTTTTATTCTTGATAAAAACACTGAAATTTATTGTTGGGGGATAAGCTAGTTTCTACGCGCATTTCACTGGTTGCTTAGGCCAGATCATCAGGAAACATTCTCCCAAAAAATTTTAGGAAAAGTCTTATTTGCAACGATATCAAAGCTTAAACAAAATAAATCACTTTTCAAAATAACGTCAATTTTTTTAAATAAAAGTCACTTCTTTAAATAAAATCATTTTTTCACAATAAATAACTTTTTTCACAATAAATCACTTTTTTACAAAATGTCACTTTATCTTCAAAAATTCACTTTATTCACAAAAAAGTCATAAAAGCTTTCTTGATAAGAGTGACTTTTCACAGTTGTTTTGTACATAAAACCCTCGCGGAGGTGTAGTCTCGATGCGAGGGTTTAAGTACTAGGACGTTTAGAGTCATGCTGGCGGTAGTGACATCATGATTCCCGACTAGTAAGGTCTCTCATGCCAGAGAGGTCTAAGTCGAGTAAGAACAAAGAACTACCTAACCTTAACTTACAGAAAACTTTTGATTGTTTGTTCAACATCAATATCTATAAACAGTCAAAGTTATAAAATTTTTTAATAAATTAGTTAGATTTTAGGCTACAATTCTTTGTTAAAGGTTGCCCATTTTAGCTTTAAATTTAGTATTTAAATTATAAACATTATAAATAATTTTAAAACATAAATTTAACTAAACAGCAAAATATTGTTGTAAATAGAAATGCCTTTGCTCAATTTTATATAAATAATGAAAATTTAATTAGATTGTGAAAAAATATTTGTAGGCAACTTCATAGAAAACTGAACACACACACACACAAATACCTTTCGTAACAGTCTGCAAACTTTAAAAGTTTACACTATAGATAAATTGCCTAATTGATTAAAGTTAACCTTATTTGACATTATAACTTTAATTTCTTTAAAATAAAGCTATTAAATACTAACTTTGTAATGGGAAATTTTATTAATTAACTCAACAATTAATTAATTGTATTAAAAACTTTAAGTTATCGATTAACATGAAATTTGTAACCAGTTTTTACAGGTCCTCAAATTAACAATGAAATCCAATCTTTTTTTTTAAATTTTAAGAAAAAGGTTTTACGGTGACCACGTTTTATTCATTATCACATACCACACTTTATAAAAAATTTAAAGAACTTTACTCAAAATAAAATACAAATATCGGGCGTTTTTTTAGCTGCATGAGAACTTTTGATATCGATAACTATGGTTTGACATCTGAGAATGTCAAACTTTGTTAAGAGAAGAGAAATTAAGTAAGGTTCACAGAAAAAATTTTCCAAAAGTTTTCACCAATTAAAGAATTAATCAAAAATAAAATCAGTTTTAATTAAACTTTAAATTGATAATATTAATTTGTTTACTGGTGTAAATTTAATTATCAAAATTTTTCTTACAAGTCAAAAAATTAATTAAATAAGGTTTCTTTTAAATGTGCTAAATTCCCATTAACAGTTTTATTTGTTTAATATCACTAGTTTTACTAAAATCTTTATGGATGAAGTTTCCTGACGAGCTGGCCTAAGCAACCAGGGAAATGCGCATAGTAGCAGCTTATCCCATCAACAATAAATTTCAGTGTTTTTATCAAGAATACAAATTGGGAATTAAGCACGAATAACAAAATCTTTTAAATTGAAACCTTGTAAATTTAATTAATTTTTTTTATTTAATATTAAAAAATATTAAAAAAATTATTTAATATTAATTGAAATCAATTTTTATTTTTTTTCTCTGTTTGTTAAGTCATCGAGAATCGTTTTACGCTAGAACAAGGCTTGCAAATTGTGAACATTTAAAAAAAATAAATAAATAAATCTGTTCGCGAAGTTTATAGAGCACTTGGTTTATTTAACGAAGCTCATTTCTGCCTAATGGCTTCGTTAATAAGCAAAATTGGCGTATTTGGAGCGAAGACAATCCTAAAGCCGCTACGGAATCACCATAACATCCATTAGAATCGACTGTTTGGCGCGGTTTGCACGCTCTTTCGAAATGAGAAAAGAGCTGCCGTTACGGCGAATGGCGAGCGATTTCGCACCATGCTGACCGGATTTTTTTTTAAATACCTAAACTTCACGACATTTGGCTCTAACAAGTCGCAGCAACTTGCCATACAGCACGCTTAACAATCGATTTATTGCAAAATCAATAAACCCTCCGACGCGTGGTAAGGTCCCTGTGGACTTTTTACATTTTTAAACAAGTGCCATTTAAAAACGGATGGGGAGAATGGCCACATATTTCATGACTTCTATTATTGGAGTGTTATTAGTGTTTTAATACTAATTCCAGGAGATTTCTTATTTGCAGAGTATTTTATTTTTTATTTTAAAGACTTTTAGTACGCCGTTGAGCAGTAAGGTCCGTAGGGACCTTGTATGAATTTTCATATGAATGACTAAAAAATGTACTAAATTTCTTAAAGCAAATGTTTAAAATGCATATTCAAAATAATAACAAAGTAAAATTTTAACATATTTACATAAAAATGAATTAAAATATATATAAATTTTAGCAAAATTTTAATGCATTCTAAAGACTTTTAGTACGCCGTCGAGCAGTAAGGTCCGTAGGGACCTTGTATGAATTTTCATATGAATGACTAAAAAATGTACTAAATTTCTTAAAACAAATGTTTAAAGCATGTTCAAAATAATAACAAAGTAATATTTTAACATATTTACATCAAAATGAATTAAAATAAATACAAATTTTAGCAAAATTCCATGCATTTTTATATAAGGTCCCTACGGACCTTACCGCTCAACGACCGACTAAAAAGTTACCGCTCGTCGGAGGGTTAAGTGACAACTTTATATCCCGAAGTGGTCCTCTTTCGTGAGATTTAACGTCTCTGTAGTGCTTGTTAAGGGGCTATTTAAGTTATTGGCTTATGCCAACAAGCAAGAAACTCTTAAAGCATTAGAAAGCAGTGTTCAAGCCCCCATTGCACACTGGTCAATTCCGGCCAAAATCCATAACTTTTTTATTTCTCTACCTAAATGGCTGAAATTTGGTATCCAACTTAAGAATGGCATGTTTAATCCCTAGGTAAAATATTGGGCATACAAAAGTATCGAACAAAATTTAAAAGAAGGGCTTCGGAGGTGCAATAAAATATGATCATTTGTAGCGATTATATTAATAGTTTGTGGAATATATATATATATATATATATATATATATTCTCATCTCCTCTCCCCATCTTTTTACCTACCTGAGCAAATAAAAGCGATATGATCATATATGGTTATAATATAATATGTAAACTTATGTGATTATATACAAAAACATATGTATATATATCCTTACATAACTCTGACGTGGATCCGACTTGAGCTCCTGTGGGATGGGTGAGGGGGTGGCTTGTTTAGGAACCTTCAACTGAAACATACCATTTTGCAAAATTTATTTTGGAAAGACCATAGAAATGGTATATATTTTTCAGTTTCAGGTGGTGGGGTTTGAGGTGGGTTGGGATGAGTACCAATTAAACTTCCTTGTACTCGCGACTGCATCACTATATAAAACAAATATCTGTTCTTTTAGTAAATAGCTGAAATTTGGCATTCATATATTGGGCATATATTCAGTATAAAAATAAAAATAGCTTAATAGAAAAAACTACCAACGATATTTATATATTCGAATTTCCAAAAGGTACCAAAATTGTATGCGAGCTTTTAAAGAGAAGAGATTAAAATTTTATTTTTATTTTAATTACTTAAGAAGATTAATGGTTTACTAAAAAAGTACCAAAGTTATATTTTTCCCCTTTTTTATACCCTAAATGTGCAAATTTCAAAAAAGTATTAAACACATGACAATTTAATTTTCGATTCAATAATTTTATTTTTTGAATTTTACGTTAGATCACGAGATATAATGTTACTGATTTTACCCGTTTTTCCCCATTTCTAACCCCTTATGAACTGAATTTCCAGAAGTCTCTACTTTTTTTATTAACACATTTGGGAGGGGAGTCTACATATAAAATTTCAAGTGTCTGGCTTAAGTTGTTTGGGCTCGGCGATAATCACCCAGTCAGTCACGCTAATCTAATAAAAATGTATGAAGTCACTAAAATGATCTGGTTACTGGGGTGGCAGGTGGTGGCAGCTAAAATGTATAGGACTTACTTTTGATACTTAACAGTACTAGATATAATTATCACTTAACCTCCCCTAGCCCACCCTTTTTTGTTATGGTCTCTTAAGTTTGGCTTACTTTTGGTTTTATTTATTTTTAAAGTAACTCACAATCACTTCACTTATTCCAAAAAATAACGCGCACAAAATCACAATTATCACTTGGAATGATTAACTACTAATACGGCTTAAACATAACGTGCTTATTTACAAAGAAACCTTTAAAGGAAAAATCAATGCTTACTTTTATTTCAAAGTACAAAAATCAACTTTGAAAACCTAATGCTGGGTACAGACAGTGCAATCTACATGCAATCTCAAATTATCAATACGTTTTGATGTTGATGCAATCTGGAATAAATGAAAATGAATTTAATTTGCTAGATTGCGTTAATGCATTGCATAGTGTGTACCCAGCATTAAAGGCTCAGTTAGTCTTTACTTTCTGTTCTGCTACGAATCAGCTGATTTGATTTTGTAATTAAAAAACCTGTGAAATTTATGAGTTTTTCTGTCCTGTTCCGGTTCAGTTTGTTAAAATCAAAAACTTGTTATGTAATTGTAAGTGGCAACAAAATAAATAATAAAACATACATATTTATATTGAAATAAACTATTTTTTGATTTTAAGAATTCATAAAATTTAATTTCTTTACATTTATATGCATTTAAGTTACTGAAATAAAACAATGGACGGTGCAAAACTAATACATTTGTCATAAATGGCTGATAAGTTGCTGCAGAAAAAGTAACTATTACAATTTCGTAACAGAACGACACGGAACAGAACAGAAACAGAAAGTAAAGACTTAAATTTTTAAGAAAAAATCATATACTTTTCTTCAGTATTAACAGTAAAATAGTTATCCAAGAGCCAAATTAAGAAATGAGTTGTATGTTTTGAAGTGTTCGCTATAATCTGTCATCAAAATTGTATTAAAAATAATTTGTATTGTGGTTATTTTGTTGAACTATTTATGGTTTTAAATCCAAATTTTTAATATTTTTTAATTAGGCTTAAGTTCATCAAATTTAATTTTCATTAAACTATTTTTATGAAGAAAGGAATTTTACAACATGAAAATTAATCAAAAATTATTATTGATAATATTTCATTCTTGACCGTGGCCGGGACTCGAACCGCGGCCGGCAGGTTACCATGACATGTTTCGATCGCAACCACTCGATCTCCTCAGATGGATTTGCCGTTTTACACTCGCAGCCATCGACGACTGCTGACGTCAATAGTCAAACATCAATCCTTAAGCCAAATTGTATTTTAACCTTTGGTAGATCGAAATTTGCTTTTTTTTTGAATGATTATCCATTTAAATTGATTTTACATGTATTTTCCTTACTTCCGTTTCGTTTCTATTTTGTCTTTCTTTTTCTTATTGACCCTTTTCAGCACAACTTGAAGGACAAATGAACACATAGAGCTCGTGCCTTAGCTTTAATAATAATTAGTATTGTGGTTATTTTGTTGAACTATTTATGGTTTTTAATCCAAATTTTTAATATTTTTAATTAGGCTTAAGCTCATCAAATTTAATTTTCATTAAATTATTTTTATGAAGAAAGGAATTTTACAACATGAAAATAAATTAAAATTGTTTTTGATAATCTTTCATTCTTGACCGTGGCCGGGATTCGAACCGCGGCCGGCAGGTTACCATGACATGTTTCGATCGCAACCACTCGATCTCCTCAGATGGATTTGCCGTTTTACACTCTAATTAATTTTCATGTTGTAAAATTCCTTTCTTCATAAAAATAATTTAATGAAAATTAAATTTTATGAATTTATTTTATTAAAATTGAAAAAAAAATAATAGTTTTTGGTCGGAATTAACCAGTGTGCATTGGCGCCATGCGTCCAATTTTTATACGTCAAGTTTTTGCGGTGCTTCATTTGATATTTATTTGTTTGAGTATTTGACAAAATTCAACCATGGAGAGGTACACAGTTGTTTCGATGTTTGACAAATTCAACCGTGTAGAGGTACACAATGGTGCAGCGCCTTAAGATTGTTGAAGCCAGATAGAAGTGAATGGTGCCTTTACAAAGAAAATCATCTTCAGCGACGAAGCACGAGAATCCACGAGTGATTGTTGAAAAGCCGATGTATCTACAAAGAGTGACTGTTTGGTACGGTTTATTGGCTGGCGGCGTCATCGGGCCGAACTTCTTCGAAAATGTGGGTGCCCAAGCAGTTACCGTGAATGGTGTACGCTACCACGAGATGATAACGTTGTATTCAGAAATTGAGGATATGGACCTCTACGATATATGGTTCCAACAGGATGGTGCCACTTGCCACACAACCAACGAAGCAATAGCTCTTTTGCGCGAAAAATTCAGTGGCCGTGTTATTAAACGTCGTGGCGATGTTAATTGGCCATCACGATCATGGGATTTGAAACGTTGGACTTCTTTCTTTGGCAATATTTAAAACAAGAAGTGTACGTCAATACGCCAGGAACAATTCAAGAGCTAAATGATGAGATAATTCGGCACATTAACGACATTGAACCTCAATTATGTCTCAGAGTCATTGAAAACATGGACCATCGGATAGAGGTACGCTATAGAAGCCGTGGCGAGCATTTGCCGATATTTTGTTTCACACATAATTGTCATAGATGCTTTAATAATAAGAAAAAGTATTAAGATAATTCTCTGAAAACTTTTTGTTTTATTTAAAATTAACATCGTGCGTTTTGGTTGGACCATCCTTTGATACATATTCAGTTCTCATATAGCTAAAGGGTACTTTACGCTATCACACAAGTCTTAAGAATTTTGAGGAGAACACAACCCTGTAATGATAAGTTGTTCTTGTTTTTTGAAAATTTTCAAGCAATAATAATAATAAAAAAAGACTTGTGTGATAGTGTAAAGTAGCCTTAAAAACACACTCCTTTTTAAGTTATTTATTTCCTAGACAAAATTTATTAAGGAGTCTTGACCACCTTATACGAATTAAGTAGAGTTGATGAATAATGGTTTTAAATGCATTTAAAGCGCTTAAGAAATGTTGGTAAATAAATGGGGGTTAGTATGTTTGTATATGTGTGCGCAAGATATTTAAAACAGATGTAAAGTGTAGTCTCCTTTAATGGATATCCCATTTGGATGAACTCTGTTAACTTGTCCCGACAGCATTCTAAAAAAAAAGTTTTTCGCTCTTTTAAGGGGAAATCCCCCTGATCACATTTTAGTTGTCTCTTTGTTGTCTGGTCATAAGTGAAATCACTGTAGTTTAATATAATATGTATTACACTCGTATATATAACACTTATAGTCAAAACGTACCATCTTTAATTTAGCGTAATTGAGATTTTTAAGGCATTTTAAAATAATTATTTATTTATATACACAGAAAAAATAGAAAATCGATTTTAATTAAAAAATGTTCAGACAATTAAATTTATTACTAATTTTTCCCTGCAAAAGAATTGATCACATCAAATAACGGATTTTTTTTGTCGAGAATTTTTACACAATTTAAGAAAATAAAAAATTAATTTTAAAAAATGTTTATATATATGTATGTATGGCGAATTAATTTTTAGGTGGCGTTAAAGGCCAAAATACATTGATCAAAATACTCATCAAGCATTGTGGTAGTATTAGTGAAAATGTGTTTGTATGTGTGACACCGACAACGCTTGAGGAATAATCAAAAAATTTAGATATGACGGCGAATATTACATCCAGCACACGTACACGTTGAATTCGCCGGCTGGACAAGCATTTGTCAAGTGTATTTGGGCCTTAAAAGCACAGCTGTGCTACATTTTTTCTTATTTAGAGAGAGGAATGTCCAAAGTTGCTTGTGTTTTTGACATATCGACCAACGAAAGCAACAAATAAAATACAAGATTGTGTTTTTGGTGTTGTACTTGTTGTACTTGTTGTAGTATTGCCACCACCGTCTACATGAATTCGCCTTGTTGACAGACAATGGCACCTACTAAATAAAAAGAAAAAAATTTTGAAAATGTGCAGTGTATTTTATTGTATTATGTAATGCTAAGTTCACACTTAGGTTTTTAAACGCGTTTAAGCAAAATGTTGATTTAGCTTATCAAAGCCGTTCACATTACATTTGAGATGATTAAGATGACAGATGATTAAGAAAAAAAAAAACACGCAACAAACACACAAAAAAACAACAATCAAATTTATATTTCTTTAAAGTATTAAAAATGGATAAAAACACTTTTATAAAGTTATCAGCAGATTATTTTAATCATTTTAATGATGATATTGTGAAAATTTATGAATTATTTAAGGAAAAAAATAAAAAAATTAAGCAGAAATCTTGGCCGGTTGTACACGATCATGTTGGCGATTCTACATTTGAGGTATGTTCAGTGGATTCTATGTGATTTAGTTGTAATCATGTCAATTTGAAGTGATTAACAAATCACTTCAACGTATGGGTAATCATCTCGATTTTGAAGTGATTAGAGCTTAATCACGTTCGAACTGCTTAAACGCGTTTAAGAAGCCAAATGTGAACATACTATAAGGAAGAATTTGTCCAATTTAACGTAATTTAAGGAGAAGTAAAAAAAAGATAAACTCACTGTTTATTGTTGGTGTTTTGTTTAAGTTTTGATATTGTAAGATTTTGAGTGTTTATAATTCTTATTCGCTTTAAGGTTTTATTTGTATAATATTTTTAGCTTTTCTAAAATCTTTAGAAAAGATTTCCTGACGATCTGGCCTAAGCAACCAGTAAAATGCGCATAGAAGCAAGCTTTTCCTCAACAATAAATTTCAGTGTATTTATCAAATATGGAAAATTGGGAATTTAGCACGTCATACGGAAATCTTAATAATAATTTTTTTTCAATCACTATTTTCTAAATAGTTTTGATATCATTGCAGAGCATTTTCACGAGGAATATTACGGCTTTAAGTCTGTTTACAGATTCCGGGGGATTTTTCGGCCAACGCAAGCTGGTAAAATTTCAACAGCTAAGGAAAGATTTACATGAGCGCCTGCCATATGCCCTTATCTCATGGTGGATCTTAACCACATTGGTAAAAAACAATGCGCTCACCAGCCGGCCCCGGCTATGGGAACCATTATCGCACCAAGGTTGCAATTTAAGTGCATACTCCGGCAAGATTTTTTTTGTAGCAACAGCGGTTAGAGAAGATCCTCCTTTAGGCCAATTTTCTCATAAGTAGTGAAAAATGCGCCCTTCAGTGGGATATTTAGGATCCCCTTCCCGCGACTTTGGATAGTAAACCACGACAAGCACGTGATCCACGAAAGTATTCTGTCAGCGGACAGGAGAAACTTCCTGAAATACCAGAAGCATTTCTCGCAAGAAGCATTCTAACGGAGGCCTCAACCAATAGTCAGTCCGATGCCGTGCCACTGGAGTCTACTCACTGTTGTGATCAGAGATGGAACCTCTGATCAGAAATCTTGAAGACGGCGGTCTTGACGGCGGTCAATTTTGTATTTTAACCGAATCCCAGTTATTAACTGCACCCGATTTTGTCTTGTAGGATGTAACCGCAAAGGTTATATATCCTAAGATGATCCCTATACTTAATTTGACACTTTTGGTCCCAACAAATACCTCGTCTCTGGCCTCCTTGCCAATTATAATTCGTAGAAAAATTATTCATTCATTAATAAGATTTCCGTATGACGTGCTTAATTTCCAATTTTTCATAGTTGATAAACATACTGAAGTTTATTGTTGAGGGAAAGCTAGCTTCTATGCGCTTTTCGACTTTTAGAAGAATTTTTTTGCTAGTAAACATTCGAAATTTCTGCTTCAGTGACTCCCAATAATTTATGGCTTTTGAATTTTAGGTAGAAATGCAATTGGCTGATAAGGCTGGTTTTTGCCTTCTGTGTCAAAATCATCTCTTCCTACTTGGCCAAATTAACTCTTGTAAGTTTAATTTGATGGAACATTCTCAGCTACCTAGAAAAAAATATGCTTCAAAGAGAGAGCAATTTTCTTTTATAAAAATACAACATAATCGCTTACAAATCCGCTGATGAAGTGCATGATTTTTGTATGGGGAGTTTCCGCTTTGTATGACTATTCTCTGCAGAAAAGAAGCGCTGCTTTAACCTAATGCACATGCAATTTGCTTTTATTGATTTAGCTAAGAATTTGTGTGCTTGAGAAAAAAAAACCTTAATTACCGAGGAGGGCTCGTTGGGATTTGTTTTTTTATTGACTTGCGTTGTTATTAGCGTTGCCAAATGGTCAGCTCAGAATTGCTTTGGCGCATATCATGGTTAAATTACCATGCCATGCGCCAAACCAATTCTGAGCTAACGAAATGTACAGATTAATTTGTTTGCCAGTTGCCAGCTTTTGAACTCTCACGCAGATTTTTACTTAAAAAACATTTTTTTAAAATCACTGCAGTTTTTTCAATTTCATTAGAATAATACAAAAAAGCATTTAATTTACACAGACTATAATTATGTGTGGTTTTTGGTTTTTGTCGAAAAAGTAACGGGAAACGATATCGACATGATCTAGCGCGTCACATTTGCGAGAGAACGGTACATTTTTGTTTTTCAAGGTATACTTCGTTTTCGACAGGTTCGACTCAATTTCGTTTTATCTTTTTCTTTCTGAATAATTAAACGTTTTCACAACTTTTGTCATTTCAAACTTTTGCCAACTTGTAAGAAACAGCTGTTTAATGTTTAACAATTTGGTTGGTTTTATTTTAACTACTGTTTTATTTTATGATTCTTTCTTTCTTTACTTTATATTAATTTTAAAAACTTTTTAAATTTGTTATATGTGGAGGAAAACATAAAAAAAATGTATAAAAAAATGACAAAACCAGCGATGATTAATTCAAACGTGTTGCATTTTTCAGTAATATAATGTGGCATCATTAAAATTCAGAGTTGATTTTTTTTAGTTAGCAGATGGACAAAAGTTTGTTATAAATAAACTCTGTGCTTACAAGCTGCTAGGCTTAATCGGCATTCTAGTTAGCAGCTCGTCGTACGTAGTGTACAAACTGTTGCTAACTTTTTGTTATAAATACGGCTGTAAAAATCTAAAGAAATAAATTGAATTTCCCGTATTTCTCCTTTTTGGTACGTTTTTTTTTCTCCACTTTGAAGTATCGAAAATTTCAATATTGTAGTAGGAGCCCATAATTTCATATGTTTGTGTCAATGAATGGAGAAAAATGTTTTGTAAAAAAGTACCAAAAATAGTTAGGATTTTCACCCCTTAAACGATCGAATTTGAAAAAGTACCAAATTTGTATTTGTATTTTTTTAGATAACTTTCAAATGTGATATAACATTTATTTCTACACACAGAAAAAAAATGTCAATGTTAAAATAACATGGCGCAATGTTGATTAAAAGTCATTGTAAATTTCTGCCAAAGTGTCGACTTTATTTAAAATTATCTTGGTTTTAAGTTTATTTTAAATGAAACATGTTAAAATAAAATTGTTCAATATTGATACCATAAAAACCTGTTTTACGTGTTTTGTACAGAAAAAACAACAACAACACTATAAAAAGAAAAACATAAATTTTTTATATTCATGTTTAAAATAACACAGGCCAATTTGCTTCTTTGAATTTATCAACTGATTCTAGTTAATTTTGGTGCGCTGAATTCAAATCTGTAATCAGTTTTTCTCTATCAGCTAGTTTTCATGATATAGCTTTTTTATACCCTCCACTTATGACCTCCATTTATGACCGTCTGTTAGTGTTTTCAAAAAATTTTTTTCATCAAAATTTCTTATTTACAGTTATGGTAGTTGCCATAGATCAACACTTTTTTAATAAACTTTGCCAACTGCAATAAACCACTTCTTACAAGCAACTAACTTCCGATATTCAATTGGAGTGCAACACGAAAAAATAACGTTCTCAATTATATTGTACATATAAAATTTCCGTTAATCAGCTAGCAATTACACAAAAAATTTTTTTACGGAAAAAATGTTTTTTTTGGCAACTACCATAACTGTGAATAAGAAATTTTGATGAAAAAAATTTTTAATTTTTTTTAATTTTGTCGGGCTGTGTAATCTAAGAAGAGAAGAAAAATTTCCATTTTCTTCTTGTTAAAATTATTTAGTTAAATAGTACATCAAATTTTCAAAGTTGAATGATGATGTAACCCATATCGGTCCATTCAGCTTACAAAGGTGATTACAAAGTAAATGAAACATGTGTAACAGGAAAATAAGCAGTTATATCCTCTATTTCTTTGGCTCCGGGGGTAAGTGTTTTGAATTATTCTTAAATAAATGCATATGTTGTCTCTAAAGATTATTTTCAACTTGATTTCACATGAAATTCACGTTGTTTCAACTTTAAATTACTTTCATTCAATGTGATTCGAATTGTTATTTCAATATAAATGAAATTTTGCTCTAACTTTACTGCAATGTTAAATTAACATGAATTATAGTTATTTTAAAAGAAATAATGTTGTTCGCAAGTTATTGTAAAATCATGTTAAATTAACATGAAGTAACTATGAAGCAAAATCACTACCGAAAACTGTAGAATCAACCTAGTTTCCGACGATTTTACATTGATTTGTATCTGTGTGTATGTTAATTGGTTTAAAAGATAGATGGGGTGACAAAAATTTACCAAAATACAGGTTGTACCCGTTTACTCTCTAAAGGGGAAGAATTTCAAAAAAGTAACCACTTATTTTTCTAAAGAGCAACGATAAGTACATATTACATTTTTTTTGTATCTCTTTAAGTTTTTGAGCTATTAGGTTACCGTATTTATACGTGTTTACCCTTTTTAAACCCGTTAACATTCGAATTTCCAATAATCCCGTCTCACTGGATAGATTTGGGTAGAGACCTACCTCAGCTCCAAACTTCAAGTTTTTAGTTTTAGGCGTTTAGGCTGTGCGATGATGAATCAGTCAGTCAGTCAGTAAAGTTACAATTTTATTTGCTTAATATAAAAATTAATGAAAAAATAACAAATTTTTAGCAGTTTTTTCCCATAAAAACTGATTTTAAAAATATAAATATGGCAACACTGGTTGTCATACGTATGCAGAATGTTTGCAAATTTTTGCGCTTTAATACCGACTGACTAACGTTTAGACTTTCAATATTAGCTAAAGCAATTCTCGAGTTTATTGGTGAGAGTGGTGAGAAGACAGTTTCATGTACTCTGCAATTCTGTTTTGTTTTGCAATTCTCAAACTTTTCAACATGAAGTTGGCTGTATATTTGTATTTATACATTTGTATTTATACAAAAATTGCAAGAATAGAATGTCATAATCTGTACCCATGTTCTGTAACTTTTGTGAGAATTTCTCGCATCGAAAAGATGTGAAAAAAAATATTCCATCGTTTCCCGAAAAGTAAGAAACAATTTTGTCTGTAACTCATGTCGAAAACAATCAAAAGAGATTATGTCGTTACGTTATAAATGTCATAACATTGCAATCGAAGCCGATGTGACATTGCAGACGTTGAGTGCGCCAGTAACACGTATCGTTGAAGGCGACCAAAATTTACTAAAATTGAAAAAATTTTCAACGTCTGCGGCGAAAATACAACCGTCGGCTATACCAAATAGTGTAAAGTGCGACTTTAATGTTTGTTGTTTGCAAACGATCGTTGAAAACATTCGTATATTTTATAAAAATGTTAAAAGCAAACTAAATAAACAATGAAAAAATGTGCCAAGAACAAAATATTGTCAATATTATTCTTTGCATTTTTAATTGTTTTTTAGTGTTAAAATTTTTTCTCGCCCCATTTTTATTCGTGAGTTTATTTGACAAATCAAAGCGGGAACTTTCTCACCAAAATGTTACAGACACACTTCTTCTGTAAATTGGCGAATAATTTCCTTACGTGACAGCATGTACTCGCCATAAAAAGTTACAGACACAGTTTAGTGAGAAAAACAGCTGTTTGCTTCAATATATGGCATTTTTGTTCCATTTAACACATTTCATTCGAAAAGTTTCTCGACGCGAGAGTTACATGAACATGGGCACTGGACACTGGACACTAATGCAATTTCCAAGCAGAATTTTAAAACATTGCTGCAACAAAAATTACAAGTCTGGACCATGACTTTTTGCAAATGTTTTTTTCATAGAAATTTACAGTTCACTTTGAAATATATGTCAAACATGAATGTTGCAGTGAAAGTTCAGCTAAACGTGTTTTATATGAACTAAATAAACTTAAAAACAGCCTAAAATAACTATATATTGTAAAAAAAACATAACACTTAACTAAAACATAAAAAATCAAAGCAAAGTATATTTATTTTTTTACGATTTTTTTCCTTTTGCTAATAAAACTTCAGATTACTATTAGAAAATGACAAATCACTGTCCAATTTTACTGTCTGCAAAATTTGTTAGACAGTAGACAAGACAGTTGGAAAATTGTGCATGTATTAGTAAAAAAGTTTGCATGTATTGCTACTGTCATGCCAGTACTGGCAAATGTAAACGCCAGGTTAGATTCACGAATTTTTGTAAAATAACTATATGAACTTTACAAAAGCTGGCAGACCGCGCAATTCAACAAAAACTATCTTTTGTTTGTCAGCTTAAAATTATTAGTCAATAGAAATGCAGATTCCGTGACGCCATCAGTCCAACATGGGCAAAAGATTTTAACTTTATTTTTGTGATGGCACAATTTCTAGCATTCTTGCTTATAAGCAAAATTTTAACAGACACAAAAATCTTAATCACATTTTAAAAGCTGTAGATACATATGTCTATTTTTTTTTTCTCTCTATAGAATAGAAAGATTTTCATACCTTTTAAAGAAACCCGTCGATATAGAGGGCATATTTTTAAAAGTATTTACGTATGAAAAAACTACCTAGATCTTAAAAGTTTGATGTTTTTAACACATATACTTTTGAATAAAAGCCCTCTATTTGTACTTGTGATGCGAAATAATCTATAAATATTCTATTTTAAATTAAATAAATTTCATAGAATCCTTATCCTTCTAACAAGCGCAAACAATAAAACCCTCATAGAATTAAATATAAATAAACGACAAAAGTTCTTTGAGTATTTCAGTTTTCTCTTCCAACAAAAAATCTTCATGTACAAAAAGAATCTAAAAAATTCCTTAAAAAAAAAAACAAATATGTCTTTGTACCAATGACCTGGAAATTTTTATATTCACTGAATTGCTTCAACGATAATTTTTTTGAAAAATTAAAAAAATATGATGGTTTGAAAAAACTCAAAACTGTAAATATTAGAAAAAGCAAAAAATCCTTTAGATGCATTTTGTCAAATCTGGTCAATTTTTTTTTTTTTTAAATATAAGTTATTTCTATAGATATTAAGTAACTATACCGCCCTCTTGTGACATATTTATTTACACTTTTGCTACTTTCTGGTTTTATTACTAGAAAGCCAATTATTTTTGAAGAATAGCTTAAAATTTATAGGAGAGCGGCTTGTGGTTTACGGATTCTCAATTCTTGTTTCCTGACTTGCATTTTCATTTAAAAAAAAAAGATATTTTTAACAGTGTTTAAAAAACTGCAGTCAATATAAAAAAAAATTGCTTTTTCTTCGACTTTTTCATTGGGCAAAAATAAACTGTTGCTTTTACTTCTGATTTATTCAACGTAATCAGTCGAAGTGAAAGTAAATGCAAAAAACGAAAACTTTTACACAACAGAGAGAGAACTTCGGCGGATCACAGGTTCGGATGTTTTTGGTTTGACTGACTGAAAGTTTTAATAAATTTCGAAGTTTACGCAGATGGGATGTTGTGTGACTTTGTTTTTGATTTTGCAGTTCGAACTGCGTTTACTTATTATGTATTTAATCACTTGCTTGAAGATATAAAGAAAATGTTGTTTGATTTATGTATGTTTGTATTTTGTTTAAGTGTTATTTTTGTACCTATATCTAAAAAATTCTTTTGTTAGTTAAAATTAATAGACGTTATTAAAACTCAAAGAACTTTTAAAATATAAACCCAATAAACCAAAGAAATAAGTATGTATGAAGATTAGACCGACTCACCTTATACCCCTTTCACACTCGGCAAGTTACTTGCGCAAGTCCCTTGCGCAACTCTTGGTTTGTAGACGTAAGCGGTAAGGTCGGGGTAAAGAAAAAAAAAATATTGTACAGTCTTTGTCTGAAAGGGGTCTTATATAGGCAAAAAAAAAGTTAAAGTTGTATTTACTTTTCAAATAATAGAAATCTGATTGGATAAATGTTATTGTAAATTTTACTTAAATATTTCTGTTTTTGATCACTTCGCATATCTGGTAGAAATATTCTTAAATTATTCTGATATGTTTGTATTTTGAAGGTTCTCTGAATTTTAATAACGTCTATATTATTTCCAGCTTTTTCCTAACCATTAAAAATGTTATTTATTTTTTTATTCTTTATTATTTTAAAATTTATTTTTTTATTATTTATTATTTTGATAGAGTTATCATTTTTTGGTCTGATTAAAATTTTTACTTAAGCTATTATTGTAAATATGATACTTTAGTTAAGCAATATTTGTCATTTTAGTTTACTAATAATTAACTAATGACCGTGAATTTGAGCCTTAGGAATTTTCGGCTAGTTTGCTCTCTGGTCAATTCAAAATCTGGTTTTATTTCGTATTCTTCTTGTTTTTCTCTCCTGGAATACAGGCTCAAGATCTAATCTTGTCTGGATTTTTTTTTTATATTTTTTATATTGAACTGAAATTTTCAAAAATAAAAACAATTTCTTTCGACTTTTTAACAAAAAAAAAAAAATTTTGTTAGAAAATATTTAAATTTCAAAAAAAATTTAAAATCGACAGTTCAACTAAAAAATCACAATTGTACTAAAAAAAATATATGTATATATAATTTTCTTCTGCTAAATCTTCCATTTCTAATAAAATAACAAATCTGCGGACAATTGAAATTGAAACTTTTATGTCAATAGTTCTTAACACAAACGTGAAAAATATGATGATTCGCTCATTCGTTTCTTGTAGGGGTTATTGCATCAGAAAATTAACTGATTGAAGCACAGCCGCGAATGACGTTTTAAGTTACAAAACAATTTTTTTCAGGAGAGCAAAAAACCGTTTTTTACAGGCAAGATTATTAATTTTTTATTTTTTTTTGCTTAAGATTATTAAAAATAATGATAATAAAAACTTTTTTGCAAAATATCAAGAAATTTAAAATTTAAATTACATGCGCAGAAAGAAAAACACTCGGGATAAATCAAGTTTTTTATGATTACTTTAAGTACGACTCGTACTTAAACGTACGAATATCACTAAAACGTACTCAAAGCAATCCTTAATGGGATTACTTTCGAAAATCAATCCCGGAATTTCTTGAAATAAGTATAAAATTCTTAAATCAAGTAAAAAAAAGATTAAACTTTTCGTTGTGTTTAACCCTTCGACTTACGCATGTTTTGTTTTTTTATACACATTGAAAAAAGGTCTGGCCAGACTCATGTGTACCATTGAACTCTTGCTTCTCATTTAGTTTATATTTTTGGTTAAATATGTACATAATATTTCTAAAGTAAAAACCATATCGGGCATGATGTTGGTGTTCTATCATTCTGTAAGGTGTAATACGGGTAGGTAAATCAATCATAATAACTTTTCTTTCTAATTTCTTTTTGGTTTTTTTCAAGCACAAATTTAGGATAAAATCAACATTATATTTTGGGATTGATTAAATTTTAGTTTTGTTTAAATCAGTCTCATTTTCGGATTATTTAAAGTACAAATTTGGATTTAACCAATTTTATAATTCTTGAATCAAGCGCATTTTGAGATTGATTCAATCTTAGTTTTACTTAAATCAATCGCATTTTCGGATTACTTCAAGTACGTGTTCGGGATTGAATATGGATAAGTTAAGTATTTCGCGATTGAAAATCCGTACTTGAATCAATCTTTCTGTACTTAATTCAAGAAAAGCGGTACTCACCGTACTATTAATAACGCTTCGGATTGATTTCAGTACGGAGGGATTGATTTTTCTTTTGAGTGTACCATATTTTCATTTAATTCCATATATTTTGTTATCAGAAAATGAAAAACAAAAGAAAATAAAAAACTAACACTATAATATGAGAGAGAGATGTTGAAGTCACTGCCAACGTTTTTATTATGGGCTTTTTGCCTTAAGTTGAAGACTCAATTCGTTGTGAACGCTAAGGAACGTTCTACTTTTGAAAATGTGTTTTTTTTAAATTCTTACATGAAATTTAAATTTTAATCTTTTAAAATTGTATCATACAACTGGAACGATCGAAATTCTAATAAATAAGTGTTCTAATTGGTGAGTGTCTACTGTATAAACAAACATAATCGGAATATATGAATTAATAGTTCCCATTCTCAGTTTCTAGATCTTTTTAGGTACCCGAACACGACATTTTTTTTACATCTGTACTGTCAAATTTCCCACTGCAAAATTCAGCGGCGGTCCACTATTGACGGAATCATAAGCCGTCTGAAGTTAATATTGTACTATACCAAAAAGGTGTGTTCAATTACCATTTACTTAATAAAATATATAAAAAACGTTTCATTATTATATCCTAAATTGGTATCTTTGAATTTAGAGAAAACATTTTTTAGATGGCTGAACATTTTTACGCAAATAAGCATTTTTTAGGCAACAACAAGTTATTTTGAAACCGAGAACTATTTTGGTTTCTGCCCAAACTTTGCGACAAAAAACAGAGACTATATCAGAAGCAATTAACATGCATGTTTGCGACGGAATATTAAAAACATACTGTAAAACAAAAGTTTTGACAGATATGCAAAATTGCAAAAGACTGAAAACTCAAATGTAAAAAACATGTCGTGTATACTGAACTTTAGTGTGGCTTTCTTATTAGTTTTTAAAGAAAATACTTAGCAAAGGGCTTCCGATATGTAACTACATATTTAGCATTTTCTATATTTATCTTCCCTCCTGGATTGTAGCTCCAAGAAAAAACCTAAAACCTAAAATTAACATTTCAACTATTTGATCGAAACTTTTTCTATCTTTTTCTAACCATTTAATCTATAATGCATGAGAGTATCTATCAAAAAACCAGCATCGTAAACATCAAAATTTAGAAAGAAAAAAATCATCAAAATATAAATAGTTGTCTCAATACTTTAAGCACACTTACACACAAATAAATACACGTATGCAATGACATTTACCCAGCGGGAAAACACAGAAGACCTTCTTACTTCAGGCCTTTTTAAAGGCCTGCTTAAAAGATTTTTTGATTCAATTACTATTCTTATCTAACTGCTAAAGTAGGCCTCATAGAAGGCCTCGGCTCTTTCGTATAAAAGATAAGATACACCTTCCACACTCGCTTCTATGAGAAGGGAGTAACATTTTTTGTATTGTTTTTTTGCACAAGCAAAAGCAAAATCAATTTTTTTTGGTCTCGTTACCCTTCTTATGTACCTGCTGAAGAAGCGAGAGCGGAAGGCCTTCTCCGCAATGACAACGTGTGTAAAAAAGATATGAGTATGGAATGGAGCAAGAAGGCCTTGTACATCCAAAAGAAGGGGTACAGAGGCCTTCTAGAAGGCCTTCCTACTCCTTCTTTTTCCCGCTGGGTACAAGCTCTTACACATACATTCATACACACATACACATTTATATGGTAATGTTATTACATCAGTGTGTTCAATAAGGGAAAATATTGTCAACCAGTGAATCGGAAGAAAAGATGATGATGACACAAATATCAACAAGCATTTGATGAGTAAAAAGGAAACATTTAAAAAATACAACAACAAAAATATCAACTTAAAAAGACAACCAGAATTTTTATTAAAAATTATAAACACAAGCTCAATCGTACGGAAAAATTTCAACTTTAAATTTCTCTCAGATACAGTTTTAAATAAAAGTAAAAAATAGCTGTTTAAAAAAAAAATATTATTAAAAATCCAAATCTACACAGAAAAAATAGAAATTGTTTTCAATAAATAGATTTGGTTAAAATTAAATAGACGGACATCATGTGGCCCAGTTTCAAATGTAGGGTACTTTTTTAATGGGAAATCGGGGAAAAATTCGTACATACTTTGGTACTTTTTCGCTTTTTAATAAATTTGGTATGTATGCTGCATATGGCTAGGATTAAAATATTGGGTACTTTTTAAGGAATAAAATTGGTACTTTGTAAGGGGTAAAGACGGGATACACTTGGTACTTTTTCTCTTTTCGATAAATTTGATATACATACAAATTAAAGCTTACATTAAAATACCGTTTACTTTCTCGGGACCTAAAGTTAAGTTAAGCTGGTACTCTTGGTACTTTTCCACTTTTCGAAAAGACGCTTAGATGTTTGTTAGCTTGTGGCTCAACCAGACAACACCTGCTGACTCCCTGAAAAAATTAATACTTTGGTACTTTTTCTGTTTTGATCAATTTGATATGCATATTGCATATGGTGAGTATTAAAATTTAGGGTAATTTTTAAGAGATAAAATTGGTACTTTTTTAGGGGAAAATTGGTACTTTTTCTCTTTTCCATACATTTCGAATACATACAGATTATAGCCTACATGGGCCTAAAATGGGGAAAAACTGAAATTCTTTTACCTTTGGTACTATTTTTCTTTTCGAAAAATTTGGTACAGAAATAGCATATGGCCCAGATTGAAATATTGAATACTTTTTTATATAAATTTGTACTTTTTTTTTTGATAAATTGCATATGGTCCAATGGCCGGAATATAGAACCCCCTTGCTTCTCATGTGGAAAGTTAAATATCGGTTGCTCCAGACAATCGAGTGCTCAAAACGTATGTGTATGTGCTGGCAAAAAATAATAATTTCTACAATGTTGTTTATATAATGTATAATATTACAATATATATAAATTTTTTATAATAAAATATAGATATAGATGTGGATAATTGGAAACAAAATCCGGTAAGGTTTTTATAGGATACACACTTTTCTTTTAATCTTGCTCTAATTTTCAAGTGAACGATGTCACGGGTAAAAGTTAGTATCTACTAATTATCCGAAAGGTTAAACTTCAGCAAAGACAATCTTCCCGAAAGACAGGAAGCATTTCTCGCAAAAAGTATATTAACAAAAGTCCCAACCAATAGGCATTCACCGGATGCTACTAACTTTCGTGGTACCAGATATATACGATCTCTGATGAGCCTTCGGTCTCAAGAAATCAAGAAGACTTCAATAGCTTTGAAATTTTGAATATTTGTCGGATACCAGGTATGCATACACCTAATTAAGCCAGAGATGGTGCAACACTTAAAGGGAAAATATTAACCTTAAGATTATTTCTAACCCCCGTGGGGATCAGCAAATACAGAACATAAGCTTGGTGCTGGTTGACTTGGTTTAACATACCATTTCTTGTGTTAGGGTTGCTGTAATAGCATTTTCGTTCAATGCTGTATACTTTATTCAAAACAAAAACAATGTGATCTTTTATCTTTGTTGTGGAATTGTAAGTTGAGCTTTTTTGAGTTTTATCGTCTTTAAAAATCGTTTTATCGATAATTTAAGATTTTAAGGTTGTAGTCAACTCAGCTCAGCAAAATACAAAAGAGATCTATTCTCCAAGGTCTACATTATGAAAATGTATTTTCCCCGTCACTCTGTGTTATTAATTTAACTTTCTTTTTTTATTCTTTTGATGTGCACTTAATTTTTTTTAAATAATTTTAAACACGCACAATGTAATGAACTGTTATGGACACATCCCAGCAAAAATTTGTGCTTACTCGGAAGCAGGTTTGTAAGGCAGAGATCAGTTGTGAATCGCTTCCATTTCTGTGAAATATTACATGATTTTTGTATGGGATTCCTCACGTAGAAGCTCTGCCGTCGGAATCCAATGTATGCTTCATTCACACAGTTATTCTTTATGTGAATTCACTACATGAAATATGTGCAAATAACTATTTGCCATACTTTAGTGCTTCTGCGCTGCAGTATAGTCAACGCCACATACAATTTGTTTAACAATTCGCCTTACTTTAGTGCTTCTGCGCTGCAGTATAGTCAACGACAAATATATTGCTGAATATATGCCTTCCACATTGCAGTTGTGAACGTCAATAATTTTAAGAAGCAACAGACGAAGCACTTTGGATGCTGTTTCTTATTTTATTGCTTCCAATTATTGAAAAATTTTTGCTGGGATACAAAATTAAAGTAGTCAGTTATTAGCAAAATGTATTCAGAAAAATGGACGAAGAAAAATCAAGTGGAAACTGTGTTTATACACAAAAATGTAAAATGATTTGTTTTTTAATTGATTTGGTTTTCTCAGCTCAAAGAGTAAAAATATGTATCCTTTCTTCTCCTTATCCAGCGTAGCAAAGCGATAACGTCGCTTGATGTTGTCCTTTAATGCTGTTACGAGCAACAAAAATTGATTTCATATTATCGACGAGTAATCGCTGTTTTTGACAAATTAAAATCTTTAATTATGTCAAGAGTTTTTGTTTTAATAAGAAAAAAAACAAAGTAAAGTTTCGTTAATGACTGTTGAAAAATGACAAAAGGAGAAATACAAAGAAAAAAATTAGGAATTAAATTCGTAAGAATAAAGTCTGTGGAATCCTTTTAAATTTCTTGAAAATATTTGGGAACACATGAGAAATTTTCCAATTCAATTATCTTGATACTGTAATTTATAGGGTGTGTGTGAAACGGTAGCAAAGTGCTATGGTGAAATGAAATTTGTTTGTAACATTTTGGCAACGTAAAATTTTGACATAAAGAAAAAAAAATTACTAGCTGTTTTGTGAAACTGAATAAATTAATCAAGTTTTTACCAATAATCATTTCAATTCTGTTGGAAATTAGATCGTCCCAACTATTTGATGAATTCGTTTTGATATATTAACAATTTTTACAAAAAGTGTGGGCAAAAAAGCTTATACATATGTAAATACTTACATGTTGTATAATTCTTTTTAATTTTTTTGCCGCTGGTCCTGCTTTCATATTATTTTTTATTTTGTTTAAACAAATTTGATGAAAAAAAATAATTTTGTGGTTGTCAAAAATTTCTACACTAATGTCAAAATTTATACTTGCCCCCAGGGCTAGTGAAATTTTATTCACCTCAATAGTGTCAAAATTTTACTTCCATGAGTACTTTGCTACCGTTTCACACACACCCATAATCAGGGCTGCCAGATAAATTTGTGAGGAAATCGTCAATTTCCTGAGAAAAAATAGAAAAATCGTCTTTCACGTTTCGAAAAATCGTCAAAAAAAATTGCACAACTTAAAATTTAGTTTTTTTAAACAGTTTTTGTTTGATTTTTTTTTATAAAAAAGCATTCAAACAAAAACATAATTACTTCATACCCAGCTAGCATTTTCAATTGTGTAAGAGATATTGGGAGTCTCATACAAAACGTCTTTGAACGTCGATGCCGCATTTTTTGATCGTGGAAGCTTCCTCACATGGGAAAACTTTAACACGACTGAGATTAATCCATAGCACAGTGAAAGACGCTTCTTCAACCGTTGTGGGAATCGTTTAAGATGTGGGTAAAGATTATCTAACGAGTCTTTCATGTCAAGAATCGTTTCCCAGTAAAAAATGGAGCTTACAGCAGTTTTGTAAGGGAGAGAAGCACAATACCCCCTTACAAAACCTGCTTACAAGAGGCATGATTTTTATATGGCGAATTCCCACTCGGAAGCACTTTGATAACTGATTGCGTTATGAAACAAATTAAATTTCTATGTTCGGTAATATTTCAAAAATGATCGTAAACACATTTTAAAATCATTGCAATACAACCTGCTTCGATGTAAGGGAATAACAAAAGCACATAAAACATTGTTCGTATAAGGGATAATGCGAAGTTATTCAATCATTAAATTAAAAATTCACTTTAATGGTATTCGCTTATCTGCTGCTTCTTAGTAGTGTGTAATAGCCAGCGCATATATCAGCGTTCATGTAGTTTTCGTGCTTCCCGAAACATAAACATTTTTTAGTGGGATGAGACTCTTGTAGATATTATCTCACAACTCGTGAAATGTTCGCCGTATAATTGTTGAAAATATGATTTATACAGAGAGTCGTAAAAGATTCATTCGCTGATGGTTTGACGAAAGATAAACAAAGTGTTGTTTTTGTACTCTGAAAATAATCATTTAAAGATTTTCTAAAGACTTGCATATTATGGCCGTACCTAAACAAAAGCGCCACGCGTTTTCTAGTTTTTGAATAGAGCGGTCTCAACGCTTTACAATTGGAAAAACCGATTTTCAAAGCTCGTTTAATAGTGAATTTTGGCGCTATTGTTAATTAATAAAGGCAATTTAGCTATTTTTTGATCAATCTAGCGTTTTTATCTCTATTTTTATTTATAATTTGTGGGTTTTATTACACAAGAAAGCTATCACTACTGTTTTTTACACAACGTTGACAATCTTGCTTAGGTATGGCATATCAGCGTAAAAGCTAAGCGAAAGAAAACGTTCCGGCTTCCGCTCTTGTTAAGGTACGGCTGTTAAACATTCCAAGATTTAAAAACGAACGTGTCAGAAAATTTAATGTTTTATTCAGACTGGAGACTGAAAAAATCGTCACTTTTAAGAAAAAAATCAGCAAATCGGCACTTCGCTAATTCCGGAACAAAAAATCGTCAAAATGACGATAAATCGTCAATTCTGGCAGCCCTGCCCATAATATAAATTTTATATGTATGTGGTTTATGAAATAGAGAAAAATTTTTTGAGTATGTGCCGGTTCCGACACGTCAAGTTAAGCTGACCAGGTACTCCTTAATGCTCTTTTGAAACTGTGTGTGCGCTTAAGCTTCGAATTTGAGCTTAAAATGCAATCAGTTTGTGTCGTAAATTTTCTTGAGTTTAACCTTAAACTTAACTAGATAGTTACGAATACAAAAACAAAAGAAAAAAAAACTTACGTCTTTTCTCCTCTCTTCAAAAAACTCAAGACTTGATGAGGTTAACTTTATGTGTGTGAAGCAGCACTAAGATTCGAATGGTCAAATGAAAATTTTGGTTAATTATAAAAATTGCAAATCTTTAATTGTATTGATTTTTTCATTCCCAATTCGTTAACGTAATTTAATTTAAAGAAAATCAGAGCAGTATTTGTAAATTTGTTCTTAAAAACTTTTTGAACACTTAACTTTAATTCTGTTTTAATGAAAATGTCTAAATTAATTTTATTTTACTAGGTGCTTTTAGATCTTTCCAAATCAGAAATCTTATTTTTAAAGCAGACGTAATGCCAATCGAACATTATCGATACTGCCAATCTATGTTAGTTTATGTTTATAAACGACAGGTACCCTCTTGCAACTATTTTAAGTAACAGTCTTCCCCGAAAAAAAGAATTTCAAAATCGATTCATCTCTGTTCATATTGTAAGCTTTTCCATCAACCTTAACTTCCCTCTCAACGAAAAACACATTTGAGGCGCTTAGAGCACAAGCGGTTTAAGTGGCTTTTTCTAAAATTTACAGCCAGGCCCACGATTTGTTTTTGTTTTAAATGTTATTTTCTTTGCGAACGTTAACGTGTGACATCGTGGTCCCGGCTGTTATTTCTCATATGAAATTAATAAGCGAAGTTTAGAAAAAGGATCTTGAATTTTTTAATGCAATTTAACTTTAACCACTTTTATCTGATTTTTTAATACAAGTCACTTGAACACCTTCTTCTTTAAGCCTCTCTATATAAATCCCTTTTCTCCGAAAAGAAAGAATTAAAAACTGGTATCAGTCCACAGAGTGGTACAAATCACATAACCCAAATAAACTAATCGCATACAATACATATTTTGTTGATGTTCTAAGAAGGGAACAAATAAAGATTATTCATTAAACACTCGGACAAACGTCCTTTACACATTCACACATAATTGATAACAAGTAACCCGAACCCATTTTGGTACAACTTTATTTACAACTTTGGTGATGACCTCCAATGAAATTTTTCGCCTTTCGCCAACAGTTTTTGTAGAATATTTTGGTTCTTAAGCGTTCTTTTTGAAAGGACTCTTTTTGATTTTCTAGAAGAGAAAAAGAGTCAAGTTGAACCATAATGAAAGGAGCTAGAGGGTTAAGATCAACCCCAACTGAAATTTGACGGCAAAAATTTTCGTAAAATATTTTTAACCTCAAAGGTCCTCAAAGGTTTAAAAAGGACTTTTTTGATTTTCTCAATAAATGGGCTCAATTGAAACATAAAGAGAGGAGCTAGAGGATTAAGATTTCCAATTAAAATTTCCCGGCAAACATTTTTGTACAACGGTTGAATCCTTAAATGTCCTTTTTGGAAATGACTTTTTTTGAATTAAAAACAGGGTTAATTTGACCCATAAAGAGAGAAGCTTTAAGGTTAAAATCGAAGGGTGACCCCACTAAAAATTTTTTTGCAAAAATTTTCGTAAACTATTTTGTCCGTATATGCCCCTTTTAAAATGACATTTTTTGATTTTTTATAAAAAAGGGTTAATTTGACCTATAAAAAGAGTAGTTAAATGGTTAAAATCAAGTTTTCGTAAAATATTTTTATCCTTAAATGTATTTTTCGAAAGGACTTTTTTGATTTTCTCGAAAACAAGGGTAAAATTAATCCATACATAGAGGAGCTTAAGGATTAAGAACACAGGGTGACCCGCACTGAAATTTCCCGGCAACAATTTTTGTATAACATTTTAATCATTAAATGTACTTTTTGAAACGCCTTTTTTGATTATTTCGAAAAAAGGCTCTAATTAACCCATAAAGAGAGGAGCTAGAATAAAGACCTTCCACAAAAATTATCACCATGAAATTCCACATCATAATTCTGAAAATAAAAATTCTCTCCGACATTTACTTACAACCTTTTTTTATTTAGTATAAGTAATAACCAAAAAATTAACACTTTGACCGCTGTAAAATAAAACTTAGCCCAGCTGGACTAGCTGCGTTTCAAACAAGATATAACCTATTTTAATTGATTCACCACTTGACTCTGGATGGTGGCTGAAAGAGAAGTATAAAGCGAAAAGAAATATGTACCTTTATTTGATGGCTGAAAACTGAGTGCATCTTCGGCTTCAGCGATAAAAGTTCAGTTAAAAAATGTCTACCTGTGTTATAAGTATAATTTGTGAATAAACAAATAAATTATTTTACGTCAAAACAAAGCAAACAAAAACCGCTTAATTTAAATTATAAATGGCTAAATTGTCAGCATTGAAATAAAGAACCGTTTAAGCGAGAAATAAAAATCGCAGCTTTTAAAAATTATGAACACTTGCAAATGATGAAGGTAGCCCGATTAGCAAAATATCATATACATAATAAGCAAAGAGCGTAAGCCTGACATGTCATGAAATCATTATTAATATTTCCCAGTATTTACACTTTTTAATTCAAGGTCATTTATAAATTTCTGGAATGCCAACCCAATTTCTCTTAATTAAATTATATCAACATAATTTTAAGCTTAAAACACTTTTGCCAGGCAAATTTTCTATTCACAGCAATTTTATTTAAATTTCTGCAGACTTCGCACAATCAAATTCATAATTAGCAAAAACTAAAAATCCTATTTAAAGCATTTTATCTAAGCAACAACAATTAAACATAAATTTTAAAATAAGAATTAAAACGTTAAAGAAGCAAAAAAGAAATGAAAGCTTGAAATACAGCATTAATGAATTTCAACAAAACAGACAAAACACAAATCTCACATAAATTTAAAATTACAAAAAGAAAAACTTTTAAATCCAAATGATTTTAATTGATTTTTAGATTACGAAAACAAAAAACACCAGCAGCAACATTAACAGCAACGATAAAAAAAGAACAAGAACAATAAAAAAATTTTAGAATTGGTCAATTTCTCTTAAAAATGTAATTTAAGAAAATTGTAATCAAATTTGTGTTGCATGATTTGCAAATTTTGTAGTCGAAATTTTTGTTTCTCGTATTTTTTTTTTTTTAAATTACTGATGGAAAAAGAATTGTTGCTCATTTTTGCAACACATACACCCAGACTCGAATACAACCATCTAAACATTTACACAAACACAAATCCAAAAAATATCAAGAGATCTGGCTGGCTAAGCAACACTTGTATTGGTAAATACTGGATTCGAACTGAACTCTTAAGGGTTCGTGTGTATGTCTAATGCCTGCAGTGATGACACAAACATTTTTATGTTTTCATTGTTATCCTAGATAGGATTTTAAGGATATAAAACTTAACATGTTGTTTCTGTTTTTGTTTCTATTTCTACTTCAGTTCGGTTCTGATACTCTGCTTTTGGTAATGTGGCTTTTGAGGGAATTCATTGTAGCTGATGTTTGTTTAATGGTCTTAAGTACACAACCGTTATGCAGGAGCTGATTTCCTTTGGTCTGTTCATGGAGGTATTGCAATCTAAATGGAACTATTTGGTTTATTATAAGAGACAATTGTTCGAATAAAAGTGAACTGTAACTAACAGAAAAAAAGTCACAAAAATGATTTTAAAATTTCCATCATTAAACATCGAATTACAGTAAACTCGCGAAAACGTGTACTTAATTTTACCAAGGATGTTCTCTTATTAAAGTTTGAATGAAGTTTTCTGAGAATATAATCCGATTGAATTTTTTTGTATTTTCACCACTGTTCCGGCATAAGCTTTTTAGAAAATGTAAATTTTGTGCACTTTCATGATGAAGTTAGAAGTAAATATTATTTTATTGATTGTGAAAATGATTGTTTTGTGCCGCATACGCCACTTTTCTTAATTGATTTTAAAAAAGCACTTTTATTTAAAGCAAAACTTTCCTTGCTGCTCACTTTTCTTAATACCAAACGTTATAACATACTATTTATTTAATGTCAAAAATTAAATATCAAAACGATTTGATTATTTAATTAAGTTACAAAAACAATTAAACAATCAAAAAAAGATTACAGCCGTCCAGTATGGCTTTCAAAAAATGATTTGATTGTTGCACGTTAAAAGAAAATAAATTTAATGTAAATTAGTAAAAATCAAACTAAAAACATGATGTCAGTGGCACCTCAAGTTGTCAATTCGTCAAAATAGACCCCAGGGATGGGAATACCTCTGCCTTTAGTTTAGACCTAAATATCATTTATTCACTTTGAAAGCATATAAAAACAATTCAAACAAATCAGAAGCTAAATATTGTTTTCCAAATATAAAAAGTTACAATTACATTTTTCTGTAATTCTTGACATCTGAGTAAAAATTGCTAAAAATAAAAAAGTCTATTTTTTAATTTTGTAAGAAAACCATTTTAAACATTGACAACAAGTACGAAAAAATAGATATAAGGAAGAACATTGTAAATCAATTAAAATAGATAAGCATCCAAAGCAAATTTCGATCTATGTTTGACTATTGACTGCCAGCCGTCGTCAATGGCGGTGAGTGTTCAACGGCAACACCCTCTGAAGAGATTGAGTGGTTACAATTGAAACATGTCAGGGCAACCTGTCAGTGAAAACCTGGGTTCGGTTCACAGCTGAGTCAAGAATGAAAAATTTTCAATAAATTTTAATTAATTTCATGTTGTAATGGGCCATGTCCAACTAGACGGTCTGCGCGCAACTACAACAATCCAACAATAGAAACAACAACACGCATTTTGTTTGTGTAAAAAATGATAAAGATGTCAAGAACAAATGCTACAAAAATTTAACGTAAAAACACAACTCTGCAAAAATTCAGCAGGCGTTTCGAGCAAACCTACCATGGTTTTAAAATTCCTTTCTTCATAAATAAAAACTTTAGCCTGAATAAAATATCAACATTTGGATTAAAAACCATAAACAGTAACAAAAATATAATGAATTTAACAATATACATGTATTGTACAACATGTAAAGGGTGGTCCAATCATGATGCAAGATGTTAATTTTGAGTCACATCTTTACGTCAAGTTTTTCAGTGTTTGACAAATTCAACCATGGAGAGGTACACAATTGAGCATCGCGTTAAGATTGTTGAAGCCTTTTACGAAAATGGCCGTTCAAATCTAAATGCATTTCGTGCACTTCGTGTGTCCACAATCGAGAGAATTGTAAGCAAATTTCAGCGAATCGGGAATGTAGTAAATTTAATAACAAGTTCGGACAAGCAGTTACCGTGAATGGTGTTCGCTATTGCGAGCTGACAACGGAATTCTTGCGGCCAGAAATTGAGAATTCGGACCTGCACGATATGTGGTTCCCACAGAATGGTGCCACTTGCCACACAGCCAACGAAACAGCGGCTCTTTTGTGCCAGAAATTCAATGGCCATGTGATTGGACGCCGTTAGACTTCTTTCTTTGGGGATATTTAAAAGAAAAAATGTACGTCAATAAGCCAAGAACAATTCAAAAGCTCAAAAATGAGATTATTCGGTACATTTACGACATTGAACCTCAATTAAGTCACAGAGTCACTGAAAAAATAGACCATCGCATGACTTTATGCCACCGAAGCCGTGGCGAGCATTCGGTCGATATTTTGTTTTACAAATAATTGCCATAAATCCTTCTATGATAATAAAAAAAAATTAAGATAATGCTCTTAAAACTTTTTGTTTAATATACATACAATTAACATCGTGCGTTTTGGTTGGGCCACCCTTTACTACAAAACCCATAAAAAATCCCTTAAAAAAACTGTTTATTTAACCAACCTGTTTTTTTACAGAAGGAAATCACTTAACTTTTTTTGGTATATCGGTCCCTAACCGCGAAAATAACGTTAGCGCCAAATATCAAATTTTACAGAAAAAAGTTTTATTTGTTTTATTTCCTATAAATTTTGTATGAAATCTGTCGCTTACGATAAAATTGTTCTTACTATAAAATCTTAACGGTACCTTATGTGACCACGACATTTAAGGAGATTATGCAAGTGTTGCAAATAAAGTCATTTATTAAAAAAAAAACCGAAAACTAAAAATGATATCGCTTACTTTATTTTCGCGGTTAGAGCTCGATATGTTTGTTTTTTGTTCGATCCGCTTTAGTACAGCCCTTTTTTAAGATTTCTTAACACTCTTATATCACTTTTCATTTTCGGCCCATATCAAAGCTTTGTTTATATCTGGGATTCCCCAAATTAAAAATGTATGCAACAAATCAAACGATAAAAGTCAACCAATTTTGTTTACGCTTAAAGGCTGTAAGACTTTATTTTCGTTTTATAGCAGTAAATGTAAAAAAATTAAAAGTGTTTGCGTTTTCAAGTCGTTCATGTTTTCGGATGTTCACGTTTTCGCGAGTTCACTGTATTTAATATTAAAGTTTAATAAAAATTAAGTTTAATTAACAAAATTAAGTATTTCCCGATTATTTTCTCTTTAAATATCCCAAATTTAAAAAAAAATATATATATGTAACTAAAAAAAAATACGAATCTGTTACATATAGGCTTGCCAGATCGAAATCGGCGAAAATCTTAACATTCAAAAGAAAAATCTTGATTTTTCTTAAAAATCAAAAATTCAGTTAAATAAACAAAAAAAATTATATTAATTATACCCTTCATCACAGTTAGAAAGGGTATAAAATGGAGTCCCGATAATTCGTAAACGAAGAGACCGACTGCTTTTAGCAATTAGAGAAGTAATTAATATAAAGAAATAACGAGGTAAAAGTAAAATTCAAACTGTTTATAGGGGTTTGAATTTAACGAGGTTAAATTAAGAAATAATTTATTCTAAAAGGTTAAAATTTATTAAAACCAAACAAGTAATATGTAATTGACAACAAAAATGTAAAAATTCATGTAAAAACTTATAAAAAAAACATTGCCTTTGTATTTTATCAAAACATACTTTGAATTACAAAACAAATACGAATTAACAAGGGGAACAAAATGCATGGGAATTTTTTATATTAGAGTTTTTCTCAAGGGAACAGCCGAATTGTTGTGGTTTTCGAATTAACGGGGTACAAATTATCGCCGGCGGTATTTGTAGGTATTTATAAGTTCCATTTTTTTAAGTTTGTTATTTTGGAACTTTACAGTATTGATATTATGCTATGTTCACACTTATGTTTTTAAACGCGTTTAAGCAAAATGTTGATTAAGCTAATCAAAGTAGTTCACATTACATTTAAGATAATTAAGAAAAAAACAGAACAAACGAATTTATATTTCTTTAAAGTATTAAAAATGTATAAAAATACTTTAAAAAAGTTATCACAAGACTATTTTAAACATATTCATAATGAAATTGTGAAAATTCAACATTAAGAAGAATCGTGGTCGGATGTTCATTTCAGGGGCACGTTCATGGTGGCCGATTCTACATTATATTCAGTTTGAGGTATGTTTAGAGGATTATCATATACATTTGAAGTGATTAACAAATCACTTCAATGAATGTAAAATCGTCTTTTTCTTGATGTGATTTAAGCTTAATCACGATCGAGTAGCTTAAACACGTTTAAGACCCCAAGTGTGAAAATAGCTCAAAATATATATGGATATATTTTTGATCTTTAGAAGCAGTCTTTTATTTTATAATGTCCGTCTATCCATCCTTCTATTTGTCGGTCCGTATGTATGTTGAAATGCGTTTGCTGAAGTCCCCACATATGAATGGGAGCAGGTTGTTAAATATTTATATTGCATTTTTAAAGTCTTGTTAAAATTTATCAACTTTAATTTTTCAACTTTTTCATAAAATAAACTAGGTAAAATACTGGTAGTGAAAATATCAGAATCGGTCCATAAATGCCCTAGTTAAGGAAAAAAATAACTATCCTTTTTTCCAGAAATCTAGGTTATGGTACAATTACGCCCACACCATATAGGATAGGAGGCCTCAAATTTGCTCAGATATTTCGTATATATAAAAAGTATTTTATAAAGAATTTGAGCCATTTCGGACTATATGTAAGGAATTTTTGCATACACTGAAAGAATTATGCTTCATAAATCTAATGAATCACTTTCATTCAATTTTTTTCTTTAATCCAATGAAAAATTTCATTAATATAATCAGGGCTGTGGAGTCGGAGTCGGAGTTGAGGAGTCGGAGTTGAGGTTTTTGTACCGGAGTCGGAGTCGAAGTACCCACAAAAACTAGCGACTCCGACTCCGACTTTTTTGCATTAAAATTTTTCAAATATTTTTTAAAATTATCAAAAGTAATTTTTTAATAATTGTGAAGTCAGAAAATAAGGACCAGTATACTTTTCATATCAAAAATTAAAAAATTGAGATAACATCTTATTTTGACAATTTATAAGAATAGTTATATAGATTGTATTGAAGCATGTCCTTTTCTATGTTTTAGTGTGACCTCAAATTTCTGTAACAAAAACCAGCGGGCTCACTATTTGAATTTCGCCAAGATATCGTTAATGAAATAGAGCCGAATAAAGAAATTTATAAATTAAATTTGTAAAGATGTTGTTTTTTATTTATCGTATATTAACAAATATTTTTGTAGCCATGTTCATGAATATGACTTGAAATCAGCTGTAGCTCCTGTGGTGAAAGTTAAGTGAACTACATTTTAAGTTCCAACCTTCAAGGTGAATTATAATAGAATAAAAGGAAAAGGAACTCGGAAAAATACATGACATTGTTCTAGATATAATTCACATCAATGTGGGGGTTAACGCGAAAAATGATTCACTTTAGGGAAAATTGGAGAGATAATAAAGACTTGCAATTTCAAATTTCGGTCTTGGACAATAATAATATTGAATTAGGAACGGAAAAATGCAATGGCGAGTTCTTGATGCCTTTAACGTCTAATCCAATTGGACTTGGTGTTGTTTTCAACTTTTCTATCTCGAAAGCTACATTAGATAGGACTTATGGAAATTCACACATCTATAAATTCCAACAGTATAAAAAACGTTTTTTGAAAAAGATGTGAATTGGTGTAGTTTATCTCTCCCCTACAGAACTATTTTTGCATTTTTTAGCACTGTTTGCATAATTTTAATAGATTAATATAACCTTTAAAATAAACTAAAGTTCAAGTTCGTAACAAAACTCGTTCGTTCCAAAATTAAATCCATTATTTTTCTATATTTCAGTTGGTTTAAATTTCTAAACTGTTGAGTTATAAGTCAATAATGTCATAACACTTTAGAATTAAAAAAGTTCAACTTATTTGGTCTATTGAATCGGGCGGTATATGTTTTTTAATTTTTTCCAAAATCCAAATAAAATATTTTGCTGCTTTCCTACTCATATGTTAGTAACTAGAAGTTTAAAGCTCAATGCGCGGCACGTTAGAATTAAAATATCGATTTGAAATTTTTACAGAATCATTTTCTTGCTATATTTAACCATTTAACAGGTACTAAATTAAAAAAGAGTTTAAAGTCAAATAGAAACTAGTCTCTTAAATAATGCTAGGTTAGAGTAGGAGTTGGAGTCGGAGTCGGAGTTGGAGTCGGAGTCGTACTTAAAAAAATTCAGCAAAAGGAGTCGGAGTCGGAGTTATAACTATTTCTTAACGACTCCACAGCCCTAAATATAATGAAGCAATTTCATTAACACTACGAAGTTGAGTTTCGTAATTTCGTTAAAATTTTTCATTAAATTTATGACAACTTAATATCTCTTTCAAAAGAAAAATTCCACTAATTGTAATACATTACTTCAATAGGTTTTTTAAGATTAAAATCAGCTATTAATTAATGTATTCAAATATTTATGTTAATGAAAAAAAGTGTAACTTCATATTTTCCATGAAAAATGTCACTGAATCAATGAAAACAAGATAAAGTTCTGTAACTTCAAAATACTTATAACTATAAAATATGTTCTTCCTATAACTGCTGTTAAAACGTATTTTTAATTACATTTTAATACATTTAAATACACAAAATTTACGTAGTAGTACAAGCCAGCAAAATGGACAGAAGCAAGATGAAGTTCGTCCCGGGCTTGAAAATGAATTAAATACAATTTACTAAATGGTAAGCTTATACACGTAGAACATAACATGGTGTAACAGAAATATATAAACGCAATAAAATTAATATAACTTGATGATTTGAAACAGGAATAAAAAAAAAATAAAATTCACAACAACTAAAAACGCACATTGAAAAAATGGCTGAAATAAATAAACATATAAATATATAACCATAACATTAAACTAATAAAAGACTGTCATAAAAATTACCAAATTTAATCAGTAATTTAATGAATTTATGTCATTGAACAAATTAAAATTTTTATCGATTTTATGAAACATTTCATTAACGGGAGGCTAATGTACATTCTTCATTAATCCAATGAAGGGTTACATAGGTTGACTTTTAATGTTAATTTTTATTTTATTAATGTCAAAAGATATATTCCGATAATCAGTATTCAACGGGTAATTACCTCGCCAAAAATGCCAATATTTTTGGGTAATTATGCGGGGAAAGCATTTAAACGAATACGCTTAACTACCTCGTTGAGGTAATTATAAGAATACGTTAAACTACCTGATTGAGGTAATTAAGTGAATACATTTAAATACCGCAGTAAGGTCGTTAAACGTATTTATTTAAAAGATACCTTAACTTTGTATATATGAAAAAAAGTTGACAGGAATTGGTTCATGTATCAGATAAATCTAAAGAGATAGCAATAAAAAACGATGCGATTTGATGCCTTAAATTTCATCTGCAATGCTTTTTGAGATGTCCTGTCACTGTAGTAAATTAAATAGTCAGTTGCAAAAAACACTAACTATAAATTAACTATTTTTCAAATGACTACAACAATTAAACAAGGTAAACTCGTCGCTACAACAATTACAACTCTAACAAAAATAACAGGCGTTTTGTTAGTGTAATAAATCTAGTTTTATCACAAAAAGTGTGATAAAAACGAAAACAATTGAAACAAACGGTGCAATCTGTCATAATTGTGTGTTTGTTTTTGTTACAAATTATACATTTTTAAGGGATGTTGTTCCTCATTTGGTTTTATAACTCTTTTCTTCTAAGCCGATTGGGCTGGATTTCAATACCAAAATGCTTAGGAGAAGTAGATACAATTTGACACCAATGTTGTTTTTTTCATTTGATTTGTTCGAAAGTGCGAGTGTTTTGAACATACGGACATATCTAAATAAACTAAAAATTACTCTAGGACGCATCATATACATAAAAACAGTTAAGCCCCAACCAATATGCATAAACAAGCTTAAGCTTCTGTGTGAACGAAAACCCTCTCAAATGCATTTAAAAAACAAAATAGAAAACATTACGTCGGCTTAATATGCTAACCTGCTAAATCCACGTGTGTTAGAGAAAGACACGCCTCGTCGACCAGTATATAGTTTTTCTTCAATTTGAGTCTTGGAGTGTGTAAAACCACCTATATTTTTGGTTTTCCTCTCAAGCTGCAAATATGAAATATAAGAAGTTTTATATCTCCTCTAAAATGTGCTGAAAGCGAGTTAGCAGGTTTGCAAGCCATGAGTAAAAATATTAAACCGAGCGTTAATTTTTGTATTAATATTTCTTTAATTGCTCAAAGGTTATAAAGAATATAACATTCCAAGGACACATGCTTACCAAGTGGGTTTGAAACCTCTATATAAAGCCAGAAATCCTTCATTACGTACAGTCTGTAGACATGCTGCTGTAGCCATTCTATTTACTATCGAAACATGTCGTTGATTCATAAGGCGGGAACGTATAAAATATATTACAGTGGACGCTATAACACTACCTAAACTAGCTATTAAACTAGAGCTGATAAGGGATAAACAAAATTGTTATTCAATGAGTATTTTTTAAAGAAAACTTGTTCTTAACTTACATAAAATGATTACCAAAATAATCTATCAATTGCAGCTTCTTTTTTATTTTTTAAAAGCTTAAATAATTTATTATAAACCGACTATACTATAAACTAACTACAAATTGAAAAATAAGTAATTAGTAGTCAATTAAAAAGTCATGTAGAGATAACCAATTGACTACAGCCTATGACATGCCTATGTTAAAATAATGAGTCGTCGACAAGGAAAAAAGTCACTTAATCAACTAGTTGTGGTTATAAAAAAACCAGTTTGAAGTTACTTAAAAATGTGTTTGACTTCCTACAGGGGTCATATCCTACTAACAAAAGCGTACTCATACATACAAACTTATGATCAGGGAAATCGTCAATATGCAATTGCATGGTTTTTCTTGTGCTACCAATAAAGGCGGAAACAATATATTTATCCGTTCTAAAGTTTTTAATGAATTTTGGTGCCGGTTGGTTTTAGAATAATTTGCATATTCTAGCTATTGCTGCATTTTAATTGCACACATATTTCACGTTTTTGAAGCATATCTTTATACATGTTCAGCAAATTAAAAACTGCTAAAATTCTGGTTAACAGATGAATTGTCTCTTGCTTTAATTTCGCCATCTACATTTAATTTTCACTCCACAATTTAAAGCCAAAACAAGTTTTCGCTGAAAGTAAATGTTATTCCAAACTGTAAAGTTTTATATAGTTATATGCAAAAAAAATTAAGAAAAAAGCAATTATAAGGCAACTGAACGTGGATTTTTGCTTGAAAAAAGGAAGAAAAAAACGGGGACTTAAAACTCAAGGAAAATAAGCGTGAAAGGCATTTAAGCAGCTATTTCCAGACACTTGCAGGCATAAAAATTCATCCAAAAGCAAGAAAATCTGGTACTATACGTTTTAAAGCCGGAAGATATTGAAAAACAGTTTTTAATGTCCAACTGCTGCTGAACGCCATAAAAAGAAGTAAGATTTACATTAAACCATCATATTGGTAATTAAGATGAAAAAAGCTTTTTATTTGGTGGAACCAATAGGGGGTCCTATCTATTATTTGCTGCATTTCAGGTGAGGTAGTCCCAACAAACTGTACCTAATACAAAATTAAAACGAAAATTGTTCCAAAAACGTTTACAATATGCGTTGAGACTGACAACGCGCCATTCCGCCTTAACTTCCTAACAGTCTAAGCCTTGTCCCGTTCGACTACTATTTGTTTAGATCAATGGAGAGCGTTCTTATTAGAATACTCTTTTTCCAGAACACGATATCCAAAATAGATGAATCAGTTTTTGTCCTTAACAAAATAAGCAGTGCCTTTGGCGCTGCATCCATTTGCTGGCAGTAAGATGGAATATGGCCATGTCCGTCCGTCTGTTAAAAGCGCGCAGACTTCCGAAAAAGTCAAAAGAAAAGAACAATATTGGTGTCAAATTACTTCTAGTTATTCTAGGCAGGTTGGGATTGAAATCCAGCATAATACATTGAGTAGGATAAGAGTTTTGTATTCAAATGTGGAACCACCACCCAGAAAAAAATTAATAACTTTGTTACAAAAACTAACCTAAAGAGTGGCGGAAATCACATATTGATATAAGATTTAGCACGAATTTGCTTTGAGAGGATCGGTCCATAATTTACTATAGGCCCCATATAAAGCGTACTCTCGGAAAAAACTTTAGCTCGCGTAAAATTAATAACGCTATTATATGTTGGGAGCTTTGGTCAAATCATAAAACCTTGTGATGATTGGCCCATAATTTACTATATGTGGAATGTAAAGCTTTTTGTTTTGAAAATTATTTAAAACCGTAAGGAAATTGTTAAGTCAGTTTTTCTTAAAGACTGGCTTATAATTTCTAGACCCAATATAAAGCCCTCTCCCTAAATATACTTACTCTCGGTGGAGGGTAAAAAAGCGGCAAAGTGCGTAATTCGTTGTAACTAGAGTGTTAGAAAAATAAATAACAGCTTCAAATATTATAATGAATTTTTTATTTTAAATTTGCAATAATCTATCCATCCATATATATATAAAAATAAGTTGTCCTATGTTCGTCATTTTATAACTCGAGAACCACTCAAACGAGTACATGCGTTGGAAAGGTCTACTTTCATTGATGGTTTATAAAAAAACTACCGATAGGTGGCGCTGTTGTCGTGACATTTAAATTTTTTTTATTGATGGTAGATAGCGCAGGGGTCAAGTTATTAACAAAATTCTCCACTATTTAATTTTTTTTTTTTTTTTAGAAAATCCCGAGCAGCGCCGGGACCAAACAGCTAGTATTATATACATGTGTATAAATCCATTTTAGGACTTGAAATTTTAATCGTTTTTCTAAACACTCCGCTCGGACTACTCATATATTCGGCCATGTTTTACAAATCGAGAGAAATTTAATCGATTTTGAATTAATTTTTTTTTAAATGATCGTAGTTGTTCGCGATTTAAATAGTTGAACTTTAAAAACAGGAACGTTTTCAATATTTGTTTGATTCTAATCTTACTCCAATTCGATTTCAAAAACAAGGGCTGATTTTCTTAATATTTTTAGCATATAACAATTCCATTGTAAATACAAATAAAGAAAAACACATACCAAATATAAAAAAAAGAAACAAAGTATAAAAATAATTAAAACCTAGTAGTTCATCGCTGCTTGCAGATTCACTAAAGAAACGAATTTCTCCACTCACAATGCCATCAAAGTTAGAGTCTTCCATAAATTTAGTTAGAATGCCCGATTCCATTATATATTTCAAATAACGATTGAATAACTGGAGATAAGGTAAGTCTCGCCGTGCGGTAAAATACTCCTGCTTTATCATGATTGCTTCATTGATTTTATACATACGAGGAACTCTCAGATTACGCTGCTGAAAGAATACTAGATCCACTTTATTTTCTAATGCAAAGAACATATAGATTTGATATAAATTGACTCGAAGTTTTATTTAAATCCTCCAATTTTTCTATTTTCGCTTCAAAGATATCTTCCACGAATAGACTGGATAATTTGGCCAAATACAAATTGGTCAATATGAAACCATTAATGAACATTAGCAAATAAACCAGTTTGTGCATAAAAGTTTCGGTTTTAAAATTTGCTTGATATTGACAGATGAACAAGGCCAGAACGTATAAAGCGGATTTGCTAATATCTATTTCATTCGTATAGTGTCGTTGGTAGTAAATAAAAGAAACTGCCAAAACACAAAATAACAGCAGTAGCAGAATACACGTCCTGGTGGCAACAGTGTAGGGATGCAGAAAATATTCAGTTCTTGCCAGGGGTGAGGGATAAGGTGCCACAACAAGCCCTTTCATATTCCACATAACATCGCTACTGCTACCAGCTAAACGGTCGTACGTAAACAATCCTAAAGGCACAATATCAAAAGTTTTGTTGTTTGCACCCTGTGAAAGTTTTTCATAATTCAAGGATATATTATAACCTTGAATATCCATAAATCGGAAGTTATGGTATTGTGCGAAAATTTTAATAATTTTATATAAATATCCAGTTGTTATCGTTTTTCCAGAACTGTCTTGAAAAGAATAGCAACGTGGAGGAAGTGTAATGACGGGTACTTTTAAGGGATAATCTTGAAAATCCTGTACTTCTTCTCTATCGACATACTCTGTTAGATGTTTGATACGATAAATTGTTATGTTGGGCACTGGTTGGTAGGTAAACAATCCTTTTTCTGTGTAATACAAAACATTCGTATAGCCAGAAACCCAATTTTTGTCTGCCAAACTCCACAAGTCTGTCAGGCTGGCTTTCGGCATAATCCATAAAATATGGGTAAATTGTGAATGTTTTAGGAGTTCTTCGACCATTTCATAGACATTGTTTAAAGCTGAAAATTGTAAATAGACAATAGTGAGAACCTGGTCCCGATATAATTTCTTGATATTTGTATCAAATTTCTTAGAAATTAACAGCACTGGCAAACTCAATGATTTCAGTGCCACCTCTAGTTCCTGTTCAAATTCTAGAGTTACCACAGCGTTCCATTTTATATCGAGTTTCTGGTTTAATTCACTGATGATATTCAGAGGAATATTATCTTCATTTCTATTTTCAGTTGTACTTAATTTTGCGATGGAAGTTTGAATAATTATAAATAAAACAATGAAATAGTAAAATTGCATTTTTATGTTGATTTTGTTTTTTTGGAATTTATTTCTTTCAGGCCTCTTTGATGTTTGCAAATAAAATTTGTAGCGATTTTTTAGTACTTGAGTGTTTAAAAATTGTAAAGGACGTGACACCTTCTGCTCGGTCAAAGGTGGAAATCTTCGATTGAAAGTCGGTTATTTTAATACTCGTTTTTTTAAGTTTCTGTTAGCGAATGCACCTTTTTTTAATTAAACTTTTTGTTTTTGGGTTTACAAATTTATTTTGTTTTTTAAGTTTTTTAAGGTTTTCTTTTTTTTCTGCTTTTGTAATTGCTGTTCACTTGTTCACTGTTTTAAATTGACTGTGTTCAAGTAATTATTTATACTTTAGTAAGAGTCCCTCATGTTAAAGAAGTTGTGTACAAGATCTTAAGGAACAACAGAACAATAAAAACTAGTACGTTGTATGTAAACAACTTTATTAATATGTATAACAATTGCACTTAAATATTTAAATTAAACAAGTTATTATTTGGCAGGGTCATTTCGGTAGTGTTCATGTCTAAACATTCCGGCTCCCATGACATTTAACTGAGCTTAGGTTCTACAAGGAGTCTCGCAAATAAAGAGTCACCTTAAAACATAATGTTCAGTAGGGTGGTTCGAAAAAAATTATGAGCCAGTTAGCCCCTAGGATGAATTTATAGTTGAAAACTATTAAAGATATTTTTTTTTTAATTTGTTATGCCAACTCCTCTGAATACTGCATACAAAATAACAAAATTTTCAAAGTTATTTTTGGCAATACAAAATTTATTATAAATAAGATTTTCGTATGGTGTGCTCAATTCTCAATTACCCTGAAATTTATTGTTGAGAGAGCTAGCCTCTATGCGCATTTTACTGGTCGTTTAGGCCAGATCATCAGGAAACCTTTCTAAAGATTTTAGAAATGCTAAAAATATTATACAAATAAAACCTTAAAGCGAATAAGAATTATAAACACTAAAAAAAAAATTGCATCAGTCACGCTCTAAAAGTAATGTTAGTTTTATCTATGAAGTCTCTAGAACTGTGAAAAACATATTTCTGGTATTTTTTCAACTAGTTAATCTTTAATCCTGGGGGTTGACTATCTTAGCTTTAGTGTCCAAAGTATCATCACAACGAATGATGGAATACAGATGCTGTTATTATGAGTCCCACTGTTCTTTTTGTTTCGGATTTTAGTTTGAAAATTTGAAGTGCACCATGGATAAGGAAAAAAGCAGGGTTGCAGAGAAAATGAAAAATCTACTAACATCAAAATGGTTTAAAATATTTCTATTTTTTCGGTTTCAGAGTAATTCTTTACTAATGTAAATTCATCAAAGATGTCGGTGTTGTTTATATTTAAGCTATTTTTAAGCTTATTTTACTTTAGCCAACGATTTTGTAACTGACTGCCAAGATGAAACAGTATTTAAATTGTAAAAGTATCCAACCTATCGAAGATCGATCAGTTGCTATCGCCCGCATTATAACCGACTTGAATGGCAGTTCCTATCGTTTAGGAACGCCAAAAGAAGACAGAAGAAGAGAAAAAGGACACTTGTTATCAACAAATAAACAAAACAACATCTCAAATGGAAAAGAGTGAACAATTACAAAACATTTTAAACACAACTGGACTTTCAGTGCAACAACATATTTACAGCCTGGGGCCTAATCGGGTGATCTGGTTGGCCTGTGCAAACCACCAAAATGAGATATTAAACGATCCGGAAATGCTTCCTTCAGAATTCCGCGTGCTTGCGGAGTAAAGTGATTTATGGCTTGTCGATTTGCGTTCTGCGTTTATTTACTTTACGAATGTCAAAACCAAATTGACATTTGGCTCCATATGCACCTTGTATCTTACATCTATTACATTTCGTGTAAGAGATTGTCTAAATAATCTCTATTGGTATCGCCAGATAGAAACAACAATTTCCAATTCACGATTGGAAACTTGTTAACAAGCAAAACCCTCAATTTCTCTAAAAGTCTCATCACATTTTTTTACTCTTTTTTTAGTTTTAGCTGTCAAGTTTTGAACTTTTTGGAAAGAAGGGAATATTTTCCTCTCTGTTCTATTAACTCAAGACTTGACGGTTACAACTTGAAGAAAATATTAAAATATGTACGACTAGCAAATTGTACACGTTGAAAGCTTGGAGACATACTTTTTAGATCATTGTGTAGATTTTATTTTCAAACAACAATTTAAATAATTTAACAATTTAAATAATTTATGGACCTCTGCGTAAATTTTTCGACAAGGACTTAAACATGAAATGGATATCCCTTAAATATTCAATTAATTACACTGTGATAGAAATTGACATTTTTCTTTGGTAAGCTCTGGTTTTCGAGATATACCGTTATTTCGAAAATGGAGCAGGTTGCACAACACATGTTCGCGCAACTCAAAAACGCTTTAGTTTATTGAAAAAACTAAACAAACTGAAGCCTAACTGCATTTTCCAATTTTTTATGAATTTTTAAGAACAAAAATTTCGAAATTATCAAAATAATTTTTGGGAATACAAAATTTTAATTTAAAAGATTTTGTTATTCGTGCTTATATATGCTTATATTATACGCTTAACAGTTTTATTTGATTTAATATCTTTAGTTTTTCTAAAATCTTTCTGGATGAAGTTTCCTGATGATCTGCCCTAAGCAACCAGTGAAATGCGCATAGGAAAATCTTATCCCATCAACAATAAAATTCAAGTGGTTTTATCAAGAATAAAAACTGGGAATTAAGCACGGATAAGAAAATCTTTTAAATTAAAATTTCGAAATTTTGAAAAAAAAAATAATTTTTTTTCCAAAAAAAAGTTGTGTTTCTAAAACGACTGCGCATATTAGAAAAAAGTTTTAACTTTTCAAAAGGAAATTTTATTGCGGAATTTTTTTTTAGTAATTTTATTAAACTCAACCGTTTTTGAGTAACGCGAATATATGTTGTGCAACCACTTCCATTTTCGAAATAACGGGAGCTAACCTAAAAAAAAAACGGTTAGCACCATTGGATTCAGCGTACCCGAGCTATGTTAAAACGCCATGTGCCGGCTTGTCTATTTTTTGCAGCCTATTCATCGATTTCGAACGTTACCGTTAGCATAGAAAATAACATTTAAAATAAAAACAAATTTTAGAATAAAAAATATAGGACTACGTGGCGAGAGGAGCGTAGTAGCAAACGTCGGGTAACAGCTTGTAGTCATTACAAAAGAACAAGTAATAGTGCTTTATTCGGCTGTGCCGTTTTTTTTTATGCATATGTCACTCGCGGCCAAAAAAGCGACCAAGACCACCTTAACGGAAAAGACATAAACTTTCTTTTGAGCAAAAAAATTAAAAATTAACCGCTTAAAAAATATAAAAAAAAATTTTAATTATTTAAAAAATCAAAAAAAAAATTCGCAAGATTGTTCTAAGCAACTTCTAATATATCTTAGCAACTTCTGACAAATTTTGCTAGCACCAATAGATAATTGTGTCTAAAGTACTATCCAATGTTTAGCTTACAGGGTTTTAGACTATTCCGTGCCGATAGAAGAATTCTTGTCGATAATGTTGAAACCAGAGCTAGAGGTGGTGGAGTTGCGATTTATGTTCGAAACGGAATTTCTTGTAAAGTAAAACTTTCCACTAGAATTGGCAGTGAAATTGAATATTTATTTCTTGAAATCTCTGCTGCTTATAATAAGAAAATGCTTTTGGGCAGTGTGTATAGACCTAGTAGTAACATGAACGTTAATCCCCTCATTTCAATTCTTGAGGATATCACTATTCAATTTGATGATATTGTTATTATTGGTGACTTTAATAATAATCTTTTAGTTGATAATCCCTTAAAAGATCCTATGCATTTTCTTCATCTTAAACCGGTGAATGACTCTACTCCCACTCACTTTCACGTGTCCTCTAATAGTTTGATTGATCTAGTATTCGTTAACAATAAACCTAAGGTACTTCTTTATGATCAAATCTCAGCTTCAGTCTTTTCTAATCATGATATTCTCTTTCTGAATTATAAACTGTCCACGACTGCTGTGAATAAATATATTTCATATCGCGATTGGCATAATATCGATCACACCGTGTTAAATCAGAATATTGATAACATTTTCTGGAACGAGATATATACAATTGATTGTGTAAATGATCAACTTTCTCTAATCCAGGAGAATGTTCAATTATTATATGACATGTGTGTCCCTATTAAAACTAAGCGGATCACTACGAATCAGCAACCTTGGTTTACTAACGAAATAATGTCATTAATAGAAAGGCGTGATGCTGCTTACAGTCGATGGAAGAGATTCAAAACTGATGATCTGAAAGCTATTCACAAAGCTGCTCGTAGGGAGGTAACTAAGCGCATTAAACTTGCGAAGTCCACTTACTATCACAGAAAGTTTTCTTCAGCAATGGATAACAAATCCAAATGGAAGGAAATTCGCAAAATTGGAATAGGCCAGAAATCCAATAAAACCTGTAACATGGATGCTGACGTTGACATTCTGAATGACCAATTTATAAATGTAAACGTCCAATCGCCTGCCTGTAACATTTATGATGATATTTGCTTTGTCCCAATACAAAACCCCTTTAGTTTTCGTTGCGTTAATCAGGTTGAAGTTTTAGAATGTTTGTCATCTGTAAAATCAAATGCGGTTGGTTCAGATGATTTAGTTCCCATGTTTTTAAAATGTCTAACACCTAGGCTACTACCCTACTATACATATTTATTCAATTCTGTCCTCACGAAGTCTACTTTTCCCGATGCATGGAAACTATCTAAAATAATCCCTATTCCTAAAACCAACAGCGAATTCAGGCCGATTGCCATTCTTCCGTTCTTATCGAAAGTTTTGGAAAACCTGATGGCAAAACAAATCAATCAGTACTTGGAAAGTAATAATTTTCTATCAGATAGGCAATCTGGTTTCATGAAAGCTAGAAGCTGTACCACTGCCCTTCTGGATGTGGTTGAAGACCTCAGATCGAAGTTGGATGAAAATTTGGTTGCTTTTCTAGTTCTGCTAGATCATAGTAAAGCATTTGATACGGTAGATCATGCAATATTATTAACAAAGCTTCAAAAACAATTTTATTTTTCGAATACAGCCTGTAACCTAATATATTCGTATCTAATGGAAAGATCTCAACGTGTCCATCTTAATAATAACGTTTCAAATTCTCTGAATGTTAAAAGAGGAGTTCCTCAGGGTTCTGTACTGGGGCCACTCTTATTCTGTATGTACATTAATGACCTACCTGATGTTTTGACTGACAGCAAAGTCCATATGTACGCTGATGATGTGCAGCTCTACATGAGTACCCATATTGAAAATTTTAGTTCTTGTGTAAACTATATTAATTGTGAATTAAACAAAATTGACAGCTTGGCTAATGCCAATGGGCTATCCATCAACCCATCCAAATCTAAATGTATTTTGCTTTCGAAGTCTAATAGATCATTTGAAGTACCGGAAATAAACTTCAAGGGAAATAAAATCGAGTACGTTAAAACAGCTGAGAACCTAGGTGTCGTTTTTAACGTTCGGCTAACCTGGTCAAACCATATTAATGTCGTTGTGGGTAGAGTATATAGTGTGCTTCGCAACTTGTGGGCAGTAATAGATTCAACACCATTTTCCATACGTAAGCAACTTGCGAAAACATATCTTATTCCTGCCCTATTATACGGTTGTGAAATTTTTGCGAACTGTGACAGTGACGATCAACGTAAACTCAACTTAGCTTATAACAATATTGCAAGATATGTATTTCTTAAAGGACGTCGTGACCACATTTCACTCTACTCGTATCAGATATTTCAAATTAAGTTTGAAAACCTTTTGAAACTTAAATGCCTTATTTTTTTACACAAGATTATTACCACTAAGCAGCCTATATATTTGTTCAGTAGGATTCAATTTGCTAGATCTAACCGAGGAAGGAAGATTATTCAACAAAGATACAAGAGTCTTTTGTCACATCGACAATTTTTTATTTACACCACAAGTCTTTGGAATTCTTTACCAAATTATATACAAAGCATAGGCAATACAAATGCGTTTAAAAAGGAGTTATATAATTTTTTTTGCATTATGTAATTTATCAGTTTTTCTATTTCTTATCACTTACTATCCAGTCTGATGCAATTTTCTATTTCTCTGCTTATTTAATGTTATGTTATTATTTTAATATTACGTTTTTAATTTCCTTAACACAAACTGTGATTATAAGTTTGATCTTATTCCCTAGCACTTTCATTTATAAGATAATTATCTTGTTTTGCTAGGATACAACTAAATAAATAAATAAATAAATAAATAAATAAATAAATTTCAAAAAAAAATTTCAAAAAAAATAGGACTAACCTTGGTGCAAATTTCATTCAAATCGGAAGACATCTATATCAAAAGTTGGGTCACTTGACATGAAATCCCCCATATGTATAATCCTTTAAATTCCTTTTAAGGAACGTAGGGCCTCAATAACTGATCTCCAACGATTCTATTTGCTCTTTTGGCATCATTCCAAGTTAATCCAGCCGCTTGTAATTCGGCTTGAACTTGGCGTCCCCATGTACTTTTAGGTCGTTCCCTTCTTCTTGCCCCCTGTGGATTGTAATCAACAGATTTCCTATAGATGTCATTATCTGTCTTACGTAGGTTAAGACCCAACTGTCTATATTTACGTATTTTGATCTCATGTTTAATTGGAGGTTGTTGCCCTGTAAACCATAACTCAGAATTGGTTATAGCTTAAGGCAAAAAATAGTTTGAGGACTCTGCGAAGGCAATTATTGACGAAGACCTGGGGCCTAATTCTGGCAGTCGTGATCGAGAACTTTCTCGATTTGAAAGCAATTTTATTTCAGTCGATACTGAAAGAATCGAAATTATTTTTTCAGTATTGTGAAGCTCAAACTATTGCTTTATAACACTGAAAAAATAATTCCGATTCGTTAAGTATTGACTGAAATAAGAAGATATTAAATTGCTTTCGAATCGAGAAAGTACTCGATCACGACTGCCAGAATCAGGCCCCTGTACTTTAAATTCCAGGTCTTCGAGCCATAGAGCAGTACTGACTTTACATTGACATTAAATACTATTCAGGATTCCACGCGCTGGTTTAGCCTTAGTCAGTCTGTTTTGATTGTCTTCGCTATAGCAGCCGGAAGTAGCAATAACGCTGCCCAAGTAGCAAAAGGTTGTGACATCTTCAAGCTGTTTCCCAATTAGTGAAAAGCTATAGCTGTTCGTTACATTGAAACGCATTGATTTTGTTTTTGAGGTATTTTTAATCAGCCCTGCATTCATCGCTTTAGCTGTAATGCTATTTAGCATTTGTTGCATGTCTTGCTGATTGTGTGAGAGTAAACAAATGTCACCAGCATAGTCATTTCAGTCATGCCTATTGTTACCCCAGTCATGGGATTCACAGATTGACTCATAATAACATCAAGCTCGACATTGAACAGTTAAGGGGATAAAACACACACTTGTCTTTCACCTGTTTTAACGCTTAAGTTTTCGCTAGCTTGACCTTCATGGAGCACTGAGCAAGTTGTATTCATTTACAAACATTCCACGAGTCTGATTAATTTATCTGGGACTCCTTTACACTTTATCGCTTTCCATATGGCGGAGTGATGAAGTGAGTCAAATGCACGTTGGAAATCTATAAATGTCAGATAGAGATTTGACTGCCGCTCGTCTGTCTGCTCAGTGATTATAAGTGACGATTAAGTCCTTTTTAAAACCAGCCAACAAAGAATAACTAAGAAAACTTGTATCTTTCTATGTATATCCTTTTATTTCCTATTCTATCTTATTCCATGAAACCAGTGTTATGAAGGCATCCATGGTTCATTTTCAATACTAAAACTTTCTGTTTTACCTTACCTGTAGATACAGGCAAACGAAGCATTGACAAACAATTAGGGTATTCATTCGGTTAACCCTTAATCGGTTAACCGATTAATTACTACCCGATTAACTGATCGGTTAATTTAAAATTGGCAATTTTCGATTAACGATTAAGCCGGTTTATTTCAGTCGATTAACCGATTAACCGATGTAATAAAATTGTTTAGTTTTTTGTAGTATTATAACATATTTTTGGTATTTTTAATTATTTGTTTCGTCTCATATAAAAAAGGTATATGTTTGAAAAATATTTTTTCATACAGTATATTTCCTTCAAGCAATACATTCTTAAAATACAGGACAAACACAGAAACTAGGGGTTCGGAAATACATTTTTTGCAGAATGTTAGGTGCTGAGCTTTGCCAGGATGAGTCAGATGATGACCTGACAATAGAAGAAACTCCCGATTCTAACACAAACTCCAGATTCTAACACAAGCAATCTTTAACAAAATTAGCCGAAATAATGCCATAATGGAAGATTTTATATGTTGAGAGAATCCTGGAAAAGGATAATCTGTGAAATAAGATAATCTGTATCATGATACAAAGAAACCAAGATAACGCATACAGCTTTTAAAAATTGAATGCTTTTGGGCATCTACGTCACATTAGCGTATAAGTACAACTAAAATATTGAAACACAAGCAAACAAACATGTGTTTAATATGCAAACGTGACGTCATATTAAACAGTTGAATTTTGTAAACATGTGCAATGCATTATTTATGGTTTTATGGTTTTATCATTCATGAATCTGTATAATGGGTTGCTTTCGATTTCTTCAACATCTTCGATAACTGAAAGAATTTTTTCCATGTCAAGTTTTATCAAAACTAAAGAAAAGAATCGATTAAGTCCTAAAAATTTAAGCCATGTTATTTTTCCAAAAGATAATTTTATAACATCTTAAACTATGAAATAATTAATAAAAAAAATCTCACAGTTTATTTTTTAATAAATACATAAAAATATTGGCCCATACTCATAGTCAAAATAATGTATACTTTAAACTAAAACCAGCTTTAAATGCATGTGAACATCATTGTTCTAAAGTATACTTTAGAAAAAGTCAACTTTATTATACCCTTCACCACAGGTGGAAATAGGTATATATAAGTTTGTCATTCCGTTTGTAATAGTAGTCTTAGACCATATAAAGTTGATTTAACGATGTCCGTCCGTCTGTCCGTCTGTCTGTCTTACGTTTAATATGTGTTTTCCGGAGACTTCAGACAGGATAGCGGCTATTTCTTGCTATTGAAATTCAGCAAGATCGGTTTACAAATGGCTGAGATATGACCAAAAAACCACGACTGCCTCTAATTTTTCACAAAAATCCCTTGTTGTTTTTGTATTTTTATTACTTTTTTCTGTATATCTGGAGAACGGCAAGAGCCAAAGTTTCCAAGTTAAGTACAAACATTTAGTTTAAAAATACACACTATCCCACAAAATGTAGGCGGGATTGGAGACGTGGGCGTGGTACCTGCCATACAAAAAATATCAAAAATATCAATATGACCTATGGTTACGCCTTATATATCAAAAGATCGGAAATTTTTAGCAGAAAATATTTTCTGAAAAATTCAGATACCAAAAAGTTATGACCAAAATATAAATTTTTTTTTGAAAAATATTTATTTTCGGGAACCATAGATCTTCCCGAGTCCAAGTTTTATAACCAAAATAACTGGCAAACACATAACGCGTCGGTATATAAATCAAATCAAATTCGTTTAGAAATAGCAGAGTTATGACCAAAATACTGAAATCCCAAAAATTACTCTTTTTATAATTAAGTTTGTTTTTCATACCCTTCACCGAAGGTCCTACACCCTATAAAGTATATATATTCTGGGTTCTTATGAAAAGCGAAGTTCAAATCCGGTTGTCGTCTCTTCTTTCCCCCCACCCTTCGCATTTGTTTACATATACTAGCATAATGCCCAATATGATTTTCGTTATCACCTTTCTTTATTATTTCATCTATTTAACTAGGAATTTTTGTGTTTTTTTGCTACTAAAAAACTCGCCAAAAGAGGTAATTTTATTTTTTAAGATGTAGGTATAAAAATGTGTCAAATCGGTTACAAAATGGCCGAGTTATGACCAAATACTGAAATTCGATCAAAAAAAAAAAACTTGCTATATATTAATTAAACTTTTAATATAAGTATTTAATACCACGCAAACATGTGCAAACAATTAAATAAACCTAACGATATATATAATATAAATATACATGTATATATACATATATATATATATACATTTGTTCCTTTTACTCCTGCAAGGAGCATAGGGCCGCAGTACAAATATACATATATACATATATTTAGATAAATATATAAACTTCTGTTCTTTCCAAACCATGGTGAAGGATATTTAAGATTCGGCATAGCCGAATATAGCACTCTTACTTGTTTTTGACTATAATTATGGGCCATTATGAATAAATTATAAAATATGTTATTCATATTTATGAATTACTTTTTTGTTTGCTTGTTTTAGCTCAAGAAATGTTTTGTTCGTTATGTTATTGTTTTTTTTTTTACTAATAAACTCCAATAATAAATAATATTTGCATATTATAGTTAATGAAATTACTTAATTTATAACAAAACCTTATTAATCGGTCAACCGATCAATAACAAAGTTAACCGATTATTAACCGATTAAACCAAAACCTCGGTTAAATAATCGAGCGATTAACCGATTAAAGCAAAAGCCCGATTAAATGAATACCCTACAAACAATGCAAAACTTTGCTAAGCAACAAAAATTGTGCAAAAAGCTTTCTAAAATAATTCGAATTCGAAAAATATGATCGATTGCTAAAAAAATTCCAACTAAATCAACAAAAATTTAACACAAAAGTTTCTTAACTACCATATTCTTCTTGAAAGTAAAAAAAAGAAAAATAATCATACTTTATGGTAGCAACAAAATGTCATCAATTCACATTCATTTCAATGCAAACAATAAAATTCTATTTGTTAGAGAAAGAAATACCAAACAATAAAAGGAAAGATACAGAAAAATTGCACCTTTCATTTTCCAGCACTAAAAGGCTAAATGAATGTATTAAATGGAAATTCCAAAGGAAAACGTTGTTGTTGAAATGTTGCACCTAAGACCATGCAACAACCGATTTATGCTGCTAAACAAAAGTAAGTTACAATAGAAACAATGATCCTTTAATTTACCAAAGAGCAACAAAAAGGAGTAAATAAAGCAGGAGATATGTACCAGCAGTAAAACAACAACAACAACAAAAAATAAATAAATAAACAAAAGATCCAAAACCAAAACGTAGAAATGCAAATCCACTTTCACAAAGAAGACCCACATTGCTGACAATTGGATTTAAAGTTCGAGAAAAAGAAATTTTTGAAAACACTGTGTGCATGAACTTGTACATAACAATAATTTTATTCCTTAAAAAAAAATTGAAGACAACAAAAACTACAACTCAATGGAAGAAACAAGCCAATATCTTTCCAACAACAAAGTGGAAAATGAGCAGTTTTTAAAGGAATACTCAAATAGTGCAGAGGAAAAAAATTAAAGCGAAAGAAGTAAAAAATAAACAATAATAAACGCATACAAAGAAACACTTACATAAGCAATCATATAAAGATACACACACGCACATACACATACACATACAATAGCACATGGTTAACATTTTCGTCCTGGTTCTCTGTAACGTATGAGCATTTCAGTTCTCATGCAATGAAAACCAAACAATACCCAACAAACACGTAGTTTTAAGTTCAAATTGAAAATTATATCGCACTTGATCCTTAAAAGGGAATTAACTCAAAATTTGTATCTATTCACTTTTTGCGAAAAAACGACACGTAATATTTCTGTAAAAATACCTTGCGATTTTGTTTACTTTTTTTTAATGAAACAGTTGGTTTAAAAATTATTTCTCATATGCCTGTAATATTAAATTAAAAATTAATTTGCTTTTACTGAAAATTTTTAAATTTTGAGTTAATACCCTTTTTATGATCAAGTGCGATATGAAATCAAACCCTTTTTCAAATAAAAAATGTTTGAAAATTATGTATATTTAATTAATATGATAAAGACAGCGATCCCATTAAAAAGCGGAAATTATTTTCAAATTAGGAAATTTATTTCTTTTTCAGTTATTCTCAAATGTTTTTCAAACGTGGATTGCAATACAATGTGGAACATATAAAAAAGAAAAATAATTTTTGTTCTGGTAATTCATGTTTCTTTTTAATGAGTAAAGCGGGTTATACACTTGCAATAAAATTGTTCATTTTACGTATTGTACAATTATATCGTCAATGTGTATGTGATATTCGATTGTGGCACAATATATTGGCAACAATCAAAAGACTTTTGATTTTTATTGCACAACGAAAAGAAAGTGAAATGTGTTGGCAACATTGTGCAATGCTGTTTATGTTATTCCTACCTTTTTATTGAATGAATGAAACTATCGTTCGACTTATTGCATAATATAGGACAAAATGGAAATAATATGGCGAATATAATATACAATAGTATTGCGAGTGCATGGGCCGCTTAAGGGATACAAAACACGACTACATCAAATTGCCTTTTTACAAATGCTTTGAACATGATGTCTAAACGTAAGTTTTTTGTCCAAAATGAATATACCGTAGGAGATAATACTGAACCCTGAGGTTACCCAGCTGGTATAACTCTTTCGGTAGAGAAATTACTATCAATGTACGCATTAAAAGTTCGATTACATAGCGTTAACATTTGACCGTACTGCCAAGACAGTAAGAAAATACATATTAGTTGCCAAAAACACTGCTAACTGTCTTCGTGACGTAGGCGTCCAGAAGTTAAGACAGTTCACTTTTAAATATATGTCAAACGTGAATGTTGCAGTGAAAGTTCAGCTAAACGTGTTTTATATGAACTAAACAAACTTAAAAATGCTTAAAATAACAATATTTTGTAAAAAACCTTACACTTACCTAAAACATAAAAAATCAAAGCAAAATATATTTATTTTTTTACGTTTTTTTTTCCTCTTGCTTATAAAACTTCAGATTACTGTTAGAAAATAACAAACACTGTCCAATTTTACTGTCTGCAAAATTTGCCAGACAGTAGACAAGACAGTTGGATAGTGTGCATGTATTAGTAAAAAGTGTGCATGTATTGCTACTGTCATGCCAGTACTGGCAAATGTAAACGCCAGGTTAACTAAAAAACTATAAATTAACTTCTGTAGATAAATGGGGAATTCGAAGTTGCTTAGTTTAAAAACTAAACCGTCGTGCCAAATGGAGTCGAAAATTTTTTTAAAATTTCTAGAAAAAGAACCCCTGTACTCTTTCGATTAAGTTTATTGTTTTCAATTAAATTCGTCACTCTTTTTATGTGGTGTATAGTTGAGTACTCCCTGCGGGATCCAAATTGACGCTGATTAATTCTATTGTTACAATTTGCAAAATCAAGAATTCTCTTATGTATAGTTTTCTCGAATACTTTATCCAATTAGTCTATAGCTGGTAGGTATTTTAGGATCCTTTCCATTTTTATGAATTGGAATTACCTTAGCTTTTTTAAAAATGGTGGGAAAATACCCAATTTTTAAGCATGTGTTAAATATTTTACTTAAAAGTTCATATCGACTGTCTGGCATATTTTTAAGAATTATACTATTGATCCCATCTAAGCCAGGGAATTTATTGTTTCGCAAGGAAAAAACAAGTGGCTTAACTTCATCAATATTTGTTATATCGCCATGTTCTAAATTCGCATTCAAGTGAATTAAAAAAAAAAAAGTTCAAATCGTTCCAGTATTAAAAATTTACAAAAAAAAACCCGTTTTATTGCTTGCGGTTACAATACATCAATTACTCAAGTAACTCAAGTAACTCAATTTTAACAACATAGCTAAAAACTTCAATCAGGTGGCATCTTTGTTAATTAAGTAGTAAATTTTACGAACACTGTCATCGAGTTCAAACTACTTCTCGTGTGGAACTACTTGAAGTACTTTCGAAACTAACAAAACCCCATTTAGGTTTTGCGAAATGTTATCATTTCAAACAAGCCATTAAATTGATTAAAAGTCGCTAAAACTATAAGGAAATTCGCAAAAATTTGTTAACAGCGGCATGACGGCAAAGTCTACTATTTATTAAAAATCGTTAAAGCTGAAAGAATCAAACAACTTACAGGAATAAATAGCTTCTAAAGCGAACGTGGCTATATTTCGCAAAAAATTGCAAACTTGGAGAGAAGCACTAAAATTTATTTGAAATCGCTAAAACGGTTAAAACAAAATGTCGGAAAATAACAAAAAAAAAAAAAATATGCAAAAATAGCGAAAATTCGCGAAATTTTTTAATACTTCAAGCAAATTTAAAAAAAAAAACATAAAATTGATTTAAAGTCACTAAAACTATAAAAAATGGCAAAAATTCTGTAAAAATTGCTAAATTAGCGGAAATTCGCAAAACTTCGCTAACAGCTAACATGATAAGAAAGTCTACCACTTATTTTTTGTGTAGAAACGAAAACACTATAAGTGATTTCCATAAGCTGCATCTAATATGTAATATTTTTATAAATACCCAAAAACAAATATTTTAATATTATTTTTGCAAAATGTATGTAAATAATGTGAATTTTTAAAATGCTAATTTAATACAGATTTTTTACTTTTTTTCTTATTTTTTTAAAAGGACACCGTACTTATGTAATTTTCCTCTGACTGTAAAAGACATTTTAATTTGTTGTATTGCCAAGTTTCTTTTAAATTTCTGAACAAGATTTAATACAACATTGTTTGCCAAATGTTTTTATTCAAATCTCTATCAATGTGAATGCAATCGCTCAAATCAAACCATTTAAAAGGTTTGAGAATTGTGCCTGACATCAAATTAAAAAGTCATTTTATATCAAGAGGTTTAACATCGTGTTTGCTGGGTAAACAACATGTCCTTGTAGCAATTCATTTTTAAAGAATAACAAAATAATAGCCAGTTTAGTAAAAGAATGTATTCATGTTTATTTTTAAATATTTTATAAGAATTTCTTTAAGAATTAAATGCTCTAAGAAACTGACAACGTTTTTGTGGGAAAAGAAAACGAAAAAGAAAAAGAGTTGAATTGAAATGAAATATTGAACAAAAAAAAAAAAACAAGCAAAAAACAACTTAACAAAACAGATCAATACAATGTTTAGCAAAAATGCTATTTCCGTATATTAAACTGAAAACACACAATATTTTCACAAATTACGAACAATTTACAAAGTTGAAAAAGAGAACTTTAAGAAATAGGGCCTTAACTAAATCGTTCACTTTATTTTTTTATTTACACCACACAGCTGTGCACAGTGGGAGATTTTTGAAATTTTAAATTTTCGGTATTTTCGCAAACTTTTCCGAATTTTTGCAATTTTCGCGTAGCTTTGTTGTTCTTTAAGGCAATCGTCGCAAATTAAACATTTTCGCTATTTTAGCAAACTTTTTCTAATTTTTGCAACGTTTAATTTACTAATAACTAGGGATGAGATTTTCATGCACTAAAAAATCGAAAATATGCGCATAAAATATGCACTAAAAACTCCAAAACATGCATTAAAAAAATAAAAATATGCACTAAAAACTTGACCATTTTCAATAAAAAAAGCGTTTGTTTTTTTTTTATTTTATTTAAAACAAAGCAAAATAAAAAATTAATTCTATTGTTATTCAAAAGTATAAATATTTTTTAGATTTAATTTAAATAACTTCATAATTTAAATTTATACATATTATCAAAAGTAAGCTTTTGTCTGTTAAAAAGCTTTATTATATGGAAAATGATCTCTCAAAGTCAACCGAGAGAATATTAATTTTCTAATTCAGATCCCACATTTGATTCCAGATCAACAAGTAGTTTAGATTTTTTTTAATTTGTCAAGCTATTTTTCATTCCACATGTTAATTTTACTTTCTGCCATATCAATGAATTTGAGTTGACTATTAAGTGAACTAAATCCTTCCTATTTAGTTTTTGTTTCACCAATATATCCGAAGTTGGAAAATACAAATGCTAATTGACTTTTGATGTTATTTAAATTTAATATTTCTTTTACTTTTTTATGGCATAAGCATCGGTAGCAACAAATTCTTGAGAAACATTCTTAAATTGCTCAAAGTTTTTTTTAGTAGAATTCTGAGACATGTATACAGATTCCCCTTCTTAGTAATACTGGCTGCGGTGTTGACGGTACCAAGAGATACATTTTATTAAAAATTGCAGCTCGTGAAGGAGCTTTAAAAAATATTTTTCCTGTATGAAACCAATAAATCACTATTATCGAATTGGCTTCTAATTTCCTCTGCAAAACCGAGCCTTAACCATGTACGGTACTGCATCGGTGAAAAATTTAAGGATCTTTTGTCGAAATCTTGTATTTTAAGCAGAGCTCAAAAAAATATATTAATTGATTTTAAAAAAAAAATTGTTTTAAGATTTTTTTTTTTTTATACAATTTGGAAATTTTTTGAAGAACTTTTTTTATAATATGGAAATTTAAAAAATATATCACTTAAAAGTTTTAAAATATGCATTTAAAACCAAAATATGCATTTTCACCAAAATATGCAACAATATGCAAAAACAAATCTATGCCATTTTAACGCAAATTTAATGATTCGGAAAGATGATTGGCCGACATCGATTTTAGACTATCGACAAAAAACATGCATTTGCATGGAAATCCCATCCCTACTAATAACATTTGTGCCCATAACATCTTTTAAACTAGCGATTTTTTAAAAAACAAAAAAATACTGTTCCGGTGCAGAGGACTTTCATTAATTAAAAATTACAATTTAAACTTCAAAAATTGAGTTTTCTTTTAAACGTTTTTTTTTTTTTTTTAAATTATTGTTTTGAACTTTAAAGCATTGTTCACAATAAGAGAAACAATTTCGTTTTTTTCTTTCCAAAGAATTTCATATATTTTTAGAACAAAAATGTAACTAAAATATTTTTAAAAATTTAACATAAGTTGAGTCTACTTAAACTTCAATTTGTATGACATTTAAACATTTTGTTGAAATTTTCATTCAAAACTATGTAAAAAAATGATCAACGTTTTGAATGAAAATTTCCACAAAATGTTTTAAAAATAATAATAAATACATCATTTTGTTGTGGGAAAAATTTGCAAACAGTTTCCTAAATGCAAATGTGTGTTGTTGCGAAAAAAATTGTTTCTCTGTTGTGAACAGCAGTGAAAATATTGCGGCCTATTGTGAACGAAGCTTAAAGAACAATTCAAATAATTTTTTTTTTTTTTTTGAACGAATGAAAATATTTTTTGAACACCAATAATAAATATTTTTTCATGTACAAAATACATATTTTACTTCAAAAATAAATATCTTTTTTTTGTGTTTCTTATTTTTTTTAAGCTGATAGAAAAAAAATTTATTTTGTACGTATGAAAAACTTTAAGTTTTAAGTTTTGGGTTCTTAATTTCTGATGCCTGTGTCTATCTCAATTTAGTAAGTACAATTCTCGCAGCCAAATTTAAAAGATCTAGAACCACTCATGGTATTCTTTGTACAAAAATGTATAAAGCCATCCAACTTTGCAGCGCTGAGTAGAGTTTTATTTAAAACGTTGTGATGTAAAGATCGTTACCGTGGCATGAAACTGCTTTGAGTACTGCGTTATTGAAGTAGTAAAATAAAAGCTCTTAGAGTAAATATTAGTGCGCGCCAGATTATTTTGTTTTATAAGATTTTTTAGTATAAGCGCCCACAATATTTGATGGATAAGTTTATTTTTGGAAATTCGATTAGATCATCACAGTTAATATATCCTGTTTATTCTACCTTAATTCTGTGGTATTCATGGGCAACCGCGTATGTCTTTAAATAAAATTTTTCAGTAGAGCCGAAAAAACATTCTAGAGCAAACTATGGGCTAGGTATTGCACTTTTTGAACTTTGTTATTACGTTAAAAAATCGGTATTGATCTATCTTTTTTCAAAAATTTTTAGAAATATGTAAAGAGCGTTTAAAATTAGGCAATTTGGCATCAACATCTCAAAATCGGAAAAAATAGACATACGCGGTTGCCCATGAAAACCACAGAATTATGAGTAGATCTTTTGTGGTCAAGGTGGCCAGATTGTGGAATACATTTATCCCTAATAGTGAGCGGACATTTTCTGGAACTCTGGTACAATTTGAGTACCTTCTTAGGAATCAGATAAATAGTTGAAAATCTGTTTTTTTTAAAATTTTGTTGCTGATATAATTTCTTAGCTGGATCTTGTAGCTGTATTTGCATGGAGAGAAATTATTGGGGGGTAAGATTCTGGTATTCGGATTATAATTGTTGTTTGTGAATTAATAATAGAACAATAATTATTCATCGATGCCGAGAGAATATTCTTAGGATCTATTAAGATAAATGAATGTAATATTTAAAAAACATACTGTCAACATGTATTAACTGCTGTTAATACATGTTTTTCATTTTCACTTTTTGCAAGAAATTGATGTACAGTGGTCATATCTACGCACTATAAAAATCTTAGATCAACTTCTCTGGTATTTTGTCGAAAAAAAAAAAAATATACAATTGTATCCCCCTTTGTAGTGTAGGAGTACATATAAAAAGAAAAAAGTTTTTTGTCTCTTCTGAAAATTTATTAATTTTGAGTTATCCCCCTTTAGAGGAAGCATCGCACTGTAATAACGAAAATTTAGAACAAAATAAACAGCGAAAAGCTGTTTTTTCAATATTATAAAACCAAAAAAAAAAAAAAATTAATAATAAAACACAAGTTAATTTAATTAAAAATCCCCTTATATAACAAAATACTTTTCAAATCATGTTAATAGAATTTCCTTAATAAAAAGCTTATTTTAATCAAAAAATATTAGTAAAATTAAATAAAGAAAATTATGTATGTCAGTTACCATTTTCCACCTTCTCTCCTAATTCTATCCTCTATTTAAGAGTTTGTTTACCCTTTTTATACCTCCACCAAAATTAGTTGTGAAGAGGGTATACTAAGTTTGTCATTCCGTGTAAAACTTATTATTATTCATCTCAGACCCCATACAAAACTTATATTCTGGCTCCTTGAGTAATTCTAAGTCGATTTAGCCATGTCCATCTGTCTGACCGTCTGTTGAAAACACGCTCACTTCCGAAAAACTCAAAAGAAATGAACAAACTTGGTGTCAAATTGCTTGTAGTTAACCTAAGCAGTTTGGGATTGAAATCCAGAAAATCGGTTCAGTAGCATCAGAGCTGTGAATCAAAATGTGCAACCACCCCACTAAAAAATTGATAATTTTGCTACAAGAGCTGACATAAATGGTGAAACAATGCACGGAATAATATGAGATTTTGCAAAAATTCATTTTATTCGACTGGAAATCACACTGGAAATCACAATTTCGTAAAGATCGGGTCATAATTTACCATAGGCCCCATATAAACCCTACTCCCGGAAAACAGCGAATAACGCCTAAAACCGTAATAAATAATGCTATCAGATTAAAATTGAGTACTTCACAGTTGTATAGGACTAGAAATCATACTAATAAATTTCGTGATGATCGGTCCATAATTTACTATAGGCCCCATATAAAGCCCACTCTGGTAAATTAATTAAATACGCCTAATATCGTGGTATTGTGGTAAAATTTCGTTCAACTTAGTTTCATATGGCCAAAAAAAAATGTTATGAATTTTGTGATATACGATCCATAATTTGCCTTAGATCTCATATATAGTAGCCTTCTGAAATTCACTGTAAACGCTAAAATTAATTTCACCGCTGTATTGATATTTATTTAAATTTTTGTTGTTTAACCCTGCACGGTTACTTTTCGTCGAATCGACGAAGCTCATTTACATTTTATCATATAACTTTTTTATGTGTATTCAAATTACGCTCTTTTTCACCAACGTTAGCTGATGACGAAAGTTTAAAAAAAATAAATAATTTGAAAACACAAATAAGTGCTAAAATTCGGATCAAATTTTGAGATAGATGAAAAGCTTTTTTTTATATTTTATTTTAGTTTATTTCTTAAAAAATGCATAACTAAAGTTTTTGTTAATTTTTTACTTTAAAAATCGTCCGCTAGAATTTTTCTTTAAAAAGTTCGTCGATTCGACAAAGAGTCACTTAATGTACCAAAATGAAGAGTTACCGGTCAGGGTTACTACCAGAAATCACTCTGCAGTATTTTGGGATTATTGGCCCATAATTTACCATGGCTACAATATAAATTTTCCTCCTGAAAACGATTAAAGCTCGGCTTTAACTGTTTTAGTTATGTTACTCAAGCTAGCTAAAATTTCTAAAAGAAGCATTAAACTTTCTGATTGTCTGTCAATAATCTAAAAAAGGTCTAAACCTCAAACAATTTTAATGCTGACGTCAGTTTTTGTAAAGATAAATTAATAATAAATATATATCATGTGTCGGTGGAGGGTATTAAAGATTCGGCACAGCCGTATATAGCAATCTTACTTGTTTAATTTAAGTTTTAAAGGCGCTAATTTAAACTCTTCATAAAATTCTTTTGTCATAGTGAATTTAAGAGCAACATGTAGCTAAACTAAGAAAAAAAAATAAAATGAACTGTAAAACTTTTTTATTAAAGTACTAAGAATAGTTTAAATATATGCTATCATTTGTATACAGTTGATAACAAAAGTAACTTAGAAAAAAAATATCCTATTACCGCAATTATTTAGAAAAAAAAACAGTTAAAAAGAGATAAGACAGCAAAATAAACATTTAAAAATAGTAAAAAAAAAAAAAAAAAAAAAAAATACTAGGATTCGATTCCGAATCGCAAAAAGAGCCTTGTCTAATGCTGCACCTTAGGCCACTTATTAACTAATGCATATAATTATTAATGAAATAAATCATGTGGGTACTTTTTTCGTTTTATTCATATTTCTCTGTTTAAAAGTTAAAGATACTTTTACAGTTCTCCAGATACACAGAGAACTCTATTGTGTTTATATTGAAGGTGCCATGGCCACTTCTCCAATCCAGCCCACATTTTCACAGATGTTTTGATAGATCACCAAGCTATTTGTTCCAAATTAAATTTCTATTTTCCAAACATACAGAAATGTGTATTATCTTTGTATGGCAGGTGTCACGCCCATTTTACTTATTGGGCGTAATTTTTGAAAGATGCTCTGTGTTAAAATCCAAGATATTTGTAAAAAATATGAATAAATTCGCTGTTACTGTTCTTCAGATATAATGAAATTTATGTTGTCTTTGTATAGGAGATGACCCGCCCACTTCTCCAATCTTTCTCAATTTTTGACAAATGTTGTGTATTAAAAATCAGGGTTTTTGTAACGGATTTAATACGTTTACCGTTCTCCAGTTATACTGTAATTTATATTGTCTTTGCACGGAAATGCCACGCCTACTAGAAAGTAAAGATATAATTAAAGCCTATATGAAGCGCCGAGTCATCAGGAAAATACTGTAAAAATTTTTGGAAAATCGGGGTAATGCTTAAGGAGTCTGTAGAATACAAACACACACAAAGAATTTTTAATTTTTATATATCGTCAGCTCATTATTGGTATGGCGCACATGCCAAAAAGTCGTAGTGGAGAAAAACTTCAATTAAAGTTTGAATGAAGTTTTCTGAGAATATAATCCGATTGAATTTTTTTGTATTTTCACCACTGTTCCGGCATAAGCTTTTTAGAAAATGTAAATTTTGTGCACTTTCATGATGAAGTTAGAAGTAAATATTATTTTTTTGATTGTGAAAATGATTGTTTGTGCCGCATACGCCACTTTTCTTAATTGATTTCTAAAAAGAAGCTTTTTGTGCTGCATACGTATACTTACTGCTGTGTATTGGGTTGTTGTCATTTTATTTTGCTTTCGCTTTAACTTCTGGCTTTTCTTGCAGCAATGAAGCAAAGCAGGAGTGAAATTTATTTTGTACATTTTTAAGGAATTTGCTGCAATTGCCATATAGTGCCGAGAAGAGCAAAACAATACTTAATAAACTTTAAAATAAATAGTTGATATGGAGCAAAATGAATGCTAAATATCCCTGAAACCATAAAAAATTTCGTGAAACAGGGTTTGTATTTTGAAAGATGGTGTTCAAAATATATATATCCCATACCTAACTCAATTTTTTTTAAGATAGTTGCTAGGTCAAACCAATAATGAGCTGACAATATATGTATTTAATTAAAAAAAAAAATCAAATTTTTAAAAAAAATTTTTTTTACCAGACTGTAAACTTTTTTAATAGAATAAACTATTTTTAAAGTAAACTTGTGGCTTAAAAAGGCCACTGCTATTGCTAATACTACTTTACGACTGCTGCAAACTACAACAACAATGAAAAAATGAAGAAAAACTTAGAACAAAAAACCGAGAAAACAAGCAAAAGAGAAAAGTAAAGGAAAAAGCACAAAAAAGCTTAAAGTGCGGCAATTTAAAAATATAATGCAATGTAAATGAAATGTGCTACGGCGACAAAAGAATATTTAAATAACAGTTCTCCAAATGAATTGTACGCTAAATGAACTTACACAGGAGCTAAACACAAGTACATTAAATACTTATACGAATATGAACGTGTGTGAGTGAGTATTAGTGTTAAAGCGTTTAAGTATTTGAAAATGTGTTTGTTGGTTTTTATATTTGAATGCAAGTGCATGTTGGTGAGATTGTGGTTGGTCAGTAAACAAACGGAAACGGAAATGAACTTTTAAAAGTCTTGGCAACAAAACAAAACTGTAGAAAAACCAACAAAGAGAATAAGCTAAATAACAAAAACGCAAAACTAAAAAAAAAAAAAAAACAATAGTAACATTTATAGAACAGCAACCAAAAACATTAAAGAAAATAAAACTACATAATAATAAAACTAATAATAAAACAATGTATAAAGTACTCCAATGTTGTGAATTAGAAATGGTTAAACTTAAATAACTGTTCTCTCCACCAAGCATTTAATAGAGTTTTTTTTAATTGTCTGCTGAAGACTCACTAATTCGTCACAATTGGTAGTTATACAGAAGATCATGTTGATATTTCAAAACAACAATAATATTCATAAGGATCGAATAATGGTTATTTAAAGTACACTTTTTTCAGCTAAATTTGAGATAGGAAAATATCAGGTCAAAAATAAAAATGGAGTCCTTTAAATAGTTTTAAAAAATTCAAGGCAAATTTTCTTAATACAAATTTTCGTAACTGTTTTCAAGAAAAGAGCCGAACACTATATAATGTTCTGTTCTTCGTCAAAAAACAGAACAATTGTAGTGATACTGTAGACAAACATTTTAGTTTAATGTTTTATTATGTTGCTTTTTTAACATTGATAAAGAAATGAACAAACAAACAATTTTAGCAACGACCGCAACACGAATAGCTGGTGTGTGTATTGTGTACATGTTTTATTTGTGTAAAATTATTTTGCTGGCTTTTTGTTTTTCGAAAATGTATTTGGTTTTTGTACAAAATTTATGGTTTTCTTTACCAGCCAAAAGGGCGCTTAGCACAACTAAAACGAATAAATTAACGAACATATATGTGCTAACCCGAACACAACGAAGTTGGTGGTTACTAAAAAAAAAGCTATAAAATTTTCTCATCTTTTGGTAGCGTTGGATAAGTACAGTATTACTGTTGTATTTGTATTTTTTGAAGCACTTAAGAGAAAAAGCGCATAATCGAGCGCTTCAATAGAGAGCTCTTATGCAGCAGTAAATGATAACGAATAAAATATAAAAAAAACAGGAAATAACTGTTATTTTTAAAAATTTACATCAAAAAAGCACACATAAAAAATGATCGTAGAAAATTTTGGTTCTTATCATTATGATACATAGGTGATGTACATGCAAATTTTTGTATGACTTTTAAATTTGTGCCTTTTTTGATAAAAGTCAAAAAATAACATTTAATTTTGACTTTTATTTTTTAAGACAAAAATTAAAAGTTATTATTGTTGACTTTTATTATTTTACTCAAAAAATAAAAGTTATTTTTAAACTTTTAATATTTTAAGGCAAAAATAAAAGTCAGGAATTAAATATTGCATAGTAATACGCATACATTCTGTACCTGCAACTCAAGTAAGTGTAGAAAGGTCACTTTCAGCCCTCAAACAGATTTTGGGGGATTTGAGATATAATTTATCTGAAGAAAACTTAGAATCAATTTTAATGGTAAAATTAAACAGCTGAACAAATATAATAATAATAATAATAACAATTATTTTTATAGACTTCTGTAATATACATCCATTATTCTTACCTATAAATTGGAGGCAATAAAACTAGCGTATTACTATGCAATACTTAATTCAAGACTTTTATTTTTGCCTTAAAAACTTAAAAGTTAAAAAATAACTTTTATTTTTTGAGTAAAATTATAAAAGTCAAAAATAACTTTTAATTTTTGCCTTTAAAAATAAAAGTTAAGAAATAACTTTTATTTCAGTCTTAAAAATTAAAAGTTAAAAAATTACTTTTTTTTCTTGACTTTTGCTATAAAAGTCATAACAGTTACGGTCCCTGAAAAAAACTGCTATTTTAGTAGTGACAACAAAGAAGTGTTTAAAGCGAAAAAAAAGTCAATTATGTTGGCACAAACATTCAGATAGAATTTTTCTTTGGTTGGTGACAACGGGTGCGCGAAGTGACATAAAAATAAAATTTTTTCCGAAAAAAGTACCTATATTAAATTAAAAAAAAAACACATGTCAATAATAATAGGAAAAAGGCATTTAAACAAGTTAAAACAAAACATTAATTAATATGTATGTTAATTATAGGTGGCCCTTAACAAATCACTTTAGGAATGTATATTTTATAAGGTTACAAAAGCGCTTATTGTCAGCAGAAAGCAATCCTCCTTAGGGAATTAAAAAAAAAAAAAAAAATGGTTTAAAAAAATGTTTAAAAAAAAAGAATGCCTCCCATCAGCAGGATATTGGAAATTAAAAGGCAGACACACGATGTTTGTCCGCTAGTGAGGGAAAAAGTGAAGTATGTATGTCTCTGTCTGCCTTTCACTTTCCATATGTCAATGGGATCTAAAGCTCGATTCACCCATGCGTTCCGAACAAAATTTTTGTCCGGACAAAACTTTTTTATATTGAGTTTGACGTTTTACTTTTGAGAGAGAGAGCAAAGATTTTGTTCGGCACGTTTTTTCTTGAATATGTTTAATTTTAATTCTTGTGCCGAACAAAATGAACTGAGATGCCACTTTTTTTCAATTTGTACATAAAAGTTCGTTTTGTGCTGAATAACTAAAAAAAAAATTAAACAAAAGATGCTTGTTAAAGAAAATATTGCCCTGAAACTAATTGAAGAAATAAAAAAACCAGGAAATTTTAATATTTTTTAACATAATGTTTACCAATTATTGTAGGAAGTTAATGTCAAATATTATGGAAAAGTCTGGGAAGACGCTACAAAGCAGCTTTACCTTAATGTTAAGGACAACTTTTACGAATAGGTATACCACGCAAATCAGGCCCTAAAATTGCAAGGATTTCATTGAACGTATTGGGGTCCATACGGTGAAAATTTATAAACGATTCCACGTCATGAGAGCGCATCTCAGGAACAAGTGTGTGGAAAACACCGTTTGTTCTTCTTTTCTGTAATATTTTTCTTACTGCTATTTTTTTTAATTTCAACATTTTTTGATAAATTTTGTTTGCTAGTAAATGGGTTTTATGCAATTCAATTAAAAATAATAAAATTAATTTTCTTCTTTCGTCCATTTTCTTTAACACACTTTTATAAAAAAAAACTAATAGTTTGCTAACTGTGCTGCAACTTTGTAAAATCGTTTACATCTGTAAACCATATGGTAGCTTTGTTTGTCCGGACAAATTTTCCGAGATGGGTGAATCGTTCTGCAGAACACTCTCTGTAAAAAAATTATTGTCCGGTCAAAAATATTGTTCGGAACGCATGGGTGAATCGACCTTAAGTGTTGGCACTATTTAGATTATTTTTCCATACTTAAATGGTTGCAGGGTTAGCTGAAATATTTTAACTCATACATTTTGATTATTCAAACAGCACCACTAACAAAAGACATGAGTACCACTAACAAAATGACCAACTTTAAATGTTTTTTTTTGCAGTTTTAATACCCTTCTTTAAAATGTGTTAGAAGTTTAAAAAAAAAATATGGAATGAATTGTTGTCAATGAAAAAAAATTCAGCAACAACATTCCTCGAAAATAACAAGATTTTTTCTATTATATTTATTTTGTCTTTTTTTCAAAATTTTAATACCCTCCAGCACCACTATTGGTAAATTAAGGTATACAAAGTTTGTTACTCTGTGTGTAACCAAAGGAAAAATTGATCAAAGGACTTATAAAGAATATACATTCTGCTTTCTTAAGTACATAATTCTACTCAGGCGCTTTTTCACGACTTGACAATAGCTAAATGTAGGAAGTTATCGAACAGATAATGAGTTTTTATTATCACAAGTTCACTTTAATCTAAAAGTGAAGGATAAGCTAAGTAGAGGAACGTTCTACCTTTAAAGGCAGAGTTAGCCGAACGTCCACGTCCCCTAACGGAACGTCTGGTTCGTTTTGTTATTTGCAAACAATGTAAATGCTTACTGAATTTAAATGTCACGTTGACGGAACGTCTCGATCTGTATAAAACAGATTTTTATGCCGTTGTTACGTGACAGTTGTAAGGCAGTGATGGGCTGCTGGTATGTTTAATTGAATGTGGGTATTTTTGCTCTTTTTTTTGGAACTTTTTTCAGTAAAGCTATGGAATTGAGACAAAACAACTTAAAATACAACATATTTCCATATAAACAAATATATTTATGTTTAGATGTAAAAAATAAAAAAAATTTAAATACACATACAATGGAAATATGAAACAAGTAAAAGGTTTGGTGCGTACACCACAATACAATATATGTATGCTAAAAATATATATGCTAAAATACAAATTTGTTTATTGTAAATCTGTAATATAAATATAATTTATTAATGTTTTTTACATACACAAAATACTGTTTTAATACCATTTAAATCACTTGGTACTTTTTCTGCACAGTGGTCACCATTTAAACATTTTTGATTCCCATCACTGTGTGTTTTGTTTTATGTATACTATTGCTTTTTGTTTATGTATGGGAAACACATATGACACATTTTTAAATGTTCTATAAGTGCACCAACGTGCTTACAGTACGATGCGGTACATTACGGGTACAGCAACGTTCGCCTAACTGGGCCTTAACTTTTGTCGTAAGGTTTAGATTTGAGATTGCCATATTATATTCACATATTTTTTATATATGCCAACTCCAATTATACGTAGTTTTGTATATCGTCAGCTCATTATTGGTTTGGCGCATATTATAGCGAAATTACCATAATATGAGCCAAACCAGTAATGAGCTGACGATATGTAAAAAAAGTACGTAGTTGCCAGCTCGTATTTTTATTTTGGCAAAAATAATCGGTATTTTCTTTAGTATTGCCACTTTTTTAAAAATGTTAAGTTTATTTTATACAGAAGTTGTAAAAACGAAAAATAGTTGAAGGCAACTTTATTCCCCACTAGTGCTAGGGTACCGTTAACTATTTCGAACTTTATAGGTAAGTCGTGAAAACGGGCCTTAGTGCTTTTAGTTCTTTAAAGCAGTTTTAGACGGCGTTTAAAAAACTGCAGTCAAAGTGGAAACACTGCCATTCCTTCGTTTGTCAAACTTTTGCTTTTACTTCAGATTCATTAAATGCAAACAGTCGCTGTCAAACCAACTCAAAAAGCGAAAAGTTGCACATAAATTTTCGGTTTTTGACAGTTTTTGGTTTCGACTGCAGTTTTTTAAACCCCGGTTTTAGAATAAAAACTAACCCAATCAGTTTAATAGGAATAGAGCTACAAACGCAAATTCTATAATAACAATTATATTTCTATTCACAGTTTATACTTTAAAACGCCTAAAACCATAACATATAATTGAATTTGTGGTGAAATTTGTTAAATTTCGGTTTTGGTGATTAGAAATTGAGATGTAAGATTTTATAAAACTTCATAATTGCCTTAAAAAAGCACTCCCGAAAAATTTAAACTCTTAGTAGAGGGGTTGCAAAAATTCGGCTCTGCCGTAACAAAAAATATTCTTACTTGATTTTAATAAAATTTGTAACAGGTTTTTATTTTACAACCTGTAATAATAATGAGATTGTACGTATTACTTGCATTAAAAATGTAGATTTGTTAAAATTTACTTCAACAAACAAAGGCACCTGTTAAAATAAAACAAATAAAACAAAATAAAAACAAAGGACCCTAAAAAGCAACAAACAAGTACCGTAATAACAATAACAACCGAAAAATTGTCATAAAAACCAAAACAACAGGAAATTGCACTTCAAAGACAATAATCATAATCGTAATGAAAACACAATTTTAATTTATTTACTCACATTCTTTTACGCTTTTTAGCACTTACAACATTCAGTGTTGCCAAATAAGAGAATTAGTCGTCAAATCAGTGTTGCCGGAATCCAAATTTCATCTTACGCAGATAAAGCATCAAAATTATCCAAAATTTTATAAATTACACAAAATAAAATTTGTATTGGATGAAATTATTAAGCTAGATTTTAAGAAAACGTTTGGTTGACAAATTTACTTGAATATGCAATTTTTTTTAACGCGAAATTACAAAAAAAAAAGTTATGATCCTTAAAATAGTGTACGAAAAAATTTTATGTTCCAGTTTTGGTTATTTACACAGAAATTGGCAACGCTGCGTCAAATTGAAAAGTTTATTTGAGGACAGATTTTTCATGTCGCACTCCTAATAAAATCATTGCATACAAAAAAATTTGCAAACATATCTTTGTTACTTCAAGCATTTTATTGTCACACTTAACTTTATTATGGTTAAAATAATCCTTTATAAGGAATCCATAACCAATACTACGTTATAATACGTCATGCTAGATATTGTCATGAGTCACGCCATGGTGGAAAATCGCGGAATTTTATGGGAACTCCAAGAACGATTGGAGGACCTCGAGTATGCAGATGACATATGCCTTCTATCCCACAGTTACACCGACATGTCTATTAAGTTACAAAAGTTATCAGAAATATCAGCGAAAGCCGGACTAAAAATTAGCATCAAAAAAACAAAGGTTATGAGAATTCGTTCTGAAAACACAAATCCCTTTCTGATAAATAATGAAGTTCTGGAGGAGGTAGATTCATTCTGCTATCTTGGCGCCTACTTAACCAATACCGGCGGCTCCAGTGCAGACATCTCTAGCCGAATAAAAAAAACTACCCAATCATTTGGACAGCTCAGCAGAGTATGGAAATCGTCTGCGATTTCCCGCCGTGTTAAAATAAACATTTTCAATTCCAACGTGAAATCTACACTGCTGTATGGCTGTGAGTCCTGGAATGCAAGTGTTAAGGACATCCAATCACTTCAAGTGTTCGTAAATAGGTGTCTTCGCAGAATTCTAAGAATTTTTTGGCCACAGACCATTTCAAATCAAAACCTGTGGAACGAAACACACCAAACACCAATATCGACAGAGATTCGAAAAAGAAAGTGGAATTGGATTGGACACACCATCCGCAAAAACCATCAAACATCGCTAGAAATGCTATTGAATGGAACCCGCAGGGAAGCCGCAGACAGGGTTGACCAGCTCACACATGGCGGAGGCAAATCCATAACGAAGCCAGAAAAATGCAAGGAACGTGGAATGAAGTGAAAACTATTGCGATGGATAGATCCGAATGGAGAACATTTGTTGAGGCCCTATGCTTCTTATAGGAACGACGGGAATATATATATATAACCAATACTCTCTGCGATTGAAGTTGGCGTTTGCTCCACCTATAATGTAATGTAAATAACTTTTTTATTTCTACAAAAACTTAAAACTTTTATAATATCTTCTTATCTTATATATATATATAAAAGAAAGTGGCGTTAGTTACTACATTTATAACTAAAGAACGGCTGGACCAATTTCGATGATTCGTACCAATTCGGAATGGTCTCTGACCAAGTAAGAAGAATAGCAAAAAAAATTGAAAATTACTCAGTATGAATTAAATCGTAAACTCTGCATTTGACGATGCTATGATCTTTAGCAAAGTTGTTGAGCATGAGCCGGCGAAGGTTTATAAGTTAATATGACCAATTTCAGACAGGATTTCACCAGTATTTAATTTTTTATTATAATTTGGAAAATCCCAAACAACGCCGGGACCAAACAACTAGTTTATTTATAAATAACAATTTTTTCTATAAAAAAAACTTTTTAATCCAAAATTTTAAAAACAAATAAAAATAATAAACAAAACTTGTTAATTTTTTTAAAATATTCCATTAAATTCGTTTTTAATTAATTTGCTCTTAAGCTCTGATTTAAAAACATGTTTTTTAAAACACCCTCATAGTTTTCAAGATTTTAGCAAATAAAGGGTCTTTAAATAGCGACTTCCGAACTTTGACAGTTCATAGCGTCCATGTTGTTGAAAATAGAGGCCCTTTATTCCAATAGGAGAGAAGGATAAGGATCAGAGATCAGCAATGAGTAGTGAAAAAGTGAGTAGAGCTAAATCATGACTCATAAATTCTTGTACTTATACGCACTCATACTTATTCCAATGTTATTCAAACTCATATTCACTCAGAAGTTTTATTTTACTCATTGTACTCATACTTATGTGCTGCTTTCATAACACAAGTGACTGCACGTGTAGTAAAATTTATAAGGAAAACACTCAAAAAACTGAGTGCTTTTCATAAAAATTTTACTACACGTTCTGTCACTTGTGTTGTGAAAACAGCACATTAGCCACATTTGTAGTGGTTGATTTAGATACTAAATTTTCTGTCAAAATATTTGATAGATTCAAATAATTTTTAATTTTATATTTAAAAAATATCTTTGCGGTCAAAAATGGAAAATGTGCAAAAACTTAATAAATAGGGGTAAGTAACTTACGTATTCATATAGGTATGAACCTATGCACGTACATACATATGTATGTATTATTTTTTTCATACCCTGCAAATTATATTGATCCATTTTGATCCTGGGCTGGTCCAATGTAATGCAAGTATGGACCATGTCATTATTAAGAAGAGTTTGCAGTGAAACGACATGTATTCGTTTTTTAGCGACATGTTTTCGTTTTGAAACGATTTCAAAGCTAATCCTCTGGAGTATACCATGGAGTAATTTTAAGACTTCTCCTTTGTAATGCAAGCAGGGTTATATGGTCCTGCCCTAGGACATCGTACTGTAAAATAAGCCATTTTTTCCATTCATTGGGGTTACCTTTGGACAAGTCCTTGCCTCTTATGGGCTACATTTGACCGGTTAAAAAAAATATATTGATAACCACAATCAAATCTCTTGTTATGAACACCAATTATGTGTTAATTCAGTTGCAGCTATCATATATTCGGGTATAAGCACAATTTTGTTTCTAATAATCATACTACCAACTAACAATATATTTTGTTATGACTGATAGTGTACTAAAATTCAAATGTTGCTATCAAAACTATTATACTAAGCAATAAAATTTTCAGTAATTGAAACCGAATTGTGTGATAGTACATGCAACCGACGAAATTCGATTGGCGCCAAATTCGGTTGTGATCACGAATCTGTTTTCTCTGTGTATTTATTCTTTGAGTTCTACGTATCTATATACACATGTATAGTATGTAAAAGGGTAACGTAAAAACGCGAAAGTAAAATAACTATGCGTCAATCTTTATCATTTCAAAACTAGGGAATTAAAATCTTTTAATTCATCAGCCAGTGCAATTTGTTTTACATTTTGTTTGTTTAAAAAGTGCATTGCAGATGATTGAATTAATTACAAAAAAAGACTAGTTCAACAGAAGTAACGCTAGTTGGTACAAAAAGCATATATAAAACTATTTCAACAAGTTCTTAAAAAAGTTTTAAACTTTAAAAAAACACTAAAATTTGGTGGGGTGTCACAAAGCCATAGGACATAAAGCCAGAATGGCAGGCCGCCACGCAGAAAAACTTTAGTATGCGAAGCCAGATTTCAATACTAAACTTTAGTGTCTCCGGAACTGAAATGAGAGATAAAGCCGTTTTCTAATATTGCTAATGTGAGCTAAGGCCATGATGGCTTTATCTCCCATTCAAATGAAAAAAAAAACAAAAAGGCTTTATCTCCCTATTGAATGAGAGATAAATGTCGGAATTTGATTGATTGCCAACAACATTTTAAAAGACAAATGCATTTTTGACATAAAACAGGGCGACATGAAACAACAATGTATTTTTTACATGAAATAGGGTGACATGCAATCATTATTAAAAATATGGCTATGTAAACATTCCCGAATATTATATGAATAAAACATACATGAAACCCTATTATTGTAATTGCTAACTCCTTTATGTTTGTACTAATTATTACTTTTCCTCTTAGTTATATTAACTGACATTGACTTGTCATTGAAGTAAACTTGAAGTTTGACTTTTGTACATTTAATAAAAACCATTTTGTAACGGAGTGTTATTTTTATTATTGTCTTTATTATTGTTAATTAATAGAATATTTTTGTCATTAGTATAATTTTATTAATTTATCCTTTTTATTTTAAAAGAATTTTGTTTCATTTTATTTTATATTATTTCTTTAAATTTGTTAACCTTATTTTTAGTTACACTGTAATTGAAATTTGACTACTTAATTGTTATATATATGTACTTTGTTCTGTAACTGAGTTTAATTGTTATTATTTACTTTTTATTTTTAACATTGAGTGATCTAGTTTATTTATTGTTGTTAGTTTCATAATCATGCAAAATTAAGTAAATCTCTAATGATGCCGTTATAAAAACTCTCACTATGTATAAATTGTCACTCATTCCAATATTCCAATTATTCCTTTTATTAATTTCCAATATGTAAGTTGACCTATAAAAGGCCTCACATTAATGTAATCGATCTTCTTTTGCTGTTGACTACCGAATATAGAACATTAAAAAATATAAAAATTAAAGTTGTTTTTTTTGTGTCTTTCCAAAAACTAATTTATTCTTGCTGGCGAATAGGACATTTTTGTCTGTTCAAGCCTCAAGAATTAACATTACAAAGAATCTAGAGAACTGAGGTCAGTTAGGACATTATTGTCTGACTTTGACCCTTTCAAAAGAGACTCATCCTCTACATTGGCGCCCAACGAAAAACTCATTAAAATCACAAAAAGCATCCTGATCTTGAGAAGCCTGTTCCTGCATATGGTAATTTGTACCTTCTCAAGGTAAAGTATTTGCATTATTTTATTGATTGTGTGTTTTGTGGTATTAAAAAAAAAAAAGCAAATTTTAAATAAAGAAAAAGTGATTAGTGCAAGTTTGAGAAATCTTAAATATAACCCTAAACAAAATGCGTAGAAGTCCGCGAAATACTCCCGCAAATACACGAAGTATGTCTCAAAATTCATCCAACCCAAGTGACAACCCAACTGGGTCACGTCCATGCACAGTATTACAAAATGACGGGGATAGTACGTTTAATACTGCCGAGAATCCTCCACCCGCACAAAGTCCCAACAATTCGGTTAATATTACTCTAACTCAAGGTCAATTTATGGAGTTGCTAGGAGGCTTAAACATTAGACCTGAAACCAAAAACACGTTTTCAAATTGTAGTGCTCGTTTTAGTGGCGGAAGAAACGCATCAAAAGTAAATGATTTTATTGCCACTATTCTTGTTTATAAGGATGCAGAAAATATATCAGACTTTCTTGCATTAACAAGCTTACCATTATTGTTGGAAGGCTATGCTTCCTCATGGTGGCAAGGAATTAAAACTGAAGCCACAAGTTTTGAAAAAGCAATAGAATTATTGCGAAACGCTTTTTCACCCCCTAAACCAGATTGGCGTATATTTTCCGAAATAAGTCTCGAAAAACAAAAGACATATGAATCAACTGATAATTTCGTTTGCAATAAACGGCGCTTATTTGCCCAGTTATCCGAAAAATTATCAGAAAATACTATGCTTAACATGATATATTCGCAACTTTTGGTAACAATTAGAGACAAGATTGCTAGAGATTCTATAGCTAACTTCCACGATTTATTAGAAAAGGCTAGAGAAGTTGAAATGTTAATAAAAGAAACGTCAGAACCAAATGCTATATCCATACCCCAAACCGAAAAGAAACTAGTTCGTTGTTCATTTTGTAGAAAGAAAAATCATACCGCAGAAATGTGTTTTAAGAAAATTGAAGCAGATAGACATGGCAAACCAAAAATTCAGGAAAACGTTTTAAATTGCTATGGTTGCGGATTAGCTGGTTACTATAGGTCGAATTGTCCAAACTGCAATAACAAAAACACAACTAATAGTCCGGAAAAACTCGATTTTAATGCTATTCATACAACAATAGTTGGTCGGGATGTCCCTACAGTTAATATTAATATAAATGGCTTAAATGGAGAAGCTTATTTTGACACAGCTGCACGCACAAGTGTTGCAGGTTATTCCCTTTATCAAAAGTTGAAGAAGAAAAACATTGATTTTCAAAAAGTTTCGGCTGAAATAATCTTAGCAGATGGTATTCCAAGAGAAGAAATAGTCTATTCAACTATTGTCCAAATATTAATTGGCAAACGTCTTAAACGTATTCGTTTTATTTGCTTACCAAAAGCTAAAGGAAACCGTACCCTTATTGGAATTGACTTCCTAGAACAAGCCGGAATTGTCCTTGATTTGGCCCAAAGAAATTGGCATTTTAAAGATGATCCAAAAACAATTTTTGAATTTAAAATGGATAAGCCAAAATTAATAAAAGCTTTTCCGATTTCTCAAGTAAACATCACAGAAAACTCCTCTGTTGATAATTTTTTCAACTGGTTTGAAAACACTAACACAGTACGTAATGATGGCGAACTTCCGCCGGAAAATGATGAAATGTCGTATACATATCATTTTTCCCCAGCAGCTATTAATAAAATTTTCGAAGATAGCATTCCTGAGGGAACAGAAACTGATGTTTACGACTGGGACCTTTTTCCACCGCTTAAGAGAAGTAAATTAAAAGAAAGTCCAAAAAAATGGCAAAATCCTCTGTAGAAATTAATACTTTTGATATAAAACTTAAAGATACAGAAGGATCAAATTTATCAAATACAGAAAAGGAAATTTTAAGTACCTTACTAAAGAAGTTTCAAAGCGTTTTTGAGGATAGATCAGAGCCAATACCACAAATTGAACATTTTATAAATACTGGTTCACACCCTCCCATTGCATGTGTACCATATCGTATATCTCCAGTAATGAAAGAAAAATTAAAAGTTGAAATAGATGAAATGTTGAAAAAAGAAATAATTAAAGAAGAAGAATCTCCATGGGCTTTTCCAGTTGTATTAATCCCAAAGAAAAATGGAAACTTAAGAGTATGTGTCGACTATCGTCGCCTTAATGCCATCACCACTAGCGACAAGTACCCACTTCCTCGAATGGACGATTTATTGCATGCAGCGAAAGGAACTTCATTCATGTCAACGATTGATTTAAAATCTGGATATTGGCAGATAAAAGTAGCTGAAAAAGATAAAATTAAAACAGCGTTTACTACACCTTTTGGAATATTTGTATTTAATAGAATGCCATTTGGCCTAAGAAACGCGCCTGCAACTTTTCAAAGATTGGTAGATAGATTTCGTTCTGGACTGCCGCAAATAACCATTTTAGCATATCTTGATGATATTATAATTTGTTCTGATAGTTTCAAAAATCATATCAATGATCTCGAAAAAACATTCGAAAGAATAAAATCGTTTAAAATTCAGTTAAATAGGGAAAAATGTCATTTTTGTAGACCGGAAGTGAAATATCTCGGTCACTTATTGACAATAAACGGCTTAAAACCAGATCCTGAAAAAACAGCAGCCATATTGCAAAGGCAATACCCCAAAAATCTAAAACAGTTAATCTCATTTTTGCAGACGTGCTCCTGGTATCGTCGGTTTATACCAAATTTTGCTCAAATTTCAAAACCTTTATCAAGTTTAACAAAGAAAAATGTAAAATGGAAATGGAGTGAAGAAGAAAGTTTTGCTTTTGAAAAACTAAAAAGTCTCTTAGTGTCTCCACCAATATTGCAGCAAGTGGATGAAACAAAACCATTTTTCCTAAAAACAGATGCTAGCAATTATGCGCTCGGAGCTGTTTTACTTCAGGGGGAGAAAGAAGAAGAACATCCGGTTGAATATGCTAGTAGACTTTTACTTCCGGCGGAAAGAAATTATTCAACAACAGAACGAGAAGCACTAGCCGTCGTTTGGGCAGTTAAAAAGTTTCGTGGCTACATTGAGGGTTCACAGTTATCCGTGTTAACAGATCATCAACCTCTTAAATGGCTCTTTAGCCTTAAATCTCCAACTGGACGTTTAGCTCGATGGGCTTTGCAACTGCAACCCTATAACATACAGTTTGGCTATACGCCAGGAAAAACCAACATTGTTGCAGATACTTTGTCAAGACCACCGTGTACCAATCACCCTGACATATCTTGTGAATGTTTTCTAATTTCAATAGATTTTCCTCGCCAGGGATCTGCAGAAATAAGAAAAGCTCAACTGGAAGATGAATATATTAAAACAATAATTCATGCATTTGAGGAAAATAATGACAGTGTAAACCTATATACGAATAGAGGTTATATTATAATTGATGGAATTCTATATAGATATTGTGCCGATCAAGATTCTGAGAATGGCCAACTAGTAGTTCCAAAGACGATGAGGAAAACAATTTTAAATAGATTTCATGATGATCCAATGGCAGGTCACTATGGCATCGAAAGAACTATTAATCGTATTACTCCCCACTATTATTGGCCAGGTATGAAAACCGAAATTACAAAATATGTTAAAAATTGCATAATATGTCAAAAATATAAGATTACTAATTTGAAACCAGCTGGATTATATCGCACAGTATCAAGTAATCAAAGATTTGAAGTAGTAGCAATTGATCTTGTGGGACCACTACCACGAACCAGTCAAGGTCATCAGTGGATTTTAATTGCCGAAGATATCTGTAGCAGATGGGTTGAATTGTTTCCTTTAAGACAAGCTACCGCAGAAAATTGTTCAGTTGTGATACTAACAGAAATCATACTGCGTTATGGAGTACCAAGAAGAATTCACACAGATAATGGCTGTCAGTTTATTTCAGCTATTATGCAAAAGCTCACATATTGTTTAGGTATTGAACAAACATTTACTCCGGTATATCACCCTCAAGCGAATCCAGTTGAAAGAAAAAATCGCGACTTAAAAACACAATTGTCTATATGCGTTGAAAAAGAGCACGCATCATGGGATTTAAAACTTCCCATGATACGATATGCAATGAATACGTCGAAATGTGAAAGCACGGGTTATACAGCTGCATATTTAACATTTGGGCGTGAGTTAAGAAGCCCTTTACAAGCACATCACGATCTTAAATCAATAATTATATCTGAAAATTTTATACCACAAATTACACCACATTTAATAAATCTTGCAGATACTTTACAGAAAGCTAGAGAGGAAGAAGAGAAGGTTCAAGACAAAAACAAAAAGTACATCAACTTAAAACGAAGACACCCGCAAGATTTTCAAATTGGAGACAAAGTTCTTGTTGCAACCCATGTTTTAAGCAAGGCCGATAGCAATATCACATCCAAGTTTGTACCTCGTCGAGATGGACCATACATAATAACAAACAAAAGAGGGTCATGTTTTACAATTGCCAATGAAGACAACCCCGGTATACCACTTGGAGTGCAACATGTATCCGACCTAACGCCATTTAATGGACCCTCAAATGAACCTATATATCCTATTAGAAGAAGAGGTCGTCCAAAAGCTGACCCACTATCCCCAAATACAAGAAATGAAGAATCCAACCAGCCTATCAGCAAACATGCATCAGCCGAAAACGCTAACAAAAGGATTCTCAGGCCAAGACATAGCAAGGCAGCGCAATAAAATCCAGCAACATCATCGAGACGATTTCTGATGCTGAGGGGGAGGCTGTAACGGAGTGTTATTTTTATTATTGTCTTTATTATTGTTAATTAATAGAATATTTTTGTCATTAGTATAATTTTATTAATTTATCCTTTTTATTTTAAAAGAATTTTGTTTCATTTTATTTTATATTATTTCTTTAAATTTGTTAACCTTATTTTTAGTTACACTGTAATTGAAATTTGACTACTTAATTGTTATATATATGTACTTTGTTCTGTAACTGAGTTTAATTGTTATTATTTACTTTTTATTTTTAACATTGAGTGATCTAGTTTATTTATTGTTGTTAGTTTCATAATCATGCAAAATTAAGTAAATCTCTAATGATGCCGTTATAAAAACTCTCACTATGTATAAATTGTCACTCATTCCAATATTCCAATTATTCCTTTTATTAATTTCCAATATGTAAGTTGACCTATAAAAGGCCTCACATTAATGTAATCGATCTTCTTTTGCTGTTGACTACCGAATATAGAACATTAAAAAATATAAAAATTAAAGTTGTTTTTTTTGTGTCTTTCCAAAAACTAATTTATTCTTGCTGGCGAATAGGACATTTTTGTCTGTTCAAGCCTCAAGAATTAACATTACAAAGAATCTAGAGAACTGAGGTCAGTTAGGACATTATTGTCTGACTTTGACCCTTTCAAAAGAGACTCATCCTCTACAATTTTGAATATTATATTTTGAGAAGTCTAAGAGTACAGACATAAATAAAGAGCCATTTTCTATTTAAATTAAAACTATAAACGTGTTTTAATTTCTGAGTTTAGAAAATTAGAGACAATTCTACAGCTTTATGTCTCATTTTCGGAAAAAAATGTATGACGTTAAGTCCCATTATAATGAGACTTTATGGCATATGCCCTTATGTCTCAATGGAATGGGACTTAATGCCATATGGCTTTATGTCCTATGGCTTTGCGACACCCCACCAAATAAAGTCAATATAGCCCATGCCAAAGGTCAAATTAAGTCTGCTTTATGCATTACAGTCTTGGAAAGTTGGACGTCTTGGATACACGCTACATTTGGACATTTGTATACATAATGCCATCGATAGGCCTTTCAAACAAATAATAATTTTGATGATATCTCACACATAATTGTTTTCCTAAATTTAAAGAAACGACGCACTCAATGAAACCCCCTTTACATGCACATTAGCGAAATCATATTAACATTTTTACAAACATTTTCAACTGCATAAATGTTTTCCGTAAATTATAAAAAGCAATAGAAAATAATCCCAACTTTACAAAAACAAAATTTTTTACTTAATTTAGCTTTTCTCCATTAAACCAAAACTCCAAATATATTGCTATCAAATAAAAACACTTATATTTAGCAAAACACATATTTTTAGTCCAGCAAACATTCATACACATGTATATGAATTCCCCTCTCTGGGGAGGTTAACAGCAGCAACAAAAAGTCTTTAATAATAAGAAATATATGTACTACTGGCAAATATAAAAATAAAACAACAAATTACAAATATTTACAACAACAGCAAACTAAACGGGAAAATGGGGTAAAACTTTAACAAAAAAAAAAAATTGTGAAAGCTAGAAAAAAATGAAATAAGTAAAGAAACGCATAAACATGCAGCGGAAATAATGTATTAATCCTGTTGAGGCCATATTTTTCTTGTTATTGCCAGCAAAACTAACTTTGTGCTTATTACTCTCACAAACTCCCTCCTTAAATAGCAGACGGAAGACTTCATATAAAGAAAATATGTTTAAGGGCAGTGGCAGGCAGAAAGAGAGTTTACTTTGTATTTAAACACTTGATAACAATTATCGTTATCGGACAGTGATTGAATGCAATCAAAATTTTTTCGGAAATAAATTCCAGCTGAATCACTATTTATTTATACTCTCTCATGGGTGAGAAAAGAAGGCTGCGCTTATGCTGATATTTAGTAAAGCCAATTTAACCTCTTTTCGGCTTGATTAAACCCTTTTTTAGTACCTGAAACGCGATCAAAATTCGATATTTTTTGTTATTACAGTAAAGCCTTTTTATTTTATTAAACAATGTTCAATTTTCAACATTTTTTATTTTTCGAATTTATTCTATGAGTTAAATTTCAGTTATGTATTTTATAAACCTTTTTTATAATAGTCTTATTCCTTCAATTTTTCAGGAATGACTTTATACACTACCAGACTATTATATTGTATCTTCTTGTTGAAGTTTCTTAAAAATATCTATTGCGGAATGAAGATTGTGTACTTTACAAATATTTTAGACTAGCATTTAACCCTCTACTTCATTAGCGTCGCGGACCAGGTCTGGTTCACTGAAGGTTCTAAACAGACAAATGGTGATACTGGGGTGGGCATTATGGGCCCGGGTTTCAAAAGGGGCTTGCCAATGGGCAAACAGCCAACTTTCTTTCAGGAGAGGATTTAAACCATCCTCATATGCGCTGTGGAGTGTCTAAGGAGGAGGGGAAGGTGCTTGAAGTTATTTATAACGTCGAATAGCCAAGCCGCTCTTCGAGCGCTATCGTCTTTGGGGGTGACGTCCAGCTTATTTATGGACTGTCTTACGTCTCTGAACGATCTGGGAAGACACAATTACTTGAATCTGTATTGGATGCCAGGTCATGAGGGCCATGTGGGCAATGAAGGGGCTGATTGCTTGACAAACAGGGGTGTTTGACGCCCATTTATAGCCCCTTAGCCCATCTTCGGCGACGATCCGGACAAGGTCCAAACGTGAGTTTTTCACATATGGACGTCTATTAAGACAATCCAAAAAATTTCGTGACAGGGTCGTGGCAGGAATGCTGCTTCTTCTTGAGAAGGGGGAACTTAGGCTATGCGTTGGCCTATTTAGATGACACTGTGGTCTAAGATACAATCAGTTTATAATTGGTAATGCTAGTACCTAGGTTGCAGATTTTGTGGGGCTGATGACGAAACGTCAAAACATCTGCTCTGCTGTTGTCCCGCCTTGAGGACTTCTAGGCAGAAATTTCTCGGTGGGCGAATATTGAGCCCAACTAGGCTTGCCATTTCTATTATGAGAAAAAGAGGACGCCAGCATAAAAAATGTAGGACATTTGTTCAAAAAAAGAGGACACTTTCTAAACAACTTAATATTAATAAAATTAACGACGGCACACAAAAATTTAATTTGGGTAATTCCATCTCAAGTCGACCAAGAGTGGGACTCGACCCCTTTCGATTTGAATGCAATTTGGCGAGAGGGTTTATTTGATCCCATAAAGAACACATATCAACGAAAAACAATTTTTTAATTTTTTTTTTTCAAAAGTTATGTCATATTCAAATTGTCATAACTTCGCCGAATAAGCCGAATGAGTTGAGTTTATTTTTTTAATATCTCGAAAACTACTTTACATACGAAGATGATTTTTGTCAGTTTAAAGATAATACTTGAGGCTACAATAAATATATTGAAAAAAATGTCTATGCAAAATATCAAATTTTAAAAATGGACTAAGTCAAAACCCTATTTTTTTGCTGATTTTTTTTTATATAATACTTCAAACTGTTTTTTTAAAATCCTAAAACTTTAAGGGATGTGCTTTTTTTAAGATATGATTTTTTTTTTCTTTCCAAAACGAATCTTAAAATAAAATTTTAATATAATCATTTGAGCAATAAGTATTTATTTGAACAAAAGTAACGACATTGATAAGGTTGCTTTTGCTTATTTGTTGCAGTTTTTTGGGAGCTCCATTTTGGGCACATTCAAAGAAAAGTACTCTTTTTGTCACGTTACGTCCCCAAAAATTAAATCATACCTATCTTAAAAAAAACCCCCGAGCACCTAAATGGTTTTTTTAATGAATTTTGTGAACTGTGATTTAAATCCAGAAACAAATTTACAATGAAGGTGTCAAAAGCCGGACAACCCCGGACACTTGATGAAAAAGAAGTAGGACTGCACCGGATACCCAAAAAAAGAGGACGGTGTTCGGGGAAAAGAGGACGGATGGCAACCCTAAGCCCAACTGAAGTTTATGATCTTTCACCAGGCAGGATAATAGGCTTTTAACGTAGCCTGAACCTGACATGTTGAGACACACAGGCTGAACAAAAGGTCCCCTGGGTCCTGGTGCGTATGGCCTTCTATATATACTATACAATGTTTCTATATTATCTTATATGCCATCTAATAGGTTTTATTCACTCAGGACGATCCTGCATCTTCAAAAAGTACCACATGTAGAATGGAAAAGTAAAAGAAAGAAATTATTTCCCCTTTTTGATGATACTTCTTAAGTATCCAAAATTTCAATATTGTAGTGGGAGCCCATAATTTAATACGTACATGTTTTGTAAAAATAAGTACCAAGAATTGGTACGATTTTCAATCCTTTTACGTTTGAATTAATTAATAAGTACCAAGAATAGGTACGATTTTCAATCCTTTAACGTTTGATATAATTTTTACTTCCATGTTTATCAGTTGAAAAGATAGGTGAGGTGACAAAAAAGTTTCAAAATACAGGTTTTACGCTTTGACTTCCCAAAACAGCCGAGCTTCAAAAAAGTACCAGAAACCTATCCGCTTATTTTTTAATAAACATTCAAAAGTATTAAGTTCTATGTGGATTTATTTGGCGAGAGACCAACCACCTGTCCAAATTTTAACTTTTAGCTTCAGGCGTTTAGGCTGTTCGATGTTTAATCAGTCATATAAAATTTTCTCTGGTAATACGAGCGTTGATATTTAGAAGTTTTGTCATTTAACCCTGGAAGGTTACTCTTCATCGAATCAACGAAATATTTGAAAAAAAAAACGATAGCAGAACGATTTTAAAATCAATGAAAACAGGGAATTTATTTCTCATGGTGAGTTACATTTATTATATAAATTTTTCATATTATTCGAATGTGTATTCTATGTCAAATACATTCCTCAAAAGCTTTTATACTTTAATAGTCTCATTCTGCTGGTATCTAATAGTTGTATAAATTTTCTTTACAATTTACTTCATTGCTAACCAAAGGATAGCTAAGGTAAGCTTCGTAACAGAAATATACAAACAAAAATTCTGATAGTGCATAGAAAATATTCCTGTGAAATAATGAAGGAATGAGACTATTAAAGTATAAAAGCTTTTGAGGAATGTATTTGACATAGAATACACATTCGAATAATATGAAAAATTTATATAATAAATGTAACTCACCATGAGAAATAAATTCCCAGATTCTATTTGATAAAATAATTAAGTTAAATACATAAAATTTACAATAGGCACTATCCAGTTATAAGATACAAAGAATGCTGACGAAGGCCGTAGCGGGCCAGAAAATGCATTACATTCTGCTGGTATCTAATAGTTGTATAAATTTTCTTTACAATTTACTTCATTGCTAACCAAAGGATAGCTAAGGTAAGCTTCGTAACAGAAATATACAAACAAAAATTCTGATAGTGCATAGAAAATATTCCTGTGAAATAATGAAGGAATGAGACTATTAAAGTATAAAAGCTTTTGAGGAATGTATTTGACATAGAATACACATTCGAATAATATGAAAAATTTATATCAATGAAAACATTTTGATATAAGCATTTTATTAAAAAAAATAATAAAATAAAGCATAAAAAATAAAAGTTAATTTTTTCTCTTTAAATTCGATTACGAAATTAGTTACCTTTTTAAAGCTTTCGTCATCAGCTGAAGTTGTTGAAAACATAGAGTAATTTGAATACACATAAAAAAGTTATATGATAAAGAGTAAATGAGCTCCGACGATTCGACGAACAGTAACGATCCAGGGCTAAGAAAAATTTGCTTTCTTTACAGTAAAATTTTGTCTTGCCGAAAAATGGAATCAGCTCGCAAACAATTTTGTGTTATGACCAGTGTTGCCAGTATATTTTTCGAAAAAATACTTACACAAGCTAATAAAAGTCCGATTTTCCCTACACGTTGAAAAAATTTCCCCTACAAAAATCCCTACGCATTATTAGAATTAAAATAGGATAAATGACATTAGTTATAAAAAATAAATTTTATTCGTATATAAAAGCTTTGACAAAGTTATAGGAACAAAAAAATAATACATATGTATATTCTTTTAATAAATTCAATTAAATCTTTGAAAATTGAATAATAGAGTGGTATAAGAAAGAACCATTGCCATTACTGACCAGAGAAATGGTTGGCATTTTCACTCTATACACCAATGGCGCTAGTGATAGGGTATACCACAGTGTACATACATATCTCTTTCTCCAGACACCTTAAGCTGTAACAATTGATACCCACTATTCGTTAGCTTCTTCGCTAACCCTATCAAATTCTTTATTTGTCACTAGGGCATTGTTGTCCATTTCAGCAAACAATTGCTTAGAAGCCCCACCACTTTGTGTTTTTTTTTTTTTAGATATCTTAGAAAAAACATATACATAGATATTAGTGTCGCCAACTTTTCAAACCACAAACAATACTGTAAATATATTTTTAAGCGATTTTAGGAAAAAGAAAATTTTTGAACGGTTTTGGACAAGAAAATATTACTAAAAATACGTTTTTTTCTGCATTTATTTCATAAATAATGCGATATGACGAAAAATCCCTACATATTAGAGATTATAAAAAATCTGTCCGATTTTCCCTACGCTTTTATTTTAGTATCAAAAATACCTACATGTAGGGAATTTCCCCTACTTCTGGCAACACTGGTTATGACTCTTAAAAATTTCGACATGGATACTCAACCCAGGAGTGAATTGATTATCTTACTTTGACTTTTGGATACTAAGCTTGATTCTTGGCCAGTGTGAAACGGTTTCATATCGTTGTAAATAAGACTTGAGTGTTTGTAATTCTCATACGCTTTACAGTTTTATTTGTATAATAGCTTTAGCTAACAATAAATTTTTAATGTTTTAATCAAGAATAAAAATTGGGAATTTAGTACACTTATTAATGATTGGTGAAAACAAATTGCGTGACTAATGTTTTTTAGCACCTACAGAAGTCGGTAATGAGTTTTAAAAGCCATATTTAAAATATACCCCAATCGCAATGGAAATAGTCTTACGAAAATTCCTCTTATAACCTTTTCAATTTCCTGTATATCTTTCAAAGCAAATAAATGTGTTTTAAATAAGCAGAGATAAGTTTTTAGTGTTCAAAAACTTTCTTAATAATATTTCCGAACCTTTTCCAAAATAAAATAAGCGAAATTTATATTGACTTTTTCTTCTGAATTCTCTTAATAGTTTGTTTTGTTAGAATATTTATAACACAGTGCAACCAAATTCGGATCACTGCTGCCAGCCTTAATACTTGCAACGGGAAAAGAAACTAGACTACTGGTTTCGAAAAGTTAGTTAGACCGAAATTTCGGCCCTTGAAGTTTTTGAAAAGGCATGGAGGAAGTCAAAAAAAAAAAAACAAAATGTACTTCTGAGCTAAAAAATTATTTCAGATGTCTTTATGGAATTGTGTGGCGATACTTTTCTTAGAATATATTAAGTCTAGTTTCATTTAGCTTTGCAACTTTTGAGTTGTTTTGTTTGTTACGCAGTGTAATTGACATAGATCCAATATTATTAAGTTGTGGTGTAGGGTATCATATGCTCGGGCCTGCGCAGTTTTTTTCTTAGATTTTATTTTATTTAAGAACTCGTTGGTTTTGAAGTCCTTCTTTTAAAAATAATCACACATTATACAAACAACTGTTCGTTTAACTTAACAACGATGTACCGCTTACAAGAGATTTTGTTCATTTGCTTCACGAACAATTATGTATGCTTAATTATAGCAAAGCCGACCACTTCTTTGGGTTGTAGGATAATGTTGTGGTAGTAGTGGGTTGTAAGTGCTTCTAGTGTTTACTGCTACTACTGCAATCAAATAAACAGGGATTCTTAATTTTTTCTTTTGCAAGGCTTGCTTTTTCGTGTCATGAAAAATATGTAAAGGTATTAAATCACCAGATTTCTGTGAACAATTGTAATCATCTTTCTGTGAAATCAAACCGTCACGAATCTTTGCACCCATCAGAGGATGAGCAGTCTAAGGTCCGAAATCGAATCCCAGTTTTCTATATTTTTTTTCAGTTTTTAAAAAAATGATTTTAAAAATATTTACCCTTTCTTGCTGTTTTAATTTTATTGACTGAAACGATAAGCCATGCCACAGAGTACAATTCCGTTCGGAAACGGAATTCATTCCGTATTTTGAAGCTTCAGAAAATGACGAAAAAAAGTTTTTTGGAATGAAACCATTCTAGTTTTCATGAACGGAATGGGAGTTTTCTGTATCTGAAAGGCCAAAAAACTATCAAAATACACTTTCTATAAGTAAACAAATATGTTTTCTTTGATTCCGAACAGAATCATTTCGAACGGAATTGTACTCTGTGACATGGCTGAATGACTTATGGCCAATTTTCAGGATTGAAATTAAAACACATTTATGTTAAAAATCGTTTTAAATACAAAATTCTCTTCTTCACTAAATACCTACTTAAATCAAACTTAATTCACCGATGTGGTACACTTAATTTCAACTTAAGTTTCTATTGTAACATTTTAGCAAGGTGGCCTCAATATCACGACAATACAACAACAAGAGGCAAAGCGATAACAATCCGCTGTATTTTTGAGACCACCTTGTAAATAATTATACTTTTTTATAATATTTTTTTTGTATTTAGTAGTGCTACCACACTTTTATCTTATTTAAATAAGACTTTTAAAATAAAACTCAAAAAATCAATCTGTATTTAAATATATTTTAAGTTTTTATGAAAATTAACTTAATTTAGATTTAATAACTATCCTGAAAATTCGGCATTAGTTATATTTCGCAGATAACAAACACTATATGGTTTTACCTTTAAAATAGAGAAATGTGTATTAAACGAAAAATGTATCAAACATGTTTTATTTTAAAGATAATTATGTGCATTAATTTAAAAAAACGTTTTCTTTGCGGTTCGGAATCGAATACAAGTTTTTTGAATTTCTAAAATTTTTTTTTTTTTTGCCAACATGAAGGGTACATAAAATTCCGAAAAAGCCAATTAGAGTACTCTTACTTCCTTTTTGTACATTTTGAGATTCAGAATCTCTGCTATAAGATCACGAAATGATGTTGTATAGTATACCCTGGATTGTTATTGTATATTATTGCAGCTTGTTAAACAACTATAGTTTATATGGCCCCTACACATTAGGGTGGAGCGTCTATGTATTAGGGAAAAAAAGTCATACGATAAATTTGGAATACCTCCAAAATGATAGCATCTATCTTAATAATATACAAAAATTTTTTTAAATTTGTCCGACACATTTTATTGCCATTTAAAATTAAAATTCGCAAAACCATTTTCACGATCCACCCTACTACACTTATACCAATGTTTTTTTTTTTGTAATTTTTATTTAGATATTTGCTGTTGTGTTGTTTTGTTTTTTTTTTCTCCTACAACTGTTTTTCATTATTACTCAAGTACATGCAAACTCTTTGTTGTCTTCAACTGGCAACAAAAAAAAAAAGACACAATAAATGGAAAAATTAAAAAAAGGAAGTAACATTTTTTTTTTTGCTTGCAACATACAATAAACTTGTAGTCTTTTAATATAAAGCACATACAATACACATGACTAAGCGTCCGTCCGTCCGTCCATCTATCCTTTCGTACGTTTATCCTGTTCATCTTCTCTGTATTTCAACTGGCACAAGTACCGTTTGGACTACAACGTCAATTAGGGATTAGTACCCTTGGTTACCGAACGTTAACACAAGCTAAACTTATAAACATATTTTTCCCTGTAACACACAACTATTCCCAGCTTTTGCTTGTTTCGTTACTCATAGTGTGTATTTAATTTTGAAGTTGGTTGCCATTTTTTTGTAATCTATTTCCTTTTTTTCTATTTGGTTTTTCAACTCTCGGTTTAATTTTTGTCATCTGTTTTAAGAGGACTAGAAGTGTACTCTAGTGTAAAATGTTTATTGTTGCATCCTTAAGAAGAAGCAGTAGCAGCATCCACATTATTGTCATGATTATCATTAACACAACATCATCTTCTGGTACACATGCGAAGTGATTATTTCCGCAATTCCAGGCATTTGTATAATTATTTGTAGTTTTGTATGATTTATGCATTTAGTTCTCCTTGCTAAGTTGTTTGCCACAATAATTATAAAAAAAAATATATTAAGTGTTACTTTTGGAAATGTTTAATTAGAATAAGATTTTCAAAAGGAATTAGAAGTTTCAAATTAGATAAGCTTAAGATGATTTTCTCGATAAAAGCTGAGCCGATAAAAGAGTTAAAAAAATAATTTTTATTTCTAGAAAAGAGTTCCGAACTTGTCGAATTTTTTTCATTTCCCGGAATGAATACACAATTTTATTTATAGCCGAATAAATAAAAAAAATTCTATTGAGCTCGATGCCAGTTTTTAAGTTTCTTATATCATCCATTTTTGATATTTCGGTACCGTTCGAATATCATTCTCAACCCGAATTACTTACAATAACATGAAAAGGATGTTACAATTTCATTACATTCCAAATTGTTCCCCTAACCACAGGTGGAATGGGTATATATATATATATATATGAGTGTATTCATTCGGTTAACCGTTAATCATTTAACCGATTAATTAATACCCGATTAACTGATCGGTTAATTAAAAATTGGCTATTTTCGATTAACGATAAAACTGGTTAATTCCAGTTGATTAACTGATGCACTATAGGAAATTTTCCCCTTTTTTTGAAGCAAAAGTAAAAAATTTAATTTTTGCAAAGTTTATTTTTTAAACTTTTAAAAAATATTTAATTTCTGTTACTCTAACAGTTGTTTTGATTACGATTTCTAAACCAGTTATCAGAAAACCTTTAAGTGCAGTGAATTTTGTGACATCTTCTAATAAAAGTTTTCGTAACAAAAATTTATATTTTTGAAAAACCAAAATATGGGAAATAATGCCGAAGGTAAGTACTTTTACATTCTATAGCAAAATCTTGGTAAACTCATCTATAAAATCGATAAATTGGAAAAATAAAAGTGACCTTAAAATGAACTAATGGAATTATGAATTAGAATTTTATAGAGGCTTACAAAAAAATGATAACACATGTTAAGCTGGGATCACACGATTGCCGCAATGCACCAATTTTCATGCTTTTTAATACCACAATCGTGTGACTGCACAACCAATTGGCTCATGTACCAATCAAGGACAATATTGTGCTTACTTTTACCATTCAAATACAACCCTGGTGCGGTAATCGTGTGACTGTTTTCTATGCAACCGCGCACCAATATTTATTGTGTTCTTGTGCGGCAATCAAACAACACAATACGCACCAATATTGGCCTTTTTTTAATAAATTTACTTTTTGTGTTTCTTTTAGTAGATAATGAAGATAAAAATATTTATTTATTTCAGAATTGTGTGATTTCAGAATATTTTATTGATGCAATTTCATTATTGTGCGTCAACAAAGCACAATAAAAATTGTGTCATATTGGTGCATTTGCGGCAGTCGTGTGATCCCAGCTTAAGGCATAATATCATAATAGTTCTCTAGAACAATCAATTACACTGCTTTACAAATTTTTAATTCGGAAAAATACCAAGAACGCCTTATGCCTAGATAAGTTAATTGGGACCTCCTGAACACTTCTTATTCAGTCATTTGGTTATTTCCCCACGAACTTGGGCTCCGAAAGTGATGAACAAGGTGAATGATTTCAACAGGAAATGGAAGAAATCGAGAGACGTTACAAAGGCTGGTGGGATAAACAAATGATGCCGGACTATTGTTGGTTCCTCCTTCGCGAAGATCCATCCGAAAAAAGCGCAAAAGTTCAAGACGCTCGTTATTTAAATTTAAATTTTTTGAATTTACGCCGAATATAGTGTGTAAGCAATGAAGATGAAAATATTGTCGTTCCACAAAATCCTTAATACAAAAGGTATTTTTCATCCGATTACGCTTAAAATGTTGGTAATTATATAAACTATTTGGTAAAAAATAAAACATTCCAGATCTTTACTACAACGTAGAGAAAAAACGAAATAAAAATTCAAAATTTTGAAAAAAACGTAAAAAATAGGCCAATTTTGAGGTGCCATAACTCAGCCACTTCTTTTCAGATAGAAATTTCCGGCATATCGACGGAAAAGGTATTCAATTACCTTTCCAACGATGTGCCATATATCTCGATCGGTTTTCGGTTGGGCTCCACAATGGTTTAAGTGGGACAATACACCGAAAAACACAAAAGTACCGTTATCTAAAAAACGGTACTTAGAAAAAAAATTACAGCGTTTTTCGTGTTCAGGATGTCCCAATTAACTTATCTAGGCATGTGGCGTTCTTGGTATTTTATGGCTGTAAACCAGTGCTATCATCCAAATTTAATATATTGTATCTGCGAGTTTTTTGCGAGTTTAAAAAAATGAATTTTTTCAGGTGACTACTGCGTGCCAAATTCAGAATTATTCAATATTTAGCTAGAGAAACACAATGAAATTAACAAAAGAGGCGCTGTTTGCGCCTATTTCTTGTCATACATTTCCGAGAGTGATTGTTCCGAAAGCTTTAAACAGTATTAAAAAGAGCATTCACGATTATTTTGTTCAACTATGAATATAAAAAGGCGTAATAGTTCCAGAAATTTTAAAGTTTTTGAAAAACATCATGCTGTTTGCCTTATAGCCAGTTTTTCGATCAGAAAACGTGAAACGCAGTGTGCCTCCATTAAATCGAAACCTGGACGACCGCAAATACCTTTTTGCCAAAAATCTGAGGAAACAAGACGACGAGTTGAAGCATTAATCTCTAAAGCTGGTAATAATGAAGTGGAATCCCTAAATCTTGCTGCATCTGCGTCTGCTCGTAAATGTAACCAATTAGATTTAGCAGTGGTGTTAAAAGAGGCTGGCAGTACTCCAACTAGAGCTTTGAAAATACGGGAAATAATTTCAAAAACAACGCCGACTAAGCTATTTTTGTTAAATTTTTGTTTCCAAACGGCCACAATGTTCATGCAGAAGTATCCCTGGTTACCAATGACAGCAGCTGTACATAAGGTTCTTGTACATTCACGGCAAATTGTTGATTCCACTGTGCTTCCAGTTGGATGCTTTGGTAAGGATGCCTCTGAATAGTGCCATAAAATATATAAATCTGAAAAAGTAGCCGTGTGAATAACTTGACGGATGGTTTTAATCGAGCATTGGACACATCAGATCCACTCATTTCTAGCATTTCGTTGAACAAACGCAGCAAGCACCAGAAGAAATCAAAGCTTCCACCAAAAGTTATCGAATTACTGAGATCAGGGGAGCAAAGTTTTGTAGAAAATTCTGAAACAGACGAAGAAAATCCCTAAAGCGAAGATAAAGAAATGGAGAGTGGTGGCATTTTGAACCCATATATATTATATTTAGTTGAAGGTTTGGAGCTCGAAAATCAAATTATTGAATAAAATCCTTTTTAAACATGAGTTTGTTTGTTACTTCATTAAATAAGTAAAATTAATTTCTACTGTTACATTCGAAAGGAACTCTGGAAAAAATTTTAAGAAAAATAGCAGTTCACAAAACCAGATTATCTATCAAAGATCTAAAAACATCTTGGATGCGGGAACCTATAACCCGTAACCCCTTCTTAGAACTAATTATTAGTTAATTTTTTGGTTTAAGTTTTTTTTTTTGGCCTCTCTCCTCTCCTCTCTCTAAAGTGTTCAGCAAAAGTCAAATCCAAAAAATCGTTCAAATCAGTCCACTCGTTTGGCTGTAATTAATTTTGGCCAAAAAAATGGGGCAAATTTCCTATAGTGCGATGTAACAAAATTTTTAATTTTTTGTAGTATTATAACATATATTTTTGTGTTTTTAATTATTATACAAAAGGTATGTGTTTAGAAAATATATTTTCATACAAATTATTTATTTATTTATTCGGGAATAAACTTTTTGCAGAATGTTCGGTGCTGAGCTTTGCCAGGATGAGTCGGATGATGACCTGCAGCCGTATTCTGTAATTCGCTGAAGCTAACTCTCTATCGCTAAAAATCTATGAAGTTGATTTAGCGATTTTTAGCTACGAATGCAATTATGTTACGTGCATTGCTAACTTTTTCAATACCATACAAAATCGGGGCAGTTTTAGCTTTAAATGTCATCGCTAAAATGTTTAAATGTTGTATTCGCTAAGCTTAGCAAATTACAGAATACGGATGCAGTTAGAAGAGTTAAAAATTTTAAAAAATTAAAGCACGACTGTACACAATATGTTTAGAGAAATCCAGGAAAGGGACTGAGAATTTAGATAATCTGTATTATGGGTTGACTTCGATTTCTCCAACATCTTCGATAAGTTAAAGAATTTTTTCTAAGTCAAGTTTTATCAAAACTAAAGAAAAGAATCGCTTAAATCCTAAACCTTTAAACCAAATTATTTTTCTAAAAGAATATTTTACAAGATCTCAACTATTGAAATAAGTAATAAAACGGGCTGACTTCATAAACGCAGTATTGCAATGCAACACTAAAAGGAATAGCTTCATAAACCCTGCAGCTTTTCTCTAGACAAGGCATTGCGTTCATTGTTGCATGGTTACCGTATTTACTGCACAACGGTTGCGAAATTTATGCAATATTTTTATTTGTGGTGCCTTATCAACGCATTTGTTTTGAGTGATTCTTATGTGAGCGCTTATGAAATCAGCCATGATCTTACAATTTATTTTTTAATAAATACATAATATGTTTTAATTAAAAAATATGTATTAGATACATATTTATGAATTGAGGAGGTCCATAACAAAACGCAATAATTACACCATAAAATTTTTTTTGTATAAACGACAAAATTTAATTTAAGTAAGTAGCACATCATTTTTTTTTTTAACAATTATTGAGGTATTATTGTCTACAAAAAATAATATAAATAATATAATCACAAAATTTATTTTTTTATCTGACAGTTTGTTTTAAAGTTATTTAGATAGCAAATTTGGAATTATTGTGTTTTGGTCCGAATCATAGTATTTATTCATGTAATTATTGCGTTTTGTTATGGACCTCCTTATTTAACTTAACAAAAGCGAAAGGTATTAACTAAACAAAAATTCCTTACGTTTTACAGTTAGCTAAGAGATACCACCAGAGCATAATTTATTTATAATGTTGACTTTTTTAAAATTTCTTGTAGGGATTTATTGCAAAGATGTGTAATTATGGCATTTTGCTCTGAACCATTATATTTGATATTGAATTGCAGTGTAGTTATTGAGTTTTGGAATACTTTATAATAAAGGTAATATAGATTTCAATGTGTAGAATAGGATTCAATCAAAAAATCAAAAAACTTCAAAAATGTAATTATTGCGTTTTGTTATGGACCTCCTAAATCATTTGTTTAAGTTTAAGAATTGTTTTGTTTATAATGTTGTTGCTCTTTTTCTTCCTAAAAACTCCAAATAATAAATAATATTTGCTTTTTTATTTATTGAAATTACTCAATTTATAACAAAACTTTATTAATCGGTTAACCGATCAATAAAAAAATTAACCGATTAACCCAAAACCTCGGTTAATTAATTGAGCGATTAAAGCAGGATTAAATAAATACCTTAATATATACGTATTCGTTTGTCATTCCGATCGAAAATTCTACAATAATAATTTGGAATCATATAAAGTAGTGATGTTTAGTAAACGATGTTTGGAATTTAAATGCAAAATCTAACTTTAGCTGAAATATTTTTAAGTTTAAAATTAATTAATATAATAATTTATATAAGGTCCAACAAAGATTTTTTTAACAAAAGTGTCACAATTCGAATTAAGGCTATTTAGCACTTAGTAGTAGGGATCCACTTTCAAAATATTATCCGACACAACTACAAAAAAGACATTTTTGTGAATTGCAACTTTATACCAATTGAAACGCAAAAAAAGACATAACTGTTTTATAGCAACAGCAACTAACAACAACAAAATACGCTGATATTTTTTTTATAGATAAACTGTGCAGAGTTTAACAGCCGTATTCATAAAAACTTAATGATGATTAATTGACCGTTTTTAAGCAAAACTTGCTAAAGTTGTATTCATAAACGAAAAATAGTCTATTGAACCTTTAATAAACCATTCATAAAGTAAGAAAATTTTTTGTTGGATTTACCCTTCTTTAAACCAAAAATAAAATGACATTTTGATAAGTGTTTGCATTTTATTAATTAAAGTTATATTGATAATTATTTAAAAAAAAAAATATGATTTAAATGAATATGTTCGGGAGCAAATGCAGATATTCTCTTTAATTATTTATTAAATTATTGCAACTAGTTGTTTTTTTTTTTTTTGTAAAAAACAACAAATTATTGCTCAAAAATATTAAAAAAAAAATAAAATAAGCAAATCATAATAATAGTGATGTTAATAATGAGTAAACAAACTTTTTATTCGAATACTTTCTTATCGAATATTTAAAAAAGGTTCAAACAAAAGATTTTATGATTCCTTTCGGAAAAATTTTGTTCAGAAACTAAAATAATATGTAGTTTTATTTGATAAGAATAATTTTGAAGGTCTACAATGAAATAAAAAATATAAAAAAAACTTAAATATAGAATATCATGTGAACCGAATAGAAGTCTCATGCATAACTAACAATAAAATGGCAGCAAATATAAAGAAAGTTGCCATACTTAAACACAAAATCGCTACAAACAGTTGATAGTAAAAAAGCTGTTAATGTACGTTTATGAATACAAATTTTTATAAGAGGTTTATAAGACAAAAAGCGTTGAATAGTTATTACATACTATAAGCTTAAAATAAGAAGCACTTAGCCCTGCGTTACTATCGCCTGGGTGGATTCCACCCAAAAGGGTTAAGTTTAAAGAAAACTATATTATTTTTCAAGAAAATCGTTTTTTTAGTATAATGTAATCTATCTTTGAATAGTTTTTTATGTTAAGAAATACATTCTACTACATTAATTTGAGATTAAATTTTCATAAAATTTGTTTTAAAAAGAGCTTGGGTGGTTTACACCCGCGATAGTAATAGCGTTTAATTTTTTTGGGTGTTTTATACCCATCGATAGTAACCTTGCACATCTTTGTAGCGATTATATTTTGTGCAAATGCGAAATTTTTTTTTTCAAAAGTCACAGACACCTACTGTGTACTAGTTGCTATCAATCTACAATCTCAGCATTGGCAAAAAATTACGAAAACCATGATGATATGTTTAAAGGAATTAATAAGTAACTAAATTTTGTTTTTACTTAGCCCAATTTTTACGCAAAATTTTACTTGGTTGAAAAACAAAATTTTTACTTTGTTTAGAAAAATGTTATTAAATAACTTTTTTTTCTATATCCTTTCAACTTTCCAAATCAGTAACCCGCATAGGATTGGCTTACAAATTTTCTTAATTATCACTAGTTTTACATAATCCATTTAATATTATTTTTTATTTTTTTTTAATGAAATGTAAATAGACAACATGCATATAATTTGAAATAAAATAATAGATACACGAATACAACTAAATTTGTTCGATATTTTAGTGCTCATTATTTTAAAAAACTACATTATTTGTAGATTTGAATTTGACAGTTAAGAAACGCAGACACTTAAAATGTATTGGTGGATTACACCCAATGATAGTACCGAATTAATTGAAATATACGATAGTAAAGGTGTTATGATACTTGCTATTTTTTGTATTTTTTCAATATTGGAGAACAGTGCAAATATATTTGCATAAGAAAACTGACTAAGTGTAAAGAGTAAGAGTATATCATAAAAAATCTTTAAATGTCAAACAAATATACGTGTGTTATCGATAAATAATCTAAGACTGTCAAAAAAAATATAAAAATTTTTAACTTAAAATTGACATTTCCAGATTAAATGTTAGCACTGTTGCCAATTTTTGTAGTTTTTGATCGAAAGTAGCGGTTTTTAACTTTTTTTGCGATTTTTAGGTTTTTTTTGACGTGTTTTTGTGGAAACAAAACGTGGGCAATATTGCTTGTTTTGTTTACATTTTTTGTTTGATCAATCAGAAAAAAGGATTTGTTTACATATTGTATTTCTTGTTCTTTCTCGCATTTGTTGTTTCATTCAGTCAATCCTAAAAAAATCCAATACAAAAAATAGCAAGTATCATAACACCTTAACGGAGGGTAAAGCCGAAAAATTAAAATTTCGAGTTGAGTAACTTTTGAACTAAGTAGGCAATATATTATTAGGTAATAGTTTAATGTGCTGTTTCCGTGTGAAAAACAATTAATTGTGTAGAAACAATTATATGAAAATCACTCAGTTTTTTTAGTGCTTTTCAAATAATTTTTTCTACACAATCAATTGCTTGTCACCTGGAAACAACACATAAGCTTTCAAATTCAAACAAATAACGTTTAATAAAAATCTTTAATCAGGGACCGTAACATTTATAAGAAATATCATAAAAATTACAATTATGTAGTTATTTTCCAACTTTTTTCGCAAGCAACTTTTTTGAAAAGTATCGAAACACATTTCTTTTGAAACCAAAAATAAAAAAAATCAAAAAACTTCAAAGTATAAAACAATTGCCTTTTAAATACAATAGAAAAGTGTATCACCAGATTCAGACCGTGGCTTAAAAATCATGTTTTTTTTTAATTCCTTTTAGAAGTTGCTTCCAAAAATATTTTGTAATTTTGTGGTTGTTGCCTTATAACTTGTGGCGTTGAAAATTTTAAAACGTCATTCCGTTTGTAATTTCTACAAAATTGATGTTTGACCTTTTTTGTATATAAAATTATTTAGTATGTCCTCAAAGTTTGTCTTGGGAGACAAAAAATTAATTAACAAGGTTTCGTTTAAATGTGCAAAATTCCCATTTAATACTATTGATAAACTGAAATTTATTGTTGATGGGATAAGCTATTCCTATGCGCATTTCACTTGTTGCTAAGGCCAGACCATCAGGACACTTCATCCAAAGATCTTAGAAAAACTTAAGATATTATTCTATGTGCAGAGAAACAGGGTTAAAATTCGTACTTTTGGTACTTTTTTAATAACGTTTTTTATTAATAAGTGAGATTTTGTTCAAAATAATTTTACGTGATTTTGAAACCTTTGTTCTTTAACATAAAGGCAGCAATAACTACATTTGAGGGGCGAAACAGGCCTAAAATTCGTACTTTTAATACTTTTTATTAACACGTTTTTTTTAAATAATTTCCCGGAAACTTAAAACTTATGATCTTTAACATATAGACATCAAACAAATTAAGTACTTTTTAGGGACAAAACAGGGTTGAAAGTCGTATTTTTTGTTTATACGTTTTTTTTTTAATTAATTTGCGCAAACTCAAAATATGTGTTGTTTGACATTAAGATAGCAAACCAATTAAGTACTTTAAAGGGAAAGGACAGGGTAAAAATTCGTACTATTGGTACTTTTTATAAAAATTTTTTTTTTTTAATAAATTTTCACGGTTTTGAAATCTGTTTTTTTTACACATAAAGGCAGCAAACAAATAAAGTCGATTTAAGGGACGAAACAGAATTAAAATTCATACCTTTAGTACTTTTTGTTACCACGTTTTTTTATAATTTTAGACAGCAAACAAATAAAGTACTTTTTAGGTACAAAACAGGGTTAAAATTCGTACTTTTTGTAATACCTTTTTTTAATAATTTTGCGCAAGCTCTTTGTTGTTGAACATAAGGCACTAAACAAATAAAGCACATTTGAGGGGCCAAACAGAGTTAAAGTTTGCACTATAAGAACTTTTTGTTTACACGGAAACTTGAAGCGTATATTCTTCAACATAAAAACAGCACACATAAAAAGTACTTTTAAGTGACAAAACAGAGTTAAAATTCGTCCTTGTGGTATTTTTTTGTACACACAAGCCCTTCGATGACATTGAAAGCTTAAACTTGGCATACTTAATGTACTTTCTCTGCGAAAGATCGTAACGGAGCCGGCTTTTTTATTTTTATGCTTTAACAAAGTAAATGTGACAAAAATATATAACAACCTTGTCTCTATAATTTCTGGGGTCTTCGCTACTAATAAAGGATCAGAAAATACACTTTATAGAGTCTTACATCAATATTCTAGAAATTATTAACGGAATGACAAGCTTATATATAATTATTAAGTACGGAATGCGTAGAGGAGTGCTTATGTCTGCTAAATAAAGCCTTCATAGAAAAAAATTTTGCACCAGTAAAAGCATTAATCAAAAATAAAATCAGTTTTAATTAAAAATTTAAGTAACTGAATTAAAAGTTTAATCAAGTGAATAACACGTTTAATCAAATGTATTGAACGTTCAATTGTCAATATTAATTTGCACCAGTAAACGTTAAATTCCCTTCTTTAAACGTTTAATTCACTTGATTAAACTTTTAATTGAAACCGATATTATTTTTGATTAATGCTTTTACTGGTGCAAAATTTTTTTCTGTGTTCTTCTAGGTATCTTTACTCATTCTAGAATCATGCGTTACAAATGTGAAAAGCAGAACATGTTTAAGATGGACGGTTTTTTAATTATTGGAAAACATGAATTTTTTCGGTTTTTCCATACACTCAATTTATAGAATAAAAGGAAAAATTAACTGAACTTTTCTAACGCAATCCATCATAAAAATCCACAACATATCTTTCTTTTATTATTATTTCATTTCCCATATTTGAAACTCAAAGGTGGCACAATTATTTCATATCCTTGATTTAAATCACTAACACATTTTCACGCCCAACATATTGCGTCACATTGAGGAAAATGTCTGCTTTTGGGCGATGAAACGTGTATGTCATATTGACATATTGAATATAGAAGTACATACACAAATATACACTCACATATTATAAACTTAAGATTATGCATGAGTGCGTGTGGTACCTGTAAGTAAATTTATTTATATCTATATGTATTTGGTTTATCATTTGGCTGATCAAAATTGTATAAATGCACGATTACGTGTGTGTGTGTGTGTGTGTGTGTACATTTCAGTAAAAGTTTAGTCAATATAATATATAGTTTATATAAAATATTATGCTTGCTAAATTATTTGTGTGTGTAAATCTGTATATTCAGTATCAGTGTATCTAATGTAATCATTTAATGTGATTTTGAGTTTATGTGCGTTAAGATTTCACTTTTGGATAATATTTGCTTAAGAATTATATTTGTCAAATCAAAATCGTGGGCCACTTAAATCGACAATGCCAATATAAATATTAAGGTGTCAAGACATACACAAACTTTAGCCATACTTAAGCATACTGATGCATATGCTTAGAAATTACTGGTACATACAACATACAAACATGTATATTTCTCGATGTCAACATTTTGCTTTAATTTGTGTCAAAAACAAATTATTATCACGTTTTATAAATCACACACACACATGCACATAAGCACATTCAAGTAGTCTATTGACTACTTAAAACTTTGTAACTCTTGACAAAATGTTGTTCGTTTATTAAGTGGAGTCGAGAAGTTAGTCGGCAAAATTCAAGTGGTTTATTTAAGAATGTCACACATCATATTCATTAAATAATCATTAAAACTAATGGATAATAACCAAGTGGTAAAGCTAATATTAGGGTGTGCCGAATTGTATATACCCTTCACCTTTTCCCATTAACGCACAAATTAAATATTCGAATAAAAGGAGTTTAGATTTTATATTTTACTTGATATAATTGATCAACTTACTTACATCTACTTACTCAAGTTGACTTACAGCTATTTTTCTGAAAAAAAAAATTAAGAGCTAAATGTAAATAGATTTACATTATATGGTGTTGTAAGAGTTGATTTGGAGTCCATAGTCTCATAAGGGAGAGAATAAAAAATATGGCACTTGAAAGAAATAAGTATGGATGTGCAGGGTGGGCAAGAAGTCACCATGGGGTTTGAAATTAAATAACTTTTTCTTTTTTATAACAGGATAACCAACCATAACGAACGATTTAATTGTGAGCCACAACTTAACGTCAAGTTTTTTGCTTAACTTAATTTTACATTTCTTTGTTTCCGTGTTTGCCAAATTCACCCATGGAAAGGAACATAATTAAGCAGCACGCTAAGATTATTGAAGCCCTTAACAAAAATGGGCATTCATATCAAAATGCATTTCGTGGCACGTTTTCACCTCAGTAGATTCGTTAACAAGCAGAAATGCCGCATTTGGGCAAATGAGAATCCACGGGTGATTGTTAAAAAGCCGATGCATTGGCGGCTTATGGGCTGGCGGCGTCATCAAGCCGTACTTCTTCGAAAATGAAGTCGGCGAAGCAGTTAACGTGAATGGTGTTCGCTAACGCGAGATGATTACGAAATTTTGTGGCCAGAAATTTAGGATATGGACCTGGATGATAAGTGGTTCCAAGAGGATGGTGCCACTTGCTACACAGTCAACGATAGCTATTTTGAGCGAGAAATGTAATGGCCGTGTTTTCTCACGTCCCGGCGATGTTAAGTGGCCGCACGATTATGTGTTTTGACAACAGTGGACTTCTTTCTTTAAGGACATTTTAAGGAAAAAGTGTACGTTAGTAAACCAAAAACAATTCAAGAGCTAAAGGATGAGATTATTCGGCACATTAAGGACATTGAACCTCAATTATTTTTCAGAGTAATTGAAAATATGGACCATCGGATAGAGGTATGCCACCGAAGCCAAGGCGGGCATTTGGATGATATTTTGTTTCAAACATGATTGTGATAGATCCTTCTATAATAATAAAAAAATATTACGATAATTCTCTGAAAACTTTTTGTTTGATTTACAATTAACATCGTGCGGTTTGGTTGGACCACCTTTAACATTTTTTTCAAATTATTTAAATAACACATGCAGAATAAATAATGGAGAGAGTCACAACTAAACAAAGGACCAGAATTTTATTATTTAAATCAGCGGTCAATTATTTAAACACAAAGAGCATATCGCCGCCATTTAAACGTCAGAATTTCCCTATCTGAAGCAATGATTGTTGCTTAGTTCATCGCTACCACCAACATGGTACCGTAAAAAATTTGCCTCGAACCGGCAGATCACGTTTAGTTCGCATTCAGAAAATTTTGAACGTGTAGAAATATCTACCACAAGGCCTTCTGCCCAGCTAGGAATGGCTCGTACGTCACTCAGATTATCGCCAACGTTAAAATTTTGCAGGTAAATTTAATCCGATTGTGATTTTTGGCCCACCCTGTGTATGTTTAGACTTCGCTTGCACCCAGTTAAAGTGTGCTGTTAATGCAAATATAGTCCTACTGTTGCCAAACCTTTTGTTATCCTTTTTCTAACCTCAGCCATTTGTGAACCGATTGCACAAATTTGTTGTACTATCTACATCAACATAGCTCGCTAAAAAATAATTAAGTTTTTGGGATAAAAATGTTTGGGCTATCGTAGTTTATTGCTCATAACTAGCTCAGCGCTTATAGACCAATCTGGCTGACTGCAGGAAGCAACCTATTTTACACAATTTAAATACATGACAATCTAGATCCCACTGTTTCTGGGATCTTCCACCCGGGAGATGTGTTAAGCCTCTTAGAAGGCGTATTTAAGCAGCTCGAGAATTATCTATATCTTGATGTTACATCCGATAGAGAAGCCGTCGAGAGGTATCGGAAGAGTTTTTCTTTTCCACTGTAGAATTGTAAGACCACGGATGTCTATTTAAGAGAGATATGTTTAAAGGCTTGAGGAGCATGACATTTATGTTGAGACGATTTTCTTTCCTCAGACATTGAAAATCTTTGGGCGAACTCAGGTCGATTCAGCCTGGACTGGCTAAATTTCAAAAGCTAGGTCTCCTGAAATCTGGACGATTTCTTGGAAATGAAGGATTTACTATTGTCCTTTATATTCTGGTGCTACAGGAGGCAGTAGCTTCCGATACTTTGGTATTGGACTGATTATTGGTTGAGGCCTCCGATGGCATGTTTTCTTGGAAGCAGGTATCTTTGTGCTTGAGGTAATTTTACTGCGTTATACATTTTATTAGATGGTCAAAAGAGGTTGTGAAGTGGAGTGAAGTGCGTTGGTGGTGAAGTCTGTGGTTATAGTGAAATGGTCGAACCAGTCGAACACGGTGAAACCTGGATTATGGTCTGAGCGAAGTTTGAGGAACCGTTGAAACGAGCTGCTTTGATGAAACGCAGAAGCTGTGGAGAGAATGATGTTAAGATGTACCGTATTCCGAAGTACGTGGAATACCGTATGGGAAACAGGGGAAAAGGTTTAGTGAAGTTGTTACTTTTGTGAAGTGATGAAAAGTTTAGAGACCGGTGTTAGTGAAGTGCGTTGGTGATGAAAGCTGGTAGTGATGTTGAATAAAAGGTGGAACCGGCTTGTGAGATTTTAAGCAGAACGAAAGTTGAAGAGCCGATGAATCAAGCTTGGTTTATGATTCGGAGGTGAGACTTGGAGTCAAGGCTGCACGACGAAGAGTCAAGAGCCTCTGTTGGTTGCAATGGTGTGTTCGATAAACTGGTGAAATAGACAAAGAATACTGAAAATAATGAAGTGGTGATGATGGTCTAATGAATGGTGATTCGGGTATATGGTGAAGATCGAGTAGTTTAATGTGTAGATTGAATGGTTCTAGTACTAGTCGAATATGGTGTGAAAGACAGAGAATACTAAAGAATTGACTAATGAAGACTTGGATGTTTAAACCTGATGAAAGGTTGAGGTATCGGTAATTGGTGGAACACTTTGATTGGAGCGAGTTGGTGAGTCTTGAATTGAGGAGTGAATGAAGAGCCAAGAGCCTGGATGAAGATGCAGTTAACTATCGAATGAAATGTTTTTCTTAAATAATGAAGCTTTTGTACAGAGAGTTCTGTTCTCATGGGAGCGTGTCCTTGAGGATAATATAGTGTCTGTGGTTTAAGCCTAAAAAAGCAGGAAGAGAGTTTCTGGACTACATGAGAGCTTTTAATTGTCCAAATTTTAATTGTGGGAACGGTTCTCTTTAGGCTGTTGCTATTTAACAGATGCTGCCGACACACGGATAGCTCTTCACCCGGTGGCTGTCCATCTACCATTAGATTAGAGCAAAATGGCGGCTCTTATGAAAATCCGTTTTCACAATCTGTATCTGAAGTCTTTGGAAAACAACAGACGGTCATCATTAAATCAACACCGTTACTCTAAAGAATCTAGAATACACATAGTACATACTTAATGGGCTCTTAAGTAAATAATGTAGATATGGCAAACGACATGACTAACTTACATATTCCTGCCACCTGTGGTGAAGTGTATGAAAAAACCACAAACACATCCAAACATACGCATGTATTTAATGGAACTTCTCAATTGAATTCAGTATGCGTGCAAGTACTTGATGTATGTGTGTGTTTAATCTGCACAATTTGTTGCCATTTATGCGATTGTTGCCACCAGCAGAATAAGCAGGAGTAGATAAGCAAAAAATAAGAAGGTATAATTTTTCATTTAAGCTTGAGGGCTTAATTGTAGTGTTGGGAATATTTAAATACTGCTGGGGCGTTAAAAAAACTTTGCCCTGTAGTTCCCAACTCGTTTTCTTACTGGCGAAAAACAAGAGAGGTTACAGCGTCTTCGTTAGCGATGTAACTGGACCGTAAAAAATGGCTTGGCTTTGCTAATTGTTTTCGCCATAGTTAACGGTAAAACAATTATTGCCATTTTCTCAATATACCGACAAACTGTCTGTTACTTAATGTCAACATAAATTTATTATACCGATAAACTGTCTGTTAACAATTTTGGGTTTCTCAATATACCGACAAAAAACATTGTTTTCAGTTGGCAACACCTCCCAAAATACATGTAAAAGTTGGGAGTCAGCTGATTGAATTTATCTGTACGGCAAATAAAAGGAAAATAAATAATTGGCAGATGAGTGCCGGTTAGTTTTGCGACAGGATAGAAGCAAATGAGACATTGAGAAAACTTGAGAAAAGAATTTCTTTAATGTGCAGTTTTTCGTTGGGAAAAAAGATAATCATGTAATGAGAAAACGGCTATTAACCTTTTATTTTTATATTATTATGTCAAGTTGTTGGGAACTCTTTGATTTCTTTTATTTAAAATCTGACTGAACTTTACGCTAGGGTATAGTCCAGTGGATAGTCCGAAACATTAAATTGACAATTTTGATATTGCTTTAAAAATGTTATAATGAATTTTTTATTTAAATTAAAAGCAGTGCTGCCAATTAAGCTATTTAGAGGTTAAATTTATCGATTTTTCATAATTTTTTACTATCAAAAAGGAATTTCGACATACACTATGTAACAAAAATCTTCATACGAAAATAAAAAGTATGTAGACTTTCTCTAAACTGTTTTTGCATTAGTATATACTTTTCGGCGTTTAGAAGGCAAACGGCTTATTTTTATTTCCACATACTAAAATTGAATTTATGAATAATTGTAAATAAATTAAATTTACGATTTTCAATAAATGCCAAAAGAAAAATCAATCCATCAATGCATGTGTAGATTTTTGTTCCATGGTGTAAGACATTTTTAATTTCGCCAAGTTTCTTTGCAATTAAAAAAAAAAGTTAAGACATAATTTTTCTTTATTTATTAACCCAAACGACTTTAAAAAAGTTTATTTATTTTTAATTGTAATTTTAAATATATTAATTTTTAGTAGAAAATTGTCTCCTATTTTTATTTTAAAAAATAAATATTGTTCAATATTTATTGTTGACCTGTGTTGATTATTTATGAAATGTGTTGGCAACATTGTACAATGCTGTTTGTGTTATTTCTATAGGTTATGTTGACCTTTTTATTGAATGAATGAAACCATTGTGCGACTTTTGCATAATATAGGACAAAATGGATATAATATGGCGAATATCATTTACAATAATATTGCAAGTGTATGGGCCGCTTAAGTCTCTGATATTAGCATATAAGATGATATTTTTTTAGTATAAAACGTTAGTATAAATGTAAGATATTGGTACTGTATAGAGGACTGTAATATGAAGTTTGTCTTTAAAATATTTCAATAGATAAAAAAGATTTTCGTTGGTATAAGAAAATCATTAGTTATTCAGCCTGATTACGTCTTCAAGTAGTAAATGAGGCGGTATTTAAAAATGGTATTTGCATCGGCGAAAATGACAAAAATGCATCACTGTTATCTATTCTACTACAACTTACGGTACCGTGCAAGCCGAATTCGCCTGTCATAAAGTGTAAATTCTGTTGTCAGAAATTTTGTTGACGCCATTTGAAAAATTAATAAATAAAATTAAATATAATAAATTAAACGGTGGTCACTAAAGAAATTGAAAACGAACATTTTTGTTAAAGTTTTACACAACTTGTGCCAATTGATTTTAATTTAAACAAGTAAGAATGTATAGCCGGTCAAGCCATGTGATACCCTACACCACAAAATTTTAAAACATATTTTCGGGAGTGTGCTTGCGGTTAAGAAAAAAATTTTAAAAATGTTTTTAAAAATATAAAAAATTTTTAATATTTGGCAGACATGTTGGAAAGGTAATCATTTCAGCGAAAACTCTGCAGAGTGAAGACGTTGAAGAAGAAACATTAAAATCATTTTCAGTCGTAAATTATTATTTATTAAGCAGCATTGTTATTAACTCCAAATTCTTTTCCTTCATTTTATATTTGTCCTCCGTTTTAAACAAACATCAAGTAAAAGCTGCAGCACTATATTCTTCTGCATTCATTGAAAACAAAACAAAATGAAAATTAAATGTTTGTACGAAATATGTTTGTGTTTTTTTTTTGTAGAGAACACAAAACGGAAACAAGATGTATGTTTTCCAGTCCATTTGTGTAGTTTATTTTGCTCTTAAAAGATCTTTGTGACGAATATTATTTAGATATCCGCATCTACATGAGATTCCTTTGCCTCTTAGTAATTAAAAAATCGGTGTTTATATGGGACATATGGTTAATTTGGGCCTACCAGAAAAACATTTATCATGATCATAGTTGGTGGTCGTGCACTAAATATTGATTTAAATCAGCAGTGCACTATCACTAAATAAAACTGCAAAGAAATTAGTTTGCACTTTTTTTTACCAGCTTTAGTGATGATTGTTATTTTTTAACTACCACTAAAAACATTTTAGTGATATTGCAAATTTTTTCACAATCAATTCAAATAGTGCAAAATTTGGAGTTACAATCAAAAAAGCTGCATACACATATTGTATCACTAAAATTTAAAAAATTTAACTTTGTATGTGCATGGTTTTTGGTTTTTTTTGGAGGATATGCATAAGCAAAGAACATTAAAAAAATGAAATTTTGTCAATAACGGAATAATTATTGGCTTTAATCATGAAAAAACAAGTTTTTTATTTTAATTTTAGTGCAACGATTTTAGGTGCACTCAAATGAGTGAAGAAAAAAAAAGTTGCAATAAACTGATGATTGCTTTTTTTTAAATCAAACTATTTTTTTTTTTTTGAGTGCAAAATTTTTTAACATCACTATTACTAATGTTTAGTGAGGCTGCAAGTTTTCAATTCATCACTCAAAATCAACAAAATGATTGCAATATTTTTGCACTATCACTAAGTGTGAGTTAAAACTGCAAAATGAGTGCACTACCCCCATCTATGGTCATAATATAGTAAAAGTTATTGTCGCCAATTTGTATGTTAATACCAACATTTATAAGGAAGTTATGGCATTAGAAGCTTTTTTCGGGAGAAGTATTTGTATGGGAGCTTTGGTCAAATATGTACCGATGCCAATAAAATATGTGTAGATGATTTTGATTGCAATAAGATAAGTTTGGAATAAATTTAATCTAAGTACCAACATAATAGAATAGTTTATGGGAAAGAAGCTTTTATGCATATATAGACCGATGTTTCATTTTCAGAAGGCTTGGTTTTTGTGCCAATTAGAACATATGTATCAAATTTCATCAAGTTATCTCTATAATGGCGAACTGTACTTTGCGCAAAAAGTTTACATGGACAGCCAGCCGGACGGAGGGACATCGTTAGATCTTAACGATAAAAAAAAATAAACTTTGATGAATTTAAATCTGATTAATCGACTTTTTGGTTAGTCAATAATTAAGAAAAAACCTTGAATTAAAAAAATTACAACTTCATTAAATAAAAAAAAGTTTTTTAAAGTTTCGCATCACTTTTCTTAGATTCAATTAATCTATTACAAAATATTTGCTTTCGACTTTTTTCATTGTATAAAAAAATTTTATATTCACCTTAGACTACGACAGCTGACGAACTAAGACTACATCAACCGTAATCAGGCTGATTAAATTAACACCCAACAGACCAAAATCTAAATGAGTTGTAGAATAAGCTTATCATAAGAGATTTCCTACAACATGACAACCAATATGATTGCAAATCACTTATTCTCGCAATAGTTTTGTAAGTGTTTTTGAGAATGATGTCCCGTTTTTGGACGCGTGCCTAAATTTTGTATTATTAGTTTTAGTTTTCAGTCTTTGTGTTTTGTTCGAAGAGTGAGGTGTTTTAAAGAGTTTTAAACAGTGCATAGTTTAAAAAAAAAAGTAATTAAATATAATATAAGTAAAAAACTTTTTGTAAATATGCCATATAAAAAAAACAGAGTGTTCGTTAAGAATTTAATCTTATGATAGATTAGAAAAGTATTTTTCTGTAAGCTTTTTCTATAATTAGACTTCTAAGCTTACATTATATATTAGACAATTAATATTATCGCAAGGGATCAGTTATTATTAAATAATTATTTATAAGCGTTTTATAATAGTAATCCTAACACTTTTCTAAGCTTAAGGCTTATGTTAGTAAGCTTGTTACAAGTTCTTTCTAAATCGTTTTGGTTTGTTGGGCAGTACTCAATCGTAAGTATAAGAAAATGGAGTTCTGTTTAAGTTGGTGGTCTTAAATAAAAAATGAGTTGCCTTTAGTATAAGAATGCAATTTTAAGTATAAGACGGACGATGATTTTCTTTACGAATGAGAATATGGCCTTAAGAAGGAAGTCTTAAGTTCAAAACCAAAGCCTTCAGAATAATGCAGTACTTAGAATTAGATTTAATATCTAAAGATAATTCTAACGCATGACAATACTATTTAAAAAAAAAAATCCATGCAAACAATTCCACTAAAAAAAGGCATATTGATAATTGGATATTCTATGATTAACAACCAGGCGAATAAAAAGCGTATTTTTACCTCTCTTAAGTCTATTTTACGTAATGAATCTTGTCCGATTAAAAACTAGTTAAAATAAAGTAAGTACCCTGATACTGAATAAACAAGCCGCTGCAAACTTTACACAGAGTATACAAATTGTTATGCATAATAATTGTATATTAATTTAATAATTTTCCCAAAGTGTTAATCGATTTTATAAACCTTTCACCCTGTACTAATACAAACAATATTAAATGAGTGTGAGCACACACACACAGACACAAACACGTTGGCAAATAAATATTTGAACTCTGCAAGTACCCAACAAACATGGAGCTTTAATTTCATTTTGAGAATAATTTAAAATAAGAACCTTTCTTCAACGACAAAAGTTTAAAAATTTTTTGTAAATAACACTACGTTACAAAATGTCAACTAAGTCGTGACCAAATGAATCTGACAGCTAATCTTTATGTAAAATTTTCCGCTGAATTTGAATATGAAATCAGAATTGTCAAAAGTAGATTGATGTGACTGAAGTGCAAATATCCAAAAACTAAAATTTTAGCCTATTTCAATACGAACATTTTGTGCCCAATAGGATCCAGATCGTTGCAAAAATGAGAAAGTTTACACACAGATTATGTGTCAAATTCATTTGGTCAAAAAATTGTCACGTAGTGTAATTTGAAAAACATAGTATTCTCAACAAAAAAGGGAAAATTATTTTAAAATTGAGAAATTCATTTATTTTCAACTTGCTTTCAAACTTTATTCTCAAATGTTTTTCAAATGTGGATTGTAATACAATGTAGATCATAAATGCAAAATAATTTTTGTTTTGTAAACTATTTTTCTTTTAATTTAAATTCATTATTTACCAAAATAAAGTGTCCGTCCTCCAAATCTTGAAAAGACAAAATCCTCCTCTTTATTTTCAGGGTTGTCTGGGCTCTGTTTACTCACCAATTATTTTATATTTTTATACTCTTTATCACAGGTGGAAAGGATATTTAACGAAGTCCGTCTGTGCGTCGTCCGTCTATATGTTTCAATGTATGTTTTTGGATTGGTGGAGGTATAAGACGCTGCATTACGTAAGGTGAAATGTATTAAAGATTCAGTACAACCGTTGTTTTCTTTTTTTATTTAGGTGTGTATCTAGACATAATAAACACTTACATGATATGGCGTTTTAATAGAATAATGTGTACTTAACGAACAAACTGTATTGCATTAATTTTATTTTAATGCTTATTTAGCAATTTGCGTTAGCGTCTGGGTGGACTAAGGTGCTGCATTAGATACGTATTTTGCTGGTTCTACACTGATAGAAAAGGCGTCTAACGCTGATGTATTTAGACATCAGTACTATGATAAGTGTCTTCGTTTTTGAGCCCATGACACTTGTCATCATTGTGATGTCAACCTTAACATCACTTGGCCAAAGTGTCATCAGGGTCAAAATGAAATTATGTCCTCAATGGGATGACACATCGGCATCACAGAAATGACGAACATGTCCTCAGTGCGATGACGCAGTAACATCGGAGAAAGGACACGTTAGCATCAATTAATTGACGATTTGTCATTAAGTCAAATTCATTTGAATTGACTTAAGTCAAAGTGTGAGAATATTATTATTTACTTACCCGTTACAGATGTTCGTTTCACGTTTGTTGAATTACGACCTTTGTTTACAGCAGAACTCTCAATAATAAGACACCACCACCATGCCTCATTTGGTTTTCGTAATCATTCTACTTTGAAAATTTGATGTATTTAACTAAATAATTAAAAAAAAAGAATATAGGAATTTTTGCTTCTTATAATATATTGTAATCATGAAAATAATGTTAATAATGTTAATAATATACAAAATGTGGCACCGAATTGATGTGACTATAGTCATAAAATAGATGACACGTAAACAATTACAAAATTGTACGAAGACGTTAGTCATTGGATTGATGTAACTTTTTGCATCATTGATGCCATTTGTAGTAACATTGATATCACAATTCTGATGTTAGGGCATCATCAATATGAAGATGCAGTGTAAGTTTAAAAATATATATCGTTACTTTGATTTAAAAAAGGGGTATAAAACATATAAACTTTCTTAAGTTTGAGATATAAAACTTGATAAAAAAAAGAATTGATAAAACAGCTATTGTATATCCTGATAGAAAAGGCTTCATAATGCTGATGTATTTTTATATCATTACTATGACAAGTGTCTTCGTTTTTGACCCCATGTCACTTGGCCAAATTGTCATTAGGTGAAATTATGTCATCAATGGGATGACATATCGGCATCACAGAAATGACGAACTGGAGTCAGTTTAAAAAAAATGTCATCAGTGCAATCACCTCAATAACATAGGAGAAAAGACTCATTAGGCTTAATTAATTGACAGTTTGTCATTGGGATTCAAAGTGAGAGAATATTATTATTTACTTACCCGTTACACATGTTTGTTTCACTTTTGATGTATTCAGCCCTTTGTTTACAGAGAACTCTCAATTATAAGACACCAGCAGCATATACGCTTTGGTTTTCGTAATCATTCTACTTCGAATATTTGATTTATTTAAATAAATAATTTAAACAATTACAATATGGGAATTTTTGCTTCTTATTTTAGTTTTTAAACATGAAAATAATGTTAATAATACGCAAAACGTGGCATCGAACTGCGGTTACTGTAGTCATAGCATTGATGACTTTTAAAATATGGCAACATTTTATGTTGACGTGATGGGATTGATATCACTTTTTGCCTCATTGATGCCGTTTGTAATAACATTGATTCCACAATTCTGATCATCAATATAAAGATGCATTTTTCTGTGAGTGTAGTTTTAGAACAGAATTAAATGAAGGAAAGGAATTTTATTACAATAGCATTATTCATTACAGTTTTACGCGTTAAAACGTTTTTCCGATAGTAAGGTCTATATGGGGCCTTTGGTAAATTACGGAGCGATCCTCACAAAATTGTACAGTGTGATTTTTAGTCATATAAAACTGCGGCAGACCAAATTTACTACAATAACTCTAATCGTTACGGTTTTATGAGTACTAAAGTATTTTCCTAGTGTGGGCTTTACATAGGACTAATGGTTAATTATGGATCGATCCTCACTTAATTTTGTGACATGGATTCTAGTCATATAAAACGAATTTGTATTTAAGTTAGTTTTTGTAACATAATTTTTGGGGGCAATTCCACATTTGGATTCATAACTCTTATCCTACTGAACCGATTTTGCTATTTGACAACAATATTCTTTTGGGTTTTACGACAGAGATTGTGTTTGCAACAGACGGTTATACGGACAGAAGGACAGACAGATGGACATGGCTATAACGACATTATATTACTTAAGGGCCCAAAATATATTTACTTCATGGGGTCTTAGATGAATATTTATGAAAAACTGAGAATATTCTCTTAACAATTAGTTGTGGAGTGCATAAAAATTAGTGTTGGCCAGTGTTTAAAAAACTGCAGTCGAAACCAAAAACTGTAAAATAAAAAACGAAAATTTGTGTGTAACTTTTCGCTTTTTGAGTTGGTTTAACAGTGACTGTGGACATTTAATGAACCAGAAGTAAAAGCAATAGTTTTTTTTTTGCCAATAATAAATAAAGAAGTAGAAGAAATGGCAGTTTTTCTTCTACGACTGCAGTTTTTTAAAAGCTGGTGTTGGCACAATTATACATACTTAAACTAGTATAATTTCAGCAGCCAGTTTGCACGATTGTGAAATAACACAAAAATGCTATAAATTGAAACAAACAGCTGTTTTTCTCACTAAACTGTGTCTGTAACTTTTTTGGTGAGAAAAGTTCCCACTTTGAACTGTCAAATAAACTCACGAATAAAAAGGGGCGAGAAAAAATCTTAAGACTAAAAAACAATTAAAAATGCAAAATACAAGTAATAATAATATTTTGTTCCTGGCACATTTTTTATTTCGTTTTTAACATTTTTGTAAAATATACCAATGTTTTCAAGCTCGTTTACAAACAACAAACATTAAAGTCGCACTTTACTATCAAAAAGTAATTTCAATTTTTGGGAATACAAAATTTTAATTTCAAAAGATTTTGTTATTCGTGCTAAATTCCCAGTTTTTATTCTTGATAAAAACACTTGAAATTTATTGTTGATGGGATAAGCTATTCCTATGCGCATTTCACTGGTTGCTTAGGCCAGATCATCAGGAAACTTCATCCATAAAGATTTTAGAAAAACTAAATAAAACTGTTAAGCGTATAAGACTTATAGCAACAGTTCTACTTGTAATAATATCAAAGTTTAAACAAAACACATCAACAATAAACAGTGGGTTTATCTCATCTTACATTCCCCACTACAATTAGTTGAAATTCTCTCAACATTAATTGTAGTTGTAAGTTGTTTACATTATTTGGTATAGCCGAAGGGTGTTTTTTCGTCGGCGTCGTTGAAAAATTTTCGTCGCCGTCAACGATATGTGTTACTGGCGTTTTTAACGTCTGCAATGTCACATCGGCTTCGAGTGCAATGTTATGACATTTATAACGTAACGACGTAATTTCTTTTGATAGTTTTCGACATGAGTAACAGTCACACTTTTTTCTCACATTTCGAGAAACGATGGAATATTTTGTTTCTCGTCTTTTCGATGCGACAAGTTCTCACTATAGTTACAGAACATGGGTATAGATTCACGCTTGTTAATGAAATAGCAATAGAAATAAGTTTTGTTTATGGAAAATGTGTTCCCTTTTTCTTTCTTTCTTTGTAAAATGTCCAATGTGTCGAACAAAAATTAAACCAAATCATGAACATACGACTTCAATGTATTTTTTTTTTTTTTAGTGAAGTACCATCTTTTGTACCTTTAGAAGTGTGAAAAAAGTGACGCCCGTTCACTTCCATCTTCCAAATGCCTGCAGGGAACATACACACATACATGTTAAAGATAACAAACACAACTTAAGGGAAAATATTGTTTCAAGATAAATTAATACAATAAAGTTAAGGTGGAAATTTTACAATAAGTTTTTCCAGGTTGGAGGGAAACTAAAACATATTTTGCCAGTTAACAAAACCAGAAGATGGTTCACAGCTACATATAAATAAAAATATAACAACAATAACGACAAAATTAACAACACTAATAATAACAAAACAACTTTACAACATCAATAAATTGTTTTCAAGTAAATATTTAGTATGAAGTTCAAATGAATATTGGCCATAAAGGTTCGTTAGTTGGTCGGCTGAATGGTTGCATGGTTGGCTGAATGCTTGCTTGCTGGTTCAATGGTTTCGAGCTCAAAGGACAAATAATAACAAATAAAGTGCTTTTTTAATATTTATTTGTACTTTTATTTGTGCTACGTTTATTCCTTTTTAACCTGTATAGAAAAATATATTTCAAAATAAAGTTCATGTAAAATACACCAACAAACTAAAAAAAAAAAATACCTTGTTGGAGTGTTACATTTCTAGGAATGTAGAAAACTATTGTCGCACAAAAAATAAACTGAAATAGGAAAATAACAGCAAGAAAACAAAACACTCCGAGTCTTACTACAATAACAAGACAGAAACAAACAAACGATAAACATTTCACAGCTGGATATCGCAATGAATGAAATGGTTAAAGTTTTACAGCACAATAAAGCGAGTAACAATACAATTCAACAATAAGAAAAATAACAATAATACAAGTAATAACAATAACAATGAATGGAGCGAAAAGCACTTTTTCAGTTAAAGCCTACAGTTTGTTTCTAACGCTGCCGGTTGCTTTTGGCCACCGTTTTCTTTTTTGAACGGTGGGCTCTTCTTTTTGTATAATTAATGCTTTCAAAAAAGTTACAAATCGCAATAAAAAAACAAAACTTTCCTTTGTGTTGTTGTTTTCAAAAAATTCTCTATAATTGAAGGGAGCTTAAGCTTTGTTTTGGAAATTGTTGGCAAAAACAAGAAAGTTTTGATTATAAATGTTGATTATTTTGCTTACGTAGGAAGCCTAGACTGTATAACACTTTAGTATAAGTCGGTTATCTTTTATATTATACTACAGCTATTAGTATAAGATAGTATTTTTTGGTATTAGAATGTAATCTTTGGTATTATAAGTGTCTGCTATAATAAATCTTTTGAAAGTAATAATAAATATAAAATTATAGCTTAAGAGTGTTTACTAATAAAGTGTGTCTGACTTTGTTTCAGTATACTTCGGCAAATCACCATTCAAAGACTAAAGCTATGTTCACATTATTGGGTATTCACAAGGTGTGCTATCATGTTGTTGTATTTTCATAATGTTCTAACATTTTACAATGGTTTAAAAATATTGTTGTTGCTTTGTAAACAAAAAGTGTCTTAAATTAAAAAAACTTTGCTTGCTATGTTTATTGTGCAGTCGTTATTAAACAGAAGAGACCTGCGCCGAGCAACTGAGCCGAGCGGATATGATTTTGTGGCCGTCGCCGTTGATGGCATAGTTCTATCCGGCTAACATCCAAATTTAACCTGCGGCTAGCATTTATTGCAACAATACACTTGCGGCGTCAAATTAGAACGGCTAAGGACTCTGATGTTTGATAAACAAACAAAATAAAATTTATTTGTGGTTTGCGTCTGAAAAATGGCAAATAGTCAGGAAAAAACAAATTAATTTATTAATTCATGGATTAAAATTAAAAACCATTTTGATTTTAGGTAAATATTTATTTTTTATGTTTGTTTTACACAGCGTTTACATGTGTCAGTACTGGCAAGACAGTAAGCATATACATATTAGTTGGCAAAACAATGCAAAAACAAATTAGCTGTAAAAGTGTTTATGTATTAGTGAAAAAGTTTGAATGAATTGATACTGTCTTGCCAGTACTGGCAAATGTAAACGCCATGTTAAATCAGCTGATTTAAATTCAAAATAGCAGACTAGATTATGAGGGGCTGTTCACAACAGTCGTATTTTTTCATGTTATTATTTTAAGACATATGACTTTATGACACCTTGTGAATCCCCCACATGTGTATTTGTCATGTGGAATGTCACTTTTCTACCATAATGTGATTTCAAGTGTATGTCAAAATTGGAGTTTTACATAAGGTTTATTTATAATTTACATGTTCAGTTGTTGGTATGTAACGTACATTTGACATAACCTATCAAAAATAAAAAATAAAGATTTTTAATAATTAATTTTTGTATTTTTTATCTGTTTTAATATTTATTTACTATTATAATATACATATGAACAGTATCGGCCAAAACCTAAGCACCCCCTCTGTACACTTTTTTTATATAATAATTTTTTTTAGAAAACAATATGTATTATTAATTTTTTTTTTTTTTTTTTGAATTTTGTATTTATTTATATCTTTATTATTGAAAAACACAAGCTTAAGAAATTCAGAATTTAATTAAAAAAAAAGTTAAAATTCAAAAAATAGTTAAGGTCGCAAATATAAGCGGACTAAACTAAAGCACCCCCAATTTAAGGTAAAAAAAAAATATTGAAATCAATATTTCGTTGCGAATCCTTTATTCTGGATGACACACGCACATCTTTTAGGCATAGAGGATAATAAATTTATTAATTATATCAGGTAATATTGCTTCCCAGGCTATTTTTGCGGCTTCAAATACATTTTCTTTGATATTGCAATTTTCCCGGTTGATTTTTAACTTAACGATCTACCACAAGTTCTCGATTGGGTTAAGAGCAAGTGAATTTAAAATTAGAAATCAACACATCAATTATTCCGAGGCTAATTAAAAATTTGTTGCAGACAGGTGGCACATCTCATACTCATTCTGGAGGAAGGCCACGTGAATCTTCACGACGAGAAGACTCCTTAATTAAAAAGACAATCCAAAATAGCCTGGGAAGCAATATTACCTGATATAATTAATAATTTATTATCTTCTATGCCTAAAAGATGTGCGTGTGTCATCCAGAGTAAAGGATTCGCAACGAAATATTGATTTCAATATTTTTTTGTACCTTAAATTGGGGGTGCTTTAGTTTAGTCCGCTTATATTTGCGACTTAAACTATTTTTTGAATTTTAACTTTTTTTTATTAAATTCTGAATTTCTTAAGTTTGTGTTTTTCAATAAAAAAGATATAAATAAATAAAAAAATTAAAAAAAAAAATTTTATAATATTGTTTTCTAAAAAAAATTATTATTTAAAAAAAATGTACTAAGGGGGTGCTTAGGTTTTGGCCGATACTGCCAAGCGGGAAAAGGCAATCAACAGGAATCGAGAAAGTAATACATATCTTGAATAATATTTGATTCCAGAATTCATTATTCTTAACACAGACCATGTCCTAGGATTGTAATGAAATTATTAAATGTATTCTGCGAATGAATTAAATAATTCATCCTTGATAATAAAAATTAGTAGACGAGATAAAAACAGCAAAAAATAAGGGATTTTTGTTAAGAAAATACGTATGTAATAGAAAAACACGAATAGTACTCACGAACGGAAACAATTCATTCCGTGTTCTGCAAATGTGGGAATATACGTGGTTATCAATTCATAATTATTTTGTCTGATAAAATAACCTTCTCGATTGCAATGAATGCATTATTATTCTTTCAAAAATAATACTTTATTTTTTTAATTATTTATGTAATCAATTCTTCATTTTCCCGCTGGGTGTATATGTATTGAAATTTCAATTAATTTTTGCCGGCACAAACAATTTTGCTAATAAAAAAACAGCTGATATCAGATGCTTTGTCACTTGAAAATAGAACTCGTTCTAAATAGAAAATGACATGTGTACTGTACACAGAGAAATTAATTAAGAGCTGGTATTGAACATATGATAACTGAAGAGGATTGTGAAAACGTTTTTATTAAACAAACAGATAGAACAAAACACATAACGAAAAATATGAAAAAGGTACAAGTATAAAAACTGAATACACTGAAAGAAAAACACTTCAAACTTCATGGTCTTGTTTTTAATGACAATTGGTTTCAAAGTAGAACTAAGATCAATTTTCCAATTGAATGTAAATGGATGTTATCCCTAGGAAAAAAATTCTCTCTACCAGTAGATAAAAGAAATTTCTCTTCACTTCACATTATTGCTGACGTGGAACAGTGTATTCAGGGAATGAAAAACATAGACAAAGAGGAAGAGGTAGCTAGAACAAAATTGGCAAGCCGACGTTTGTATTGTCGCTACCGTCGTTGAAATATTTTCAATTTTAGTAAATTATGGTCGCGTCAACGAAATGTGTGACTGGCGTTTTTAACGTCTGCAATTTCGCATCGGCTTCGAGTGCAATGTAATCGACGTAATCTCTTTTGATAGTTTTCGAGATGAGTTACAGGCACAGTTTTTTCTCACTTTTCGAGAAACGATGGAATATTTTGTTTCACATCTTTTCGATGCTATAAGTACAGAGCATGGGTACTGGTCTTAATTATCAGTTTAAAATACAATGAAATATTTTTTTTTTATTAAAAAGAACTTAAGTCTTTAGTATAAGTGTATAATTGTTAATATGATTTCTTTTATTTAACAGAAGAAGTACAAGCCAATTCTTAAGGAAGACTATGTATTATACTCAAAAATCTTGGTTACAATGTTCTCGTAAAGTCTGCCTTAAGAACGCAGTATATTTTAGGAAAATGTTTGTGTAAATTTCTTACGGTATCTTCAATTCGTTTAAGCCCATACAACCTGCTAAATATAGAAATTTTCTCTTTTCATTGTTTGTTTTTGGGAGTCTTTGTTTGTTTAAAACTTTTTCTCCTATTTATGTTAAATTTTTTTTATATTATTAATAATTTGCACCAAAAAAAGGCCGTTACAAAACAATAGAAAATAAAAAAATTGAAAGGCGTTGAAATTTGTTTTATTTTATTGCTCGGTAACACGGTCAACTCAACCCTACACAAACACATTCCAATACAACTCAAATCTTACGCCATAAATTAAGCCTATTATGATTATTAGTTTCAAATTAGTGGTTAAAAACCCTAATCTAAGCAGAAAAATGGCCCTTTTGTCCCATACTGAATGCTTAAATTTAATGTGGATGAATGTTAAGACGTATTTATTTAGAAATCGTACGGTGCGGTGCGTTTAACACGAACAAAAATTAAGTAAAACGAAAAACAAAAACAATAACATCATCTAAATCATAAATAAAAGTGGTTCTTTAACAATAATAGAAGAATTAAAGAAAACAATAGAGAAAAAGCTGTTGAAAGCCTCTATTTTGTATGAATAACTAAATGGGTTTAGACACGAGTCAAGTTCTTTACTTTTCTTTCTTGCTTCTTCGCACAGCGGTAGGGAGGGAAAGTGCGATAATAACAATTAAACCGTCTTGAGAATGTCACAAAGATTAAGGCTTTCTTTTACGGAAAGGAAAGAAAATTTTAAGGAAATAAAATGGCAACTAAAATGATAACAAGAGGTCAAATGTAGCCCATCATTTGACCTCTTGAGAAACTTAAAACAAGAAATATAAAATAGAAAAGAACTTTTCTCCTACTATTGAGCATTCCCCCCCCCCCCCCCTTACAATCCACCTGTCTGTCAGACCACCCCAAGGGTTATTGTTAAATAAAACTCCACTAATCATAAAGAGGTGCGTGTGTGTGTCCCGAAGTCTATTTTTACGCATTTCTATTGATTGCATGTGATTAACTTTTAAACCACCTTCTACAACAACAAAAGCATAAATATTATTAACATTTAACATAACAAAACGTTCTTGACCAAAAAACAAATAAACCAACCCATCACTCGAACTAAATACACTTATTCACATTCCCACTCCCCCAAACTAATTCCCCAGTAATTATACAATTTTATGTCTTCGACAAAGAATTTTTCAACTTAGTTACGTTAATGGGGAAACGTGTTTGTTTATCGTACAAACGTATCACACAAATTCGTGCATTCATACTCGTAAGCCTAATTCATAGAAAGAAGAAAAAATAAACAAATAAAATGAAAAAAAAAAAAATAAAATAATTTAAATGTCTAATTTTCTATGTCATAAAAATAGCTTTAAGCATAACACGAGGGTGACAGTGAGTAGAAAGGATTTTTTCGACGAATATCTGAAACGTTAACATTTGTTCGTGACATTTATTTAGTTAAGCAAAATAACACTCAATATGAAGCTACCGAATCGAAAGCCCAATCGTAACTAAAAAATAAAAATTAACCACAATTAAAGATAACTCATCTGGATTATGGTATGGTTGGTTAACGTGGTAGCACGCCGAAAAGCCAGGCATGCTGCAAGTAGAGTCGACAGTGACTCCGTTTTGACACTACAAAACTCGTCAAAAGTAGGAACTCAGGATCAAGCGTGACACCAGGGCAATACTAAGGTAAATAGAGCCATGCAGTGGCGTTGGGATATTTCACCAAATTGCCGAGATTCATCCGCGATATCTCATTGAGTCCTTGTTAAAGGTAACTCCCAAATAATCCATGTCATGTTGAATTAAACACTGGGCACTCAAATAGTTTATCTGCAGCTGGGGCAGAGTCTCATAGCGTGCTTACCGATCGTCCAGTGACCAGTAAGTAAGTATACCAGTCTCGAAATGTCCCTAAGACTGAAGTTAAGAAGTCGCCCTGCAGCCATCCAGTTTCATTCGTCTATCATTAGCCATATCCAGAAAGTTTCTGAAGATTTCGCTTTTGATAGTTCCCAGGGGTGTTTCGACTGCACACCCTGTAAAATATCAAGAGCGGCTCCAGTCTTGGACAGCCCGTCGGTCTGTAGATAGCCGTAATGGTCCCTATACCCAGGGACCCAAATTAAGGTAATGCCAGATAGGCTGCCTAGTCTGAATAGTTCTTCCTTACACTAATTAACGAGAAGGGACATGGTTTCTTGTGACCTTAGTGACATCAGAGCCGCCTAGCTATCGACAAAAATGCCAATTCTGCCGCTAATATTCTTGTTATGCAGTGCTATACATGTCTCTATTATCGCCAGTATTTCAGCCTGAAATGCGCTTGCTTCATCCGGAAGACGGAAAGAGAAATTTATTTGCAGATCTTCTGAGAAACCCCCAGAGCCAACACCGCTAGTCACCTTTGACCCATCATTGTAAACTCTAGTGCAGTATTTATAAGCCATTCCCGCCTTGAAGGAAATATGACCTTCAATTTCTTCTCAAAGTCTGTTCGGGATATAATGTAGTCCGTTCGTCGTTTCAGAATTATGGGTTACTTTTGAAAGACATATTAAATTTAACTTAAATCCTGAGTCATCAAATCAGGTACGCCAATCGAAAGTGGGCTTTAATTCTAATTTTCTTATAATCAGATCTTTTTTGAATAAACAGTATAAAAAAATCAGGATAAAATTAAAATTCCCTGAAATAAATTTTTCAGGAATAGGGGCATTTTTAAATTTGCAAAAAATATTAGTGGTGAGAGTTTCGCTAATTGGCTAATTTGTCACTTATTTATTCCATTAAGCTTTTCATTTAAAAAAAAATTAATGAAATTCGGTTAAGGGGGGAATAGCTATTAACAGGGTACCCATGTACCCAATAGTTTGTATATTAAAAAAATGAGGGAACAAGAGAATGTTCCAAGATTTTTTATTTAAATATATTAAACTTTCAATTAACTTTTTAATATTTTGATTGAAAAAGTTTTAAATTAAATTTGGTTTTCTGTGAAAAGCTAAAAACTATAATGGAGTACCCTGGTTATGTGGATAAGTTAAGGCCAATAAAAATAATATCGATTTGAGCGGTGGGATGTCATAGTGTCCACGGACATAATGTCCATGGACATTATGACGGACATAATGTCCATGGACATTATGACGCCCTTCAATGCGACATAAAGCCCATGGACATTATGTCGTTTTGAAAATCGTCATAATGCCCGCGGACATTAAGTCGTTTTTAATATGGACATTATGTCCAATATGAAGGCGTCATAATGTCCACATATAACAAAAAGAAAAATGTAAGTGCATATATTTTTTCTTATATATTACTAAAGAATTTAAATGCAAAAAAAGATCTACATACACGCAGAGAAAAACATGTTTTATAATATTATAGCTATTTTTAAAGAAACTAACTTAACCATAATATGGTTGTCGGTGACAATGATTTGGTTAAATTAAACAACATTTATCAAAGTTTTTCTTGGGATTCAAAAATTTTTTAATTAAAAATGTTTCGTTTAAATGTGCTACATTCCTATTTCATACTATTGATAAACTGAAATTTATTGTTGAAGGGATAAGCTATTCCTATGCGCATTTCACTGGTTGCTTAGGCCAGATCGTCAGGAAACTTCATCCAAAGATTTTAGATAAACTAAAAATTTGTTTAAAATTTTTTTAAAAATGGTTTTGCTGCTTTTTCTCTGGGTGTATATTTAAATATATAACGAAAATACTTTTGGGCGCAAAGATTTTCTCCTCAATGGTATAACAAACCCCGGCTTCGCTAACTAAAGCTTCTCTGCATAGCCGGCCTTCCGCCGGGCGCAAGGATCTTATCCTCTATGGTATAAAAAAGACCGGCTTTGCTAACTAAAGCTTATCTGCAAAAACGGCCTTCGGCCGGGCGCAAGGATTTTCTCCTTTATGGTATAACAAGTACCGGTTTCGCTAAGTAAACATTGGCTTTACAATTTTTATGGACATTATGTTGCACCAAAAAAGGACATAATGTCCATGGACATTATTACACTATATTGATGGACATTTTGTCGCATCGCTGAGCGACATAGCGTCCATGGACTTAATGTCGTTCTTTGATGCGACATAATGTCCATGGACACTACGACATGCCACCGATTTGAGCCACAATAGTTGTATCAATAGAATAGCACTAGGACTCTTCAAAGTCATGTTATCGAGTATGTATAACCAAGTTTTTATTTATAAGAAAATTATAATTTTAAACCACTGTTCGTACATGCTTTCTAAAAAATGCGTATGTAGAACCAGGTTATGAAAAGAAAATGTTGTTTATTAGTGCTTACGAGCTCATGAGTTTTTGTATGTGGAAATATTTTTATTGTTTAACATTCTTCTGTTAAATGACACGTGTGTCATCAGCATACAAATACATTTTAAAAAGTGTAAAGTATTTTTATATTCTTAATATTCCTGCTATAATGACAGCAATAGCAATAGCAACATTGGCAACTATATCACCACGAGCAGTAGCAGCAACAACAACAAAATTCTTTCACAAACAACAACACTAATAAAGGCAACGGCAACAATTAGAGAGGGGGAACGTTGAGGAACATTCATCCGTTTTAATGCATTATTCAGTGAAGAATTTTTTTTTTTTTTTATACAAGTTTTGTTCAGGCAAGTTGTTGAATTTTTTTAGGAAATTTTTCACGTTTGTGTCACAAAAACAAAACGCATTTTTAGAAAGAAGGTTTTAAAAGAAGGTGTTATTGCAATTGCAAAAAAAATTTTGCTCCTATAACGTCAGAATAAGGAAGGCTCTGGAAGAAGAGGGAGACCCAGAAAAAACGGAAGCCAGACGTAGTGCATGACCTGAGAAAACTTAATGTCTCAAACTGGGTAGAAAGAGCAGCAGATAAAAATAGTTGGCGAAGTCTTGTAGCAGAAGCATTGGTCGTTCCCGGACTGGTAATCTGAGAAAGTGAGTAAGTAGTTATTGCAAAAAAAGTTTCTCTGAAAAAGAGAGTAAAAGATTTTAAACTCTTAGCCAGGATTTCATAAATATATTTGATTGAAATTGTTTGTTTGTTTTTGTTTGATTTTTTTGTGGAAGAAATATTCCTAGTATATATAAGAAGATATTTACATCAAAGTATGAAATAAACATTTTTGTAACACTCTTTACTTTTTTATGTTCTGTTCTAAACTTTTACACACTTTTGCAATAAGCATAAAAAAGTTTATAATGAAAAGGGTTTGTTAAAAAAAAAATAAAAACTAATGATGCCACTACTACTATTGAAGATCTACGCAGTTTGAATGCTTTTTAGAATAAAAGTACGTAGGAAGGCCGATTGACACTAACTCTATTCAATGCTTCAGCTAATTGTTCCATAGAATGAATGGAAATGTTAAAGAAACAACGACTAAAGCTAAACTGGGACTACTTACATACATATATATAAATATTAAGCTACTATTGTAGCCAAACTTTAACTAAACATAGAACTTCGATTGTAGCAAAACTGAAGACTATAAAAAAAGTTACGATTGTAGCCAAACTGGGATTGTAACCAACCTGGGACTATATGTGTAAAGTTGAGATTTTAGACAAACGGCAAACATTTATAGACCTTGTAGCCAAACTCCGACTACACATAGTTACATTAGGACTTTACATAGAGCTATGATTTTAAGCAAACTGGGACTATATAAAGAGCTACAATTTAGCCAAAATGGGATCTTATATAGAGATATGATTGTATCTTAGCTGGAAATCGTTATGAGAATACAATTGAATCGTTTATTTCAGAAACCCGTCAACTCTCATTTAAAATAGGCACATTGTAACTACAATTATTGTAGTTCAACTGCCACTATATATGGATCTATGATTGTAGCAAAATTTAGTAATGCTGCCTTTGAATCAATTGTAAAGATGGACAAAACACTGCGCGTGAACAGATTAGCGCCTCTCCTATGAGCTTATTATATTTGCTCTTGTTGTTGTTATTATTAATACATTAATCAGTGTTCGAAAATAAACAGTACATTCAGGTATGTGATGAAAAACGATCGTTTTCAAAATGATAATTTTAAGCATTTCTGAAGTAAAGTTTTAATTTTTTGTTCAAAATAAAGTTCAATTAACATATCGGGGATTTCATGTCAAGTGACCCAATTTTGAAATCGATGTCTTCCGATTTGGATGAAATTTGCACCAAGGTTAGTCCTATTGGATAGTAGTTTAGACACAAATTTTCAACAAGATCGGTCTAAAAGTTTCTGAGTTAGTGGGGGTCAAAATTTGACATTTTGGCCATACAGGTGTTCTTTCTTATCCATGTAACTTATTACCTATTGGTGTTAGCAAAATTTGTCCCAAGTAGCTTCGATAGCTATTTGATCCATCTTTTGAAAAAAATTTTTTTTGTTTTTTTTTAAATTTTTTTTTATTTTTTTTTTTTAAATTTAAAACTTTTTTTTATTTTTTTTTTAGCGGGAATGTTTTTTTTTTTTTTTTTTTTTGTTCAAAAGAAAGCTTATGTCTTTTCCTTTAAGGTAGTTTTGGTCCCTTTTTGGGATGCGAGCGGCTTATGTATAAAAAAAAATAATTTCTAACTCAAGACAAGGGTTTTTCAATTTTTAGCATATGCGGTGTTCTTTCTCATCCATTTAACTTATTACCTATTAGTGTTAGCAGAATTTGTCCCAAGTAGCTTCGATAGCTATTTGATCAATATTCTGAAAAATTTTTTTTTTGTTTTTTTAAAACTTTTTTTTTTAATTTTAAATTTTTTTATTAAATGTAAAATTTTTTTTGTATTTTCAAAAGATTTTGTTATTCGTGCTTAATTCCCAGTTTTTATTATTGATAAAAACACTTGAAATTTATTGTTGATGGGATAAGCTATTCCTATGCGCATTTCACTGGTTGCTTAGGCCAGATCATCAGGAAACTTCATCCATAAAGATTTTAGAAAAACTAAAGATATTAAACCAAATAAAACTGTTAAGCGTATAAGACTTATAGCAACAGCTCTACTTGTAATAATATCAAAGCTTAAACAAAACACATCAACAATAAACAGTGGGTTTATCTCATCTTACATTCCCCACTACAATTAGTTGAAATTCTCTCAACATTAATTGTAGTTGTAAGCAGGTTAAGAAAAACAAAATAAAAACAACAACAACTAACAAAAGATGTTGCCAATTAAGTGTTTTTTAGGCCGTGCACTTGCCTCTTTATTATCAAAAAGTAATTTCAATTTTTGGGAATACAAAATTTTAATTTCAAAAGATTTTGTTATTCGTGCTTAATTCCCAGTTTTTATTATTGATAAAAACACTTGAAATTTATTGTTGATGGGATAAGCTATTCCTATGCGCATTTCACTGGTTGCTTAGGCCAGATCATCAGGAAACTTCATCCATAAAGATTTTAGAAAAACTAAAGATATTAAACCAAATAAAAATAGAGGATATTTATTGGAAATCAACTTTTAAAGATACTGAAAACGACATTATCGTTTTCAAATCGTATCTTTTTCAAAATCGTTTTTCATCACATACCTGATTATTTAGCGTTCTGCTCACATACCCAGGAACGATATCTATTTTTTAGTGTTTGTATAGACGAACACAACCCTTAATACCGTTCGCAAACATTTTCAAGAAAAAGAGAAGCATCGAACTTTACACAAAAAAACCAATTTCCACCAATTAAAGCATTAATTAAAAACAAAATACGTTTTTATTACGAATTTAATCAAGTGAATTAAACGTTTAATTATGTGAATTAAACGTTTAATTAATACTTTCAATTTGTTTCATAATGAAAATTCAATTAATTTTTTAATTAATGTCACAAATTTTTTAATTGAAAACAATTTTTATTTTTTTTCTGTGTTGTGTTTCTATCATTAGACTACATAAAGTTTATATATATATTCTTCTTATGAATAAAGAAGTTGATTTAACGATGTGCGTCTGTCTGTGTGTTGGTTAAAATTGGATAAAATTAGAGAAGCGTCGAACTCTACACCAAAAAAAAATTCTCCAAAGCTTTCCACCAATTAAAGCATTAATCAAAAATAAAATCAGTTTTAATTAAAAATTTTGTCAAGTGAATTAAATGTTTAATCAAGTGAAATAAACGTTTAATCAAGTCAATTAAACGTTTAATCAAGTAAATTAAACGTTTAATTGATATCATTAATTTGTTTACTGGTGAAAATTTAATTAATTTTTTAATTAATATCACAAATTTTTAAATTGAAATCAATTTTTATTGTTTTCTGTGTCACTGTGACGCAGCCGCAAAAATCAAGGAAAATGTTGACGTTGAAGCAAGCTTAAGGCCGCTTTAGCCGACCGTAAATGTAATTAAATGCAATGTAACGTACCGTAACGTACTGTAAGCTCGTTTGTGCACTTATAGAACATGTAAGAACGTGTCAGCTATTTTTCAAAAACATTAACAAAAAAGAGAAAAGTGATGAGAACTAAAAGTGTTGAAATGGTGACCGCTTTGAAGAAAAAGTACCAAGTGATTTAAATAGCATTAAAACGGTATTTCTTGTATGTTTATATAAATAAATAAATATTTGATATTAATATTACAGATTTACAATAAACAAATATGTATTATGTATAGCATATTCGTACACATGTTCTTACATTATTTTCAAAATGTGCATACACAAAACAAGGTTTTGATCCCATTAAAAACCAGACTTTTGGGGATATGTATGCATTTGTTTATTTTATACATCCAAACATATATCTGTATAAATGAAAATATGTATGGATTGTAACTTATTTTGTCAAAAGTCCACAGATATTATTACGAAAAAAATGTACCAAAGAAAAAGAGTGATTTTACCCGCATTCCATTTAAAATACAAGCAGCCCATCACTATCTACAACTGTCACGTAATCTCGTAATGAAATTCTATTTTCTACAGGTTGGCACGTTACGGTAAAGTGACATTACAGTCAGTTAAGCAGTTGCATTGCTTTCCATATAACAGAAACGATCAGCTGTTTACATTACATTTACATTTCTACATTTACGGTCGGCTAACAGGGCCTTTATCTACTAACCAAAGATTGATAAATATTCACCTGGAAATCTGCCTTAATTTTGGAAAATATCACATGGCATGGAATTCAGATTGCCGCTACGTTGGCTTTTCGGGTGAGAAGAAATACCGAGACCTAGCCGCGAAAAAACGTAAGCGACATTATTTTCAACTTTCGTTTTCTTTTTTTATAAATAACTTTATTGGCCACATAAGGTACCATAACGATTTTATAGCAAGAACAATTTTATCGTAAGCGGCAAATTTCATACAAAATGTATATGAAATAATACAAAAAAAAAAACTATCTTCTGTAAAATTTAATTTTTGGCGCCTACGTTGTTTTCGCTGTTTGAGCTCGATATAATTTGCAAGCTTAACATGGCTATAACGACCACTTCTGCGATCATCGCAAGAGTAACACCAGTTGGATCAGCTCTTTAAGCGTGTGGCTGGTGTAAAGTTTGTTTTTATTTTATTGATTAAAGATTTAATTAAACAGTTCGTTGAGCATTTTTTCGTTGCTTTTATCCTGCTAGAAACATTATTCCCCGCAAGACCTTTCTTCAGCCACTTTTATCGAAACTTGTGACCTTGGAATGTATTTGTTGAAGACAAATCATTTACTACATCGCCCTCAGCTTTCAGGTTAGATCTCGTGTTGTACTTGGGAAACTAACTAATAACTTTGCATTAACCATTCACAATGGATTAAAAGACAATTTCTATACTGTAAGAGAAAATTATACGAAACAACGTTGAGATCTTAAAAAAATGAGTTAAAAGAATGTACTTCTAGAGCGAGAGAAGAAGCTAGCAGGGTTATTTGCAGGGTTGTCAGATTGATTTTCACCTTTTTCGCCAATAATAAAATAATATTCATAGATCTAATGTAATGTTTCATTAAATACATTTTAAGGAAACAGGTTTCATTGATCCAACGAAGCGCTGCATAGGTTCCTTTTTAATGCAATTCTTCATGGGATTAATGTCAAAATTTATTGGTATTGTGAAGAAAATTCTTTCAGAGTGCCATAACCTCCTTATAAATATTGGTATTAATGACTTTTACGATAGCTACTATGACATGACAAAATATTGTGCTGGTAGATCCAAAGTTAACCATAGGCCCCATACAAACCCCCATTTTAAAACCTCCTATAGATGAAGATATCAAAATAATATTCGACAAAAAGTACTTTTACATGAATCTTTACCTCATAACATAATTTTGATATGTCGGGTCCATAATTGCCCATGGGTCCCGAATAAGTAAACACTCTAAAATTTGTTTTTAAATACTGTGGTGTAGGGTATCATATGGTCGGGTTTTACCGACTATACTTTCTTACTCGTTTTTTTTAATTTTTAGTAGTAGTTCCGTATATTTTATGCAACTTAATACCAGGGCTGTGGAGTCGGAGTTTTTGTACCGGAGTCGGAGTCGAAATTATTTTTTATAATTCAAGCAGCCAAAGCAAGTTCCTTTAAATGGTACCTACTGCCATATCCATTTAGCTATAAAATATATAAATTAGATAAAATATCAACATTAAAACCTTCTTTACAATTAAGAAACGCTAATTTCTTCGAGTGTGTTTCGTAAACATCAAAAGGTACGTTAGGATTCATAAAAATCTTTAACAACAACGTTTTTATCTATGACAATAATTTGCCACATACATATAATGGAAAAACGTTCATAGACTCTAAATATATTCATGTTTTAAGGAATTATATTTATTGATTCTTTTAAGAGCACTTTTTAAAATGAAAAACAATTTTCTCGAATATTTGTATTATCTTCATCAGCCATTTGAACATACACACGCAGAGAAAAAATATGGTTGGGCATGGTTACGGCAACAACACTATGTTTAATGTAACAATATATTGTTGTCGTACACAAATAATTGTTATTTTTATTTAATATAAACAATATTATAGTTACTGTAAACATATCAATGTTTATTGCAATTATGAATTTGAGTATTGTTGACCGAAAAATAATTATTTTTCTAACAACTTAATTATGATAACTTTCTAAACATATTATATTTCTCACAACCATATCATGATATTTAATAGCCATAACACGATAACTTTCTATACATTTATCATATTATGTTAAAGATGCAATCAAACTATTTTTACTCTAATCATATTATGTTAGCGCCATTTGTAAAATAATTTTGAAGAAGTTGTGTCGTTTTTATTTGTGAGCGGTTAAACAATTAAAAGATAAAATTCCAAAAATTCAAAAAAAAATAAGTTTAAAGAAATTAAAAAATTAAAATATTAGCGGAGTTCATTCAAGTATTAGTGATGTAATAGTGCAAATGCAAAATATCATAGTTTTTTGTAAAATCCAACAACAAAACACACAGAGATTTCGTTATATTTTATAAAAGTGCTACAATATTTCTGTGGTTTTCATGGGCAACCGCGTATGTCTTAAAACAAATTGTTCAGGAAAGCCGAAAACGCATTCTAGATCAAACTATGGGCTAGGTATTGCACATTTTAAACTTTGTCATTACGTTACAAAACGGAATTGATCCATCTTTTTTCAAAAAAATATAAAGAGCGTTCAAAATTAGCATCATATGGCATCAACATCTTAAAATCAAAAAAATGGACACACGCGGTTGCCCATGAAAACCACAGATTTTTTATTTGCCCTTTTACAAGCCTTATATTGAACTCCGCTATTTGATTAACATTAAGAAAAATTGTAAAAAGCCACAAAATAAAAAATCGATTCAAAAATATTTAAATTTATTTTGTATTTTTATTACAGCTATGAAAGGTGCTGTATCATAATATGACTGCTTCTAAATTTATTATGATTAACATGATGATAATATGATTACTTCTTAGCTTATTATGATTAACATGACAATAATATGATTAATTTCTTAGCTTATTATGATTAACATGACAATAATTTGATTACTTCTTAACTTAGTATGATTAACAGAATAATAATATGATTAAGGGAAAAATATTATGATGACATATTACGAGTATATTGAGTCATAATATGTTTCAATAATAATCTTAATATTTTGACTACAATCATAATTCTTATCATAATATGTTGCTCTTAGAATATGTTTATAACAACCATGTTTTTTCTTTGCGTGCATACTTTCAAATACTGTCCATGCATATGAATGCCTCAAACTTCATACATAAAAATACTAAAATAAAAATAATATTTGTTCTTCTTATTGAATAGAACGAATTTTAAAACAAATCCATAATAGCTCATTAAAAATAGCCAACAAAATCGGCAACTATTTTTTTAAATCGCCATGTCGCCAAATCAAAAATTAGGTCGCCAAACAAGTTCGAAAATCGCCACGTGTGGCTAGAAATCGCCACATCTGACAACCCTGGTTATTTGTACTGATAAATGCTGTGTTACCATTTTAGCATATTTTCTGCTAAGTTTAACAGATTGAGTTGGGGAATTGCAAATTTTTTTTAAATATACTAACTAAGCACGAATAACAAAATCTTTTAAATTAAAATTTTGCATACTCTTATCAAACAGTTATGGCAGCACTGGATATATGTGCTTAAAAATTCAGTCCAAATCACTTTTACTGATTTTAGAAAAAGGTATTTTTATTTCTAAATTCTCGAAGAAGCAATGCTATCGAAAAGGAAAAATATGGTATACAATTCGGTTAATATGGCAATCAGGCTTTCATTTAAACTTTCCTTTAAAAAAGTGAATAAAGGAAAAGCGCCTTTTTAGGAAAATCGTATAACTTTCCAACATCCCGTCTATGTAACAAAAAAAAAAAAAAAATTTATAAACAAGTACCAGCAGCAGCAACATCATCAAAAGCAACACGATGAAGCATTCAGAGCAATATTGGCAGTTGGTAGAGATAATCATGTTGTAAATGTATTTCTATGAGTACAAGTGAATTTATGTATAATTATGTCTGTCTGTAAGTCTGTCTGGCTTTTAAGTAAATGCGTGTGTCTATTACGTGTTTAGTGTATAAAAATTCCATCACACACATTTCGATGACATCTGTCTTGTGTAAGTGTGTTTGTTTTAATTTTATGAGCTTGTGTATTTGTTTAATGCATTGAAGCCCCAACACCATTCAGAACTCCATGCCATCAAACCCCCTCCACCCATTTATACTATCCTTTAAAATGCCTCGTGGCCCGTGTTGTCTAAAAAATGTACATATTTCTCTATTACCCTGTTATTTTATTGACATTTTACATTTTACAGCTGCTTATTAACAGCAATTGTTGCTGTTGAATTTCCACGTTGCTTCTGCCGTTTTTTTTTTTTTTTTTTGCTATTTTAGTGGCAATTTTTAGTGTTTTTTTTTTTTTGTTGTTTAATGAGGGTGTTTTGGAATTTTCCATTTCTTTTTGCCAGTGTGTTGTCCCTAATTTGTTCCATTTCATTCCATTCATTTTTAGTTTTTGTTGCTGGTACATATATTTTTGTTTTTGCGTTGACTCGTTCTTTCTCCATCATTTCGCGTCCTAATAAACCCTCCATCCCCACCCCCCCCCTCATTTATCCCCTGGGTAACAAATTGACACGTTTGAAACATGTAATAAAAGTTGTCTTCTTTAATGGATTGTAAAAAAAAGGAAAACAAAGATGCGTATAAAAAGTGAAAATATGTAAAGAAATTTAAAAAAACAAAAATTTTGTAGTTGAGGAAATTAAATTACCTACAGGTTTTGTAATTTCGTTAATGACATTTAAGTGTGTGGGCTTAGTCAAGGAACATGCACACACTCACACCAACAAAGACATCAAACTTGATAAAAATTTTAAAATTTTTTAGCCTTTAAAACCGTTTTGGGGTTTCGTTTTTTGTCTTTGCAAACAGTTTAAAAGTCAATAATCAATTAAATTATCAATTATTACATCAGTCAGTCGGCTATTAAAAAGTCTAACATTTATATTATTCTTATTTTGTTTGCTTTTATTAAAAGTAAAATTACTTAAAAGTTTATTTATTGTTAAAGGGTAGAAAAAGAATAGATTCTTTTTAATTGAGGTTGATCTTAAATAGAACCAGTGTTGCCAATTTAGCCATTTTTCACCTTGTTTAGCTATTAAAGAATGGGTTTTCCATGAAACTTTTCTTGTCGTTTTTTCTTTAAGATAATTTTCTTAAAACAACTTATAAAAGTAACATAATAATTTTTAACAATTCAAACGCATTTAATTTACATCACAACTTTAACAAATGTTGAAAATAATTATAAACGATGATGATGAAACATCTTTTTCAAAATAAAGGAACAGTATCCCAATATTAAATTTATAAAATGGATCAACACAGAATTTACTATAAAGTTGCTCTCACTTCCATGGTAAAATGCTAAAGTAAAAATTTACTAGAGTGGGTCACTGATGTATGAGAAAAAATAGAAGTTCTTGAATCATGTTCAAATTGCAATAATTTTTTTGTCTTACGTTAAAACAAATAAACATTGCTTAAAAAAAATTTTTAAAAAAGTCACATCTTGAGCTCAAAAAAAGCATTTTTTAAATTTTAACAGCCTTATTTATAAAAAATAAAACATGTTAATAAAGGGTTTATTAAACGGATTTTGTATTAAAATCCATTTTATTAACACTTTATTAACCGCTTTTATTTTTTATAAATTAGGCCGTAATATTTTATTTACTATAAATTATTATTTATCAAAACCGAAAACATTTTTTAAACTTAAAAGAAATAAAACTTTGGTTCTTATACAACATAGAACAATAACATCACGAAGTTATATCAGTTATTTTTTGCTCACAAAATCTTGTTTAATGTCAAATCTGGACATCTCTCGTCTTGATTCAAGTTTCTGTATTAAACCTTCTCTTGATTTTTTAATCGCTCCTAACACTATTTTTACAAACTTAAAAGTCGTTGAAAACAGTAAAATGATTTTATGCAAAACAATGCTATAGCTGTTACATTTAAGATTTAACAAAATTTAAGATCAGAGCGCGGGCTCTTACAATGAAAATAAATAAATAATATTTTACATGGGTCTAATGCAGACAAAAATACAACATATTTACGCTATTAGAAGCCGATACAAGAAAAAAAATTTTTTGATCCACCCTAGTATTAAGTCAAGTAATCAACGTTAAAAGAATTTGAGAAATTGATTTTATCAATCAGGAAAATATTTTTGACATAACAATAAAATATTGATACGCACACCACAATTTGTGCTGATGAATGCAATATCTTAAAGTAAACCAATCGACTCAGAATCACTTTCTGAGACGAATTAACGATGTCCGTCCGGCTGGCTGGCTGTCAATGTAAACCTTGTACGCAAAGTACAGGTCGCAATTTTGGAGATAATTGGATAAAATGTGGTACACAGGTTTTATTGTGGCGTAGGGTATCATATAGTCGGGTTTGATCAGCTATACTTTCTTACTAATTTTTAATTGTAGATTTGGGCTCAAAAGGTTGGGTAAATGTTGTCGTGATTATGATTTACTATCAAAAAGATTTTGTTTGACGTGCTTATGTCCCAATTTTTATTCTCGATAAAAACACTAAAATTTATTGTTGGGGGATTAGCTAGTTTCAAAGAGCATTTCACTGGTTGCTTAGGCCAGGTCATCAGGAAAAATTCTCACAAAAAATTTTAGAAAAGCCAAAGATATTAGCAAACAAAACTGCAGAGTGAATGAGAATTGCAAACACTCAAAAAATCTTATTTGCAACGATATCAAAGCGTAAACAAAGTACCAACAATAAACAGTGAGTTTATCTTTTCCTACATACCCCACTACAATTGGTTGGAATTCTCCCAACATTAATTGTAGTAATAAGTAGGTTAAGAAAAAACGACATCAAATTGCTTTATTTTTTTCCCAAGAAAATCGAAATAAAACAAATTGCCAGTTCAGTTTGTTTAAGCTGTGCACTTGCATATTTATTATGAAAATAATTTTTGGAAATGCAAAATTTTTAATTAATACGATTTTGTTTGTCGTGCTTAATTCCCAATTTTTTTTTTCTTAATAAAAACACTGATTTACCTTCAAAATATTAAAAACTATTAGGTACGAGTGATTCGTATAAGATGAACATCGAGGTTTTCGATTTAATTTTTTAAATGCTTAAGGGTGGGTTTTTAACATGGAGATTAGAGATTTAGTCATCTTTAATCTGTGTTTTTAGTTTTAAAGATGAGGATTAATTTATTTTATTTGCCAGTTTAAGCGGATAATGTTGGTGGTTTAAACTTAATCATTAAATGTCAACACATACACATGTATAACTAAAGCAGCTGTTAGAAAAATGGATTATTCTAGTATGGATTATTCTCTTAAAAACGGCAAACACAATTAGTACTCAATTAAATTAATTCTCAGATTAATTATTTATAGTTTGCCGCTAAAACTCGATGTTAAAAAACCCCACTCTAATTTTTTTTTTTTATTTATTAATTGAATTGTTCCATACACAAGACTAATAGTCTTATTTTGCAGTATGGAACTGAGAATATGTTAAACTTAAAATCATTAATTAATTAATAACTAACTACAATTTTTATGTAAGTAAACAAAAAACAATTAAATTTAAGCAATAAAAAAAAAAAGTTAAGATAATTTAATTTAAATATTTAAAAAAAGCATAAAACAATATATTTTAATAATCAAAAATTTAGATAATTTTATATTTTTTAATCTCAAGTAATTATGTTTCAAAGTGCTATGCTGAAAACAGTTTAAAAATATTTTCCCTGAATTTTCGTGCGTTACTTAAAAGTTGAAGGCTATAGGGTATAGAATTCCAGAGAGATACTGCGAATATGTAGAAATGCCACTCAGAAATTAAACTTTTATATCCGAACAATCTAATTCTTTTCCCCCTGCTTATGTCAGAAATACAAAGTTTACCGCACAGGTGCTCAGGCTTGTGAGTATATATTTTCTTATGTAAAAAAATTAAAACTCTCATGTTCAGAAGATTATCTAAGGAATTGTTTTATTAACTTACAATTTCCTGGTCAAAAGTTTTTAGTGAATTATTTCTGTCTTGTTATTGAATTTGAATGTGTTTTTATTTAAAAAAGTTTTTAGCTATGTTCCCGAAAATGTATCCATATTAGGTCATTAAGATTTGGCAACACTAAATAGAACCATCATCTATAATCCAAAATTTAGGTTAATCTAAAACCGCGGACCAGCAAGCAAACAAAATTGATTAATCTAAGTGACTTTAAGCCAGAAGAAAACAAGCAAATTGCATGAAATTGATATACAATTATAAAAATCCATCTTTAAAGATGAACTCTTACCCAGCTTCATCAAATTAGAGTGGAGTCTAAAAAAATTTAATGGGGGTAACGTGCCATATAGAACTGAGACTCCCAAATATTTCACATTCTTTATGATCTTAAGCCCATATGACACTACATTTTTAATGCATTGTTCAAGTTTTGGTGAACAGTACAAATATAATGTAATAGAAAAATTTACCAAGTGCAAAGAGTTCAGCTGTATTAAGATAAATGGCAAACTGTCAACAATTTTTAAAAAGTTATCGATAAAAAATGAAGTTATGTCAAAAAAAATGTAAAATTGTTTAACTTAAAATTGACATTTCAAGCTTGAAATATTAAAAGTGTTGCTGAATCAGCGGTTTATGGGCAAATTCAGCGATTTACCGCTTTTTGTTTTTAGGTTTCTCATAAACAAAAAGTTGGCAACATTTAATAAAATAAACAAAACAGGGATGGCTAAGTTGTTTCAATTGTACTTTTTTGTTGATACTTTTTAAACAAAGATGTATAATACCTTTTTGTGGTATTTTTTATGAACATAAATAAAATTAATTTCAACTAAAAAAATCTTTTAGTACAATTAGGGTAAAAAAGTACAATTTTTAAAGGTTGTTGGTACAATTTTAAAAATTCTCAACGCCATCCCTGAAACAAAACCATAACAAGATAAAAAAAAAACTACAAAACTTTGTTTACATTTTTTATAGTTTGCTCCAGTTTGCTCTTTCTAACATTTACTGTTTCTTTCTATCAATTCTATATCAATTAATGAACAAAAAATGTAGTGTCATAAGGGCTTTAGAAGTACATATTTGATATTTAATTGAAATTAAACGGAAATCTTCTTTATAATCTAAAACCAACACAAAATTTGCCATTAAATTCTATCTAAAAAGAAATCGTTTCGAGGTCTTCCAATTAATATTTTTAGATCTATTAAGTTTTAGGAACAAAAGGAACTACTTGAAGCCCAATAGGTTTCTCTTCAAGTTAGATAAAGTTAATTCGAATTTTCATTATCAAATTATTTTAAATCTTCAATTTTCAATACTAATTGAAATCTTATACTGTTTTGAATGAAGTTCAGTGTACTTTTAGTTTAAATGATATTTTTATTTTTATTAAGCCAATTAATAATTTAACAATTCATTTAAAACAATTAAGGACATAAACATTTCGTAGAATATTTTTAATACAGTAGAGCTCGATAATGAAGAACACGAACGGCCCGATAGTAAACTTGGCTATAAACAACTCTAAATTTAAACTGTTTTAAAATATATGACAACCAAATCATAAATAATAAAATAATTAAAACAAACACAGTTTGCTTAAACTCGTGTTCGTTATAGGCGTGTTTTACTTTACTAAGAGTCCCTTAAGCAAGGGATAACTACACCCCTCACCCCACACTTTAGTTGTAAATTTTAATAACGTAGTTATGTTAAGACCTTAATTAAAACCTTAAAAAAGGTTTAATCCTAATTATTCCTAATAGATAATTCAAATCCCAATGGCACAACACTTAAAAATGTTTTAACAACAAATATCTTTTTTGCACTTTATTTTTATGCTTTTAAATGTCCGAATATTGATTTTATAGCCAATCAAATTTCATTTAAAGAAGACATTTTTGAGTGACAGCTGTTTCCTAAAATAAAAGATAAATGTGAAAATCTTGTCTTAAATAGAATAACTTTAATATTTGAAAAATTTGCAGTTATTCAATTTTGTATCAGTAATAAAATTTAAGTAAATAAAAAATACAATATGGCAAAAGTTTTCTAAGAAATATCAAACAAGAAAAACAGCCATCATTATCGATATGGTAAAAACACAGTGTTACCAGAAGTCTAAAAATGTTTAACTGCCTAAATTATAGGCACTTTTTAAATTAACATTTTATTATATCGCACTTGTTCAACAATAGTGTATTTACCTAAAATTTTTATTTCTTTACTTTTTTGAAAAAATCTACACGTTATATTTATGTCAACCGCTGTAAAAATATCGTGCTATTTTATCGACCCTTTGATGATGAAACGGTTTGTCTAAAAATTTTTTGTCATATGCCCTTAATTTAAAATTAAAAATATTATTGCTTCTACTAAAATGTTTTGAATTTTGAGTTAATACAGTATTGTTAAATAAGTGCGGTATAATTTTTCGACAACAAAATTTCTAGATTTTATGACTGTGTCTAAAATGTGAATTTAATAAAATAATTTCCAAAGAATTCGGTGAATAGTACTGATTTTTTTTTTTAATTAAACTTGTATGAATTAAAAAATTAATTCACGATAGATGGCGTATTTTATACCCTTCACCGCAAGTGGAAAGGAAAATATGAGTTTGCCACTCCATTTGTAGTTTCTTCAATATTAACGTAAGACCCTATAAAGTATATATATTCTGTGTTTTTATTAGTAGCGACTTTGATTTAACTATGTTCGTCTGTCTGTTGAAATTAAATTAGGGGAACTATGTTGTTATGTATATACATGTTTCCGTTACATATACTGCGTTAAATTTTGATATTGAAATTTAGCCAAATCGGTCCATAAATGTCTGAGATACAAGCAAAAACCACAATTGCCTCTAATTTTTCACCATGTTTTTTTTTCTTAATATTTATTTTAGTGTGTCGACTTTTTTTGCTTCTTTCACAACTAAAAAATAAGTACATGCATTGCCGCTTATATAGACAAATGCGATTTAAACGAACATATCTTTTCAACAATCTGTTTTTGCCAATTCTTTTTGATAATGTGTGTTAGTGGGTAAGTGGTCTAGGAAGCTGCATTACGTTAGATGAAGGGTATTAAGGATTCGGCCCAGCTGAATATGGGCCACAAACTCGTTTACACATGGTTTGTGTCTTTAATAATTTTGGTTCACTTAAACTCTGTTTACACTTAACGAATATTTAAAGAAAAAAGCGTGACCACTTAATTAAAATACATACATAGAAACAATTTTTAGTAGTTTTTATCAATTAAAAATTGTTTGAAAAGTATGTCAATTTAATTAATGTGAAAAATTAAAAAAATTATGTTGATTTAAATAAGATTTTAGTAGTTTTGCAATAAATTTTTAATTAAATAACAAAAAATCTTAATTTATTTTCTCAACTTAAATAAAATAATTTTAACTTTTAGAATTGTTGTTGGGAATTGTCAAAACCTGAGCTATATTTAATTAAATCAATTAACATATTGTTTGAAATGGCAAAGTTGTTTGATAAATTTTTTAATTAAAATTAAAAACATCATTTATTGGAAAAAAAGTTTACAATTTTCAATTTTTAAAATTTTAGTAATCAATATAATAATTTTGGTAATAGCTGCAAAATCAACAAATTGTTTGCTTGATTCTATGAATTTGGTGATTAGAAACAATTTTTAATTATTTCCGTGTACTTTTAATTTTCTTTTTAACAATTTCCTCAGTTAAACTTATTTCTGAAAAATTGTAGAATAATCACACCTATAGCCTGGTACTCTGTTCAACATTCCACGTGAAATGCTGTCAAAGCTCATATGAAAAAACTTGTACGGAATATCTTTGAAATTTTTCTAGCAACATTATAAATAGATGTGGGTTTTGTTTACAATACAATTTACATACTTAACAAGAATAAAAACGTCATATTATGCAAACTCGCGAGATAGGTAGTATTGATACATGCCAAAGTTTTCGGATGAAATAATATGTCTGTGGCATTTTGACAAAACATTTTAAGTCGAGATAAGATAGCAATAGAGTTTTAAACAAAAAAACTCTGTGAAAAAATCATTTTTTTAAAATAATAAAATAAACCAAAATTAAAGAAAATTTTAAAAACGTAAACAAAAATGTTTTTTGAAATAAAAATGCGTATTATTAACAACATTTTTTTCGACTTTTTAAATTTGACTTAAGAAATTTTTCATTTTTGAGGCCACCTAAGCGCTACCTAAATGGTGTTAAGAGTCATTTCTAGGAAGTTCATATGTTCTAGAAAGTTGTTTATTGATATCTAAATCATAGCTGTTAAAGGCCGTTATACACTATACCACAAAGTCTTTAGTTATTTACTAAAATGCAACCCTGTCATGATAAGTTGTTATTGTTTTTTTTTAAATGTTCAAAGAATAATTAGATCAGGGTAGCATTTTTGAAAAAAACGTAAGACTTTGTGGAATAGTGTGTAACGGCCTTAAGTAATGATTAGTAATCGTAATATGTAATTACTTATTTGATTACTTTTTTTTAAGGGTAAAGTAATGATTACAATCACGATTACTTTTGGTTTTGCATGATTACTAATTGATTACGATAACAAGTAATCAAAGAATAATCAGAAGTACCGGCGATTACTACAAAATAATCAAAATGTAATCCGATTATTTTCAACGATTATTTTGGATTCTTTTTGATTACTTTCAAAAATTGCGTGTTCATTCGGACAATTATTTTTTTTGGAAACAGTAAAATGTTGTCATTATTCAAAAATGTACTGGCGAACACTTTTATCCAAATAAAATTTTACCAGTATTTCACTGTAGTTATTTATTACCAATCAAAAATTTGTAATCAAATAGATCGGTATTTTTTTAAATAGCATGATACTTAAGGCCAGGGCTGCCAGAGAAATTTGTGAGGAAATCGTCAATTTCCTGAGAAAAAATAAAAAAATCGTCTTTTACGTTTCGAAAAATCGTCAAAAAAAATCGGACAACTTAAAATTAAGTTTTTTACACAATTTTTGTTCGATTTTTACAAAAAAAAAACATTCACACAAAAACATAATTACTACTCATAAAGAGCGTCTTTGATCGTCGATGATTTATACAAAGAGTCATAAAAGGTTCATTCGATAATGGTTTTACGAAAGATAAACATTGTTGTTCTTGTACTCTGAAAATAATCAATTTAAAGATTTTCTTAAGACTTTCATATTACAGACGTACCTAAACAAAAGCGGCACGCGTTTTCTAGTTTTCAATACGTGTCATGCCAATAAAATTTGTATGAAGCATACCTTAATAGAGCGGCGTCAACGCTTTGCAATTGGAACACCCGATTTCGACAGCTCGGTTAATAGTGAAGTTGGCCGCAATTGTTTGTTAATAATGGAAATTTAGTTATTTTTTGGTCAATCTAGCGTTTTTATTTCTATTTTTATTTATAATATGTGGGCTTTATTAAACAAGAAAGCTATCACTACTGTTCGTGACACAATATTGACGCTCTTGCTTACCTAGCGTTTACATTTGCCAGTACTGGCAAGACAGTAGCAATACATGCAAACTTTTTCACTAATACATACACACTTTTCCAACTGTCTTGTCTACTGTCTAGCAAATTTTGCAGACAGTAAAATTGGACAGTGATTCGACATTTTCTAACAGTAATCTGAAGTTTTATTAAGGCGCATATAGACGACATGTTTTTGTCATCTGACATGTCAAATTTTCAAGTCACATGTAATTGTGCATGTCTGTCAAAATCGCTGTTTTACATAAGCTTTATAATATTCGGTCACAAACGTACATGTAATTTGCTTCTGACATTGTCTCTGTTTTTTTCGCATTGTTATTGCAGAAACCAAAGTAGTGCTCGGTTTCAAAATAACTTGCTGCCGCCATGAAAAGTTTTATTTGCGCCGTAAAATAGTTCAGCCATCTTAACATTTTTTTCTTTTAATTCAAAGATACCAATTTAGGATTTTATAATAAAACGGTTTTTATATATATATTCACATAAATTCTATTCAATGGTAAGATGATCAAACATATCTCGGTATTGTAAAAAATTAACTTCAGCCGGCTAATGATTCCGTCAATAGTGGACGCCGCTGACGGTTTCTTGCCGGCATAGCTTTTTGATGTCAGATGGTTTGTCAGAAGAAAATAGAGCACGTTCTAATTGAAATTTTGTCATATGACTTTGCGTCTGACTTTTACAGAAGCAAAGTTAAAAAGGTAACACACGACATGTATGTGTTTTGCAGTGGAAAATTTGACATGTCAGATGACAAAAACATGTCGTGTACGGTCGCCTTTAGCAAAAGGAAAAAAAACGTAAAAAAATAAATATATTTTGCTTTGATTTTTTATGTTTTAGTTAAGTGTTATGTTTTTTTGCCAAATATAGTTATTTTAGGCTGTTTTTAAGTTTGTTTAGTTCATATAAAACACGTTTCAAAGTGAACTGTCTTATCTACTGTCTGGACGCCTACGTCACGAAGACAGTTAGCAGTGTTTTTGGCAACTAATATGTATTTTCTTACTGTCTTGTTAGTACTGTCAAATGTAAACGCTATGTTATGCATGGCATATCAGCGTAAAAGCTAAGCGAAAGAAAATGTTCCGCTTTCCGCTCTTGTTAAGGTATGGCTGTTAATCGTTCCAAGATTAAAGCAGTGTTCACATTATGTGTATTTGTCATGTGGAATGTCACTTTTTCACATGTTAAATTTGTACATATCGTCTGAACGCCTCCAAACAATATCATGTGTTATTTCTCTGTGTGCAGTACACATGACATTTTTTATTTAGAACGAGTTCTATTTTCAAGTGACAAACCATCTGACATCAGCTGTTTTTTATTAACAAAATTTTGTGGCGGCAAAAATTAATTGAAATTTTAATAAATATAAATTATAATCAATTTACAAGATTTTGTTTGTCGTGCTTAATTCTTAATAATTATAATAGTAAATAAAAAATAATCAATTTTATTATGGAGGGAAAAATTGAAAAGGAATTAACAAAAGTAAGTACATATGTATTTTTTTTATGACAATTTCCATATTTATTTTTATGTTTTTCCAGTTGGACTGGGGTAAAGAATCGGTACTACAGTTAACAGATATGTGGCAAGAGAAGGAATGCTTGTATAGCCCGCGAAATAGTTCTACCACAATAAGCATGCCAGGTACGCAGCGCTCAATGATATGGCTGACAAGTTAAAAATTTTCAATTCATCTATTGGGCCTAATGAAGTTAAGGTAAGGCATTGGGCAATTGTTGTTTGTAATAAATGTAATGCAATATATTTCCAGAATAAAATAACATACTTGCGCGGTCAATATAGCCGAGAAATTGCAAAAGCAAAAGAAGTGGGGCCGGAGCAGATGATGACTATTTGATCAACCTTTCGTTCCATATTAAAATAAAATTTTTTTAGCACAAATTAAATTTTTATACACTCAGCTGTTTTAAGACTGTTTTTTTTATAGGTTATGTCAAGTGTACTTTACATACCAACATGTGAACGTGTAAATTACAATCCATATGTAAAACATAAATTTTGACATACACATGAAATTACATGTGTGTAGAAAAGTGACATTCCATATGACAAATACACACAATGTGAACACAGCTTAAAAAACGAACGTGTCAGAGATATAATGTCTTATTCAGACTTTAGAGACTGAAAAAATCGTAACTTTTTAGAAAAAAATCAGCAAATCGGCACTTTGCTAATTTCGGAACAAAAAATCGTCAAAATGACGATAAATCGTCAAATCTGGCAGCCCTGCTTAAGGCTTATAAATGAGCGCAGGTTTAACTCTCTTTTATATAAAATATTTCAGTTAACATTTAAAGATTTAAACCATCTATAAATGCATAAAATTGGTCGTCTAAAATACCAATACAAGCCATATCAATTTGACAACATTTATCGTAGTGCTGCTACATTATTATTTTTTGCACTACTTATCAGGCCTGTTCTGCAAATCACTTTTACTCAAATCACGTGATTTCAAATCACATGCGCCTACTAAAATCACACGTTTGATATTTTAATGTCCCGTTTTTGTGTGTTTTGGTGTGATCTTCAATTGCCGAAAGCACACCCAGAAACACAAAAACGGTATGACTTTCAAAACACCACAAAATCACGCTCGTGATTTCAAAAACTCGTGATTTTCAGAACAGGCCCGTATAATATATATTTGCAGCTATTAAATTTAAACTACATATAAATTAAAGTTTATTTCAACTAAAGCAACCAATTGCCAAGGCGCTGGACTTCCTTCAAGGAGAAAACAATATGAATAATGGTTCTATTAGTCGAAGATGATTGTAGTGTACCAAATTTATATATGTAAATTTCTTTTAACACAGGATTCTTAATACCGACTCTTGTTACATTGAGCAATAGGCTACATAAACTTAGTAGGAAACAGGAGATGCAACAAGTATCCTCTGTTATTTTAAAAATGGAACAACGGCTAAGACAAAGGTTTAAACCATATTTCACGTTGCAGAGGAAATTATTTGCAGAAGCATAGCACAGGATGGAATGTCCGTGAAAAGTTTAAAAAAATCCAAAGTTATATTGACTCTTTTAAAATCTTAGTGCCCGAAAGTGAAGCAACAATTTGGAACTAAATTGACAAGTTTTATTAAAAAAAGTATCTTAATATACTCAAGTACTAATTTTTTCTAAAATTATCGAAAAAAATCTCGTAATTTTTAAAATTTCTGGATTTGGAATTATTCGATTAATCGATTTGTTCAAACCTTCACAAAGAATTTCTTTCACATATTCGTAACTATGTTTGTACAAGTCTACAAACATACTTGCGTACATGTGCCTGCACGAAATTATGTGAACAACCTTAAATTGTCAGTTTCATGTTTTTTCTTTTATTTTTTGTAATGTTTTTATTTTTATTTAACTTGAATTTCTTTCACACGTTTGTAAGTACGTTTGTACCAATCTACAAACTTACTTACGTACATGTGCCTGTCCGAAATTATGTGAACAATCTTAAATTAATATTCTCATATTTTTTTTTTGCAAAGTTTCAATTTTAATTTAACTCGTGCCTTGAACTTCTAGTTTAATTGCAATTTGCCTGTGTTTTTACTTTTTACCAAGTTTGAGGAACTCCAATTTCATTTAAATATTTTCATTTAGTAACCTTGAACTACTGTTTGAGTTTATTTTATTTTTGCATCGTCGGCGGTTTCACATTTTTTCTGGAATGTCTTTAATTTACAATTTTATAAGCTTTGTTGTTATTTGTATTTAGTAATTAATTAGTATATAAGAATCAATTTTATTTTAATAAAATCAGAAATAATAAATCAATTTATTTGACAAGTTGTTTCTCTACTATAACTCCGCTGTAACCAAGTTTCAAGTGCTTGTGTTACTCTGTACAATTGTCTTGGTGATACTGCCTAGACAATCTTATTAACGTTACTTGGCTCATAGCCTTGTAAATAAAACCCAATTCAAAGGTTAAACAAATCAGTTTAACCCAATTCATTTATTGAATTAAACATCTGGTGACCCCGACGTGATCCCTTTGAAATTCAAGATTCCCCCCACCAGTGGTAAGGGTCCTGAAAGTCAATAGGATACAACACCACGTGCTCCTGTCAAGAAAAAAAAAAAAAAAAAATCCGCAGGACAGCTCAAGAAGACGTGCTCCTGTCAAGGAAACAAGCCATAGGACATCTCCAGAAGACGTGATTAATAATCAGCTGCTTCACTAGAAGCAAATTCCTCAAAGGGCGCAATTATCACGGGCAAGCAACATAATGGCTACAGGCGAGATCACCCCAATGGAACAACTAACAACTTCCCAGCGAGCAGCAGGAGAGCTTATAGAATCCATTATTCGGAATTTTAAAAAGGATTCAGCGTCCAGAAAGACAATCCACTATTTTGAAGAAAGGATTAAAAGGCTAGACGCTGCTTGGACCGAATTCGAGCTCACTGATAACAAAATACGATGTCTGGAGAAGCCCCAGTTAGACCATAAATATTTTACCGAAAATTACTACCAAAAAATTGAGGAACTCGTCATCAAATACCGGGAAGTATTTGAATCAGCCATGGATGCAACATTGAGAACGCCAACACTTGATCCCTTTCAACAAAACACCAATAGGGAGCCCACAGTTCCTATTAAAAAACCTGTTACTCTCACCTCAACAAATTCTACAATGAGAAGGCAAAATGTCATGATGACGTCCCTCAAACGGCTACTCGCCACGGACCCCACAGCAACCAACATGAAGCTAAAAGAAAAACTGTGGGACGAAATACAAGAACTACATTTTTTAATTTGGGAATCCAGCACTGATCCACTGAAGGAAGGATATGACATGGATTCCTATGAAGATCTGGAGAAAATGGTCATTGAAAATTTCAAGCTATCCTCACGCACTCCGGAGCAAGGTTTGGGACCTATGCAACACAATGTTTTGCCACTGCCAAAAGTCACAATCCCAAAATTTAATGGGGATTATTTAAAATGGAGGGCCTTTTACGACTTGTTTACACAACTAGTAGACAACCAACATATTCCTGCGGCACAAAAGATGTGGTACCTGAAATCAAACTTGGGGGGCGAAGCTGAAAGGTTAATAAGCCATCTTTCAGCTACTGCCGAAAACTACAGAACCGCCTGGAATCTATTGCAAGACCGATACAATAATCAACGGGTTCTTGTAACCACGCTAATTCAACAGCTTTTAGATCAACCGAATGCTGGCCCGTCAGCTGCTGCCATCAAGACTTTGCATGATACGACACAAGAATGTCTACATGCACTTAACAACATCGGGATCGACACAACATCGTGGGACCCCATGTTGTTTCACATACTGGTCAAAAAATTGGATCGTGGCACTCTTGTCCTGTATGAGAGAACCATCAGTAATCCAAAAGATTTACAAAAAATCAAAGACCTTTTAAACTTTCTGGAAAACCGCTTCCAGTCCTTGGAAGCTATAACCCAGAAGGAAAAATCATCAAAGGTATACGTTTCTGCTACATCAGCAAAGCAAACAGAGATCGCGTGCCCACTTTGCAAAAGCGGCTCTCACCCACTGTATCGGTGTCAGAAGTTTCAACAACTATCAACACCCAACCGCCTGAGTTTCGTTCGGAACCAGAACCTTTGCGTCAATTGCCTAAAATCAGGACACACAGCAAAAACTTGCAAATCAGGACTGTGCTTAACGTGCAAGAAAAAGCACAACTCGCTACTTCATCTGGAGAACAACACTCAATCAACAAAACAAGAATCACCTAGTGGAAGGACATCGCAGACGACATCATCAGCCGTGACTACTCCACCTGAAATAATTAAACCCAACATCAGTGAAGAACCAACCAGCTCTCCAGAAGCATCGTCACTGGCGGCAGCAAACGGTCAACTATCCAATTCGTACGTTCTTCTCAGCACAGCTCTAGTAAAAATCAAAACTGAGACAATGGAGATGGAATGTCGCGCCTTACTTGACTCTGGGTCACAAGTAAATTTGATCACCGAACGCCTGGTAAAACGACTAAACATCGCTAAACATACGTCATCAGTAAACATCAACGGAATTGGTGATTCCAACACCAAAACACAACACCGAGTCAATGTTGCCCTGCAGTCTCGAATTAACGGGTTTTCAACGCGCCTGGAGGCACTCGTCTTGCCTCGAATCATCGCACCACAACCATCACAATTTATCGACATTAATGAATGGCCGCTACCAAAAAACCTGATGTTAGCTGACCCAGCGTTCAATCGATCAAATAAAATCGACATATTGCTAGGTGCAGAGCATTACCACCAACTGCTCGCAATTGGGCAAATAAAACTATCCCCACAACTCCCGACTTTACAGAACACAGTTTTTGGTTGGGTTGTAGCTGGAAAAATAAAAAGCGAACATTCACCAAATGCATCTTGTGGAGTATGCACTGAAGATGAAGCGCTTGAAGCTTCCATCGCTCGACTCTGGGAACTAGATGAAGTCAAAACTAATAAAAGGCCACTGTCAATAGCCGACAGACAATGCGAAGAACATTTTGCCCAAAACACAACTAGAAACCATCAAGACCGCTTCGTAGTCAGGATCCCATTTCATGAAAACCCCAATACCCTAGGCGATTCACATGCAATCGCTCTCAACCGATTTTTTGCTCTGGAACGTCGTCTTCAAAAGAGTCCGGAATTAAAAACTAAATACACTGAGTTCATGGACGAGTATGAATCGATGGGACACATGACAAAATGGGAACCAATATCCATAACCTCTCCAAACTACTACATCCCACATCATTGCGTATTGCGGCCCGAAAGTTCAACCACCAAGCTTAGAGTAGTATTTGATGCATCGGCCAAAACCTCATCAGGATACTCCTTAAATGATCTGATGTTCACGGGACCAACTTTACAAAGCGAGCTTTTCTCTATACTCCTAAGGTTTCGAATGCCAAGATTTGTGTTTACCACTGATGTTGAAAAGATGTATAGACAGGTATTGATTGCCCCTGAAGATCGTCAATTTCAGCTCATCATTTGGAGAAAGGATCCAACAAGGCCCATTTCCTACTACCAACTCAATACCGTCACATATGGCACAAGAGCTGCTCCATATTTAGCAACGAAATGTCTAGAACAACTGGCTGAAGAAAACAACATACATTATCCCCTTGCTTCCCAATTTCTTAAAGAAAATTTCTACGTGGACGATGGTTTGGGCGGTTCAAATAGCTTAGCAACCGCAATACAATTGCAAGAGCAACTCGTTCAGATTATGAAGAAAGGTGGCTTCACTTTACGCAAATGGTGTGCAAACCACCCACAATTACTCCATAATATTCAACAAAGCGACTTGGAGGTAAACTTAGATTTTGAAAGCACAGAAGCCGACACTATCAAAACGTTGGGACTTGTTTGGCTACCGAAATCCGACAAACTGGGGATTAAGGTAAATCCTGGCAACATCAAGAGGATCACCAAGCGAACAGTAACGTCAGACCTTGCAAAGTTATTCGACCCTTTGGGGATTCTATCTCCCATCATAGTAACGGCGAAAATATTTATTCAAGAATTGTGGGAGTTAAAATTAGATTGGGATCAATCTTTGCCAGAATCACTGCACACTAAATGGATCACATTTCGCACAGATTTGAACGTATTAAAAACGCTTCAAATATCCAGACACATTTTCAAGGGCAAAGTTCCAGAATCCCAACAATTACATATTTTTACGGACGCATCCGAAAAGGCTTATGGAGCTGCAGCTTATATTCGATCAGTTTTCAAAGATGGCACCATTATGGTACACTTACTCTGTGCTAAATCACGCATAGCTCCACTTAAGCGGCAAACAATACCACGATTGGAACTATGTGCAGCTACACTTGGAGCCCAACTAGCCACCAGAATCAGGTCTGATCTACGATTTACAAGCCCAGTATGGCTCTGGACTGACTCTGAAATTGTGCTCTCATGGATAAATTCATCGTCGGCATCCTTTAACACATTCGTAGCAAATCGGATTTCAGCAATCCAAGAGGAAACCAAGGCAGAACAATGGCGTCATGTAAACTCCAAGTGCAACCCAGCAGATCTGTTATCTCGTGGAATATCTCCAACAGCCCTTAAGGAATGCACTCTTTGGTTTTATGGTCCAACGTTTCTTCATGGCGTGGAGAAGGTGTGGCCACCAAGGTTCAACTTAAGTTCCAACAGTCCACCAAACCTCGAAAGAAAGGCAAGACTGCTTGAGGCACGAGCAATGACTACAACTGAACCTGACTTCATTTACAAAATTAACCATAAAAATTCATTCCACCGTCTGCAGCGGATTGTTGGATATGTTCTGCGCTTCATCACCCACACCAAATGCAAAAAGCAGATGCGACAGACATCAAAGGTGATAACAACAATGGAACTCAGCCGAGCACTAGTCGCAATCGTGGCACAAATGCAAGCATCAGGATTTCAACAAGAAATTCAACAACTCACCAAATACAAGGAGTTAAGAGGCACCAGCAATCTAAGCAATCTGTCACCGTTTTTAGACACAGATGGTTTAATTCGTGTTGGAGGTCGACTAGAAGCCTCACCGCTTCAATTCGACTCCAAACACCAGCTCTTGATTCCATATAATGACCCGATTGCAAAGCTGATCTTTGAAATGACCCACAACGACAACAAACATTGTGGTGCGCAAACACTCCTGGGCATAGTTCGACAAAAATTTTGGCCAATAAAAGGCAAAATTATGGCAAGAGCCACAGTGCATCGATGCACGACATGCAGTAGAGCCAAGCCTGAGCTATTCCAACAAATAATGGGCAACCTGCCATCAACACGTGTCACACCCGCCCGGGCCTTCATTAATACCGGAGTCGATTACTGTGGCCCAATCACCGTTCATTATAAACTTCGGGGAAAACGACCACACAAGGCCTACATTGCTGTCTTTTGCTGCTTTGCTACAAAGGCAGTACACTTGGAACTTGTGAGCGACCTCACGACTGAGGCATTTATAGGTGCACTCAAACGGTTCATATCTCGTCGTGGACATTGTCAAAATTTATATTGCGACAATGTAACAAACTTCGTCGGCGCGAAAAACAAATTGCCTGAACTTTCCACAATAATACATTCTTCAGAAGCACAAACTACCATTATGAATGCTTGCAGCAACAAGGGTATTCAATTCAATTTTATTCCACCAAGAGCACCACACTTTGGCGGCCTTTGGGAAGCAGCTGTTAAATCCGCAAAATATCTTCTGGTAAGGACATTGGGGAATGCATCCTTAACTTACGAAGAACTTGAAACCATAGTTGTGGAAATTGAAGCAATACTTAATTCCAGACCGATTTCACCAATGTCAAATGACGCAAACGACATAGGCGCAATTACCCCGGGCCATTTTCTGATTGGCGAACCACTAACTGCCCAAATTGATGCTCAAGCGAAGCCCACAAATCTTAAATTGGAAACACGATGGAAATTAGTTTCTCATCTCAAGCATGAATTTTGGAAGAGATGGTCACGAGACTACCTAAATGAACTGCAATATCGAAACAAATGGCGAGAACAGTCAAAAAATCTGAAGCCAGGGGCAACCGTCCTCATTAAAGAAGATAATGTTCCAGTAATGAAATGGCCCTTGGGGCGTGTTATACAAACATATAAAGGACACGACGGTGTGGTAAGAGTAGCAGATGTTCAGACCGCTTCAGGCATCCTTAAAAGAGCGATTCAATATTTAGCTCCACTCCCTAAACTCACCGATGAACCCGAAGAAGAAGGACAACTATCTCCTCCACAAATCCCAGAATCCGAATTGTCAGCAGAAAATCAATCACCAAAACCATCATCGGACGGAAGGCCACTCGCCAAAAAACAGCGAACCTTGGTAAACTCAATCATGACTACACTACTCGCAATCTTGCTATTACTCCCACTCGTGTCCACAGATAAAATTGAAATAACCCAATTTGAACCCAACATCGGCTTGTACTTTGAAGGTATCAGCAACATCCGAGTATCGCGATCAGAATGGAACATTATTTCCTACTATAACTTACGCCCATATTGGCAGGAAATATCCAGCTTCATGAACGAATCAACGGCATTGCACCACTTATGCGACCTGCTAGTTCAAAGGACAACTTGCTCGAGCGTTCTCCAAGCAGTAGACTTCAGCATAGCAAGTCTTAATAACAATAATCTTTTGCTAAAAAGAAGAGTTAAACGTGGCGCTATAAACGCTGTTGGTAACATTGCTAATTCACTGTTCGGAATTTTAGATTCAGATTATGCTGAACAAATGTCAAACACCATCAGCGCAGTAAACGCAAATGAAAACCATCTGAAACAACTCCTCAGCAATCAAACATCAATTGTCGACGCAACTCTAAACGTACTTAAACAAGATGAAGAGAATATAAAACAAAGGTTCAACAGCGTAGAAAACCAATTAACAGAAATTACATCCAGACTACACAACAATGAAAAAGAACAGTATCAAGCAAGACTTTTTCGGATTTTTATGTCGCGATCTGTTCAACTTTCTCTAACATCAGCAAGGTTACATCGAATCCAGTCAGAAATCTTATCAGCACTAACAGATTCACACCATGGAAAAATCAGCCCAACACTTCTATCACCGTCCCAACTTCAAGCCGAGCTTATGCAAGTGAGGAACCATCTTCCAACGTCTCTAGAACTACCAGTAGGCGGAGATAATATTCTACAACTGTATAAAATTATGAGTGTAAGAGGAGGCGTAACAAAAGACCACGTCATCTTTCATATATCTATTCCGTTAGCTGATCCTGAACCATTCGAGCTTCTGAAACCACACCCAATTCCGGTTCTGACAAATGGCACAATGCTCGCTATAAGGCCATGCGGCAACTTCCTAGCTATAAATTCCCACAGGGATCAGTACTTCATCATGACAGAAAAACAGCGGGACACATGTGCAATAATTAGAGAAGATGAACTTTTGTGCCAACACATGCAATCAACATTCAACGCAAACGCTGACAAATGCCTATGCGAACTTTCACTTCTCAACTACAACACGCAAAGAGGTTGTTACATTGTTCCTGTTACTGACAATACGTCACTTACACAGTTGGAATATAACAATCAATGGCTATACACAATGCAGCAGCCTTCCCGAATAAGCGCCGTATGTGGGCAAGAAAAATCACAGCCCACCTTAAAAGGATCTGGTGTCCTAAAAATATCACCAGACTGCACACTCAAATTCAACTCAATCATCATCAAAGGTCATCAAACTGTTTTCACATCTCTTCATACATCTTACACTGTAATGAGCAATAGCACTGACATCAGCTACCCAGATGAGGTACAATTTGAAAGAATTCACACCAAAGCCTATGCTGACCAAATTAAAAACATCTCCGACATACAGAGCAAATTACATCGAATGGTATCTGCCGAGTTTCCATCACAAATCAAAAGCATACAATACCACCACGGGACCATTGCCTATGTCGCCCTCGTCATCGCAATCATAATCAGTGTGAAGGTTGCCTGGAAAAAGGCACGTTGTAAAGGAATTAAAGCAGCTCAACAACCCCCAAGTCCAGCAGTACGCCAACATATTCCAACTCAAGAATTTGAAGTATCAATAACTTAAGCGTATAATTCTAATAAAAACAATGTAAGGTTGTCGCATTTGCAATTTTGTTGATCAATGCTCAACGGCGGGGTGTATGTTCAAACCTTCACAAAGAATTTCTTTCACATATTCGTAACTATGTTTGTACAAGTCTACAAACATACTTGCGTACATGTGCCTGCACGAAATTATGTGAACAACCTTAAATTGTCAGTTTCATGTTTTTTCTTTTATTTTTTGTAATGTTTTTATTTTTATTTAACTTGAATTTCTTTCACACGTTTGTAAGTACGTTTGTACCAATCTACAAACTTACTTACGTACATGTGCCTGTCCGAAATTATGTGAACAATCTTAAATTAATATTCTCATATTTTTTTTTTGCAAAGTTTCAATTTTAATTTAACTCGTGCCTTGAACTTCTAGTTTAATTGCAATTTGCCTGTGTTTTTACTTTTTACCAAGTTTGAGGAACTCCAATTTCATTTAAATATTTTCATTTAGTAACCTTGAACTACTGTTTGAGTTTATTTTATTTTTGCATCGTCGGCGGTTTCACATTTTTTCTGGAATGTCTTTAATTTACAATTTTATAAGCTTTGTTGTTATTTGTATTTAGTAATTAATTAGTATATAAGAATCAATTTTATTTTAATAAAATCAGAAATAATAAATCAATTTATTTGACAAGTTGTTTCTCTACTATAACTCCGCTGTAACCAAGTTTCAAGTGCTTGTGTTACTCTGTACAATTGTCTTGGTGATACTGCCTAGACAATCTTATTAACGTTACTTGGCTCATAGCCTTGTAAATAAAACCCAATTCAAAGGTTAAACAAATCAGTTTAACCCAATTCATTTATTGAATTAAACACGATTAATTTTAAAATTTTATTCGTTTAATCTAATAACTTAAAAATGCCAAATATCGATTAATCGTTTTAACGAACAAAAATAGAACCCGATTAATTGAACACCTTAAACCTGACCAACGATCCGCTATAAAGCATCAATTAAATTTAAATTTTATTTTATTTATAATAATTTTGTAATAATTCTTCAGCTATCTAAACGATAATTCAAGCGCTGACGAGATTAGCAAAAATATTATTTGCTAATGGAAGCATTTATATACACCCCAAACGTCTTCAGCTCCAGTAGAACACGACTGGTTTCTTTTGCCGGGATCGTCAACAGTCCAAGGCGCCAATCATTGTATGATTTTTCCTTTGAAAAATTAGTTTTAATGAAGGCGAATTTTAAAAATATGTAATTATAAGTGTCCCACCGATTATCAGGCCAATAATCGTTGCTCGGCATTTGTTAAAAAAATTTTTTTGTTTGCCTTTTTATTACCAAAAATTGTTATAAAATTATAGTTTTTTTTTTCTATAAAAAGTAAGTTTACAACTTACTATTTCTTTAGCTATTTTTCTTCAGCTACTTTGAATTACGTACTGTAGTTAATGTTGTTTATGTTATTTTAAAATTAAATATATTAATATATATATATATTAGAGTGCCTCGGTAGGCTAGCTGGAAGTGAGCTAGTCTATCAGCGCCGGGGTTGCGCCAGAGACTCTGGTTTCTTTCCTGCAGACAAGCGCAGAGCTTCGCCGGTATTAGCTTAGGAAATTTAAAAAAAAAAAAAAATTTAAATATTGATTAAGAAAACTTTAAACAGGGTATCAACTGTTTTGAAAACAATTTTAGTGCAAATGAATACACAATTTTTTAAAGTAATCAAAAAGAATCAAAAATAATCCTTGAAAGTAATCGGATTACTTTTGATTCTTTTTGATTATTTTGTAGTAATCGCCAGTACTTCTGATTATTTTTCGATTACTTGTAACCGTAAGCAATTAGTAATCAGAAATTTTTTCTAATAGAGTTATATAATCATTAAGATTCTTTTTTTAAAGAAATCTAATTGATTACTAATCGTAATCGATATCTAACAGGTATGATCTTAAGTACATTTTTGTCATTATTTCCATGAATTTTGAGCAGTTTGCTTCGTATGGACCGGAATAGGTGAGAAAAGGTAAAAACAAATTGAACTTTTGCAAGTTTTTTGCGATTTTGATCTTGAAGATGAAGTTTTTTTTTATTTTATATGTTGACAGATTTTGTTCTTTATGATAAGAGCTACAACTTTGCCTCAAAGATTAAATCAAAATTTCGAACGGTTTGCAAAGTATAAGCCTGAAAAAATGATCACGCCCCAAATCTTTGGGGCCCATAAAATCTTAAAAACTGTTCTACTTTTGACAATTCTGACTTCATATTCGGATTCAGCGGAAAATTTTACATAAAGATTAGGTGTCAAATTCATTTGGTCAAAAAACTGTCACGTAGTGTATTAAACGTTTTAGTGCTGTTTGCTCAAGCAGTCGATATGCATTAATTAAACAAAAGTTTTAAAATATACATGTATACGTCTGCGGCATCAAATGTTTGTTATGTGCGATCATAGATTTAGTCATTGAACAAAATAGTGTTACTAACACGGTTTTTTTTATATTAGATCTGTAAAAGATCTGTAAAAAAAAGTTTAAAGGACCAAATACACTTATCAAAATACTAATCAATACGGACATTGAAATACGATTTACTTTAAAATTTGCCGGATTCGTTTTTGGCCTTGACCGCGGAATCCAAGTGTTGCCAGATGATGGTAAGAGGTGATGGCTTACGATGGCCATACTTTACTTTAAAAGAATGTAAACAGTACAAATGTTAAACAATAAACGCTTAAAGGTTTTTAAGCCTCGCTAATATTTTATTTTTAAAGCCAGTGCAATTTTTGTTCAAATTCTGTCGGCAAAAACTCTTTTTTTTTCCTATAGGGAAAAGTATATTTTTTATTAACTGCGTAGGTATTTTTTAGAAATTTTTCTGGCAACATTGCCAGGCCATTCCTTTTAGCGTTTTTACTTAAAAAGTTTTCTTTTTATCAAAATTAAACTCATGCTACACATGTTCGCTTTACTCCCGAGCCATAAACATGAACTACAGACATTGGGTCACCTTTATTTACCTACACACAAACGCATACCTCTAGAGTCTACATGATACAATTTCATAAAGTACAAGAACAAAATTAAAGGAATAAAAAATACTCGTAATAACAATTACAGCCAAAACAAAATAATGAAATGAGAAAAAACTTTTCAACAGGATGGGGCGGGAAAGAAGAAGTGAAATGAAGAAAAAAGAGTACACGTAAAACGAAAAACTTTGTAGTTTTTTTTTTATTTTATTAAAAATTAAACAACAAGAAATACAAAAAATATAACAAGAATTTTGATAATAAATTGTTTTAACTTTAAAGTTGGAAACACATACAAGCACGGTCTCTTGCAGATACAAAAAACTGTTAAAATAAACATTCAATTGTGTTTGTATGTATGCGTAAGTAAGTTTGTTGGTGTATGGTATCAGGGCAGGACAGACAGGCTGGCAGTTCAAACACGTAATAATATTTTTACCAATAAAATGAATTTTTTTTTTTTAGGTAACAATTTCCAATTTACAAACAAAGTTTAAACAGCCGCCTTTATTTTTTGTTGTTACTTTTACTGCCGTTGCCATTATTTGTTAACATAAATACCCTACATTTGGTAAGATCAGCAATTTGGGTTTGTAGGCAATAAAACCAACCAGTTTTAAAGAATATTTAATGCCTTAAGACTTTAATTTTTTTAGTAAACCGATTCTGTGCTCATGTTTTTTTGTTTGAAATGTGTCAAAGGAAACAAAAATGGAATTTTCTCACTTTTTGAGAATCGATGGAATTTTTACATCTTTTCGATGCTAGATCTCACCAAAGTTGCAGAACATGGGTACTGGGTACGGGAGTTGATATTTATATTTTTAGTGTAATTAATTAATTATCGAAAATGGCTATACTGTTTTTCGAAGCTTCCTGCAAAATAAAGTTTTTAAAAGCATGATCGGTTTCTTCATGCGCCCAAAAACGTCAGGCCCAAAATTAAGGCATAGCACCAAGATTCACCCCCTGTAAAGATGATACACACAGCATTACTTTGCACCAATTATCACGAGCATTCTTGAGCTTTTATCAATCTATGCGCGATCCAATGCAAGCAACTTTTTAATAACTAAATGCACTACATTGAAAGCAAAAAACAAAGTCATAAATATTTTGTAATTTTGTTGTTGCTTTCTACAGAAATTCATGTAACGTTTTAAAATTTTCCACGCCACAAGTCGGCAGAAGCCCGACACCAATATCACTACATCATCCGCGTAGGCCACGACTTTCTGACCCATTCTGTCAAAACGTCCCAGAACGACATTGACGGCTAAGAGCCACAATAAGGGAGAGAAAACTCCCCCCTGTGGGGTCCCCCTAGTCACCGATTTCCTTAAACGTTTCCCCAGTCCTGCCTAATAGCCTCTATCCTGAAATTGTTAAAGGCGCCCTCTGTATTCAGGAATGCCGCCAAGGTGTATTCATTGGTTTGCAAACCCCGCTCTACATAACCAACCACATCATGCAACGCACTCTCAACAGATCTTCCCTTAAGATAGGCATGTTGAGCGCCGCTGACGATGCCGGCGTCAATCTTCGTCCTTAGATGTAGATCAATTAGTCTTTCCAACGTCTTCAAGAGAAAAGACGATAAGCTGATTGGTCTAAAATCCTTGGGTTTAGAGTGACCGGTTCTACCCGCCTTGGGAATAAAAACTACCCTAACCTCCCTCCACCCTCTAGGAATGTACCCCTTCAGAACAAATACCCTAAACAGTTTCACCAACAACAGGAGTGATGATTTCCCGATATTCTGTAGCATCGTCGGAAAGATACCATCTGGTCCCGCCGATTTGTAGGACCCAAAGGTATTTACCGCCCATGTTACCTTATCCAAGGTGATCATATCCCCCACCGTCTCCCTTTCCCCACCGCCTGAGCACGACCCAGGATCCACACACCCCGGAAAGTGAGTTTCCATAAGCAGACACAGAGATTCAGAGCCAGATTCCGTCCATGATTTGTCCGGTCTCTGAATAAATCCAGGGACTACCGGGTCCTTAGATAAAATTCTCCTGAACATAAACATCTCATTCACGCATTCAACTGACTCGCTAAACTTAATCCACGAGTCCCTTTTCGCCCTTCTAATATCTCCCTTATACCTCCCGTAACTTAACCTGAAGTGACTCCAATCTTGCTACTACTAGTACTAGTCTCGAGCCGCTTCTGCCCGAGTGCTCCACCAACTCCCGTACTTTCTCGCTAGGTGGATCGGTAGCCTCGTACGGCAAGTATACCGATGTTCTGTTCTTCACCTCTCCTGTCACAACCGTGAGGTCTCCATTACTGAAAGAATAAGAAATCATAAATTTATGTTCAGTTCTCGCCAGTATACAAGTTTGTACCTTATCATCCGTGTGTGGTACAACCAAAGTATACCCCGTGACCTTTAATCCAACTACCCTGTTTTTGTTAATCCAGGGCTCTTGGATTAAAGCCACGTCCACGTTGTTGTCGATGAGGTGGGTTACTAATTCGGTTGAAGCTGCTTTACAGTGGTGCAAGTTTATCTGCACTATCATTTTTAGGAAACCTAAATTTGATAGACCCCAACCCGAATACAGCAACCCCTCCCAACGACCTCAGCTTTTTGAGAGACTCCTGGTCTACTGCGAACCTGAAGTCTCTCCCTTGGTTCTCCTTACAACCCAGTGAAGCTATCAACTTCCACTGGCCTGTAATGAGACCATCATTCTGGTTGGCCAGTAGCCCCAGTATGACCTCCTCCGGTTTAATAGGTGGAGGTATGTATACCATGACTACCGGCCTTAATGGCAACTCATACGCGAGTATAACGTCCAATCTGGCTTCAGGACAAGCGCTGCAACACCTGCCATTCACACACCTTCCATCGGGATCCATACGATCAATGACAGCCGCCAGAATACCGTCCTTACCCGACGACTCCCTCAGCTTCCTTGACGTGGAGGATTGGTCCTCTGTGGAGCCAGTCCACTTAGTGATTTCCTTACGGAGATCCTTAAGAGAGCCGTCACCAGTCTGACTAGTCCTCTTAGCCGCTGGGGATTTCTGGTCATCACCAGACCTAACTCTCTTAACGACCCCCCTTTTAGGGGCCTTAGCAGAGCTCTGCCGGTGATCAACCGATTTCCTTGCAGATGTTGACTGGTTTGTCCCGGTTATTCCTTTAGTGACCTTTTGGGGGTGACTGTCGGAGATTATCAGGACTTTTCCAGTCCTCATCGCGCGACTAGTAGTGGGTGGTTCGTCCACATGCTCAGCTCCCTTAGCCGTGACCATGCTGTCACGGTTAAGAAAACCAGGTGTTGACTGTTTATCCTCCTTTTGTTCATCCGCTCCCTTATTCGAGGATTCCTCAGCAGCGGTTGCTGAGGATTCGTCGTCTTTACTGACAACCTTTGAATCCTCAGCAGCCCTAGCTGTGTATCCCGCAGGATGGGGTATGCCTAGGATATCACCGACATAACCGTGGATTCGTTCGGATCTGGCACCGTTCTTTCGGTGCTTCCTCAGCAAATGCCTATCCCGTCCATTGTGCAGTGAGAAGTCTTTCTTAGCTATCTTTTCTAGAAAGGCTAAGGAGACTCTTACACCACTCTTGGCTTTTTCGAAGCTCGTTCGGCTATCTGATGTGACGTGTTCTGTCGCATCCTGCCGAACAATGGGTTTTGGTACACTCGCCAATCCACTTTCCATCTCGAGTGTGGCCTCAGAAGCCGATGGTCCAGCCCTTTTGTCCCGATCATCAAATAAAAATGCATTTCATCAGAGCCCAGAGCTAGCTCACCGAGTTTTTCCGAGGCCCCTGTTCGAGACGGGGAGTCGACTGGGGAGTCCATCCCGTCCTTCTCTATCAGTTCTGTTAATAACTGACCCTCCTGCAGCAGAATATCCCTGTGAATACTCAGCCAGTCGGAGTCTGGATCTGACACCGAATCTGCCGAGTTGTCAGAGACATTCCCTGCACCGCGTCTTAAAGTCGCGGCCTTTTTGTTTTGTTTTAAAAATTTGTACAGTTTTTGGTCCCACGAGTTTGCACGTACGAAAAAGGACCGTCCCGCACAGTGACGGCTTGCGCGGACAAGCCTAAGTTACAACTGACACTTGCCATCGGCATCAGAGGGAAGCTGTTCACGACCAGTTTCTTTAACAACTAACTAGCCATTCAGGTCCTCGGCACTGCTGTCAACCATCTTGACCTTAAAAGTGGGGGATGTGGGAAAACAAAAAGGTGAATAGATGGGATTATAGGTAATGGGATAGGGGATGGATGGATAACCCTTAGTCACGCTGGCCTTAGAGCTTATGCCTTCTAACTTGTTTCGGCTAGACTTACCGACTCAAGTTACAAGACATACACAACAGCCAGCATTTAAGCCACCACATCGCGGCAAGATAGTTATCCAGGTGGTGGAACTGCTTAGGAGAACTAGAAACAAATTGATGACAATATATGGAGGGCTAAGAGCGAAACTAAACGAAGTCATGAAATAATGGTCCAACCATAAGGCTCGATGTTAGCCCAACTTAATATGACATTTCTTTGTTTCAATGTTTGACAAATTCACCCCTGGCGAGGTACACAATTGGGCAGAACGTTAAGATAATTGAAGACTTTTACGAAAATGGGCGCTCAAATAAAAATGCATTTCGTGCAACTTGTGGTTTCTTTTTTTTTTTGTGAGCATAATCGACCAAATGTGTCCACAATCGGTAGAATTGTGGGTCTGTAGGAAATGTGAAAAAACCTGTGCATGCTCTCCCACTTCGTTCTGCCGAAAACATTGCTGTTGTTCGAAAATGATGTCGGCCAAGCTGTACCATTGAAACAATGGCTCTTATGCGCGATAAGTTCATTGGCCGTGTTATATCACGTCGTGATTTGACTTTTTTATTTAAGGATATTTTAAAGAAAAAGTTTACGTCAATAAGCCAAAACAATAAAAGACCTACAGGATGAGATAATTCGGCACATTAAAGACATTGAACCTCAATTATGTCTCAGAGTCATTGAAAATATGGACCATCGAATAAAGGTACGTCACCGAAGATCTAGCCAGCATTTGGCCGTAATTTTTTAACTTTCTATAAAAATAAGATAATTCTCTGAAAATTTTTTGTTTTATTTACAACTAACATCGTGCGTTTTGGTTATACCAACCTTCATATATATATTTCAAAACTGGTGCGAAATTCTCCGCAAAGTTTAACTCTACTTACCTTTGTAACGGACTAAATCAAAAAGTGCTTGGTTCCAAAGGTAACGATAATAAACTCAAGTCAATGGCTCCAGAAACTAAAAGCAGTTTACTTTGATGTCGAGAAAAATATTTTTGAATTGTCTTTTTTTGACTTGGTTTATTGTACGTAGTTCTTTTGTGTTTTTATATGGAAAAGGTAATTTTTTCTTAGAAATTAAGGCTTGTCCTAAGATATCAATCAAAAAAGGACTTTAATAAAATCCAAGTTTTTATTCCCTTCATGAGCAAAGTAGAGTATTAAAACTGCCCTTATTTACCAATTCATTTAACTACAGAAAAATATTTTTCATTATTTTAATTTTTGTAATATTTTGTCGGTTTTAACAGGCTGTTGAGGTGGCTTTTCTTTTAGTTTTAATATCTCTAACACGGCATAAAAAACTTTTCGTATTTAATGATATTTTCTTAACGTTTGTTTTTTTCTCTCGCTCTCTCTTTGATACTGTTCGCTAGAAAAGTAATATTCATGCCAGTAAAATTGTTATTGTCATACAATATTATTATGATTTTTATTATTTAAAACTTTTTTCTTGTTTAACCAAAAAAAACAAAAAAATTAAATAAACAAAAACAAACAGCAAGAACTCTCAAGAAAAACAAGCAACAACCAACCAAAAAACATATCAGACACAACTTTTTTACAACAACACGGGGAACTCGTATTTATGAGTAAAATTGTTTACCTTTATTTTTAAATATAAAAAAATATTAATAAAATAAAAGTACTCCCAGTAGAAATAAAAATTACATTTTCACGAAAAAACATCAACCCTGTTAACCTGGTGAAAAGTAATAAAGTCTAGTATGCAATGCAAAAAACAAATAAAAAGTTTGCTAAAGTTTCTTTTATTTATGATTAATTTTGAGAAATATTTACTTAAAATTCCTTTACACCAATCTTTTAAGGAGTTTTTTACATTATTCCTTCTAGAGCTGAAAACAAGCATTTCAATTACTGTCTCCTTTGCTTTCCTTTCCATCACTAAACTTCCTTCTTCATTTTTTATTATTGGTTTTTTATAAAACTTTTATTTTATAACCTGCATCTTTCTCGATGTTTTTACTTCTCAATAGCAATATAACAGAATTTATTTTATGGCCAACAGGTAAAATGCTGAGAAAAAAATTCGAAATTGTCGCCATAAATGCGTTTGTGTTTATTTTGCTACCGACACTGTTGCTTGTCATCCACTCGTAAATCGATACATCTCTTTTATCCAGCCATGGCAGTCGTTTTTTTTAAAGGTATTTGTAGTTCTTTGTTTCCAGGTTTTAATGACTCTATTGTATAAATTTTAATCTTGCAACACTGTTTCCAATTAATTAATCAGAACTTGATTCAGATAATCAAAAAAATAATAATAAAAAAAATAAGGAATTTCCAGCAGATGGCGTAATTTATACATGGTTTGTGTCTTCAATAACTTATATGGAAGATGGTTAACATGGTTGCCGCTATAAACAAATGACTTGTAAAACAGCTGTCAGAGGGTTTGTCAGTTCAAAATATAACACGATCTAATTGATTTTTTGCGCTAACACGACATGTATGCGTTTCGCAGTGGGAAATTTGACAAGTACACTGCTAAATACATGAGGTGTAAAATTACCTTTAAGGGCAGAATAAACCACACAAATGGCTTGGTAAACATGTTAAAGTTTTTCGTTTATACAAATGTTTTGTGTTGCTGTATGTGGTGTTTGCTGTTTGAACAACAATTTGAAGCATGTTTGTAGAAATATTAAACATTTTTAATATTTGAGAGACATGTTGGATATTTCTCAAACTTTTTGTTGTGTCTAGTACAAAATTTTTGCATTTAAGTAAAAATTGGAAAAGTGAAAAAGTAGAAGAAGAAGCATTTAAATCATTTTCAGCCGTAAGCTCTAACTTTTTAAGCAACATTTTTTGTCCCACAACCGCTTGTTGTTCAAACCACTCTTTGTTGTTTAAGCCATTCTTCTCCTTTCTCTTATATTTCTCCTTCGCTTAAAACCAATAGCGTGCAAAATGTCCGCAGCACAATTTTCGTCTACATTCATTGAAAACAAAAAGCAATATAAATGTTTGTACGAAATATGTTTGTGTTGTTTGTCACAATAACTTCAAACTCTCTCATTTTATTGTTTGAATTTTTTGTTTCTTTTGTTTTTAATTTTCTAAAAAAAGTGTGGTAGCACTGTTGAAAGACTGACTACCGCATTCATAAACAATTAAAATGGATTTGAATTGTATTAAAAGAAAAATTTGTCTGAAAATTTTGCCTTAAAACACATTTCAAACTTATTTTATTGAAGGGCTGTGAGTGTCTATATGTGAGAGCACAAGAAAAAAGCTCTCAAAATAAAATAGATTCTATTTCACGACCGCTTTCTACGGTAAATTTGTATGTCAAATTGTATAAAAAATGTTGTGTCGAAGCATTTCTGCTCAATAGTGTTAGTGTAAAGTGTGGACTGCTAATGTTTGTGCTTTGTTAGTGTTTTGACAACGTCTAAAACACTTTTTTAAACATCATTTGAAGACCATTTTGAAGACGCGATGTTATGCTAAGTTAACACTTGGGTTTTTAAACGCGTTTAAGCAATATTTTGATTTAGCTAATTAAAGCCGTTCACATTACATTTGAGATGATTAAGATGACAGAATATTAAGAAAAAACAAACACAACAAACTAATTTATATTTCTTTAAAGTATTAAAAATGGATAAAAAAAAAACTTTTATAAAGTTATTAACCTTTTTGTTTTTTCAAACTGAAATTACTCCTACTTCGGCCATTACAAAAGTTACTCTGTATTCCAAGAGTATTTTGTTGCGCATCTTTTGGAAAATCAAGCCGATCGGATCATTACTTTAGGAGTTATTGAGGTTTTAGTGAGAATAGTACGCGGACGTGTGAATAGGTCCGTATGGACCTTGTACTGAATTTCACTAATGCATGTTTTTGGGCATCATTATAATTTTTTTATTGTTTCAACACATAATTTACTTGTTCTGAACACAAAGACCTAAACTCAAAGACATTAGGGATGATGATAAAAACAAAAAATTCTAAGAAAAAATTCTAAGAACAAAAATACTAAAAACAAAAAGTACTAAGAACAAAATACTAAGAACAAAAAATTCTAAGAACTGGTTTATTGCTAGTAGTATAAAATTAGAATATTGTGCCTTTCCTTGAAAGCAATAAAGTTCATTTGTTGTAGAATTTAGTTATAAACAATAAAAACAAAAACAAAATATTAAAAAAAAATTTTTTATATGAAAAAAACATGATTTACAAAAAAGGTCCGTAGGGACCTTTTCACACGGCCGTGAAGTTCAGAACTGTCACTCATCGGAGGGTTAAAAGATTATTTTAAATATATAAATGATGAAATTGTGAAAATTTATGAATTATTTAAGAAAAAAATACAAATATTAAGCAGAAATCGTGGTCGGTTGTACACGTTCATGTTGGCCGATTCTACATTTTAGGTATGTATAGTGGATTCTATGTGATTATTCTATGTGAAGTGATTTACAAATCACTTCAATGTATGGGTAATCATCTCGATTTTGAAGTGATTAGAGCTTAATCACGTTCGAGATGCTTAAGCGCGTTTAAGAACCTAAGTGTAAACATAGCATTAGAAACGGTGTAACATTGCGTATACGTAATATTTGCACAGTAGCAGCCAACACCAACATTGAAAATTAAAAAAAAGAGCAACAAATATTATATGCCACAAAAGACATCAATTTCAATGAAACGTGTATTTTTATTTGTGTCAACGTTTCGATAAAATCCAAAGTCTCTAGAAAAGTCTGAGTAAGAGAGAAAATGAGAACCAGAATAAAGATGTTGCTGCACCCGGCAAGCATTTGATAGAGAGATGGTCGAAAGTCTACACAAATTTGACTACTTTATTATTAATTATTTAATAATTACAAAGGTTTCTATTTTTCTCAGACCATACCATTTACCGGAACAGCGTGTTACAATTTAGAATTTCCCGGAATTCCGGGAATATTATTTTTAAGAAAAAAAAAAATGAAATTATTTTATAATTTTTGAAAGAGATTAAAGATTTTTTAATACTTAAATTTACTCTTCTAAGAAAAAATTTCATATTCATGTTTAAAAATTCAAAAAAATTAATTTCAAAAGATTTTGTTATTCGTGCTTAATTCCCAGTTTTTATTATTGATAAAAACACTTGAAATTTATTGTTGATGGGATAAGCTATTCCTATGCGCATTTCACTGGTTGCTTAAGCCAGATCATCAGGAAACTTCATCCATAACGTTTTAGAAAAACTAAAGATATTAAACCAAATAAAACTGTTAAGCGTATAAGACTTATAGCAACAGTTCTACTTGTTACAATATCAAAGCTTAAACAAAACACATCAACAATAAACAGTGGGTTTATCTCATCTTACATTCCCCACTACAATTAGTTGAAATTCTCTCAACATTAATTGTAGTTGTAAGTAGGTTAAGAAAAACAAAATAAAAACAACAACAACAACTTTACAAAAGATGTTGACAATTAAGTGTTTTTTTAGGCCGTGCACTGCCTGTTTATTATCAAAAAGTAATTTCAATTTTTGGGAATACAAAATTTTAATTTCAAAAGATTTTGTTATTCGTGCTTAATTCCCAGTTTTTATTATTGATAAAAACACTTGAAATTTATTGTTGATGGGATAAGCTATTCCTATGCGCATTTCACTGGTTGCTTAAGCCAGATCATCAGGAAACTTCATCCATAACGTTTTAGAAAAACTAAAGATATTAAACCAAATAAAACTGTTAAGCGTATAAGACTTATAGCAACAGTTCTACTTGTTACAATATCAAAGCTTAAACAAAACACATCAACAATAAACAGTGGGTTTATCTCATCTTACATTCCCCACTACAATTAGTTGAAATTCTCTCAACATTAATTGTAGTTGTAAGTAGGTTAAGAAAAACAAAATAAAAACAACAACAACAACTTTACAAAAGATGTTGACAATTAAGTGTTTTTTTAGGCCGTGCACTGCCTGTTTATTATCAAAAAGTAATTTCAATTTTTGGGAATACAAAATTTTAATTTCAAAAGATTTTGTTATTCGTGCTTAATTCCCAGTTTTTATTATTGATAAAAACACTTGAAATTTATTGTTGATGGGATAAGCTATTCCTATGCGCATTTCACTGGTTGCTTAAGCCAGATCATCAGGAAACTTCATCCATAACGTTTTAGAAAAACTAAAGATATTAAACCAAATAAAACTGTTAAGCGTATAAGACTTATAGCAACAGTTCTACTTGTTACAATATCAAAGCTTAAACAAAACACATCAACAATAAACAGTGGGTTTATCTCATCTTACATTCCCCACTACAATTAGTTGAAATTCTCTCAACATTAATTGTAGTTGTAAGTAGGTTAAGAAAAACAAAATAAAAACAACAACAACAACTTTACAAAAGATGTTGACAATTAAGTGTTTTTTTAGGCCGTGCACTGCCTGTTTATTATCAAAAAGTAATTTCAATTTTTGGGAATACAAAATTTTAATTTCAAAAGATTTTGTTATTCGTGCTTAATTCCCAGTTTTTATTATTGATAAAAACACTTGAAATTTATTGTTGATGGGATAAGCTATTCCTATGCGCATTTCACTGGTTGCTTAAGCCAGATCATCAGGAAACTTCATCCATAACGTTTTAGAAAAACTAAAGATATTAAACCAAATAAAACTGTTAAGCGTATAAGACTTATAGCAACAGTTCTACTTGTTACAATATCAAAGCTTAAACAAAACACATCAACAATAAACAGTGGGTTTATCTCATCTTACATTCCCCACTACAATTAGTTGAAATTCTCTCAACATTAATTGTAGTTGTAAGTAGGTTAAGAAAAACAAAATAAAAACAACAACAACAACTTTACAAAAGATGTTGACAATTAAGTGTTTTTTTAGGCCGTGCACTGCCTGTTTATTATCAAAAAGTAATTTCAATTTTTGGGAATACAAAATTTTAATTTCAAAAGATTTTGTTATTCGTGCTTAATTCCCAGTTTTTATTATTGATAAAAACACTTGAAATTTATTGTTGATGGGATAAGCTATTCCTATGCGCATTTCACTGGTTGCTTAAGCCAGATCATCAGGAAACTTCATCCATAACGTTTTAGAAAAACTAAAGATATTAAACCAAATAAAACTGTTAAGCGTATAAGACTTATAGCAACAGTTCTACTTGTTACAATATCAAAGCTTAAACAAAACACATCAACAATAAACAGTGGGTTTATCTCATCTTACATTCCCCACTACAATTAGTTGAAATTCTCTCAACATTAATTGTAGTTGTAAGTAGGTTAAGAAAAACAAAATAAAAACAACAACAACAACTTTACAAAAGATGTTGACAATTAAGTGTTTTTTTAGGCCGTGCACTGCCTGTTTATTATCAAAAAGTAATTTCAATTTTTGGGAATACAAAATTTTAATTTCAAAAGATTTTGTTATTCGTGCTTAATTCCCAGTTTTAATTATTGATAAAAACACTTGAAATTTATTGTTGATGGGATAAGCTATTCCTATGCGCATTTCACTGGTTGCTTAAGCCAGATCATCAGGAAACTTCATCCATAACGTTTTAGAAAAACTAAAGATATTAAACCAAATAAAACTGTTAAGCGTATAAGACTTATAGCAACAGTTCTACTTGTTACAATATCAAAGCTTAAACAAAACACATCAACAATAAACAGTGGGTTTATCTCATCTTACATGCCCCACTACAATTAGTTGAAATTCTCTCAACATTAATTGTAGTTGTAAGTAGGTTAAGAAAAACAAAATAAAAACAACAACAACAACTTTACAAAAGATGTTGACAATTAAGTGTTTTTTTAGGCCGTGCACTGCCTGTTTATTATCAAAAAGTAATTTCAATTTTTGGGAATACAAAATTTTAATTTCAAAAGATATTGTTATTCGTGCTTAATTCCCAGTTTTTATTATTGATAAAAACACTTGAAATTTATTGTTGATGGGATAAGCTATTCCTATGCGCATTTCACTGGTTGCTTAAGCCAGATCATCAGGAAACTTCATCCATAACGTTTTAGAAAAACTAAAGATATTAAACCAAATAAAACTGTTAAGCGTATAAGACTTATAGCAACAGTTCTACTTGTTACAATATCAAAGCTTAAACAAAACACATCAACAATAAACAGTGGGTTTATCTCATCTTACATTCCCCACTACAATTAGTTGAAATTCTCTCAACATTAATTGTAGTTGTAAGTAGGTTAAGAAAAACAAAATAAAAACAACAACAACAACTTTACAAAAGATGTTGACAATTAAGTGTTTTTTTAGGCCGTGCACTGCCTGTTTATTATCAAAAAGTAATTTCAATTTTTGGGAATACAAAATTTTAATTTCAAAAGATTTTGTTATTCGTGCTTAATTCCCAGTTTTTATTATTGATAAAAACACTTGAAATTTATTGTTGATGGGATAAGCTATTCCTATGCGCATTTCACTGGTTGCTTAAGCCAGATCATCAGGAAACTTCATCCATAACGTTTTAGAAAAACTAAAGATATTAAACCAAATAAAACTGTTAAGCGTATAAGACTTATAGCAACAGTTCTACTTGTTACAATATCAAAGCTTAAACAAAACACATCAACAATAAACAGTGGGTTTATCTCATCTTACATTCCCCACTACAATTAGTTGAAATTCTCTCAACATTAATTGTAGTTGTAAGTAGGTTAAGAAAAACAAAATAAAAACAACAACAACAACTTTACAAAAGATGTTGACAATTAAGTGTTTTTTTAGGCCGTGCACTGCCTGTTTATTATCAAAAAGTAATTTCAATTTTTGGGAATACAAAATTTTAATTTCAAAAGATTTTGTTATTCGTGCTTAATTCCCAGTTTTTATTATTGATAAAAACACTTGAAATTTATTGTTGATCGGATAAGCTATTCCTATGCGCATTTCACTGGTTGCTTAAGCCAGATCATCAGGAAACTTCATCCATAACGTTTTAGAAAAACTAAAGATATTAAACCAAATAAAACTGTTAAGCGTATAAGACTTATAGCAACAGTTCTACTTGTTACAATATCAAAGCTTAAACAAAACACATCAACAATAAACAGTGGGTTTATCTCATCTTACATTCCCCACTACAATTAGTTGAAATTCTCTCAACATTAATTGTAGTTGTAAGTAGGTTAAGAAAAACAAAATAAAAACAACAACAACAACTTTACAAAAGATGTTGACAATTAAGTGTTTTTTTAGGCCGTGCACTGCCTGTTTATTATCAAAAAGTAATTTCAATTTTTGGGAATACAAAATTTTAATTTCAAAAGATTTTGTTATTCGTGGGAATTAAGCACGAATAACAAAATCTTTTGAAATTAAAATTTTGTATTCCCAAAAATTGAAATTACTTTTTGATAATAAACAGGCAGTGCACGGCCTAAAAAAACACTTAATTGTCAACATCTTTTGTAAAGTTGTTGTTGTTGTTTTTATTTTGTTTTTCTTAACCTACTTACAACTACAATTAATGTTGAGAGAATTTCAACTAATTGTAGTGGGGAATGTAAGATGAGATAAACCCACTGTTTATTGTTGATGTGTTTTGTTTAAGCTTTGATATTGTAACAAGTAGAACTGTTGCTATAAGTCTTATACGCTTAACAGTTTTATTTGGTTTAATATCTTTAGTTTTTCTAAAACGTTATGGATGAAGTTTCCTGATGATCTGGCTTAAGCAACCAGTGAAATGCGCATAGGAATAGCTTATCCCATCAACAATAAATTTCAAGTGTTTTTATCAATAATAAAAACTGGGAATTAAGCACGAATAACAAAATCTTTTGAAATTAAAATTTTGTATTCCCAAAAATTGAAATTACTTTTTGATAATAAACAGGCAGTGCACGGCCTAAAAAAACACTTAATTGTCAACATCTTTTGTAAAGTTGTTGTTGTTGTTTTTATTTTGTTTTTCTTAACCTACTTACAACTACAATTAATGTTGAGAGAATTTCAACTAATTGTAGTGGGGAATGTAAGATGAGATAAACCCACTGTTTATTGTTGATGTGTTTTGTTTAAGCTTTGATATTGTAACAAGTAGAACTGTTGCTATAAGTCTTATACGCTTAACAGTTTTATTTGGTTTAATATCTTTAGTTTTTCTAAAACGTTATGGATGAAGTTTCCTGATGATCTGGCTTAAGCAACCAGTGAAATGCGCATAGGAATAGCTTATCCCATCAACAATAAATTTCAAGTGTTTTTATCAATAATAAAAACTGGGAATTAAGCACGAATAACAAAATCTTTTGAAATTAAAATTTTGTATTCCCAAAAATTGAAATTACTTTTTGATAATAAACAGGCAGTGCACGGCCTAAAAAAACACTTAATTGTCAACATCTTTTGTAAAGTTGTTGTTGTTGTTTTTATTTTGTTTTTCTTAACCTACTTACAACTACAATTAATGTTGAGAGAATTTCAACTAATTGTAGTGGGGAATGTAAGATGAGATAAACCCACTGTTTATTGTTGATGTGTTTTGTTTAAGCTTTGATATTGTAACAAGTAGAACTGTTGCTATAAGTCTTATACGCTTAACAGTTTTATTTGGTTTAATATCTTTAGTTTTTCTAAAACGTTATGGATGAAGTTTCCTGATGATCTGGCTTAAGCAACCAGTGAAATGCGCATAGGAATAGCTTATCCCATCAACAATAAATTTCAAGTGTTTTTATCAATAATAAAAACTGGGAATTAAGCACGAATAACAAAATCTTTTGAAATTAAAATTTTGTATTCCCAAAAATTGAAATTACTTTTTGATAATAAACAGGCAGTGCACGGCTTAAAAAAACACTTAATTGTCAACATCTTTTGTAAAGTTGTTGTTGTTGTTTTTATTTTGTTTTTCTTAACCTACTTACAACTACAATTAATGTTGAGAGAATTTCAACTAATTGTAGTGGGGAATGTAAGATGAGATAAACCCACTGTTTATTGTTGATGTGTTTTGTTTAAGCTTTGATATTGTAACAAGTAGAACTGTTGCTATAAGTCTTATACGCTTAACAGTTTTATTTGGTTTAATATCTTTAGTTTTTCTAAAACGTTATGGATGAAGTTTCCTGATGATCTGGCTTAAGCAACCAGTGAAATGCGCATAGGAATAGCTTATCCCATCAACAATAAATTTCAAGTGTTTTTATCAATAATAAAAACTGGGAATTAAGCACGAATAACAAAATCTTTTGAAATTAAAATTTTGTATTCCCAAAAATTGAAATTACTTTTTGATAATAAACAGGCAGTGCACGGCCTAAAAAAACACTTAATTGTCAACATCTTTTGTAAAGTTGTTGTTGTTGTTTTTATTTTGTTTTTCTTAACCTACTTACAACTACAATTAATGTTGAGAGAATTTCAACTAATTGTAGTGGGGAATGTAAGATGAGATAAACCCACTGTTTATTGTTGATGTGTTTTGTTTAAGCTTTGATATTGTAACAAGTAGAACTGTTGCTATAAGTCTTATACGCTTAACAGTTTTATTTGGTTTAATATCTTTAGTTTTTCTAAAACGTTATGGATGAAGTTTCCTGATGATCTGGCTTAAGCAACCAGTGAAATGCGCATAGGAATAGCTTATCCCATCAACAATAAATTTCAAGTGTTTTTATCAATAATAAAAACTGGGAATTAAGCACGAATAACAAAATCTTTTGAAATTAAAATTTTGTATTCCCAAAAATTGAAATTACTTTTTGATAATAAACAGGCAGTGCACGGCCTAAAAAAACACTTAATTGTCAACATCTTTTGTAAAGTTGTTGTTGTTGTTTTTATTTTGTTTTTCTTAACCTACTTACAACTACAATTAATGTTGAGAGAATTTCAACTAATTGTAGTGGGGAATGTAAGATGAGATAAACCCACTGTTTATTGTTGATGTGTTTTGTTTAAGCTTTGATATTGTAACAAGTAGAACTGTTGCTATAAGTCTTATACGCTTAACAGTTTTATTTGGTTTAATATCTTTAGTTTTTCTAAAACGTTATGGATGAAGTTTCCTGATGATCTGGCTTAAGCAACCAGTGAAATGCGCATAGGAATAGCTTATCCCATCAACAATAAATTTCAAGTGTTTTTATCAATAATAAAAACTGGGAATTAAGCACGAATAACAAAATCTTTTGAAATTAAAATTTTGTATTCCCAAAAATTGAAATTACTTTTTGATAATAAACAGGCAGTGCACGGCCTAAAAAAACACTTAATTGTCAACATCTTTTGTAAAGTTGTTGTTGTTGTTTTTATTTTGTTTTTCTTAACCTACTTACAACTACAATTAATGTTGAGAGAATTTCAACTAATTGTAGTGGGGAATGTAAGATGAGATAAACCCACTGTTTATTGTTGATGTGTTTTGTTTAAGCTTTGATATTGTAACAAGTAGAACTGTTGCTATAAGTCTTATACGCTTAACAGTTTTATTTGGTTTAATATCTTTAGTTTTTCTAAAACGTTATGGATGAAGTTTCCTGATGATCTGGCTTAAGCAACCAGTGAAATGCGCATAGGAATAGCTTATCCCATCAACAATAAATTTCAAGTGTTTTTATCAATAATAAAAACTGGGAATTAAGCACGAATAACAAAATCTTTTGAAATTAAAATTTTGTATTCCCAAAAATTGAAATTACTTTTTGATAATAAACAGGCAGTGCACGGCCTAAAAAAACACTTAATTGTCAACATCTTTTGTAAAGTTGTTGTTGTTGTTTTTATTTTGTTTTTCTTAACCTACTTACAACTACAATTAATGTTGAGAGAATTTCAACTAATTGTAGTGGGGAATGTAAGATGAGATAAACCCACTGTTTATTGTTGATGTGTTTTGTTTAAGCTTTGATATTGTAACAAGTAGAACTGTTGCTATAAGTCTTATACGCTTAACAGTTTTATTTGGTTTAATATCTTTAGTTTTTCTAAAACGTTATGGATGAAGTTTCCTGATGATCTGGCTTAAGCAACCAGTGAAATGCGCATAGGAATAGCTTATCCCATCAACAATAAATTTCAAGTGTTTTTATCAATAATAAAAACTGGGAATTAAGCACGAATAACAAAATCTTTTGAAATTAAAATTTTGTATTCCCAAAAATTGAAATTACTTTTTGATTCAAAAAAATTTTTAATTAAAAGTTCTCAACGTAATGTGAAGGGATTTACAAAAAAAAAACCATTAAACTTTTTGTAAAATCACATTTTTGAAAAATGTTATCGATATAAAATTCTATATAAAATCGTTATAAAAGATTTAAACTGGAGTTGCGATGTGTGGATAAGCGTTTTGAAAATGGAATATTTCGGTTTCATATCTGTTCGCATATGGCGAGCGTGTTTCGCCCAATTCTCTCTATAAATGAATTATTTTCGGTACCCATTGTATCTGGTCCAATTTCATACGCGAGACCAACAAAAAATATAAAAATTTAACAACTTCCTTCCCTTTTTAAAGAAGGAAGTAACGAATGTCACTAAGAAGAAGAAGAAAGATACAACTGAACAACTTCGTTTCTTCCTTCCTTAAGAAAGAAGTATTGATTGTGTCACAAATTTTTTTGGAAGGGGTTTTAAAAAGGAATTTTAACCTTCTAGAATAAATATTTCTGAAGGCAGGATATCAAAAAAAACGAATATTTTAGAAAGGAGTAGAGCGGCCTTCAAGGTTGCGGCGTGGTGTAGTGGTTAAAGTGCATGCCCAGAAAAGCAAGCACCCCAGGTTCGATCCCTGGCAGAGGACGAAACATTTTCATCATGGTCTTTGTATTTTTAAATTAAAGTGGCTTCAACGCGCCTCCACAAAATCTATCCAAGAAGCCTCGTGACCACCTCTCCCCTAGAAAAAAAGAGGATAACATCATGGCAAACGTCAGGCAGCCGCCACTTACTCCGAAAAAAGGTAGGAATCAAAAATTAGCCAGGTTCCCCACCACTACACCAAATATACGAGGGGCATTGTTTCTAGACAACGACATATGGCAACCCTATTACTTATAGATAAAAATAACAATACTGTATAGATCGACACTCCAAGAAAAGAACAGTGAATTTTTACATGGGAAGATGCGAAAACTACTGCAACTAATCGTGTAAAATCGAGATGCTTTGCGGAAGTCATATGCTCCCAAATAGAGTAATGGAGGAAAAAGGGGCCTTCATAAAGCCCGCACACTTTGGGTCCTTTCAATATTTTACGCTGGGAAATTCCTGCACCCATAACAATTCGAAAGCATTAGCGATTGATTTCTGCAAAATGAGGTGCACGTGTAGGCAAAATCAAAACTTTTCCATTAGAAAATGCTTGCAGGGTAGGTATGAGTGTATTTTAAAAATCTGTGTTTTTGTTTTTTCTTAAATCTATTAAGTTTTTTTTGTTGTCGTTTTTCTTAGTATTTTGTTGTTTTGTGTAAATAAAAGTCAAATAAACACATTCAAGCTTGAATGGCCTGCACAAATAGCCACCAACGTCTGTAAAAACAAAAAGAACTATGATAAATTAAGACGGCAACCAAAGATCCAGTCAGTCACTCAGTCAGTCAGCCGGCCGGTCCAAACCATTTATCTCTTCATCCAAACGATTTTCTACCACACAACCTAAACAGCAAGCGCACGTCTTCTCCTTGGCCATTAAGTGTAAAACCATTCGTTCATTTAGTCCTTCATTTCTTACACTTAACGTTTTCTAGTCTATCGTCTGTATGTTTGCGTTCATCTTCACGTTTTTTTTTTCATTCTGTTTTTATAACTTTTGCTTTAAATACTGTTTTTTTTTTTTTGGTTGTCTGTCTGCCTGGACGGCCTGCCATCGTCCATTAATGTTTCATGCACATTTACAAACAGTCAATGTTTGTTTATTCGAAAGTTATTTTGTATTTTCAAATTACCGTACTTGAAATGGTTTTATGACTGTTTTTTTACTTCTATTTTTACACTTTACGGCTGATGCTGCAGCCCCTGCATGTCCTTTATGCTGTGTGTCCCTCCATTTCCATACTCTGCTTTTTTGCAACATTCTGAACAGAAATAAATAAATAAATGAAGCTACAAATGACGGACGTTATACGAGATAGTGGATGTGTGAGTGGAATAACTTTTGCTGTGTTTCCATCAACTTAACGAAACCAACAACAATTGCACTTGTTGTCATGGTTTAAAAAGCAATAACAATGGCATTGTCATAGGAAGGTTGTGCGAAAAGGAAACTTTTTCATAAAATATCTCTTCCGCCTGAATTTTCAATTGATCTCCCCCGGTCTGTGGAGTCGGAGTCGAAGTTGAAGAGTCGGAGTTGAGGTTTTTCTACCGGTGTCGGAATCGGAGTCAAAGTCGAAATACCCACAAAAACCAAAAATAAAATAAAAATTCTTCGAAATTGGAAATTCACTGCCGAAAGTTAACGTTCGCATAGAAATTTTATATGAAAAACACTTACTGCCTATTTTACGATGTCACTCGAACGCTTTCGTTCGCACAAATTACATGCAAAACAAAAATAAATTTTGAGAGTTTGTTTTTGTTTTACATGACATTAGTGCGAACGAAAGCGTTCGAGTGACATCGTGAAATAAGCAGTTAGTTTTAAAAATAATTTCTATAGAAAATAATATACGAACCTTTACGTTCGAAATCGTTTAACAGGCAGTCATTATTTAAAACATCGATTTGAAATGCTTACAGAATAATTTTCTTGCTATATTTAAACATTTAAAAGGTATTGCATTAAAAAAGAGTTTAAAGTCAAATAAGGACCAGTCTTATATACATTTAGCATCAATGAGTACGAGTTGGAGGTGGAGTCGGACTTAAAAAATTTCAACGGTTGGAGTCGGAGTCGGAGTTACAATTTTTTTTTAACGACTATACAGCCCTGGCTCTCATATTTACTTATATGTGGAAAAATAAGGTACCATAAAAAAAAGTTCGTCTTTTGGGACCTAAAAGATTCTTTTTTGTAAAAGGATTTCAGTTAATAATAAAAGTTACTTTTAACACAGGTAAACCAGTTTAACCTTTTTAAGGTTAAATTTAGCCTTTTTATTTATCTTTTAGCCTCCACATTTTGGATCAATCTTCGTGGCGTTTTTTAATTTCAAAATAACTTAAAAGACTAAATTTATATACGTCAGAAATATTAATTTATTACACAATGAAAAACGCTGTGAACATACTCAAGGAAATGCCAAAGTTTTATAATTAAACTAATTTAACAATTGCGTCAAAGATTGCCAGCCAATATGGAAACCCATTGTAAAATTGATTTTTACATTTAAAGTCATAAAACCAAATATGGTAACATTCACTCGTAAAGGAGATAAGTGCACATTTTTTCAAAATTTAGTTTTAAATGCAGTTATGCAGAAAAAAATACTATTTTACATGTTTTATTTGTTGTTTTGCAATGGTGCGTAAAAGTGCTAATACTACATTAACACCTACGCAAAATCCAGTACTTACGAGATTTCGAGCCAAATCTAGTTGTTTTTGACTAGATTTCCCATACAAAACAAAATCTACTTCGTGACTAGATTTCGACGAAATCTACTCAAAATCTAGTAGTACTTAGTGATGCAACTATGGTTTTTTCAATATAGCACTAAAAAATACTTCCCTGCACAAGAAAAAATGACATTTAAAAAAAAAACCAAAACAAAAGTTGCTACAAAAAAATTAAAAAGTTTTATAAAAATTGTAAAAAAATAAAAAAGAAGAATAATATTGATAAAATAAATATCGTTGATTATTAATAAAAGGTAATGCAAATTGTTTAATGTATATTTCTTTTTGTGTTTGTATGTGTAACGAAAAAACTTTTAGTCAGCTGTTTTGTTATAAAAACCAAATCTCGCTAATGTCAAAAAAGTATAATGTAAACGCACCAGATTTGAAAGAAGATTTTAAATCAAATCTACAAGATTTCGGCCTAATGTAAATGTAGTATAAGTTAATAATGTTGAAGAACAAGTGCTATTTTATAACAAGATATAAAACACTTTCTGGTTTTTTTTTTCCTAAGCTAATCCCTTCTAAAGCTTCACGCTTGTCTGCAGGAGACCAAAGTCTCTGGCGGGAATCGAGCCCGCAAACACCGTACTGATAGACTAGCTCACTACTTGCTAGCCTACCGGTACAAATAAGATTAATCTAGTACTTTTTTGCAATTATCAAACCTTTTTTATTTTTCTGTTTTTGTTCGAATCTTTTAAGAAAAGCATACCAAAATTTATATCTTTTTTTATAGTTTCTGTGTTTAATAGCATGTTTTATATAACTAAGTGCTGAAGAATTTGCACAAGGACTGACTTACTTTATCAAAAAACAAATTAGAGTGCTATATTCGGCTGTGCCGAATCTCTGATACCCTCCACCGACAGTTCGAATATTTCAGGAGTGATATCTATATGATGTCTATTTATTATTAATTTATCTTTATAAAAACAGACATCAGCATTAAAATTGGTTGCGGCTAAATTATTAACCGACAATCTTGAGTAAAATATCATGATTCGTAACAATAAATTTCAATACAGTGGTGAAGTTAGTTTTAGCGTTTACAGTGAATTTCAGAATAAATATGGGATCTGAGGTAAATTATGAACCGTATCACAAAGTTGCAACATTTTTTCTGGCCATATGAAACTAAGATAGAAGAAATTTTACCACAATAAATATATCTGCTACGGTTTTAGGCGTATTTAAATAATTTACCAGAGTGGGCTTTATATGGGGCCTATAGTAAATTATGGACCGATTTTCACGAAATTTTTTAGTGCTATTTCTAGTCCTATAAAACTGTGAAGTATTCAATTTTATTTTGATAGCATTACTTATTACGGTTTTAGGCGTACTAAACAGTTTTTCGGGAGAAGGGTTTATATGGGGCCTAGGGTTAAACTTAGACCGATATTTACGAAATTTAACAAGGTGATTTCTTGTCCTTTAAAAATGTAAAGAATAACATTTAATTCTAATACCATTATAAGTTACAGTTTTAGGCGTACTAAACCGTTTTTCGGGATCTGGGTTTGTATCGGGCCTGGGGTAAATTTCGGACCAATCTTCACCAGTGTTCAGTGTCATTACTAGTCTTATATAACTGTGAAGTACGAAATTCTATATGAACGCATTATTTATTACAGTTTAAGGCGTACTAAACGTTTTTTCGGTAGTATTCTTTGGGGCTTAGGGTAAATTTTGGACCGATCTTCACGAAATTTTACAGTGTGATTTCCAGTCGAATAAAACGAACTTTTGCGAAATCTCATATCATTCCGTGCATTTTTCCACCATTTATGTTAGTTTTTGTAACAAAATTATCAATTTTTTAAAGTGGTGGTTCCACATTTTGATTTACAGCTCTGATCCTACTGAACCGATTGCAATCCCAAACTGCTTGGGATAACTACAAGCAATTTGACACCAGGTTTGCTTATTTCTTTTGAGTTTTTCGAAAGTGAGCATGTTTTAAACAGACTGACAGACGGACATGGCTAAATCGACTTAGAATTACTCAAGGAGCCAGAATATATGCACTTTATAGGGTCTGAGATGAATAATAAAAAAGTTTCACCCGGAATGACAAACTTAGTATACCCTCTTCACAACTTTTTGTGTGGTGGGTATAAAAAAAAACTTTCAGAAATTAAAATTAGTTTAAAAATCATATTTTTGTTAAATCGCTCACTTGCTGCAAGATTGGCATTACTCAAAAAATTAAATTTTGGAGTTAGAGATGCAGAATTGCTCGCTTTGTTTTTCTTTTTATTGTGTATTAAATTCATCTTTATATCTTTTATACTTTCCCAGTTTGAAGATAATGTGTCTTCTTTTTTTCTAAGTAGTTAGAACAAATCAAAAACTTTAAATGCGTTTATCTCGAAATCGATTTTTTTGAGTTATGCCGGTCTTGCAGCAAATGAGCGAAATGTATTAGTAACTATTGAGCAAAAGATTCATGAAATTTGCCATACGAACATTGGAGGGTTATTAATCACAAACAAATTAATGTCTCCGCTGACTATTTTCTGATATGTGAAATTAAAAGCCAATTCCCTAATTTTCAACAAATAAAAGCCTATTGGCTGTCTCCAAACAGTCAGTATTCCGAGTGTAGTCCCGCCAATTAATCGGTTATTATTTCATTACCGGTGATGTTGCTGTTACCCGTTACTAAGCATAGCCTCACTACAAACTCCTCTAAGATTTCCCTTAGAACTCTTCTACAATCATCCACTAGCTGCAAATTTACAAGACAACTCATCAAGGCCCAAATAGCAACCTCGAGGTTCATATTGCACTTGTTAAACAATACTTTATTAACTCAAAATTTAAAAATTTTTCAGTACAAGCAAACCCATTTTTTATCCCACATTAAAGGCAAATGAAAACGAACTTTTAGACCAACCGTTTCATCACCAAAAAGTAAGCCAAATAGCACGATATTTTTACAGCGGTTTGATATGAATATTACTTTTTCCTAAAAGTGAAAACATAAACATAAACAGGGAAAAAATGTAATTAAATGTGTTTTTAAAAATTTAGGCCCAATTACTTATTACACAGAAAAAAAATTTGCACCAGTAAAAGCAGTAATCAAAAAATTAAATCAGTTTTAATTAAAAATTTAATCAAGTGAATTAAGCGTTTAATCAAGTGAATTAAACTTTTAATCAAGTGTATTAAACATTTAGTTGACAATATTAAGCAATAGTAAACAAATTAATAATATCAATTAAAGGTTTAACTTTCTAGATTAAACGCTTAATTAACTTGATAAAACGTTAAATTCACTTGATTAATTTTTTAATTAAGACTGATTTTATTTTTGATTAATGCTTTTACTGGTGCAGAATTTTTTTCTGTGTATATAAATACCTTAAACTTCAAATTTAACACCTTGGCCAAAAAATTAAATAAGATAGGTATATTAACATTTTTAGTTAATACGCAATTGTCCAAATTTTGCAGGTCTGTGTTATTAGATATCTTCCAGAACCCGTTTTTCGAATAGTTTGACAATTTATGCGTGATTTCACTTTAACCCGTTTGGATTGTAATCTTTAGTTTGATTGTTTTACTTATTGTTAATTTGTTCTTAGTTTTAGTTCAATAATTCGTATAAAAAATGGCGAACAATAATTTATCTATCCCGTCCCGATTATTTTATGGAAATAACGAGCAGGACCTAGATTTTGAAGGATCAAGTCTAGTTAAAGTTAAAATTCACATTAGTTAACCAACGCATTAAGCACAGCAAAAGTGGTATGGGCGTCATGTGTTGGTTACCTAAAGTGAACTTTAACTTTTTTTGCTCTAACAACCCTCGCGTTACATTGGCCCAACAACGTTGTGAAAATATATAAATAATATTTAATTTGATTAAATAAAAACGAAGTAGGCTTCTTATGTTGTGTTGTTGCTTTTGCTGAAGCAGCAATATTTTATGTGAATAGCTTAATTTCGCTGAATATTAGCAACAAAAACAAAAATTTAGTTTAACAATCAATTTTTGTTCTTTTTTTTTGAACTTCGATAGACAAATTTATTTATTATTCGATTTTGTTTTTTGTCTGTCTCCTGTTGTCGTTCCAGTCACTGTGATAAAATTAAATTTTAAATACCGAAAATTTGCTTAAAATTTTATTTGAATGCATTACATTTGAAACAGTTTGTCACAGCAATAAAAATCCATATTGAAAAATGCCGTTGGCGATTTATTTTTGAGATTTATGATTTTACTTTTACAATTGTATACTTATTCGAAAATGTTTATGTGGGTGATAAATTGTAAATGTTTGTTGTGTTTTTATTACTATTATTTTTGATTGAGTTTTTAATTTGATGGGGTGTTAATTTATAAAAGAAAAGGAATTTGTGTTGGATTTAAAGATAAAGTTGGACTTATGTCCGTAATTTCTACAAACGGATATCTAGTCGTGTTCGTACCTAATAGTTATCTTTACCTATCCGGTAACACTTTTTTGAAAATTTCAACGTTAATTTTGCCTACTTGAATTAACTATCGAAAATCGATGGTATAAAATACATTTCACTTTAACCCGTAGGTAACATATACGTTTTAAAATAATGAAAACGATAGATATCTTTACACAGCTAGATATCTATTTTTAGAAATTAAGGCCATTAAAGATATTTTGCAGTTTGCCTGTGGCTCTTTTAATTAATTTTCTTTAATTAATTGAACTTATAATTATAAAAATTCAAAGGGAATAATCAAATTTGTTTGTTTTAAAACCATACAATTACATGTAATTTAGTTATTTGAATTACATATAATTGAAAATATAATGGCGCTATTAAGTAAAAACCAATTTGTTACGGTGCTTTTAATGTTTGATTACAAAAATTTTAATTGAAATTGAGAAAAAATTTAGTTAATATTTTAATTGTAATTTAAATAAGACATTTTTGGGGGTTTCACAAGGTGTTCTATGAAGTAATATTGTGATAATGCCCTAAATAATATTTTACAATTGTTTAAAGATAATATTGTTGTGTTGCAAGCAAAATACAAATTTTAATGCGTGTTCATTGATTTGTCATAACTAGGGATGCGATTTCCATGCAAATGCATGTTTTTGTTAGTCTAAGATCGATGTCGACCAATTATCTTTCCGAATCATTAAATTTGCGTTAAAATGGCTTTGATTTGTTTTTGCATATTGTTGCATATTTTAGTGAAAATGCATATTTTGGTTTTAAATGCATATTTTTGCATATTTTAACATTTTTGAGTGACATATTTTTTAAATTTCCATATTATAAAAAAAGTTCTTCAAAAAATTTCAAAATTGTAAAAAACAATAAAAAAATTTTAAATCAATAAATAATTTTTTTGGAGCTCTGCTTAAAATACAAGATTTCGACAGTTAAGGCTGCCAATTGGACTAAAATAATTTATCCAAAAGTGTGACATGTTACTTGCTAGGCACATGGGTAAGATCGAGTTGCAGAGGAAATTAGAAGCCAATTCGATAATAAAAACAAAAAATCCAATACGTTTTGCCTAAAAATATGGGATATGAAACAATAAAACCAATTTAAACTATTTTTGATCTAGAATCAAATGTGGGATCTGAATTAGAAAATTAAATTCTCTAAATGAATTGGCAACCTTCAAGTATGCTTCAACTTCGGTTGACTTTGAGAGATCATTTTCCATGTACAAAAGCTTTTTAACAGACAAAGGTTTACTTTTGATAATATAAAAAAGTATTCATTTAATTTTTCAAATCAAAATTTAAATTATGTAGTTATTTAAATTAAGTTTTAAAAAATACCTACACTCAAAATATTACGTCGTTAAATTTAAACGAAAATTCATTTTAAACAACTTAAAATTCATTTAAAAACGGATTATTTACATTTCATTTAAAACGATTTTTAATTTTTTTTTTTAATTAAACAGCATATTTTTTAAAATTGAATAGTTTTAAGTTAAAACTATTCAATTATTATTATTTAAATTAAGTTTTAAAAAATATTATACCTACACTCAAAATATTACGTCGTTAAATTAAAACGAAAATTCATTTTAAACAACTTAAAATTCATATAAAAACGGATTATTTTAAATTTTTTTTTTAATTAAACAGCATATTTTTAAAATTGAATAGTTTTAAAAAAATATATTTTAACGGACAAAAATCAAACTACATAACAAAAGAAATACGAAAAAATATTATTTTTTGGTAGTTTGTTTTTTAAATAACAAACATAAATGTTTAAAAATTTAATTATTCGTAAAAAAACTATATTTTTATTAAATTTTAACAGTACGGAAAACGAATTTATGACCCACAATCAGTTACTGTAATAATTTATGAGTGTATGAATAACAATGGTATAAAAACAACAGAACTTTTTAATTTTTGTTTTGCTTTAAATAGTTTTTAGTGCATATTTTTTATTTTTTTAATGCATATTTTGGTGTTGTTAGTGCATATTTAATGCGCATATTTTCGATTTTTTAGTGCAGGAAAACGCCTGTTGCTTTGTAGTAATACCAGGCAACATGTTCTTAAATGCAAACATAAAAATTTTGACAATGCATTTATTTCCGAAATGCAACTTTGTAGTTGTCACTGCGCAGAGAAAACCAAATAAAGCAGTTAAAAAAATGTAGATGCAAACCATATTCATATTCGATACAACGTAGGTAAAAATGTAAGTACACAATGCAACAACACGGTATTGATACATTTTGAACACACGTTTAGGAAAACAGCCATTCTTTCGCACATCGGAAATAGGCAGTAAATCTTAAAGTAAAATAAACATTAAATAGATAGTATTTTCTTTTACCAACATAGCAATATCCACTTTACATCACCAAACTTAGAAAAAAAATACTCCTCAAGTATCAGTAACTAATATAAATATAGAAAGCAAAACGACACAAGAAAAAGTCGAAGTAGAAACTTCACACAGCAATAGGAATTTCGAAGCAAAAACGAGCTTTCAGTATATCGATCAATCGAGTCGATTGATTTAACAACCTTTCCCTTTGTTAAATCAATCGACTCGAGTTGGAAAACAACAACAAAACAAAATATAAATAATTAGTATTTTGGTTATTTTGTCGAACTATTTATGGTTTCAATCCAAATTTTAATATTTTTAATCAGGCCAGCCGCCTGGGTTCGAATCTCAGGTCAGTCAAGAAAGAAAAATTATCAATAACAATTTTAATTAATTTTTCATGTTGTAAAATTCCTTTCTTCATAAAAATAATTTAATGAAAAATTAAATTTGATGAACTTAAGCCTGATTAAAAATATCAAAATATAAATAGTTTATTTAATAAAATTTAAATTTAAATAGTGAGGATCAGATTTCTTCTCGAAATTTGGTGAATCAATATAAGAATATGGTCATTGCAAGTAAGTGGAGCAGTTGTAACTAATAACTCAACCAAGCCGGATCATATACCAGCCTAACAAGCGGTTCCCTGTAATAAATATAAGGACTATGATAATTTAAAATTTTAGGTTGCTCTTCATATGATACAATGAGTATTTTCAAATCATTGAAAAAGAACGATTGTTTTAATTATGTGCGTTGAAGACCAAAAAAAACTTTGTTTTTGTTCCATTAACAACAACATGCGGCTTTCGAAAGCCAATGCGAACAATTAATAGGTCGATTATGTATTGTAACCGAATTGGCAACGCAACTGAAAAAAAAACTTTATGTTCGGCCTGATAACGGTCGACGTTAACACAGGTTGTGTGTTGTTTTAATATAATAAAAAAAACGACTAAGGCCCAAGGATTTTATCAGCCGTATAAAATAAGCAGCAACTATAATTTTGTGGTTGTTAATATGCTTACAATACGTAAATGTAATATAAATTTGGCAAAAGGCTATTCTGTAATCCAGCCCAAAGACTATGGCTGTTTTCCTAAACGCCTATTGCATTGTAGTAATACATGGCAACATGTTCCTAAACGCAACCATAAAAATTTTGACAATGAATTTAGTTCCGAAATGCAACTAAAATAAATAAATAAAGCAGTTAAAATAATGTAGATGCAAACCATAAACATATGCAATACAACGAAGGTAAAAATTTAAGAACACAATGCATCAACACGGGATTGATACATTGTGAGCAAATGTTTAGTAAAACAGCCAATCTCATTCCTAGTCATAACTGTACAGTATAAATCTAAATTATAAGCAATCATATTGTTACGTTACTGCGTTTCAATAACGTTTTGGTTTATTTCCTTTATAATAAGCCGTTTCGAGTTCGTTGATTGCAATTCAAATAAAACTAAATAAATGCAACACTTTAATGTATAACACTTATTTATTAAGAACTTAGTCACTTTAACAACCGTAATTTACAGCTTTTATTTACAGCTCACTATTGTGGTCAACACACTTCAATGTTTATAATTTTCTCCGCGTGTTGCGTATCAACTTGACAAAGTCTGAACTAATACTGTCCCTCGGTGCCAATCTTCACTAGTATTTATACTTTCATTCAATCTTCTGGTACCCTCCAGATTTCTTTCGAAGGTTCGAGCATTTGCTATTCACCACTTTAACGTCTTTTATGTCTTATGGCGACACTTATGATTACATAATTTCACTAGTTATACTAAAGCTTTTTTAACGATCATTTCGAGGGCCTTCTGCACATTGGAATTGAAGTGTACTAAAGAATAACAATTTTTCAATATTGATAAACTAATCGTGTATTTAAACTTTCGCCAAAGTTTAATAAGTTTTTTTTATTAAAAATTAATTCTTTAATTTATGTCTGTCGTATTCTTATTAATTATTGTTTTTCTTTAAACTAATTCCATTAGTTATAATTCTTTTTAAAATATTTATTTTTTCGTTCCAGTACTTTACACGGCTTTTGCAAAAATGTTGCATGTCAAAAGTTTTGAAGCGAAAAAAACATCACCTTCATTCCTTAAATTCCCACAAAAATTCTTTGTTTAACATGATTTCAAATATTCGTAATCCAATTAATTTATTTCACTTGATTACACAAAACTTTACGGATTTGTTTTCTTTTACATCAATAGAGTGTATTTCGCCAAAAAAAAAACAAAACATTATTTTTCATTCCCTTCTTATTTTTGTAATAAATTTTCCAATATCAAATAATTTCTATACTGTAAAAATTTGTAATTTTGGCATGGGTACGAAAAAGTTACGCCAACAGGTACTCCATCTCTTAATTTCGCAAGAAGGCGGATATGGAGGTGAAAGTATTTTTGTGCTAAAATCTGCAGTATACACGAGTGTATACGCCTGTTTGCATCCTCAACAAAATTGTTAGATAGGGAGAGAGAGAGAGAGAAGACGTGTGAATGGATGTTAGTAAAAGAGAATAAATTCCAGTTTAAAAATTAAATTAAATAGCAAAGGGCAGTTGAAAGCATTGTGCACGTAAATCCAACATAGACAATACCTTTTTAAACACACACGTAGGTAAATACTACATGGACTTACTCGTACGAGAGTGGACTCGTATATGGGAAAGTTTACTGGCAGTGCATTTTATAAATTTGTTCAGTATGTAGAGGATTTAATGAAATAAATTAAATCAAACTACATTTTTAACACTGTCCAGCACAGTGATAGAGAAGTGAAATGGAGTGAGAATGTGAAATATTGGAGGAACCAACACAACACATTGACCTCTCTTGTGTTGGGTGTGGTGCACAGGTTTTTGGGTTTTGGTAATTTATTTTAGGATAAATTTAAAAACGAAATTTTTAAACAAAAGATCACAAAGTGCTTTTAATCCTTTTGCTCTTATTGCAGTTTTTTTATGGACATGATAAGGTCCAACAAATCAGCATGAAAAGTAGTAGGCAATTTTTACTTAACGTCTGATTATTTTTAATTCAGTACTCCTGTCAACATTTCCCATAGTTTTGCTAGAGCAATAAATAACATTTAAAAATCCCACATTTTTAGCCAAAAAATCCAAAGAGGTAAAGTTTTTAAAATAAACGTAATTAGTAGGGCAACCAAAAAAAGTAAATGCTTATTTTTTGGTTTACAAGATAGAAAGATTTTGATTGAACACAAGTTCCGATCATAAAAAAACAAAGAAAATGAGCTATATTTGTTAGGGCTTTTTTTTTTGCTTATTTTGGCAATATCGGCTTTTTTTTAGTTATTTTTGCGATATCGGCTTTTTTTTTACTTATTTTGTCATTTTAAGATAATTTTTCATTTTTTTCATACGAAAAAAACTTATTTAATAATATTTTGCAAAAATCGTGATTATTATTAATTATTTTTATGTGCAACTTTTTTTATAAATACTAAAAAATCAACCATTTCTGTGCTGTAACAACTCTGGTTAAAAAAAATCGTTCAGCGTTATGGTAATATTTTGTGCTTCCCTTGAACAATATCATCCCAAAAACTTATATTATCTCTGTATGTTATTATAGCTACACAAAAGAGTGGAGAGGGTTTTATGCATTTGTGCTGATGTGAGACACACCTTAAAATATTGGCCTTATAGTATATCGATCAACTCAAATCACTTTCTGAGTCGATCTAATGATGTCCGTTCGGCTGGCTGTCCATGTAACCTCGTGTGCAAAGTACAGGCCGCAATTTTAAAGATAATTTAATGAAATTTGGTACGTGGGTTCTAATTGGCACAAGAGCGAATCGGTCCATAATTTATTATAGCCCCCATACAAGCTGCTATCCGAAAGAGGGTCTTTGTGCCCACTATCAAACCAATTTTAATGCAATTTAAGAAATATGTAGATAGATCCATATTTATATGGACACGTAACGTATGCATTTTTTAAAAAATAGGACCACGAGAAGAGATAGGGTAAATTTCTGCCCATCAGTAACTATTGAACCGATTTTAATGAAATTTAAAACATAGATAGATCCCTATTCATATAGCCAAACACTGTCGAACCTTTTTTTTAAATACTGTTGTATTGGGTATCATACGGTCGGGCTTGACCGACTATACTTTCTTAATTGATTTTTATGCAACTCTGTCTTAGCGGTACTCGTCATAATGTCCTTAATAATATTTTACAATTGTTTAAAAAAAACATAATAAAAATTTTAATTCTGTGTTCATTATTTCGTCGTAACTGTACATTAGAAATCTAAATTATAAGCGCTTGCCCACAGCAGTCATATATATTTCTTGTAATTATTTTAAGACATATGACTTTAAACTTTATGACTACCTTGTGAATAGCCCATATGTGTTTTTCTTTTTAGTATTAAGCCTTTTTATCAACTTATTTTATTATTTGCTTGTTTAAGTTATTTTCTCTCGAAAATTCCATAGCTGTATTCTTACGATCAAATGCCTCAGTCTGTAACGTCTTTTACCATCGTACTTTGTAACGCCTTATTTTATTTTAAATTTAGATTTTGTATAAAGCAACTTTTGTTAGTTCCCTTTCTCTCTGTTTTTGGTATAGTAACATCTTATTTTTTGCTTTTTTAATATAGTCTTAGCTATTAAGAATTTCTCTGTATATCAAATATTGTTAATTTCTGCAAATTTTGGGGTTTTATACGAAGTTGTAACAAAATTGGAAACACAAAAACTTTCATTGGTTTTCTAAGTGAACATAGTTATGGACCGTAAGAAAAATATCCCGTGTTCCAGGGGATATAGAAGAGAAATTTAATACAAAATTTAAATCAGTTTCATTAAAAAATGAAGGATTTTCGGTATTAAAAGATATTGGGGATATTTTGGGAGGCAAGCGGAATTATGAGTCCAATCGTATAAAATATACTTCAGAGCAAATACTCAATTTTAAATATGCTCCCTTGACATCTGTAGACGTAGGAAGAATTTTTTCTATGTACAAGAACTTGCTGACTCTAAACAGACATGGTTTTCTTTTCGAAAATTTATTGCATCAACTTATAATTTACTATAACAACATATTAAACGAATTAAGTGGAAAATAAACAATTTTAAATTGCTTTTTTTTTTTAAATTTTAACAGCTTATTTTCATTTTCATGTTTTTAAACGCTTTTTTTAAGAGCTTAAAACTGTTTTTTTAGTGCTTTTTTTTGGTTGCCCTAGTAATTAGGTACACTAAGGTTTGCCCATTTGTCGCAAATCGACCATAATATTTTTTCTAATAAAGACAAAACGTACATTAAAGTATAAATGAATTAAGATCTTTCGAGCATTTGTCTTCTTCCGTCTTAGTGGATCAATTTGGCGTGGGACCAAACTCCGGTCCATATGTTATTTTCCCCTCAAGTCCATGAATATTAAATTAATTTTGAAAGTTTAATATTATAAAAAAAAAAAAATCACCCTGGACTCTGCATGTTAAATTTTTTGTTTTAAGGTTATTTATTAATAAAAATTAAAAAAGTACCAGTTAAAGAACAAAAAACTACCAAAAAGATACCTCTTACAGATTCTAATTCACTCAGGACATTGCATATTTATTTTAATGTTTCAAGGTCTAACTAATATTGCCGAAAACTAAAAAAAAGTACCAGTTAAAGAACGAAAAAAACCAAAATGCATCCCATTACAGGTTCTTATTTACTCAGGACCATTCATGTTAAATCGTATGTTTCTAGGGCCATAATAACGAAAATTCAAAAAGTACCATTTGAAGAACAAAAAAGTACCAACATTTTTCATCTTATAGGTTCGCATTCACTCAGGACCCTGCAATTTTATGTTTCTAAGTTCAATATTGTAGAAATTCAAAAATTACACAATGCAGCAGGGAAAAGTAGAAAAAAGAAATTTAATTTCCCGTATTTCCCTTTTTTTTATACTTTTTTCTCCCTATTAAGGTATCAAACATTTCAATATTGCAGTGGGAGCTCTTAATTTAATATGTATATGTCAATGAATGGAGAAAAAAATTTTGTAAAAAAGTACCAAAACTAGGTATGATTTTCACCCCTTGAGCGTTCAAATTTCGAAAAAGTACGAAATATGTATTCGTATTTTTTAGATAAGTTACGAATTTGGTATTATCTCTTTTTCTCTGTTTTTGGTTTAAAAGATAGATAGGGTGACAAGAAGTTCTTAAATTAGGATTAAACCAGGTTACTCCCTAAAAGGCCCGAATTTTTAAAAAAGTACCAGATACCGGTCTGCGTATTTTTTATTGAACAACGATTAGTATTAAGTTTTTTTGTCTCTAATAGTTTTGGACACATGAATTTACCCTAAGATTTTAATAAAATATATATTGTGCCCTTCTGTATGTAAATAGCTTTCAAATGGTGTATTTTTTGGTTAAAATCGGTTGACAAACAGAGGAGGAACTGTTTGGCCTTTGCCGATTTATATATAGCATACGCAGCTTTTATGTGAAAGAGTTTCTTCCCGCGGTTTTGGGTACAATCCACAGCCACCACGTGATCCCCAAAGTATCCGTTCCTAAAAAAATGCAAGGCTTCTCGCAGGAAGCATACTAACAGGGGCCTCAATCAATTGTCAGACCACTTCCTTCTTACTAGGGGCTACGGACTCCCGAGGCAACAGAGTTTAGTACTCTGGTGAAATTTCGAAGTCGTTTGAAATCAAGAGCCCTGTCAATTTGGATGTTTGGCGCTTCTCAGGTCGCATGAACCTGATATTTTGCCCGGTGGATGTAACATCATGAGGTCGTTGCACTCAAGATGTTTTTTTTTTCGCCCACTGAGAGGCGCACTACATCCCCCGGGGGATGTTGCATGAAGTTTGGAAATTGGTCTTAGTGAGCGATGCCCAGTACTTCGAAATGATTAATATTGTACCAATTTTGCACAATAAACGCTCCCAATTTCAAAAAATTCTACACTATTTTAACTTATTCCCCCAACATTTTAAATCACTCACTTTATTTCAGCAACAATTGCACACGTTCAATTGCAGTAGCAACAACTAAGTAATACATTTAAATCAGAAGTTAAAAATAGTGCAAACAAAAAAACAGCGACTACAAAAGCAAACAAAATGTTGAAATAAATTCAGTAAGTGACTTTTTTTTGATGGTCAACTGCTGCCTTTTTTACTAAAATCCAGAAAAAAAAAATACAAAAAAAAAAAATGTTGTGTATTTTTGTAAGAGAAAATTTGTGTAAATATGTTGTGGAGTAAAGTAATAGCAACAGTGATTGTAATACACTTAAACAAATAAAGTGAACTAGTGTGACTTAGCTTTGGACCAAACTATAGGATGAAGCATAATTTAATTATTGAATACATATTTTTTATTAATTTCCAAACCAAAATCTAAATTTTAATAAATACCAAATTCATTAGAACCAAAAAAAAAAGTATTATTCTTTAAATAAAAAAATTAACGTTACTTATGAGCCACACTGTATAAAATAACAAATGTTATCCGTTAGACTGGATATCTATATAAAAGATAAGACTTAAAGGAAAGCTTAAGACAAAACTAAAGGCTGTATTAAACATATCGTTACCTGAGACGCAAAAGGCCCTATCAAAAATTTTGAAAATTTTACAGGATGAGCAAAAAACCATTCAAAATGTTCAATTGTCTTAAACTGTCTATAATTTATTGTTCTTATATATTTCTTGCAAATACTACCAGCTGTTTTTGACAACTGATAATGTTGCATATTATGCAAACTGTTAGTTAGGCCGGTTAGCGTTTATCACATAATCACAATTTAAAAAAAAACTATACACAAGTCGTGTCAGTCTAGAAGTAAACATAAACGACCTACAGACATGACTGGAGACTCTTAGACGAAGTTAAAATGTATTCATACGATACAATTCGGATTATAAGAAGGTGTATCAAAAAAACAGCTTGAAACTAGCAGGCCAATTAACCGAAGCAGCACTTATAAGTAACCAAAGCAGAAGGAAACAGAAATGAAACAACATCACCCAAGAATGTTATGTCCTTATTTCGACTAAACTGTCTTAGAATATATATACTTGGTTGCGATATGCGTAATTGCTGGAATTATTCCTCTGGAAAAGGCAGCAGGCGAGGCCCATAGAATGGTTTTGACGGAACAAATGTGAAAGGAAAATCTTGGACTTTAACGAAACCGTGCCCAAATGCCACGGCAGATGGAAGAGCACTTAAAAGGACGGTGAACTCATAGGCTTATTCCGAATATACGAACAATAGAGAACATAAGCATCTTCTCATCATTACGTGATGATTAAAGAAAATTGCAGGCCTCCTTCCGTCCTGTAAGATCATGCATTGATCACGCCATTAGTCGTAGAATAATTGTAGAACTATCTGTTTAATGGCACTCAACATTTTATCTTGCATTTCTGGCCTTTGTCTTTACTCCGATGCTCATTGTGGCGTCGTGTATCTCGGCGCTGAAGTGAGTGTGAAGAAGGGTGTCAGACAAGGCTTCGTGCTATCGCCGCTATTTTTCAACATCATGCTCGACAAAGTGGATCAGGTTGTCAGCCCCGGCGATACGCAATGGCGGATAGTTTTGTTAACCCCCACGACCTGGGTATGGTCCATGTATACTATGGCAAGGGCAATGAACTGGAACAGAGATATTAGATGGGGCCTTCAGAGACGATTTGTAGATCTGGATAACGCGGATGACATTTGCTTACTCGCCCACACATTTAATGACATGCAGGATGCATTACGTATAGTCCAGACGATGGCCACTAGGGTAGGACTAAATTAGTGGCCCTAAGACAAAGGCAATGCGGACAAACACAATCAACTATCAAACTTGTGTTCTTTTGGCCGCTCTGTTTAGGACGTAAGGTCCTTTACATACTTCGGCAGTGTCATGTCGACAACAGACGGTTCTTTCCAGGCTTTCTCAGCTTGATATGGAGCTCCATGCAGCTTTCAATTAAAAAATTTGTGATATTAATTAAACAATTAATTAAATTTGCACCAGTAAACAAATTAATAGTATCAATTAAACCAGTTAATAGTATTATTTAAACGTTTAAATTACTTGATTAAAAGTTTAATTCACTTGATTAAATTTTTAATTAAACCGATTATATTTTTGATTAATGCTTTAATTGGTGAAAAATTTTCGAGAATTTTTTCTGTGTTCACTGCAACGAAGATACAAATTTTCAACAGCAACTAAGAATCTGTACTCTTACATGGATGTTAATCTTGGAACGCCGCTCACAAGATGTCAATACCCAGGGGAGAATTTTTCGATTACAGAAGCGATGATGTGATACACACGAGTAAGATAGTAATGCACACTATCTCAATTTAAACCTAGTACACTTTTTCAAATGCATTGCCGCATTTATGGATTGAACGTCTACCGTGCAAGTGGTACAAGGTAAGCGGAATAGTGAAGTGTTCATTTAATAAATATAAACTCTGTACTGCTTCACATTCATTGTAAGCAGACAGTGGACAGTCTATACACATTCTCGCTTACTTCGTAGGCAATTAGAAGGCGTCTTGCACACTACTTCGCACACATTGTAAGCAGACAGTTGGCAGTCTTTACACATTGCCTCTTACTTCGTGGGCAAGTAGCAGGCGTCTTGCACACTACTTCCATTGTAAGCAGCTAGCTTTTTTAGATTTTCGCGAAATTTCAGAATTTTCATTAACTGCCTGTTTTTAGAAAACAACAATAAAAAACGAAAATTTGTTTTTGTTTTCTATATAACTTCTCACTCACCCACTAGTTTACGTTTTCCAAAAACAGGCCGCTGGGTATTATACAGACATTCGTCAAGCCACTTCGTAGAATATTGAGAATATGTTGGCCCTTATCCAAAAAAACCATTGACTTTATTATTTAGACTATCGGCAGAACTACACCCAATACTGCAGACATAATTAAAGATAAGACTGAAGGAAAACTAGACTATAGACTAGACTAAAGCGACTGTAATTGTGATCAGCACTTTCCGGAAGCAAAGACTTAAGCCTAACTAGACTCCGATTAGCCCTATAGATTCACCGAAGCATTACCTAAATTTACTTTAAATGATTTTAAATTTCTTTAAGTGTTTACAAAATCTAACCAAAAAGGTAGGAAAAAATTAACAAAATATAAAAACCAAATTCAACACTAAACTAACTTCCGTTATTCAACTATATTTGGTTGCTATTTGCTGGTATTTGTTTTTGTTGCTACTGCTGCAGCTTGTTGTTTGTATTGCTATTACTTTTTGTTGCTATTTAAAGTTCAAAAAGTGTATAAAATATACTGACTTACTCACTTTAGTCATTTAAACTCTCTCACTTCTACACACAAACACACACACATAACGCTTCACACGTAGTTAGCCTCATTAAGGTGTAAAATAATAAGAAGGCCTTTCCTATAAAGGGCCTTTTTAATGTTGGCTCTGTTAGTTTTTTCTTCTGAATACCTTATCACTGTTCTAAATATGTAAATTTTATAATAAATAAGCATGTTAGGCGTCGAAAAATGAAAAAGATAATGAAATTACGACTGCACATGAAAAAAAAAAAATAAAAAAATTTTTACTTTATTGACTTTGTGTAACTATATATTTTTATAAAAATTTTAAGTATAAAAAAAACATATTATTTTTTAGATTATAATAGGCTAAATTATAAGGGATTACTTTTGGGACATCTCGAACAAAAATAAGTACTTCTTCTAGTAGAAAAATAAGTAGTCTGTTCGTCAAGTTCTCATTATTTTTCTGCTTATTTTGTAAGCAAAGTTTTTGCTGGGCAGCTTTACTCGTAACGCTGTTTCTTGTAAAAACATCATCTCTACTAAAGTTGGTAAAAAAAGGATTTACAATTTATTCGTTGTATAAATAACAACAACCACACTACAAAAAAATCAATTAACTTGCTTGTTGTTGAAACACAACAACAATACAAGAAGAAAAACATAAATTTTTGGTTGATTGAGTTGACAAATTATTTTCATATTTAAACAAGTAAGAAAGTAAGAAAGTATAGTCGGTCAAACCCGACCATATGATACCCTACAACACAGTATTTAAAAACACATCATGCTTATGTGTCCATATTAATATGGATTTATCTATGTTTATAAACAGCTAAGGGCAAATGCAAAATGAAAATGCAAAAAGAGCGAACGATGTGTATACATACACAAAAAACAAAGATCATAAAACCAACAAATGCAAACGTAAACAAACCAATACAATGCCACAAATGCATTGCTTTCAATGTAGTGGTTCGCATACCTGTTTATAAACTTCATTAAAATCGGTTTAAAAGTTTGTGAGAGGCAGAAATTACGCCCTACCTCCCCATGTGGTCCTATTTTTGAAAAACTGAATAGCTTATGTGTCGATATAGATATGGTTCTATCTATGTCTTAAATTTCCCCCTATCTTCCCTCGTGGTCCTACGATTCGGCCCATTTTCAATAAGCTTGGTCCTTGTGCCAATAAAGAACTATGTCCAGAATTTTATCAAATTATCTCCAAAATTGCGACCTGTACATTGCGCACAAGGTTACATGGACAGCCAGCCAGCCAGCCTGCCAGCCAGCCGGACGGACATCGTTAGTTCGACTCAGAAAGTGATTCTGAGTCGATCGGTATACTTTAAGGTTTTAAATTTAAATTTTTTAAGGCGTTACACACATCAGCACAAATGCATAATACCCTCTTCACTATTGTGGTGTGGGTATAAAAATAAAAATAAAAGAAGAAAAATTTCCGAATTCTTTTTATTAAAATTATTTTGTTAAATACATCATTTTCTCAAAACAAAGGCGGTCAACCGAAACACACAATGTTAATTGTAAATAGAGCAACACGTTTTCAGATAATTACCTAGTTATTTTTCATTACTATAGAAGAATCTATGACAATTATGTGTGGAACAGAATATCGACCAAATGCTTGCCATGGCTTCAGTGGCATACCTCTATCCGATGGTCCATATTTTTAATGACTCTAAGACATAATGAGATTCAATGCCGTTAATATGCCGAATTATTTCATCCTTTAGGTCATGAATTATTCTTGGCTTATTAACGTACATTTTTTTAAATATCCTCAAAGAAAGAAGTCGTTGGCTTTGTGGCACCATCCTGTTGGAATAGGGTTGCCAGATACCAAAAGTCAAATAACTGGACAATAGAACAAATTCACCTGGATTTCAAAAAAATAACTGGAAAATTGGAAAAATCACTTAACTATAAGAAAAAATAAAATTTCACTTTAGATTTTATTTTGCAATAAAAAAAAATTTAAAAAGCAAGGAAACGTAATACTTAAAATTCAGTCATAGTCATATCATATTACAAAATTAAATTCAGGGCGAATTCACTACAAGGGGCAGCGAAAAGCCTGATTACTTTGACAGTTCGAACCAATTTGTTTTGGGTTCATAATATTATCAAAAAGTAATTTCAATTTTTGGGAATACAAAATTTTAATTTTAAAAGATTTCGTTATTCGTGCTTAATTCCCAGTTTTTATTATTGATAAAAACACTTGAAATTTATTGTTGATGGGATAAGCTATTCCTATGCGCATTTCACTGGTTGCTTAGGCCAGATCATCAGGAAACTTCATCCATAACGTTTTAGAAAAACTAAAGATATTAAACCAAATAAAACTGTTAAGCGTATAAGACTTATAGCAACAGTTCTACTTGTTACAATATCAAAGCTTAAACAAAACACATCAACAATAAACAGTGGGTTTTTCTCATCTTACATTCCCCATAATATTTTTTTTTTTTTAAGTTGACATTTCGAGCCGTAAACATCTGCTGTTCTGTGGTTTTTGTTTTGTTGTAGTATTGCTGCCACCGTATATATAAACTCAACTTGGTATATAATAAATTAAATCAAATAAAAAAGTACATAAGCAGTCATGTTATGGATCGAGTGGAATTGAAATCAATGGAGATTTCCAGTTAAATTTTTCTTTAAATTACCGTCGTTTTTTTATTTAAAGATAGTTTCTAATAAAGATAAGCTGAACTCATAGTATGAAGTACACAAAACAAAATTATTTAATGAACTTTAAACACTGGATCGTTTTTAAAGTTTGCTCGATTTTGATTTCAATCAAATTCGATTTCCCGAACATGGCTGATAGCTTTTTGTTAGCCACACATATATATATGCTATATATATATATATATCATCAAAATTGAGTCTTGTTAAAATTGTAGCCTTTATTCGGTCATATGAATGGATTCTTGTGAGTAAATATTATCAGAAATGCCTTAAGTCCTTGCACAAAAAGTATTGCTAGTTGGCATGACTAACAAACGAGATCAATTTATATAAGTTTTTGATATTGTTACTTACAAGTAAGACTTTGAGTGTTTAAAATTCTTATTCGCTTTAGGGTTTTATTCGTATAATATTTTTAGCTTTTCTAAAATCTTAGGAAAAGGTTTCCTGATGAGCTGGCCTAAGCAACCAGTGAAATGCGCATAGAAGCTAGCTTTCCCTCAACAATAAATTTCAGTGTATTTATTAAATATGAAAAATTGGGAATTTAGCACGTCATACAGAAATTGTTTTTTACGTTATTTTTATCGCATTTTTGAAAAACTGGACCTCTCTCTATATCTCATTAATTGGAATATCTGTCGGCAAATTAGAAATTTGTTCCTTACAATTTTTTCTTAGTATATGATTTTGTTCTAAACAATAATAAATATAATTAATAAAAAAAGTAATTTTTCAAAATAAAATTAAGTTTTTTTTAACTGGACAAATTGCATTTTAGCTGGAACCTGGACAACCCCCAAAAAAACTGGACAATCCAGGCCATTCCAGGCCGTCTGGCAACCCTATGTTGGAACCACATATCGTACAGGTCCATATCCTCAATTTCTGGCAACAAGAAGTTCGTTATCATCTCGCGATAGCGAACACCATTCACGATAACTGCTTGGACGACCTCATTTTCGAAAAAGTAAGGTCCGTAACGCCCCTAGCCACTAGCCACACCAAACAGCCACTATTTGTGGATGCCCCTATCGTGAATAACAAGTGAAGGGAAAAAAGAAATCGTGAATCTCATGTGAAAAATTTTTCACGCTATCAGTTCCAGTGAATGTAAAAAAAGAAGAAAGATTAGAAAAAACTAAAAATCAATGAATTTTTTGTTAAATAATATACACGTTTATATTTTAAAGAAAAGTTAAAATAATAAAGCTAAATAACACTGGTTTACAGCCAAAAAAATACCAAGAACGCCACATGCCTAGATAAGTTAATTGGGACCTCCTGAACACGAAAAACGCTGTAATTTTTTTTTCTAAGTACCGTTTCTAAGATAACGGTACTTTTGTGTTTTTCGGTGTATGGTCCCACTTAAGCCCTTGTGGAGCCCAACTGAAAGTCCGATCGAGATAAAAAGCATATCGTTAAAAAGGTAATTGAATGCCTTTTCAGTCGATATGCTGCAAATTTCTATCTGATAAAAAGTGGCTGAGTTATAGCAATATTCTCTTTGCTATGCACTCTACGTACGCGAGTCGGTGGTTAAATGACCACCAAAGTAAATGTGGTGCGAAATTTGGTGCTAATAGCACGAATTGTTGATTCACTAGGTCGGTTATGACGACCATAAAAAGTTCGTAACAAACGATAGACATTTCTCACAGAGCACGAATTTTGATAATAAATTTCAACGATTTGCAGTCGTTGCTCGTTTATAAGCTTCAAAATTATGAAATTGCAGTATATACTGAACAATTTTTACTTTCACAGATGTCGTTTGGACACAATTACCAACCAGTGCTGCCAGCCTGAGAAACTAAATTCATTAAAAATCACTCTTTATTATAAAAATGCATAAAAATTAACTATTTGGGCTCCTATGGCAGCCCATCGTTAAATACGATAGTTTTATATACGAAAAAAATCAAAAGTGCAACTAGTTTAAAATAAAAACCAATCAGTATATTTCTAGCGAAATACTAGTTACTTATTCTGCAGGGTATCTATTTAAACAGATAGCCTTGAGAGAGACTTTCAAAAGTTCGAAAAAAGTGTACATAGACGAAAAGTTTGTTCCCTTAGGTTAGGTTAGGTTGGGTTGAAAGGCTGGTGTCAAGTCAACTTCAAACCCTCAGCCTTATCAAAAGGCCTTTTTGCAAAATCCCTGTACTAGAACCTTTAAGCTATGCTATTTTACTGGCAATAGTGTCAGTTGAAAATTCTACTATTATTTCGTGTGTTGCATGCAACTGTGTGCAGTTGTAAGTGTGTGCTTGTGTGCGTGCAAATGTGTGTTCAGCAGAACACTGACAAACTGTATAAAATTGAATTTGAATGTTAATTAAATTTTTGGATTTTGGTGTTATTTAATTTGTTGGTTATTTTATTTTCTGTTGTTGTTTTAGTTTGTTAGTAGATTACACAACAAGTATGTGCAACAGTGTGCAAAATACCTTTGTGTTTATATGCATGTGTGCAGAGTATGTGCCATTTTTTTTTCTTTTTTATAATTTATTATATTCCTTTCTAGCTACACAAATTTTAACCTCGGTTGTTGGGTTTATTCGGTTGAAAGTTGCGTCTGGATTATGTGATGAAAAGTGTGTGTCTGTGTGTGTTTGAGTTCGTTTTTCTGCTACAATTTCAGACTCTTTAATTTTGGTATTAGGATTTTGTTATACGATTTATGGTATTGCAAAATTAATAAGGTTTAATACTCATTTCGTTCTTGGGTTAAAGTTAACCATTCGTATTAGTGGTTTTAATGTTTAACTCATTAAAAACATATCGATTTCAACTTTAAGAAGACGTTCACAAGGTTTAAAAATTACTATAATGAAGGAGACTATCTCTTAAGAGCAGTTGACTAAACGAACGATAGAAGATTTGCTTTCAACGAAAGGAAATCTAAAACATGATCAACACTTCAAAAAGGCAATTTTAGGTCTATTCCATGTTCATATCCAAATAGAGCGAAAATCTGTCGCCTGCCCAAGATTTTTAAACGACTATATGGTGTCTATTGCATGCTCAAGATTGCCTATTGTCCAGGAAATTTATCACATGCTTAAGCGTTTTAAAAAGTAATTTAGATTAAAGACGAAAGTCTATCAAAAGCTTTAGATTTTCTTACGACGACAGGAAGTCTATCGCATGCTTTAGAATTCCTATCGTCGTATATTCTCGATAAGAAATCTATCACATGCTTCAAAGTTTTAAAAACTAATAGAAAGTCACTTGTATTATAGACGATAGGAAATTTTTTGCATGCTCAAGATGCGTAATCGACGATAATAAGTTTATTCCATGCTTCAAACTCCCAAAGAAACTATGATGTATTTGTCATGTTTCTAATTCCTAATCACGATTGGAATTCTATCGCATGCTGTAGATTTCAGACAAAGGCAGATACTAAAAAATTTTATTATATGCTCAAGAGTTCCTATGAACAATAAAAAACTATAAAATGCCCAAGATTTCCAAAGGACTCCAAACTTCCAAACGGCGATAGATAGTCTATCGTTAGATTATGATTGGCTTACAACGAAAGAAAGTCTATCGCATGCTGTAGAATTCCTATCGACAAAAATAAATCTATCACATGCTAATGATTTTCCACCGAAGATAGAATGGCTTTCGCTTGCCAAAAATTTGTTATCTCCGATAAGAAGTCTATCGCATGCTATAGATTTCATATTAATTTGTTATTAATTGAAAAAACTTGATACCAAGGCTTCCTATGATAGTCCCGCGAAGCGTTTAGCTTGTCTGCAGGAAAACCAAGGATGCTTAGGATTTTTAACTGACGATATATTGTATATCGCATGCGTAGGATTGTCTATCGTCGATAGTAAGTATATCACATGCTCAAAAGTTTGAATATGAAGTCACTTGGAGTATAGATGATAGGAAGTCTTTCGCATGCTCCAGATTTGCAATCGACTATAATGAGTCTATCACTTAAGATTTCATATCAACAAAAAGAAGTCTACCACATGCTATAAATTTCTAAACGACGATAGGCTTCCTTCCTATCCTATCGCAAACTCAAAATTTTCTTACGACGATAGAAAGTTTATCACATGACTAAAATTCCCTACCGACGATATCGTTTGCAGCCTTATTTGCTAAATGACCCAAACTAAAAAAAAATATCCGTTAAATGTCCATTTCTACACTGGGTACTTTAAATTCGTTGCATGCCTATAACATAATAAAATATTAAATTATTTCAATTGCATTAGTTTAAGTGCAACTTGTTAAAATTTTGGTCATATTTTTTCAAAAACTTTTTTATACAACTTTTCACTCAGTTGTTTTTGTGGATTTGCGTCAATTTCAATTTACATAATTTTATGCATTTTACAATTTGCCAAAAGGATTTCTATTCAATATTTTGTTGCATTTAATTCTACCAAAAATAACTATTGATTTTAATTAACATAAATATTTATGTATGAATGTTTATGCATGTTTGTGCACGCATTTATATATGTTTGTGAAAATTCAGGTGGATCTGCAATCGTGTGCATGAGCATGTTTGTATTTAAATGCATACAACCTGAAGGCGTATTTAAAATTTATAATACTTATTGTTTTTATTGTAAAAAGTAGGCAGCAATTGTTTAAAACAGAAATATTCTCTAATACAAATATTCGGAGGGAAAAAAACGCTTAAAATGTGGCAGAATAAATTAATTGTTTATTAAATGTGTAGAAAAACCATAATACTAATTAGTAAAATTATAAACAGGATATAATAATGGCTAGTTTAAAATGTGGGATCCTTTCAAAAATTTTATTTTGTGTAATACATATAATAAAATCAATATACATAAGTATTTATGTACATATGTGTGCTTTTAAAAGTAAATTTTAGCAAAATTTCCTATAAAAGTAAATTTTAGCAAAATTTCCTATAAAAGTAAATTTACGCAAGCTTTCCTATAAAAGTAAATTTAAGCAAAATTTCCTATAAAAGTAAATTTTACCAAAATTTCCTATAAAAGTAATTTTAGCAAAATTTCCTATAAAAGTAAATTTTAGCGAAATTTCCTATAAAAGTAAATTTACGCAAACTTTCCTATAAAAGTAAATTTAAGCAAAATTTCCTATAAAAGTAAATTTTAGCAAAATTTCCTATAAAAGTAAATTTTAGCAAACTTTCCTATAAAAGTAAATTTAAGCAAAATTTTCTATAAAAGTAAATTTTAGCAAAATTTCCTATAAAAGTAAATTTTAGCAAAATTTCCTATAAAAGTAAATGTACGCAAACTTTCCTTTAAAAGTAAATTTTAGCAAAATTTCCTATAAAAGTAAATTTTAGCAAAATTTCCTATAAAAGTAAATTTTAGCAAAATTTCCTATAAAAGTAAATTTTAGCAAAATTTCCTATAAAAGTAAATATAAGCAAAATTTCCTATAAAAGTAAATTTAAGCAAAATTTCCTATAAAAGTAAATTTTAGCAAAATTTCCTGTAAAAGTAAATTTTAGCAAAATTTCCTATAAAAGTAAATTTTAGCAAAATTTCCTATAAAAGTAAATTTTAGCAAAATTTCCTATAAAAGTAAATTTTAGCAAAATTTCCTATAAAAGTAAATTTTAGCAAAATTTCCTATAAAAGTAAATTTTAGCAAAATTTCCTATAAAAGTAAATTTTAGCAAAATTTCCTATAAAAGTAAATTTTAGCAAAATTTCCTATAAAAGTAAATTTTAGCAAAATTTCCTATAAAAGTAAATATAAGCAAAATTTCCTATAAACGTAAATTTAAGCAAAATTTCCTATAAAAGTAAATTTTAGCAAAATTTCCTGTAAAAGTAAATTTTAGCAAAATGTTCTATAAAATGTAAATTTTAGCAAAATGTTCTATAAAATGTAAATTTTATCAAAATTTCCTATAAAAGTAAATCTAAGCAAAATTTCCTATAAAAGTAAATCCAAGCAAAATTTCCTATAAAAGTAAATTTTAGCAAAATTTCCTATAAAAGTAAATTTTAGCAAAATTTCCTATAAAAGTAAATTTTATCAAAATTTCCTATAAAAGTAAATCTAAGCAAAATTTCCTATAAAAGTAAATCCAAGCAAAATTTCCTATAAAAGGAAATTTTAGCAAAATTTCCTATAAAAGTAAATTTTAGCAAAATTTCCTATAAAAGTAAATTTTAGCAAAATTTCCTATAAAAGTAAATTTTAGCAAAATTTCCTATAAAAGTAAATTTTAGCAAAATTTCCTATAAAAGTAAATTTTAGCAAAATTTCCTATAAAAGTAAATTTTAGCAAAATTTCCTATAAAAGTAAATCCAAGCAAAATTTCCTATAAAAGTAAATTTTAGCAAAATTTCCTATAAAAGTTAATTTTAGCAAAATTTCCTATAAAAGTAAATTTTAGCAAAATTTCCTATAAAAGTAAATTTTAGCAAAATTTCCTATAAAAGTAAATTTTAGCAAAATTTCCTATAAAAGTAAATTTTAGCAAAATTTCCTATAAAAGTAAATTTTAGCAAAATTTCCTATAAAAGTAAATATAAGCAAAATTTCCTATAAAAGTAAATTTAAGCAAAATTTCCTATAAAAGTAAATTTTAGCAAAATTTCCTGTAAAAGTAAATTTTAGCAAAATGTTCTATAAAATGTAAATTTTAGCAAAATGTTCTATAAAATGTAAATTTTATCAAAATTTCCTATAAAAGTAAATCTAAGCAAAATTTCCTATAAAAGTAAATCCAAGCAAAATTTCCTATAAAAGTAAATTTTAGCAAAATTTCCTATAAAAGTAAATTTTAGCAAAATTTCCTATAAAAGTAAATTTTAGCAAAATTTCCTATAAAAGTAAATTTTAGCAAAATTTCCTATAAAAGTAAATTTTAGCAAAATTTCCTATAAAAGTAAATTTACGCAAACTTTCCTATAAAAGTAAATTTAAGCAAAATTTCCTATAAAAGTAAATTTTAGCAAAATTTCCTATAAAAGTAAATTTTAGCAAAATTTCCTATAAAAGTGAATTTTAGCAAAATTTCCTATAAAAGTAAATTTACGCAAACTTTCCTATAAAAGTAAATCTAAGCAAAATTTCCTATAAAAGTAAATCCAAGCAAAATTTCCTATAAAAGTAAATTTTAGCAAAATTTCCTATAAAAGTAAATTTTAGCAAAATTTCCTATAAAAGTAAATTTTAGCAAAATTTCCTATAAAAGTAAATTTTAGCAAAATTTCCTATAAAAGTAAATTTTAGCAAAATTTCCTATAAAAGTAAATTTTAGCAAAATTTCCTATAAAAGTAAATTTTAGCAAAATTTCCTATAAAAGTAAATTTTAGCAAAATTTCCTATAAAAGTAAATTTTAGCAAAATTTCCTATAAAAGTAAATTTTAGCAAAATTTCCTATAAAAGTAAATTTACGCAAACTTTTCTATAAAAGTAAATTTAAGCAAAATTTCCTATAAAAGTAAATTTAAGCAAAATTTCCTATAAAAGTTAATTTTAGCAAAATTTCCTATAAAAGTAAATTTTAGCAAAATTTCCTATAAAAGTAAATTTAAGCAAAATTTCCTATAAAAGTAAATTTTAGCAAAATTTCCTATAAAAGTAAATTTACGCAAAATATCCTATAAAAGTAAATTTAAGCAAAATTTCCTATAAAAGTAAATATAAGCAAAATTTCCTATAAAAGTAAATTTAAGCAAAATTTCCTATAAAAGTAAATTTAAGCAAAATTTCCTATAAAAGTAAATTTTAGCAAAATTTCCTGTAAAAGTAAATTTTTGCAAAATGTTCTATAAAATGTAAATTTTAGCAAAATGTTCTATAAAATGTAAATTTTATCAAAATTTACTATAAAAGTAAATTTTATCAAAATTTACTATAAAAGTAAATTTTAGCAAGATTTCCTATAAAAGTAAATTTAAGCAAAATTTCCTATAAAAGTAAATATAAGCAAAATTTCCTATAAAAGTAAATTTTAGCAAAATTTCCTATAAAAGTAAATTTTAGCAAAATTTCCTATAAAAGTAAATTTTAGCAAAATTTCCTATAGAAGTAAATCCAAGCAAAATTTCCTATAAAAGTAAATTTTAGCAAAATTTCCTATAAAAGTAAATTTTAGCAAAATTTCCTATAAAAGTAAATTTTAGCAAAATTTCCTATAAAAGTAAATCCAAGCAAAATTTCCTATAAAAGTAAATCCAAGCAAAATTTCCTATAAAAGTAAATTTTAGCAAAATTTCCTATAAAAGTAAATTTTAGCAAAATTTCCTATAAAAGTAAATTTTAGCAAAATTTCCTATAAAAGTAAATTTTAGCAAAATTTCCTATAAAAGTAAATTTTAGCAAAATTTCCTATAAAAGTAAATTTTAGCAAAATTTCCTATAAAAGTAAATTTTAGCAAAATTTCCTATAAAAGTAAATATAAGCAAAATTTCCTATAAAAGTAAATTTAAGCAAAATTTCCTATAAAAGTAAATTTTAGCAAAATTTCCTATAAAAGTAAATTTTAGCAAAATTTCCTATAAAAGTAAATTTTAGCAAAATTTCCTATAAAAGTGAATTTTAGCAAAATTTCCTATAAAAGTAAATTTACGCAAACTTTCCTATAAAAGTAAATCTAAGCAAAATTTCCTATAAAAGTAAATCCAAGCAAAATTTCCTATAAAAGTAAATTTTAGCAAAATTTCCTATAAAAGTAAATTTTAGCAAAATTTCCTATAAAAGTAAATTTTAGCAAAATTTCCTATAAAAGTAAATTTTAGCAAAATTTCCTATAAAAGTAAATTTTAGCAAAATTTCCTATAAAAGTATATTTTAGCAAAATTTCCTATAAAAGTAAATTTTAGCAAAATTTCCTATAAAAGTAAATTTTAGCAAAATTTCCTAAAAAGTAAATTTACGCAAACTTTTCTATAAAAGTAAATTTAAGCAAAATTTCCTATAAAAGTAAATTTAAGCAAAATTTCCTATAAAAGTAAATTTTAGCAAAATTTCCTATAAAAGTAAATTTTAGCAAAATTTCCTATAAAAGTAAATTTAAGCAAAATTTCCTATAAAAGTAAATTTTAGCAAAATTTCCTATAAAAGTAAATTTACGCAAAATATCCTATAAAAGTAAATTTAAGCAAAATTTCCTATAAAAGTAAATATAAGCAAAATTTCCTATAAAAGTAAATTTAAGCAAAATTTCCTATAAAAGTAAATTTAAGCAAAATTTCCTATAAGAGTAAATTTTAGCAAAATTTCCTGTAAAAGTAAATTTTTGCAAAATGTTCTATAAAATGTAAATTTTAGCAAAATGTTCTATAAAATGTAAATTTTAGCAAGATTTCCTATAAAAGTAAATTTAAGCAAAATTTCCTATAAAAGTAAATATAAGCAAAATTTCCTATAAAAGTTAATTTAAGCAAAATTTCCTATAAAAGTAAATTTTAGCAAAATTTCCTATAAAAGTAAATTTTAGCAAAATTTCCAGTAAAAGTAAATTTTAGCAAAATGTTCTATAAAATGTAAATTTTATCAAAATTTACTATAAAAATTATATTTCAACAAAATTTCCTATAAAATATAAGTTTTCACAAATTTCCTATTAAATCAAGTTTTAGCAAAGTTTCCTATAAAATGTGAATTTTAACAAAAGTTTCTATAAAAAAGTATATTTTAACAAATTTTTTTAGCAAAACTTTCTATAAAAAGTATATTTAAAAAAAATTTCCTATAAAAATGAATTTTGACAAAATTTCCTATAAGAAGTAAATTTTAGCAACATTCCTATAAATGGTAAATTTTATTAAATAGTAAATTTTGTATATTTGCATTAATTTTATTTATGTGACATTCATAAGATTTTATCAAATACAACTAATTAAATACAATACAACACTTAAAAATATGGTCTATTTAACATTACAATGTCCTAGGGCAAGACCTTATAACCCAGCTTTGCATTACAAAAGGAGTAGTCTTGAAACTACTTCATGGTATACTCCAGAGATTTAGCTTTGAAATAGTTTAAAAACGAAAACATGTCATTAAAAAACGAAGACGTGTCGTTTCACTACGAACACTTTTTAACAATGACATGGTCCAACCTTGCATTACATTGTACCAGTCCAGAGAGAAGTCCATTTGATCAAAATGGATCAGGTAGTCCAATATTATTTGCAGGGATGTCATATTTAAAGTCTTTTATAGCGCCAAACACATCTTCGCTTCTGCTGTCCTTCTCTACACCTTTTGCATGAAAAGTTGTTTAAATATTTATTTAAGTAAAATCGAACACAAAAATATAAAGCGAACTCATAAATAATGTGTGAATAGAAGGTGAAAATATGCAAATTAGTTTTCAAAAAAATATGAAATATAAACAAGTTTTAACAAACACACATGCAACCACTAACACCTCGACTACGCACACAATAACAATTTCAAAGAATAATCAACTAAATACTACTAATACTAGAATTTGCAGTTCTGGATACAATTGATAATACGCACTAACACTCATTCTCGTGCATAACAAACAGTTTTTGAAAAAAGAAAATATTCATAAATATCAACGAACACAAATACATATGTGCATAAAGAGTCGTAATAAAGTGTCCTTGTCAGGGGTATTGGAGATGGAACATTTAAACTTTTTTTTAAAAGAGTTTTTGCTTTTCTGGTACAATTGTATTTTAAGAATTATAAATGATTAAAACCAGACTCGAGATTTAATTAGGATAATAATAGCTTCGAAAATCCTATTGATGACAGCACATCTAACGCATGCTACAGCTTTCTTATTGACGAAAGGCAGTCTATTGCATGTTTCAGATTTTCTAAAAACGATAGAAATTTTACCGTGTGCTCAAGATATAAACCTAAGATATCCTAACGACAACAACAAGCTTATCACATTCTTAGGATTTCCTAACGACGGAAAAAGCATGTCACCTGCTCCAAATTGTCTAACGAAAATAGAAAACCTATCGTAAGTTTATGGTTTCCTTACGACGGTAGGAAGTCTATCGCACGCTTTAGTTTTTCTAACGGCGATAGAAAATCTTTCGCATGCATAATCTACCGTAGATTTTCTACCAACAAGAACAAGCTTAGTACATTCGTAAAATTTCCAGAAGAAGAAAGAAAACTCCAGATTGTCTAATGACGATAGAAAATCTCTCGTAAGTATAAGATTTCGTAAAAACTATAGTATATCCTTCGCACGATTAAGTTTTTCTAATGACAATAGGAAATTTATCGCGTGCTCAAGATTTCCAATCGACAATAGGAAGCCTATTAAATGTTTAAGATTGTCTAACGATGATAGAAAGTGTAAACTAAGTTTGATATTTTCTTATGTTCATAGAAAATTTTTCGCATGCTTAATATTTTCTAATGAGAACTAGAACTATATCGCGTGTTTTTGACATGTCTTAACACAAAGTATATTAGAGTAAAGTACTTTTAACGACGATCAAAAGTCTTTCAAAAGCTTAAGACTTCCATAAAACGATAGAAAACCTAAGAATTTTTATTTTACGACAGAGAATCTGTTGACACAAATGATTCAGATTTTCTAACGATGATGGAAAGAAAGCCTATCTTAAGATTTTCTTACGACGATAGGAAACCAATCGCATGTTTTGAATTCCCTTAAGATGACAGAAGGTCTATCGCATACTGGAAATTTCCAACGACAGAAAGTCTATCTCGTGCTCTCCAAGCAACTTAAGGAAGTCTTTCGCATGCGTAATATCTCTTGTCAACGATATAAATTATATTGCCAACGTAAGAAATTCTAACAACGAGAAGAACTCTATCGCAAGTTCAAGAGCTATCGACGAGAGCTTCCTTAGTACCTAAAAACAAACCCGAAAGTGTACTTTTATCCCTACTGGCGTCACTTAAGATTAATCCTTGGTCTAATACCATACAACCAAAGAATGACAAACGACAACAAACAAATATTCAAATGAAAAACAAACGAATAAAATCTACAAAAGACCGAAAAAATGAAACGAATAAATGTGCGATGGCTGTGAGCGAGCAGAAAAATAAAATGAAAATGAATGAATAGCTGAACAAGTGAACGTTACCTGTCGCAAATTAAGTTAAGTCTAATGCTGCGGTTGGGATTAAATGCTTGCTGACACCTGGTGACTAACTGACTGGCTGGCTCGATGACTGACAGCCAGCTAAACAAAACAATAACTACTTAATGAAAAATCTTACAAAAAAATATGAATTTCGACTTTTCGTTTTGTTTTCCCGCAGCAGTATTTTCAAATTGACACATGTTTTTGTGTTCATGTTGTATTCGTTTTAATTCTTGAAATTAAAAAATAGTTTGGGGTAAGAGTAGTAAAATCGAAAGGTGTAAACATTTAAGTGTTAACTGTATCTTAAGAATAAAATTATATAGTTTTTGAAACTAATATAATAAAGTATGTATACTGACATCAGTATTAAAACAAGTGTCTTGGTTTCTGACCCCATGACAATTTTCATCATTGTGATGTCAGCCTTAACATCACTTGGCCAAATTGTCATCAGGTAAAACTATGTCATCAATGAGATGACACAGCGGCATCACAGAATTAACGAATCGAAATCAGTTTAATAAAAAATTTTCATCAGTGCGATGACTCAGTAACATCGGAGAAAGGACTCATTATGCTCAATTTAATGAAAACTACTTAGATGATGCATAAAATATGACAAAATTTTATGAAGAAGTTCGTCATTGGATTGATGTCACTTTTTGCCTCATTGATGCCATTTGTAATAAAATTGATGTCACAATGCTGATCTTAGGGCATCATCAAAAAAAACTCGCATTCTAGGGATCAAAATAAGAGACTTTGCCCAAGGAACCATGCCTCTAAAATGTATGACCGACCCCCACTCAGGCAAAAAGGAATTTGGAAAAATCAATGTGGTTATATTGTGTTGTTGAGATTTTTTCAGTATTTCAAAAGACTCAACATAAATGTAAAGAAGTGAAGTGCAAGAAAAAAAAACAATAAAGAAAAAATGTATTTTAAAAGAAAAAATTTAAAAAAAGTTAAAAAACATTTAAAAAAATTTTTTAAACATTTTATCGAAATTTTGATCAGAAAAAAGTCATAAATCGTTTGACATACCAAGAAGCAAAAGAGATTTAATTTTTATGGGTTCTTGGTAAAAAATCTGAAGCCAATATCAACGCATCTGGTGTCAATTGCAAAATGATAGATAGTACATTTCCTATGTAAGGGATAGTGATAAAAAATTCCCTGAAGAAGGTTTCCAACGGAAATCGAAATATCGAAAATAAAAATATTTTAATTAACTTTATCAAAAAGTGATCTTAAGCTTGAATAATTTATTAAAGTATAATATTTAATAAAAAAGGTCGAATAAATAGAATTGTGAATCCTTTAAGATAGAGGCTTTTATTGTAATTAGCCTCGGACAAGTTGGGAAACAGGCTGTTCTTTTTTTTAGAACAAATAATTTAAGAAATTTGTTGTTTAAATTCAGCATGGTTATTCCATTAGTAGCAGATAATTTAATGTTTCTGTAACATATATATTTTTTGTAAATAAATTTATACAACAAAATATTTTGTAAATGTTCTAAGTTCGATATATAGTGAGGATTGGTCTTAAGGTTACAGAAATTTACCCAAAAGCGTTAACGTACACAAATACATGCGTTAGTGTGATGCTTTTCTTTCACAAACTATCCCAAAAAAGACGGATAATTTAGTACTATTGTACTTTTTTGAGAACTTTTTAAGAAAGAAGGTACCGCACTACCATGACCTAAAAGTACTTTTTGATAGAGAAACCTTTTCAAAAAGATTTACCTTATTTATCTCGAACTGAGGGAGATACTTTTATAAATGGAAGGGGATTGGACATACCATACCTTTAGAAAGGATTCTGATAAACATGTCGACAAGCATTAGACTGAAATCCAAGAGGTTACAGAAATAGTGGTCGGACAAAACCAACTTAACTTATTTCCATCAGATGTTACAGAGTCTGCATGCCAAATTTTTAGAAAATCGAATTATAACGTGAAAAAATATAGGGAGGGGAGCTTTTCCCCTCTTGCCCAATATCACTGCCTATTCCCTATTTTATCACAGATGCTAAAGTATATGCATGCCAAATTTTAAGAAAGCGGTGGATAAACTAAGAAAATATGGAGAGGGGGAGCCTCTTGCTCTATTACACGCCCTAAATAAAAAAGTTATAGGATATAATTAGTATTGTGGTTATTTTGTGGTTATTTTGTTAAAGGATATATTTCTAACCAGATGGTTCATTGGTTGATTAGTTAAGAAGATATAGGGATGGGGAGCTTTTAACCCTCTTGCCCTGTTTCACGTCCTGTTCCCTATTTCCTTTAGATGTTGCAGTGTCTGCATGTCAAATTTTAAGACAACCAGTGGATAAGTTAAGAAGATATAGGGAGGGGGACCTTTCTAACCCTCTTGCCCTATTTCATGCCCTAAATAAAATAATTATAAGATATATTTCCTACCAGATGGTACACCATTTGCCTGCCAAATTTCAAGAAAATTGGTTGATTAGTTAAGAAGATATAGGGAGGGGGAGCTTTTAACCCTCTTGCCCTATTTCACGCGCTATAGGAAGGGAGAGGTTTTTATCCGTTTTGCCCTTTTGTACGCCCTCCAGCTATATGAAATATACCTTACAACCTATTTTCATACCTAACAAATACACAGAAGATATAGGGAGGCGGACCTTTTTATCTTATTGCCCTATTTCACGCCCTAAAAAATAAAAATTATAGGATATATTTTTTACCAGATGGTACACTGTTTGCCTGCCAAATTTCAAGAAAATAGGTTCATTAGTTAAGAAGATATATTGAGGGGAAGCTTTTACCCTTCTTGCCCTATTTCACGTCTCATTCCCTTTTCCTTTCAGATGTTACAGTGTATGCATGCCAAATTTTAAGAAACCCAGTGGATAAGTTAAGAAGATATAGGGAGTGGGACCTTTCTAACCCTCTTGCCCTATTTCAAGCCCTAAATAAAAAAAATATAGGATATAATTCCTACTAGATGGTACACCATTTGGCTGCCAAATTTCAGGAAAATCGGTTGATTAGTAAAGAAGATATAGGGAGGGGGAGCTTGCCCTCTTTCACGCGCTTAAGGAAGGGAGAGGTTTTTATCCGTTTTGCACTATTTTACGGCCTCTAGCTATATGAAATATACCTTCCAACCTATTTTCATACCTATCAAATACACATACAAAATTTAATAAAAATTGGTCAAGCCGTTTCGTGGGAGTTCAATAACAAACACCGTGACACGACAATTACATAGATAAATTTAAAATTTTCTTTGAAAAGTAAGAAATAGTTTCTCAATTCAAAATCATGTTTGGTCTGAGAAATTAAGTAACTACACTCATCCGCAAAATCAATTACATTTACATTTAATTTAATATAAACTAAATGAGAACTTTGGCTTTTAAAAAGTAAAAACATAAAAACGTGTAGCAATAGTTACTAATAAAAAACCTAATAAAAATTTTTTGTTTGATTTGCTTGATATGTCAATTCAAATTAAAATAGTTTGAAATAAGCCCAGCTTTCTTAGGTATTTTTTGAAAAAATTTAAAAAAATCCCTAGCATTTGTTTCTTGATTACTGAATCATTCGAATCTTTTTTAACATCAAGAAAACCACACTAATATTAAATAAATGCAAACTGAACTCAGAAACATCTTTCTTATTTTTAATAATTTATTTCTTGTTTTAAGAAATTTTTGATTATATACCAAAAACGTGAACTTCTGTGATCATGAGAAAATGTTTATTTATTTAAGAAAATTTTACTAAATACTAACAAAATAAGTTAAAATCAAGAAATTATTTTTGGACTTTTAATTTTCTTGTCTTAAGAAACGAAATTGCTTGCTTTAGAAAATGAACTTATTTCCTTGAATGATTGTATGGTATGTGTTTCGAGCACGACTCAACATCACTTGATTGTGCCAGTATGCTGGAGCAATGTACGCCCTGCCTTACCCAAAGAATTTCTTGAGTCAAGTTTGGTTTAGTATACATAGACCAAGCCGTCTTTTGTTTGCATTAAAATTGTAAATGAGAATTTGACATTAAGATTTTAAATTCAGAAAAGGCACGAAATTTTGTGCAAAAATTTAAAAAGTGTTCAACATATTGAATATTTTGGTAAAGTTTTGGTTTTTTCCGTTTTAAAACTTGTGGTAGTTTTTTTTAAATTTACTTTTGCTCTCCGGTATAATAAATTCAACAACAACTTGTTGTCAACAAGTTAGGAAGCTGGACTTTGATTCGTAACGTGTAGGGTATTTTAAATTCTCCACAGTTGAAAATATTATGCTAGACACGCAACTGGGACGAACGACGAATTATTCGCAACGAATATTCGTCGTCAATAATAGAACACATTGGTATGTATGAAAATACACACAATCATTGCGTAGACCGAAATTTGTCCTGCGTAACGAACACTGCGATAGGTTTATTTCTATTTCTTGGGCAGACGAACGAAGAATAAATTGGGACAGGGACAGCTAACCGCAGCTAAATCGTGAAAGCTGTAAAGAATAACAGGGAAAAATCGCTTTATTGCGAACTTGGCTAAAATTTGCAAAAATGGCGAACATTTTTAATATTTCAAACAATTCATGGTTTGTTTGATTGATAGTCTCTAAAACTATAAGGAATGGCAAAAATTTGGTAAAAATTGCTTAATTAGCGGAAATTCGCAAAAATTTGCTAACCGCGGCATAATATTTGTCTAATATTTTTCAAAAATCGTTAAAGCTGTAAAGAATCACAAACCTTACAGATAAAAATGGTTTGTATCGCGAACATGGCTAAAATTCGCAAAAATTGGAAAATTGAAACAAACGCAAAAATTTTTTTGAAGTCGCTAAATCAGTTAAAGAAATTAATATATCCGATAATAACATAAAAAGTTTGCAAAAATAGCGAAAATTCGCGAAAATTGTTCATTTTTCAAAGAACCCATTAAAGTCCCTTAGACTATTAGGAATGGCAAAAAATCGTCAAAAATTGCTAAATTAGCGGAAATTCGCAAAAATTTGCTAACAGCGGCATGTTAGCAAAGTCCACTTTTTTTAATAAATCTTTAAAGCTGTAAAGAATCAGACAACTTACAGAAACAAATCACGAACATGGCTAAAACTCGCGAAAAGTTGTAACATTTGAAACAAACCCAAAAACTAATTTGAGTTTGCTTAATCTAAATGAGATCACCAAAATTGCTTAAGTAATCCACTTTCGAGTGGATTCGGATTCTAGAACACACCCAATTAATAGTTTTTTATGTTTTTTGGTCAAATATGGCCAACCTATGACTTGATATATGTTAACAAACAAATGTATTTACAAAGAAATTTTAATAAAATTTATTGTTCGTTAAAAATAAAGATTAAAGTGGATGAAAATGTTTATATAATCTAGCGTCCAAGGTATTTATTTTTATAAATTAAAAAAAATTTAAGTCACATTAAAACCTGAAATTCACGCACTTATTGTGTCTCATTTGACGAATTTATGCAACGAGTTCTTGCCGACGAATTCGTTGTACTTTGCGAAGTTCGTCGTTCGACTCAGTTGTGTTTATACCATTATTCTAACTTATTTTCTCTATTTCATTATAGACAAGCAGATGTTCGTTCACCTTAAAAAACAAATTTTAAAAATAAAGAAATAAAAAGATGATAAAAAATATTGTTGATTAAACGAATGGTTTTTATGGGTGTTTGTCTCAAGGTTTTTTTTAGATAAAAATATAACGCAGATGTATATTGTTTTTGTTTTAAGAAATATTTTAGAAAAAACATCAAAAACAAAATATATCGTTACGTTAAATGTAAACTTGTTCGTTTTAACAAAATACATGCTGACACAAATTTTCAGACGATAAAAAATGGCGATTTTACTAAAGATATTCAAACTCCAAAATCACTATATTTTTGTAATGTTTCTTGTTTCTCCTGCAAAAAAAAAAATAAAGTGTAGTTACATCCATTTGTATTTAAGGTGACTATATGTATGTTTGTATGTATATACATAAATGACAACAACTTATCAATTTAGTTTATGGAAAATTTAGGAAAAGTCAACGAATGAACATAACATAAACTATGGCATGCTCTTGACTTAATAGCTAAGCTTTAAAAGGAATGTTAATTTCGAAGATTGAGTAGCAGGGAAGTATTGGATCCCCCTAGATTTTGCTTTTAGTACAAAGACGAATTTTAGTCTGGGTTCACACTATGAAAGCTTTTTTTTTAGAAAGTCTAACCCCCATATTCCTAAAAATCATTTCAGAGGGATAAAAGGTTTATGAAACGAATTTTCTATGAAAATTTGTTCAATAAACTTTTTATAAATCAACAAATTTTTATGAATATGGGAATAAATTTATCGCAGAGAGAAAAGAGAAGAATAACATATTCTCTAACCCTTTCACCAATAAACGCAGACTTCCTAAAAGAAAATTTTCATAGTGTGAACCCAGATTTAATGATAGTAAAAAGTATTGGTTCTTTTACTTAAAAATGCGGGAGTCACAACAGATGGTGTATCTTTAAAACATGGCTTAGTTTGTGTCTAAAATATTTTATTTTACATTTTATTTCATCACAGTCATTAAACGAAATAATGCAAAAAACCAAGTTTGTTTTTGTTTCGAATCTGTCAAATTGTCTGCCAACAAATCATTATTTGCGGAAAGATTTACTTCTCTTCGTTAATAAAGGGTGGTTAAATTTTAAGGGCCGATGTTGATTTTGAAAAAACACAAATTATTTAGGAAATGATTGTCATTTCTTTTTATAATGATAATATTGGTATGGTTCAATTATGTTTGGAAGAAAATATCGGCCAACTGGCTGCTGCGACCTCGGCGGCACACCTCTATCCGATTGTCCAAATTTTCGATGACGCTCAAGCATAATTGAGGTTTTATGCCGTTAATGTGCCCAATTATCTAGTCCTTTAGCTGTTGAATTGTTGCTGGTTTATCGATGTACACCTTTTCTTTCAAATAACCCCAAAGAAAGAAGTCCAACGGTGTCAAATCACATGATCTTGGCGGCCAATTGACATCGCCACCGCGTGAGATAGCACGGCCATTGAATTTGTCGCGCAAAAGAGCCATTGTTTCGTTAGCTGTGTGGCAAGTGGCACCGTCCTGTTGAACCCACATGCCGTCCACATCCATATCTTCCAATTCTGGCCATAAAAAGTTCGTTATCATCTGACGATAGCGAACACCATTCACAGTAACTGCCCACAGATGTGAAAATGTGCCTCATCACTGAAGATGATTTCTTCGAAAATTTATCATCCACTGTTGCCATTTCTTGCCACCATTCTGACCACTGACGACGTTTGGAATGGTCAAGAGTCTTTAGTTCTTGAGTCAATTGCACCTTGTAAGCGTGCAAATGCAAGTCTTTATGCATAATGTTTATCAACGACGAGCATAAGAGGTGCAATTGGTGGGCACGACGAGTTGAGGTGTACGGCTCTTCAGCCACACTATCGGGCACAGCCGCAATATTTTCTGCAGTACGAGCATGCACTGGTGTTTTCGCATCTCCTACAGACCCGGTTTGCTCAAATTTTTGCACGAACCACGAAGTGCACAATATGCATTTTGATTTGAACGCCCATTTTCATAATAAGCCTGAATAACTTTAACGCGTTGCTCGGTTGTGTATCTTTCCATGGTTTAAATTGAGTTAGTCTAAAATTGAGAAATGTCAATTGAAATGCAGAAAAAAACTTGACGTTTAGGTGTGGCTCACACTCGTTATAAGGAAGAACGAAATTATAGTTGGGCAAGCCCGACTATGTGATACTCTATACCACAGTCTTCCAAAACATATTTTCGAGAGTGTAACCTATTTTGGACCCAGGACCAATCAAGGAGCTGCCAGATTTATGTAAAAGTTCTTTATTTTGTGTGACTAGTGGGGGAGGGGGATCTATGGTTAATTTTGAACCCATCTGCAAAACATTTTGTTATGATATAGTGGCTTTCGTAGAAGTTATTGTCGCCATGTCAATATCAGCATTTTTAAGGAAAAGTTATGGCATTAAAAGCATAAAAATCATTAAAGTCTTATATGAACCGATGTCAATAAAATTTTGTAAGATGGTTAAGAATGTATTAAAATAAGTTGGGACCAATTTTAATCGAAATTCGAACATGCGACTTTTCCGGAAAACAAGTTTGTAGTGGTGACATGTGAAATTGTAAACCGATTTTCACCATTTTCAATAGACTTCGTCCCTATGATAATTCAAGCGTATGAACCAACTTGTATCAAATTATCTTCAAAATTGCAACCTGTATTTAGCGGACAAGGTTACAGATCAGACAACCAGCCAGCTGGACGGACGGACAGATGGACATCGTTAGTTCGGCTCAGATCGGTAACCAAACTGTGGGTCTATAACTAATATTTTTTAATGTTGCACACATAATCACAAACGCATAATAAACAAAATGCTCTTGAGGAACATTGATTGCTAAGCGAGTTTTATCTCTCTCTTCTTTCGATTTCAAAGTGAGAGGGATGGTATGTATGCGCGGGTTAAAAGCGATACTTTTAACACGGAGTACAAAGTTCACCCAGGTCAGGCAAAAGAGTTTGAAAATTACGATTTGGAGTCACTTCTCTATAACGATTGTTAAAAAAAAAGAACTTTCAAAATGATTAGGAGCTACTCCAGCAGCAATTTCAAACGATTGCAAGCAACAGGATTTGTCAAAAAGTAAGAAAACTGGATGTGATACGAGTTAAAGCCGAAAGAGTTTAACGGCGAATTCAGTATGAAAGAGTTTAAAAGAGAATTTAATATGCTTGAACACCAGCAAAACAAGTCATTATTAATATCAAATCATAGCTTTAACCTGAAGCTTAGGAAATCCTGAACCGGCTTACCAGCCAAATTACCGCCTAAGCCGTAAATCCATACCGGCAAGGTAATGATTCACAGAAAAAATTCTCGCCATTTCATTTTTTCAAGTAAACCATTAATCAAAAATAAAATCAATTTCAAATAAAAAATTTATTAAATTGAACTAAATACTTACTTATATCGACAACATTTCTGAGGAAAATGTTGTTAATATCAAAAAATATTTAATTGGCACTATTAATTTGTGAACCTGATGGAAATTTAATTAAAATCTATTTTATTAATATCACAATTTTGTTAATTAAAATAAATTTTTAATTATTTTTTGTCTTATGAGCTCCCAAAATCAGATCAGATGATCACAGGGTTTCGAGTACATCGTTTGAATCGATCGTTTGCCGAAAAAGTCGGAAACATGCGAAGATTTCATCACAACAACGGTCGGCCACGTGTTACAAGAACTGTAAAAAACTACTTAGAAAAGAGTAGTTAAAGAAGTTACCCTCCTTATAGTCCAGAACTTGTCCCGTCCGAAAACCATTTGTTTCTATCAATGCAGAACGCTCATATTGAAATACGCTTAATTTTAGAAGTGGATATTCGAAATTGGCTGGATTTGTTTTTGGCTTGAAAAAAAGAGCAGTTTCCAAATGTTGCCAGAACGACGGCCAATATATAAATATTCCCATCGATCCTATAACAAGCAACTTCTTCCAAAACGATCTGTCTATCGCAATATTTTGAACTCAATCCAGCTTGTATTTGTCTTCCTTACTCTCGCCATGTGTGCGCTGGTCAATCTCTTCTACGACTTCCCTGAGGATTTCACTCGAAAGCAATATAAGATATGGTTTGCGGAGTGTGTATCTAATCCAATTCCACTTTCTTCTCTGTATTTCCACAAGCAAAGATATTTAAAGGGTTTCATCCCATAGACCATTATTTAAAATGGTTCGTGGCCAAAAGATTTCTAGAATTTTTCGGAGATATTTATTTACGTAAATTTGCAAAGCGTTAATGTCTTGAGAGGCAGAATTCGAAGTTTCAAAACCATGTAACAATTTTTATCAAATATGGAAAATTGGGAATTTAGCACGTCATACAGAAATCGTATTAATGATAAATTTTGTATTCCCGTAAATAACTTTGATAATATACTCGCATGTGCCCGTGCAGAAAACTGAATTGGCAAATTGGTTTTTTTGTTGTTTTCTTACGAAGACAATAGAATGAAACAATTTGTTTTTTAATTTTGTTTTTTCTTTTTACCCACTTATAACTACAATTCGAGTCGGAAAGAACCCAACCAATTGTAGAGGGATGTAAGAAAAGATAAACTCACTGTTTATTGTTGGTGTTTTGTTTAAGCTTTGATATTGTTACTTACGAGTAAGACTTTGAGTGTTTAAAATTCTTATTCGCTTTAGGGTTTTATTCGTATAATATTTTTAGCTTTTCTAAAATCTTAGGAAAAGGTTTCCTGATGAGCTGGCCTAAGCAACCAGTGAAATGCGCATAGAAGCTAGCTTTCCCTCAACAATAAATTTCAGTGTATTTATCAAATATGGAAAATTGGGAATTTAGCACGTCATACAGAAATCGTATTAATGATAAATTTTGTATTCCCGTAAATAACTTTGATAATATACTCGCATGTGCCCGTGCAGAAAACTGAATTGGCAAATTGGTTTTTTTGTTGTTTTCTTACGAAGACAATAGAATGAAACAATTTGTTTTTTAATTTTGTTTTTTCTTTTTACCCACTTATAACTACAATTCGAGTCGGAAAGAACCCAACCAATTGTAGAGGGATGTAAGAAAAGATAAACTCACTGTTTATTGTTGGTGTTTTGTTTAAGCTTTGATATTGTTACTTACGAGTAAGACTTTGAGTGTTTAAAATTCTTATTCGCTTAAGGGTTTTATTCGTATAATATTTTTAGCTTTTCTAAAATCTTAGGAAAAGGTTTCCTGATGAGCTGGCCTAAGCAACCAGTGAAATGCGCATAGAAGCTAGCTTTCCCTCAACAATAAATTTCAGTGTATTTATCAAATATGGAAAATTGGGAATTTAGCACGTCATACAGAAATCGTATTAATGATAAATTTTGTATTCCCGTAAATAACTTTGATAATATACTCGCATGTGCCCGTGCAGAAAACTGAATTGGCAAATTGGTTTTTTTGTTGTTTTCTTACGAAGACAATAGAATGAAACAATTTGTTTTTTAATTTTGTTTTTTCTTTTTACCCACTTATAACTACAATTCGAGTCGGAAAGAACCCAACCAATTGTAGAGGGATGTAAGAAAAGATAAACTCACTGTTTATTGTTGGTGTTTTGTTTAAGCTTTGATATTGTTACTTACGAGTAAGACTTTGAGTGTTTAAAATTCTTATTCGCTTTAGGGTTTTATTCGTATAATATTTTTAGCTTTTCTAAAATCTTAGGAAAAGGTTTCCTGATGAGCTGGCCTAAGCAACCAGTGAAATGCGCATAGAAGCTAGCTTTCCCTCAACAATAAATTTCAGTGTATTTATCAAATATGAAAAATTGGGAATTTAGCACGTCATACAGAAATCGTATTAATGATAAATTTTGTATTCCCGTAAATAACTTTGATTTTACATTTTGGTGTTGAAAATGATTTCCAAATCTTCGTAAGCTGACCGAAAAAGTTTGCTTTGTGCTGTTTTTTTAATTCGGCCAAGGATGTCTTCACTAGATTCACCTGTTCGTTTAATGATAGCTCCATAAAACTTAACTTCTTCTAATATTTCATACCAGAAATGGTAAGCAGTTAATTCCCATGGCCAATAATTTACGCCAATGCTTCCCAAGAAACGCTCAAAATTTTCCAAATATCCCGCAATTTTTTTTACATAACCAATAAATCATTCTTTTGTAATGATTTCACTCTTTTAAATAATTTTAGTATTCCTGCTGTTGTCTGGTGCACTCGTAAAATCGTATTAGTTTTCGTTTGATTGCGCAATTCCAATATAAAGCGAGTATTATGTAGCGCCTGATGCTGATTAGAAATCGATGAGCAGCAATTGATATTTTTCCTCGTGCTCTTGTTATTTCTGGTATTTGGTTTATTTCTGTTGTTTGTTGCCAGTTCCTCTTGAGCTGATATTGTTGTTATCGTTGGCATTAGCGTTGTTTGGTTAGTGAGTTAAGCGTTTGCATGTTTTTGGTGTTTTCAAAAAAAAAAAATAAAAATACCATTCCATATTGAGCAATGGCAATATTATTTATGTTGATGAGAAGATGCTAGTGGAAAAGGGAACCCAGTACTCTCATAACAAACGGTTACAGTATGGTGCAATAAATGAATGAAACGACAAACGAATGTATCGCATAAATCAAAATGATTTCAAAATCAATTTTGAAGCGCTAAAACGAAAATATCATTGGAATATTATGATGATATGGCAACAGCTAAAAATGAGCAAAACTAAAACAAAAAAAAAAACGAATAAATAAATGAACAAACGTACGTTTAACTCAACGAACGTCTGAACGAATGATTGTGAATTCAAAACGACAGACAGATGGATGCATGATTGGTTGGTTGGTTGGATGGTCGCGAAAACCTGAAGGTAGATGGATGGCTGATTGAATGGATGGTTACTGATGCTTTCATAGACAGCTGGATGAAAGAATAAATAAATGTTTGTTTAGTTTCATTCATCCAGTTATTTTTCCAAATACGTTCATTTAAAAACGGATGCAAAATATGGCCCGTAAATGTTTTTAATAGAAATCTATTGCAGTAACGAAAATAATGGCAGCACCGTTGTCAACACCACCTTGACTAATTTCAACAAAAATGAGAACAAATAACGTTTTATTGTAACTTTTTCTTATCACTAGAAATTGATTGTTGCAGCAGGTGTTTTAAGTTTTGTATTTTATGAATATCGTGCATATTTTTAAGCGAAAATGAAAGTAATAAATTTAATTTAATTAAAATTACACAATGCAGCACATGAAATGTGCTCCTCTGAAAAGAACAAACGGGTGTTATTAATACTTTGACTCTGTTCGGGGTCAATATAGACAACATAGTATACGTGGGCTGAGAATCGGCTGGATGTTTTCGCCTTATTTGAAACTCAAGTATCTAAAAATTCTGATCCACTTAATTTTCAGATTCCTGGGTATCTCCTTCTATCCCTCCTTAATCTACATCGAGGTCTTGCTATGCACGTACGCAATGAAGTTGTGTACCAGCGCCAGCGATCAATGGGCATGTTTGATGCAGAATTTAACTGTCTTTGGCTTAAATTTAAAATCAATACACACTATTTTCATTTCGGGTTTCTTTACAAAAGTCCAAATGCTGGACGGAATTAATTTATTTGGCTTTGACTCCCTCTTCACGTCTATATAGAAGATTGTTGAGAAATATCCGGACAGTGAAATTGGCGTTCCTGCTGATTTAAATATCCGCAACCCTGTTGGCTTCACCACTAGAGCCATCCAACTTATAAAGGCCAATATGTTGAGCTATTTACAGCGTACAACCACCTCGCACAACTGGTAAATGAACCCACACATATTCCGTGTGTTTATGGGCACCAACAAAAGTTTGAAGTTGAAGTGCTAGCAGCTCTAGGTAACACGGATCATTGTACGATTTCCGACTCTTTTCCCTTCTTCGAACTTAAAAACGTTTGACGACAGGCTACGAAACGCTCAATATTTGTTTACGAAAAAGCGCGTTGCGCTGAGCTAAATTACTTTTGCGGATTTTTTATTGGAAACTTTGTTTTCTAGACAATGACGTCAATGCCATGCCGAAAATGGTTGAAAATGTAATAAGATATAAAATGTAGAAAGAAAAATGTTCATTCCAGTTAAAAAAAATCTAAATATTGGTTTAGTCAGACGTACAAATCCGTAGTTAGATCCAGAAAGAAAGCATTCAGAAATTGGCGCAACAATAAAAATGTTGATACTGAACTGTAACGCAAAATGGCAAGGTTTTCCTGTGCCAAAGTACTACGACGGGAAAAAACTCTTCACGAGCAACTTCTTCGTACTGAAGTTCTTACTGCGCTCCGGAGCAATAAAAGCTTCTGGTCACTCGTCAAATTAAAAGGGGTTGACGCTTGTTCTTCAACTTCAATACCAACTCTTTAAAATGATCACCGAACATTGAGAGACTCGGTATCTAAAGCTTATTGTTTCGACGAATTATTCGCAATTATTCCCTGCCATTACTCGAAGAGTATCGGTAACAAGGCCAAGAATATTTGTTCGCACTCGGCCTGCTTAAGGAGTTATTTCAGATCTCGACAAGAACAAGTCTCCTGGGCAGGATGGTACACCCTCACTAGTCTTGAAGCAGTGCTCTTCGCCGCTAGATCGTCCCTTAGCAAACCTTTTGTAGCACTTTATACTGTTCCAGGGCATCTTATGTTCGTTGGGAAGTTGATAATGTAACTCTAATTCCTTAAGAAAAAAGAGTGGATAATAACACTGAAAATTACCGCCCAATTGCAATTTGTATGGTAAATATCCTTCTTGTCAAAATTGTAGAGCCAAGCTACCTTCTAAGCGACCGCCAGAATAGCTTTTGCAGAGGTCGCTCTACTGGAGACTTACTGGTTCTGTTATCGGAAAAATGGTGGCGTTTCATTCGCCATTTTGGCGAATGTAAAGTAATTGTCTTAGATATTTGCAAGGCCTTCGACATAGTCTGACATGGTGCACTCTTGTCAAAACTTGTTGCATTTGGTGTCGGCGATATTTTGTCCCGATTTATATCGCTGTCTTTTCTTTTGAAGATGTCAAAAACCTTTGCAATTCGTTCTTATTTGATTATAGACAAAGCTCATCCGATGTCGGTGCTATGCGGCAAAAATGAATGATACGCTAGGTCGAGAACTTAATTTAATCTCGGAATGGAGTCGTGCGAATAGGATTGATTTTAATGAACGAAAGGCCCAATGTTGCATGCCGAAGTATAAATAAAGGTGCCTCATCTGTGTTTATGGTTGGTATAATTATTGAGGAATCTCTTGATGTTCTGGGTGCCGAAAGAAGCATTCAAGTGCCTCGGTTTTTTAAGACGGTGTAAGAGATATTTTACTCCATCTTATCTCTTTACTATTTATGCCACCTTCGACCGCATGAGCATGGCGTGTCCTGGAATGAGATGAACACGAGGTCCACTGATAAAATACAATGGAAAACATTTGTTGGGGGTCCATGTTCCAAAGGGAATTAAAGGATTACATATATATGTATATATTCGACCGCGATTGGAATACAACTCTCATGTGTAGGGATGCAACATCGCTGTGAAAAACATCGATGTTTGAAGACATCGATGTTTTCACGATAAGCATCGATGTTAAAAAACATCGGTAAAAAACACGATACATCGATGTTTAACATCGATGTTGAAACCTACTTTGCAATTATACTTACGGACTGTTTTAATTCTTCTTTGCTACTGAAAATCTTAATGCCCAGCTATAATATACATATGCTTGCATAAGCTTTTGTCAAAAATTAACAAAAAGCCTGTCAAATGCATTCAAAAACACCAAAACAAAGTGCAATCAGATTTGATTTTTGCTTAAGCAAATGACAGATTCATAAAATTAATCAAAAAGTTTCCATAAGTGCAATATGGTTTGACAAATATGATTTTTATGTATTCGCACAGTTGCTCGAGCCAACTTAAGCAACTTAATACATACATATAGTTATGCAATGCACAGTATGCATGCATGTACATACATACATACGTACTTTGTATGGCTATCAGGGGTGTGCTGGAAAACGGAAACGTAAAACGCAAGAATTTGGGAGGTCGTTTTAAATACACTTTTAATAAAATATTTTTAATTTTTGTGTTAAAATTCTGTTTAATAGAGAAATATTTATATAATATTTGTCATAAAATTCTTATATTACAGAAATTTTATTAAAAACCGACATTTCAAATTCTTGCGTTTAACGTATGCTTTGAAAAACACTTTTTTGTATTTTTAAATAAAAGGTTTAATTGAAAAATAGAAATTAAAATTGCTAAAAATATTACAAAAAATATTAAATTAATGAAAATATTAAATGGACGATGTCGATGTTTTTTAGTTTTGACGACAATGTATCGCCGATGTATCGTAAATCAAAACATCGATATTAACATCGATGTTTATGAACGATATATCGATGTTTTCTAAACATCGATGTATCGTTTGCATCCCTACTCATGTGTGGGATGGGTCTTAAAAGTATTTTTTGAAGTTCTCGACCGCTTGCAGGGAAGGGCGAAGGTTCTCATTGGTGACAGTATGGTATCCAATTCTATTGACTTCCTTGAGCACCGTCGCAATATCGGTTGTATTTTCCTGTTTTATCGTTACTATGTACAATGGGATGTATACTGATGAAATTAGAGATCTCGTTCCCGTACGTTTGCTCGTAATACACATTTTTTTTCTCAAGAGCCCATTCTTTTGTGGTCGATTTGCCGGTGTATCGTACAACGCATTACATTTCGAAAACTCGAAAATTCGTTTTTGGCCGACTTTTGGAAAAACCTTCCTGCTGAAGTCTTCCCTCTCACTTTCTACATAAATAAGTTAAAGTCGAAAGTTCATAGGTACTAATGCCTCTATCCTCCTTCCCAAAACCTATTTTCCTAGTTCCAACACAATGCAATGCGTTAGTAGGGGTCACTCCCTGAGAGCTGGTCCTAACAAAAAAACTCATAATCACTCAAGCCGATTTTACGATGTCCGTCTGGCTGGCTGTCCTAGTAAAACTTGTGCGCAAAGTACTGGTCGCAATTTTGGAGATAATTTGATGAAATTTGGTAAATTTGCTCTACTTTGCATAAGGACCAAGCATATCGGTGCATAATTTCTCATAGCCCGCACACAAGCTTCTTACCGGAAGTCCTTGTGCTCATAAACCATCTTATTATGTTGGTATTTAGATTTAATTTGGTCCAAGCTTTTTTTATTGCAAAATCATCTTACCAAACTTAATTGGGATGAGTCCATATTTGGCCGTAGCTCCCATAAAAATACTTCTCCCTAAAAAGGCTATTAAGACCATAACTTGTATTTACATAAAAATTGGCGACAATTACTTTTGCAATAGTTACATTTGTCCTGGTAGGTTCAAACAAGTCCCATATAAACCCCCTTCCTTAAACTTTACCTCGTATCATAATTTTGTTCAGGCGGGTCCATGATTGCCCATCTGTCCCAAGTAGGGTACACTAGTAAAAATGGTTTATATATACCGTGGTGTAGGGTATCATATGGTCGGGCTTGACCGACTATACTTTCTTACTTGTTTTTTTACAAATAGTGGACATTTAATGCCAAAATTCGCGTTCTGTTCGCCGATCTTACAAGTCACTTCGTCAAATTTACGGTGCACATGATCGGTCATCTAAGCAGCTTATACGCAATACTATGGATTATTTCAAGAACACAATAACTCTTTTGGATAATATTCATCAAAATCGAGCCCATACCGTACGTACAGAGGATGTCATCGCCGCTGTAGACGTGAGTGTGCCAGAGAACTCGAGTTTATCGTTCCGACGTCATTCTCTACAACTCGGTCTCTGACCGTCTGCTACTTGGAAAATTTTTGCAAAATAAATTAGCCTACATCTATATAAGATCTAACTGATGCAAGAATTAAAACCAGCGGAACATCAATTGCGTCGTGTGTTCGGTGAATGGGCTGAGCCGTCAAATCACCTTCCGCGATGAGATTCATTTCTGGCTTAACGGGTATGTAAACAAGCAGAATTGTTGTGTTTGGAGAGAGCAGAATTCTTATGAGACACTTGAGACTCTACTACATCCCGAAAAAATTTGTTTAATGCGGTTTGCATGCCGAAAGCGTTATTGGCCCATTTTTCATTAAATCCGAAACCGGTGCCAATATTACCGTGAATGGCGTACGATAGAGGCAAATGATTCGCGATATGCTGTATGGCGTAAAACCAACACTTTGTTAAGTCAAACGTTTGGTGACCGAATTTTCTCAAGAAGGAGATCTGTAAATTGGCCATCTCGTTCGTGTGATTTTCAACCTTTGGAAAACTTTTTGTGGGAGTACGACAAATCTATTTGTATATGATGATAAACCAGCAATGATTGTGAATTTAGAAGCCGACATTCAACGCACTATTGACGACATAAGAAATAGTATGCTGGTCCGAAATTGGACTGCTAGACTGGCTTTCATAACTCGCAGTCGCAATGGCTTTATTGGAGGAATTGTTTTATAAAATTAAAACTACAATTGATGTTGGAAGAATTCCAACCAAATGTAGTTGTGAATGTAAGAAAACATAAACTCACTGTTTATTGTTGGTTTTCAAGCTTTGATATCTTTGCAACTAAGACTTTTTGAGTGTTTGCAATTCTCATTCACTCTGCAGTTTTGTTTGCTAATATCTTTGCCAACCAGTGAAATACGCATAGAAACTAGCTTATCCTCCAACAATAAGTTTCAGTTTTTATCAAGAAAAAAAAACGGGAATTAAGCACGATAAAGAAAATCTTAATAATTAAAATTTATGTATTCCCAAAAATTACTTTGATACTTAATCCAATGAAATTTGTGAGCTATTAAAACCAAAAATTTGGTCTTTCCATTGAATTTGTTGCATTTTTTTAAAAAAAGAATTTATATGCCTCTAAAAAACACACCACTTATAAAGTTAAAACGCAATCATACTTTTGAAAAGTTACTTTTTTCACTTTCCACTTAAATTTTTTTTTTTTTTTGGAGTTTATAAAAGCAAAGACATTTTATAAATTTCAATATGTTTTTAATAAATAATTTGAGGTTTTTATTCCAACTAAGTAACAAGCTACATTACATTTCATTTTTCTGGCCACAAATTCAATTCCAGTTTATTTGCTAAAAAAAAGTCTGTAATCCTTTTGTATTTTAATCTTGTCTGTCTTCCAAAATCAACTCTCATTTCTAGTTCATACATACGACTATAGACTAAATTCTTAAGCCTATTATTACCTTTCTAAAAATTTAATATTTTATCAAAATTTTGTTGATTTATATTTTACATTTAAGTAGCACTTGAATCCTTTTTTTCTCTTTTCTATCCATCTAACTAACCCACTTACTCGTTCATTCTCTACACAAAATATAAAAAAAAAACAAATTCGAAAATATTTCTCGACAATTGTTCGAGTATTAGAGAGAGTATTTCAATGTGAAATATTTAGTCTTAACCATATGCCAATTGTAGTTTGCTTGTGTCTGTGTAAAAAATTTGGATTATCCTTAGGATTTTTTAGCCAATTGGCTTTTATATTACTGCACGTATTGACACTCACTCCTCTTAAATAAATTCTATTATTTGTTAAATAAAAAAAGCCAGACTGCTGCACACGCACACACTTACAAGTTTTGAACAGAAATCTTCTCTTAAATCTTGAATAATTTACAATGAAAATTCGTACAATATTTTTAAAAAGTTCATAGTTGTTTGGTTGGTTGTAGGTATAAGACATTGTTAAAACCATTTTTCTTAACTAAAAACTTAAACGATTTCAAACTTAATTGCGAAATTGTACTTTTCATTTTTATATTTTTTGGCATGGATGTTTTAATGTTCGAAATCAGAGAAATGGCAAAAAATAAGAATGATAATTTACCTTAGTATCTTTAAAAATGTTAAAACAAAGTACATTTTTAAAACTTAAAAAAACTCATTTGTTTTTTTTTTTGTTCTTAATAGTTCGAAATTACATTTAATGTTCGAAACAAATAACTAAAAACAAATAATTTTGGTTTGAATATATATATTAAACAATTGTATATATAAAAAATTAGGTCTTTTTAAATGTTCGAAAATTCGAACTTAATTTCGAAAATTGCATTTTAATCTCACAAAACACTCCCTGTTTATTATTTAAAAATACAAGTTTACAATAAAAACATCGAATGTTCAAAAATTCATTGTTGCCAATAATATTGTATAGTTATAAAATGTTAAAACAAAGTACATTTTTGAAACTTAAAAAAACTCATTTGGTTTTTTTTTTTTTTTTTTTTTTGTTCTTAATAGTTCGAAATTACATTTAATGTTCGAAAAAATAACTAAAAACAAATAATTTTGGTTTGAATATATATATTAAATAATTTTATATATAAAAAATTAGGTCTTTTTAAATGTTCGAAAATTCGAACTTAATTTCGAGAATTGCATGTTAATCCACAAAACACTCCCTGTTTTTTGCTAATGCAAAAACTAAATCGTTTTTAGTTACCATAACTTTTTGTCAATTAATTACCCCAAAATTTTTCAAAAAAAAAAACAGCCCAAGCTGTGATTGATCTTAAAGCTTTGTTTTAAAAGACAAAAAAACTTCATTCAAAATTTGTGAAATAATTATAATTATAAATTATTAACACTGGTGACCTAGTTAAATTTTCCTAGAGATTTCATAAATTTTTTGGGAATATGTATCAACATTACCACATAGAAGATTTAAATAAAAGCAGCCTAATGTCAAATATTATTTAACTTCAATATTTCACCTTTTGCAAAACAAAATAATTAATATCAATTAATTTATAAAACGTTTCTCTAGCTCAAAATTTCAAGGTATTCCTAAATTATACTAGAAAACTAGGTAAAACTTTTACAATTAAGCATTATGGCAACAAGGGTTTCCGGAATTTCGAAAAAAATTCAATTGTTTTTCAATTTTAATTGTTTCGGAATAATTTTTTGTTTAAGAAAAACTAATAAAATAAGGTTTAATTAATTCATAATAATTTTTTCGATTTATAAAAGGTTTATTAAACAAACAAAAGAAAGTTGTTCAATAAACCTTTATAGATCCAAAATATTTTGTATGAGTATGAGGGTTAAACTTTAGAATTAAAGATTGTAAAAAAGCTTAAAAAAACTCCAACATTTGTTTTTTTTTTTTAATTATTTTCGTTTTTTTTAGAATGGAAATTTTCCAAAATATTTAAAATTTGTCCCGCTTTTTCCGAAAGTTTAGAAAGTTTGGGAATACAATAACCCTAATGCCAACCACAACACAACGTTAATAAATTATATCTAAAAATAAATACAACGAAGACATATTTTTCACCAAAAAAAATGAAGAAGACAATCAGAAATAAAAAATATACTTTAAAATAGTGCCTCAATACATACAAAGAAATCTTTTGGGAACATAATTGTATATTAGGGGATGTAGCGAGAAGTGTTCGGTGTTTTTATACATGCATCAAGGATGCCTGCTATAGGCAGTCTGCTTTTCTGCCTAAAAGAGAATAGTCGTAAACAATTCAAGCACTAGCCACAATTTCTACTAACATTCCCTTCAAGCATTTTATATAAAAAATAAACTTAAAACTTACCCCATTTAGTAAAAATTAGGGGGTTCAAAATTAATCGCGTTGTTTTTTTTTTTTTTTTTTTTTTTTTTTTTGTTCGATTAAACGATTAATCGACATTTGACATTTTTGACTTATTCGATTAAACGAATAAAATTTTAAAACTAGTCGATTAATCGAATAATTTCAAACCCAGGAATTTTAAAATATTAAGAGATTTTTTTTTCGATAATTTCAGAAAAAATTAGTACTTGAGTAAATAAACATTCTTTTTTAAATTAAACTTGTCAATGTAGCTCCAAATTGTTGCTTCACTTTCGGGCACTTAGATTTCAAAAGAGTCAATATAACTGTGGATTTTTTGAAACTTTCCACGGACATTCTATCCTCTGCTTTGCTTTTGCAAATCATTTCCTTAAGAAAATCAATCGAAGTATTTTATTTAAAATATTTATACATTGGACCACTTTTAGCTTCCATTGATGTTGTTGGTGGATCACTTTCTTTCTTCAAGCACTATTTTATAGTCACAACGGAAGTGGTAAATTAATGAAGATGTTGAAGAACCTTTAGGTTTATACATTCTTGGTCAATTGATTAGTTTGACGGTTGTCGAGTTGGTTGAAGAAAAATCAAAAGATTTTGATTTTTTCAAGTTGACTACTAAGTCTTTCAATTCGATTGTACTGTGTTTGCTCGAGTCTCTTGATTAGCTGTCAAAATTAATTTTTGTAGTTAAGTATTTTAAAAATTGTCTTTTATTTCATTAAGTTTTAAAATAAATTTAAAATCTTTCAATTCAGTTGATGAAGTTGTCAACTGAGTTGAAAGACTCAGTTGACAACTGAATTGAACCGTGTATGGGGCGCATAACACAGCGTCTTTACCTGAAAATTTTTTGTCATACCAAACGTCAAACTTCATATTAAAAAAACGCTGACAAAAATTTTCAAGTTTTTTTTATATAGACTTTGACGTTTGGTATGACAAAAAATTGTCAGTTGAAGACGCTATGTAAAGCATATGTAAACTTAGGATTAATTAAGGGAAACCCATTATTATAAATATTTATAAAGATTATTTATTAAAAAAAATGCTTTTTAAAAAAAATTATAGAAAATGTTTTTTTTTAATTCAAAAAGAAGAGAAAAATTATATATGTGTATATTAGGGTATTCAATTAATCGATGTTTTGTATTAATCGATTAATCATTAATCATAATTATTTAAGCTAAAAATTTAAGCGACCAATTTAAGTCTTGTTAAGAAGTTGAAAAATAAGACCAAAAATTATATTTTTTTAACATAAAAACATTAAACGTCTCACAACTTGTGGCGTTGAAAATTTTAAAACGGTACCTGAATTTCTGTAGAAAGCAACAACAAAATTACAAAATATTTATGAGTTTGTTTTTGCTTTAATGTAGTTCTTGGCGTTGCTCAGGTTCAAATGGTCCATTCGTAAGGTTCAATTTTGCAGTACTTTTCCGAACATTTCAGCCTGTATTCCATGAATAACACGTGTTATGTTATACTCTAAAGCTATGGTCACATTTATTAAACATTTGACCAAATAAGCATAACCAATATAGTAAATAGTAAGTGAGATTTAAAATTGTCTTAAAATCACAAAATAAAAAAGCAAAAAACTTTTTTTTGTAAAATATGGTACAAAAATCAAAATAAACATTAGAATTAAAGAAAATTATATATTAGGTTGCCTGTTGGTCACGTCTTTTTCGTCAAATATTTGCCAAGTGTGACCGTAGCTTAAGTCTTCAATCGTGTTTCATTTCATCCAAATTGGAAGACATAGATTTAAAAATTGGGTCACTTGACATGAAATCCCCTATATTTATATTGTGGTTATTGTGACAATATTATAATTGATCATTTCCTATATAAAAGTGACTTCTTCGCAGCGATCAGCTGTTACATAGCGGATAGCACAAAAGCAAAGTGCACAAATTGTAAAAATTATCACAACAAAAGCAACTTTTCCATACTTACTTATTTTGTTGTAAAATTCTGCAAAACTTTTGTATATCTACTTAGAGATATCGATTATTCGAATATTCCGAAAGCTGCTATTTAAAAAAACTGGTTTTCGGTTAAGCATTTTAAAAATAACCGGTTAACCGGTTTTAGTTCGAATACATAAAAATACAAAAATCAATTTACTTCTTGTAATAAAAAGTTAATTTGAATACAAACAAATCAATTCACGAAGGTTAGCAACCAACAAAATACATTGATATGGCTTAAGGTATGTTCAGACCAAACTAATATTTGACGATAAAACAAAAAAAAAAGCGTGACCAGTAAATGATCAAATTTAAGCTTTATTTTTAATAATTTCTATTTATTTACTAAGCTTTATTTCTTAGTTGATATTAGTATTATGTTATTCAGAAACTGTTAAATAATGTTTGCTCTATTCAAACGTTTTGCAAAAGCAAACAAACCAGTGGTTTCGTGTAGGACGTCAAATATTTAATACTTTGGCTTACAAAAATTATAGGAATTTAATAAATTTGATATATGAGATATTTTCCCAAATTTATTTTAAATGAGTTTTAATTTGATGGTTTTAAGCATGTCTATATGAATCAGTAGACTTCAACCTTATTTTTGAAAAGTTGCAAACAAAAAACCTCTAAGCCAGGATTATAAATTTCAAATTATTTTGTTTCAGTATCATAGAAACAAATAGTAATATGAACCTACTTTTTCTAAGAAATGTCTGTCATTTACTCGATCACAATTTGAAACTTGCTAATGTTTTTTGACTTCTTCATAAAAAGTTTAAGTTTGACAATATTCTATTAGAAAAATACTTAAATTACGATTACATTCATAACAAAAGTAAGGAAAACGTATATAAATTGCACATTACTATAATAACCGGTTTATTTTACCAAAATAACCGGTTTATTCGGTATTCGAAAAATGGACATTTTTAAATATCCGACTTGAGCAAAACTAAAATAACCGGTTAAAACCGGTCGAATACTAACCGTTCGATCACCCTATCATCTACCAAATGTGAGGAAGTAGTGGCATTTCCATAGACAATCGAAAAACAAATACTCTACCAAATGCTTGGTGGGAAATTCTTTGGTTTACATGTGATTGTAATAATTTACACACACAAGAGCCAGGATGTTTGATTGGTTAAGAAGTGAGAGGACGAGATGGTACATAAATTTGCTTCCTTAAAAAAATTATAACAACAACAAAGATAAACAACATGACAAAATACACCTTGTGTATAAGTCTGTACGACCGAGTGTGTGGTTCTAGTAGAGGTTTATTTAACTGTAGTCTGTCTGTCCGTTTGCCAGATCGTTCATTTATCATTGTCGCTTTTGACTTAAGCTTAACAAGAATTGGCTGTTAGTTGTTATTGCTGTCGCTGGTAGCGGTGGCAGTCATAGCAGTACTTGTACTGCGCCATCATGTTACTGGTTATTGAAACAAATTGCAAATTCATACATTAATTCATTAATTTCTTTATCCAACCATTAACCATCTTCTCTTCCAATCGTTTGCTTGTTTATTTTATGCAGAAACAACAAAAACACTACAGCAATATTAAAACTTTTACAGGTATGAAGATGAGGAAGCTTCGAAATACACACATCTTTCTGGCATAATTTCATTTATTTATTTCCTTTAATGCCCCACTCTTTAACCTTTTACAGTTTGTTTTGACAGAAAGTTGGTAGAAAGCAGAATTTTCCCAGTTAAAGGAATCAATTGTTTTAAATTGAAGCAAAATGTCAACTTTTTAAGAATAATACAAATATAAATTAAAAACTTGTTTTAAGGTGGCAACCCAGGTTTGATCCCTGGCAAAGGACGAAAAATTTTCATCGTGGTTTTCAAGTTTCCAAACAATCCTTCCATGTAGCCCCCTGAACTCCCCTCCCACTGGAAAAGAGGGTAACATCATGGCAAAGGTCAAAGATTAACAAGGTTCCCCACTACTACACTAAACACACGTAGGGCATTGTTTCCAGGCAACGAAAGAAGGCCGACGCATTCGCCTAGGACCTGCCACAGCAGACCAATCATTTACTTAGATCGTGCTTAGTAGTAAAGAAAATGCACTCGAACCAGTGTTGCAAGGAAGTAAAAATGCCACGGCAGCCAAAAAATTCGAGTTTAACTCGAAGTTTAATCGATAAAATTTATAATTTTCCAAGAAAACAAAATATTATATTTTAAAAAAAATTATCAGAGTTTTGAATCATTAAAAATTTTGTTTAACGAGCCTAAAAAGAAAATCTGTGGCATTTTGACAAAACATCTTAAGTCGCGATAAGATAGCAAAAAAGTTTTTAAAATAAAACTCGGTGAAAAAATCATTTTCATCAAATAATAATAAATAAAATTTTCTTTAATTTTGTTTATAATAAAAAATTTTAAAAACGTAAACGAAGAAGAAATCCTTGCGTCTGTCAACACCAATTCGCTCGAATTTCATTTTCATCAGGATAGCTAAAGTAGCAGTACATAAACTTTACTAACTTATTAAAGACTTAAAAGGATTAAAGTGGAACTGTTGAAGGTCGTAATAGATTTTCGGTGGTCCGCAAAGAAGAATAAAAACAAAATTTTTATTTAAACTAAAATACCAAATAAAATAGAAATTCTCAATTTCCCACAAAGTAAACAGCTGCTGTTATTGTTTTAGCAGCCAGACCTGAAGAACAGGTGTTGCTGAGTTGTCAATACTTGGTCGGTGTTCGTTAAATTCCGAATCATTTCGGTGCGTTGAACCGATTGTCGCAAATCCTGCTTTAGAATATTCATTTTTTATTCGCATGTAGTGTTCTAAATCGTTTTAATATGGCACTGTTAGCATTCCACACTCGAGGAATTTGGCCTAAAAGTTGACACCCGATGTCATTTAACTGTCAATTTTTTTTATAAATGAAAAACTTTAATTTTGCTTTTGAGTTGTTTTTATTTGATGTCAGAAACAATTTTTTATTTTATTGAGAAGAAAAAGTGATACCGGCGAAAAAAATCGAAACATTTGTTCCTTATTCTTGAGGAGTATAGCGCTCCCATTCTTATTTTCGTGTATTGTCACAATTGTCAAAGCAGAACTGATATTTACCGCAGTTTTCCAAAAATTTTGTATTTTGCCAGACCATTTTAGATTTACAGAAACCAAAAATCTACAGGATTGTATATTTCTTTATTGATTGTCGTTAAGGCTCCGTGGAGAATTACGTGAGGGCTGTGCGGGGTCAAGGGCTATATTTGTTTAAGACTCAATGGCAAAGTTTTTTAATCTCAAAATATTTTGAATACTGTATCTTAATTTCTAACGTTGGCAGTCCTATCGAATTTCACGAGGAAAATGATTTAAAAACTTGCGCCCGTATAGAAAAACGATTATTAAATTTAACAAACCTTTATAAAAAACAAGTAAGAAAGTATAGTCGGTCAAGCCCGACCATATGATACCCAGCACCACAGTACTTAAGAACACATCATGCTTATGTGTCCATATAAATATGGATTTCTCTATGTTTCAAAACTTAATTAAAATCGGTTTGAAAGTTTGTGAGAGGCAGAAATTGCCCCCTACATCCCCTTGTGGTCCTATTTTTGGAAAACTGTATAGCTTATCTGTCCATATAGATATGGATCTACCTATGTTTTAAATTTCATTAAAATCAGTTTGAGAGGCAAAAATTGCCCCTTTCTCCCCTTGTGGTCCTATTTTTTTAAAACTGTATAGCTTATGTGTCCATATAGATATGGATCTATCCATGTTTTAAATTTCATTAAAATCGGTTTGATAGTTTCTGAGAGGAAGAAATTTCCCCCTATCTTCCCTCGTGGTCCTACGATTTGGCCCATTTTCAATAGGCTTGGTCCTTGTGCCAATAAGAACCTATAACCTAAATTTTATCAAGTTATCTCCAAAGTTGCGACCTGTACTTTGCGCACAAGGTTACAGGGACAGCCAGCCTGCCAGCCAGCCGGACGGGCATCGTTAGTTCGACTCAGAAAGTGATTCTGAGTAGATCGGTATACTTTAAGGTGGGTCTAGGACCACTATTTTAAGGCGTTACACACATCAGCACAAATGCATAATACCCTCTACACTATTGTGGTGTGGGTATAATAATAAAAAATTAAAAATATTTTCATAAATATGGACATAAGAGTTTCTTTTATAAATTTTGTATGGCAAACTAAACGTTCGAAAGCGTTAGTGTAGTCTCATGGTAGATCTTAGCCACTGGGTGACAAACAACGTGCGTACCAAACCGAGCCGTGTGTGAAAGGCACCATCACAGGTAGAGATGTAATCCGACAAAATTTTTCTCTCGCCCTTTGTTTAAATCAGGCATTTAGTGGGACTTAAACAACAACCACCAAGTGATCCCCGAATGTAATTCCTTCGTCAAAAAAGCATATATCCCTTGAACCCCTAACCACGAGGGTACGTAGGCCCAACATTGGAAAGTCCCTATCATTAGAAAGGCAAAGTTTCCGCAAAGACAATGTTCTTGAAAGCCAGGAAGCTTTCCCGCAATAAGCATGCTAACTTAACCAGTAGTCGGTCCGGTGCCTGCTCTTCGGGCCATTAATGATTTCTGTGGTTCCAGATAGGATCTCTTGTCAGCCGCGATCGTGAAGATCTCATTTGATAGGTATTGACTGCACCATATTTTCCCCAGAGGATGTAACAACAAAAGGTTGGGAGTCCTTAAGATGATTCACTAAATCCTCGGGAGGATGTGGAACATTCATTTAAAGTGTTGTTCAACTTCTGAACGACATAGAGCGAAGAAATTATAAATTGTCAAATTAAATATTCATAGTAGATTTTGAACGCTACCTTAAAATAGTCTGGCAGTAGAAACAGTGTTGTCAACGCTTTAGTAACTGGTTTACAAAAAAACTTTGGATCGACCTATTTTGTTGCAGTAATAAAAATGTTTGGAAAAAAATTCTTCCTTTGCCATCTGCCTGTCTATTTAGTTCAAAATAGTAGAAAAGACTACCCTTAACTTCTCCACGCTCCAGCAAAAAGTAGTTGAACCCTTTAAATAACTGCTGCCTTTTTAAAGTGTTAAAATGTTTTTAAGTTTTTCACATTTAAGCATTTTTATTCATGTTTATGAAGAGTCAAAATGCTTGAGTGTTATACGAATAGTTGTAGTGTTGTATCTGAAGATATTTTGGATGACAACAATTACAACAACAGCCACGATGATGACTGAAAACATGAAGACAATGATGATGTTCTGGTGATTATAGTGACGATACCAAATGCAGATGTTATAAATGCTTTTGTTAGCTGTGTGTTGAGGTTGTGACCCACACGCTAATTTAAGATTCACTAATTGTTCATCACTCTTTTTTTAACGCTAAAAGAATGCTGTAGTAGTATTTGTCTTTGCAGCAGAAAAAAAGTGGCAGGATAGCCGTGTTTACTAGTAAAGGGAAAGACGAGAAAATGTTTATTTATGTTTTTAGAGGGTTTAATCCTTTTTGATAGTGTGCGGACCACCAACTGTTACAGTTACTCGTACTTGTAAATGTTTTGCCTTTTAAAATGTTAATGTGAATGTGAAAGCTATTTTTCCTCTCAACCAGTTACCAGTTTCCATTTGATATTTTAAATTGGGTCGTAATACTCGTAATAATGATGGAAATAAAGCCAGGATACACACAGGCTACTCATTAGAAGAAGGAGAGGGGCAAAAGCGAAGTGGTAAAAGAGGAGAGGTAAGGATGGGTAAAATACAATAGCTCAGTGCTGTTGATGCGTGATGATGTCGAGGATGTCATTAAAGTCGAAAATTGTTGTTTCTGTTGTTTTTATTGTTTGTTGGCGCTACTTGTTTGTGTAGGTGTTGTTGTTATTTGGAGGTAAATTAATTAACAGAAGAGCAAAAGTATCATCCCAATGGGGCGTAAAGGTAAATGAAGCGTCATAAATTTATTTATTTTTTTTTTTACAAAAAACAACACAAAAACTCAAAAGACAATAGCAACATCATCAGCAGCAGCAGTGTAGCATATTTAAGCTGTGCTAACTTTTGTAAATTTTTACCAGCCCATACAAAAACTACACTCAGATTTACGTATATGAATGTGTGTCCGTCTGTCTCCGGGTATACAAATACAGGTTGTATCGATTCTCTACACACCATTTACCTTGTACGAAAGCAAAAGTAAAAAATTTTACGTATCGAATACAATGTTTCCACATGTAGTAGCAACATGCAGAGACTCGTTTAAAAACAACCGTTGATGTGGGTATTTACTTTCAATGAAAAATGTTTGTAAATGTTTTTCACCCAAAACACGTTAAATTCTCGCCCTGGCAATTCTTAAGGGGGAAGAAAATATTGTTTGTAACTATGTATAGTTTTTTTGAGAGGGGCAAAAAGGCTTTATTTTGTTCTTTTAATTTAATTTTTGATATATACCTCTCTATAGACATCGATACAAACCTTATTTTTTTCGCTATATTATTTTGTAGGTATTTCTTCTTGGTTTTTCACTTATTTTTGCATGCCCGTATTAACATCACAAGTGGCCACTTTCCGGCAAAATGCCCATAAATCATTTTAAGCCAAACTTTTACTGCAGCAGCCATCAAAGCAAATTATTTTTCAACACTTTCTCGCACTCATACACAAATATATACACACACTTTTACAGCCTTCGATTTAAACACATTCGTACATGCAGCAGACGAGGAACACAAGTAGTGACAGGAGTTGTTATCACAGCTAAAGAACATTGGCTTTTATGCATTCCAAACGAACTGAGAAGAAAAAAAAATAAGTTTAAAAAAAAAAAACAAAAAACATTCTTCCGAGTATCAAAGGCTAACGAACAGCTCTCCAGCACCTCCCCGTGGGTGAAAAAGTTCATTCATTCTAAAAACTGACACTTGAACAAATTGCCCTCCCATTTAGCTAGACAAAGATGTTGTGAGAACGTGTTTGTGTGTGTGAATATGAGAGTGGGTTTTTCTATAGAATTTTTCAAAAAGAATAAAAAATATTGTTTGTTAAGTAGAGGTCAGTAGGAAATTTAAAATTAGCTATAAAAATTGGTACCAAACGGTTTTTGCTTTAGTACTAATTGTGAATAGGGTTCCTATTTAAGAAAAATTTCCCGTAATTTGTAGAAATTTTCTGTCCTAAAATTTGTTAAAGTTTTGAATTGAAGGTTTTGTGGCATTAAATGGGACTTGTTGGCAGTATGCCAAAAGTTTTCTTTTCAATTATAATTTTTTAAGAAGCGGAGAACCAAGGCGAATTCATTACAGCTAATCTCGGAACTAAAACAAGTATAACTCGTACAAAAACCACAAGCAATTTGTTTTTGAAAAATCATTGTACAAGAAACAGAAACAAAGATAATAAAAAAAAAAATTTGGCATGCAACAATTACAAAGCTAAAAAATAATGTTATCAGCAATGCTTTAAAGACCACCTTTAATGAATTCGCCTTGCGGAGATCTTAAAATTTTCAGCACTATCTTCTGTCGCTGCTGATTTAACAGTTCTCGGTTGTTTCGAGGTTAGTTTTCAAATTAGTGTTCAAATTTATTTTAATAATCATGGTTTCTTACATTTAAAAAATTTTGGTTTCGTTTTATGTCCATGTCAATGGCTATGAAGCCACTGTTACTCACTGTTGGGAGCGCTTCTTCAGCCGGGGAAGTCATTATATAATATGTCTTCACAAATAACAAAAGTTAGAATATTACAGCCAACGTGAAGCGGTATAGATGCAGGCTTGCTAACTCTTACGTGCCTCAATTGGAAGGTATTAGTATTACACATATGTGGTTTCAGCAGGGGTAGAACCACATGTCACACAACGCGTGAGGAATAAAACGAAGGAATAATAAAATTTTTTATTTATGGACCTTTCAACAAGCCACTCCGTTTATTTAATTTAGCGCCAATAGATTACTTTCTCTGGTGATATGTAAAGTCCAAAGTCTTTTCAGATAAGCTAGAAACGATCAAGCACGAATGTTTAATGCTATATTTTTTGTTCTCACAAACTATCCCCTCTATTTAACATTGCCGTCAAGGTTCACCTTTTGGTGTTACATCCTCCGTGGCAAATCAGGTGTTGTCAGCCTGGAATTCGACAATAATTCGAATTGATAGGCCTCCTAAAGTCTTTGTGATTTCTTAAGCCCGAAGGCTGTCCAAAGATCCTGCAAAATTGGTACCACAGGAGCCAGTAGCTCCCGGAGATCAGGCACCGAAATAACTATTAGACGAGGCCTCCGTTAGAATGTGTCTTGGGAAATGCTTCCTGTCTTTTAGGGAGATTGTGCTTGCAGAAGCTTTACTTTTCTGATAGGTTCTGATAGGTTATCATCAGGTTGTTCTTCGGAAGAGATGAGGGAGTGCTTTTTTCAAAGCATTAACTCACAAAAGTGTTCAACGATAGGCTAACTTTTTCACAAAGAGATATTTTTGGGAATCACGTGGTGGTTTTGGTTTAAGCCCAAAGTCGCGAAAAAGGATAGTACTAAAGGTCTGATATTTCATCACTTGTGGGAGAGTTCGGACTGAATGAGGACTATTCCTAGGTGATGTTGCTTTTCAACAGATGCTGCTGGCAATCCCTAAAGTAGCCGTGGTTATTTACTAAGCTTCAGCTCCAGTATATAACTTTTGACACCCAGGGACGGTTGTTAAACTTATTGTTTGTCACCCAGTAGTTAAGATTCACCATGCCATTAGGTCATATGGCAAGTGCTCACTTAAATCTGTTTTCACAATTCGATTAGGGCAAATTGCCATCGAATGAGCTACTTCTATTGCTCGATCTTCGAAATGTCCTTAAAAATACAATTAGAAAACCCAGAGTTCCTTGGAACTTATTTTCTTCGTAAACACCTTTTTTGGATGATAGAGAAAACAAATCTCTTTTCTTAATACAGCTTTATGAATAAACAAATCCCATTGAGAGACATTTTTGCACATTCTTTTAGATTTTTCTTTTCGTTAATTAACGTCCAACATCCAGCATCACTCGACAATGACCAGTATACATCTAATTGATCTCTGGTAAATATATCCCTTTAAGAGATCTTACAATTTTAACCCACATATGAACTTTAGCTTGGTCGCAACTATATTAATATAGTATTAAGCATTCTATCCCAGAGGGGACCCGCACCAAGTACAGGAAAATAATAAGTCGCACAATATCCTTTGATTTTTATCCATCTTTTTAAATATGACATTGAAAAACAACTCGATAACATTCGTTAAGGCTCAACCAAATTCCTACTAGTCATATCAATTCGAAAAAATTACAATTCCTTTAATTCGAATAATGTCAATACAATACCACATTTACATATTGGCAGTTTAAATCTTTTCGAAATAGCCTTCAAAAATTGTCCAGAACTGTTGATAAAAACACAATAGTCTATGCTCAGAATTATTATACTAGTCTTTAATGCAATGTTCGAAAATAAACAGAACATTATTTAGCGTTCGACTCACACACCCAGGAACGATATCTATTTTTTTTTATTGATTGTGTAGATGAACACAACCCTTTATAGCGTTTGCAACTATTTTCAAGAAATAGCCGAACGTTATATAGTGTTCTGTTCTTCGCTAAAAAACAGAACAATTATAGTGATACTGTAGACAAACATTATATTTTCGTATCCTATCATGTTTTTTTTTACATTGATAAAGAAATCAACAAACAAAAAATGTTAGCAACAAGCATGAAAAGCTTATGTGTGTATTGTGTATATGCGGTGTTTGTGTAAAATTATTTTGCTGGCTTTTTATTTTTTTTTAAAAAAATGTTTGGTTTTTTTACCAGACAAAAGGGCGCTACGAACAACAGAAACGAACGAACATTAATGAGCTGAACCGAACACAATGAAGCTTGTGGTTTTAAAAAAAACCGAACGGAATCTCACCTTTTTGTTGAGTTGAATAAGAACAGTATTATTTTTGTGTTCGAAAGATGACAAACAGGGAAACGGTTTTTTTATGATTTACTACACAAACACTATTAGCGTTTGTGTTTTCAACAAATCTACCGAGCCGAACACTAAGGAGCGATATTTAGTGCTTGTTTTCGAACACTGCTTTTAAGTTTGCATTTGATTTTATTACAAAATCTAACCACTTAGCTATTGACAAGTAGCCCTTAATAAAATTTGTAGAAGTTTCCCTACTGAAAAATCCATAACGAGTTTTTATTTAATGAATAAAATATCGGTTTTAGTTCAAGAACTTCTTTAAAACACTGTTGCACACTAAAAAGCAGTACCATCTGTTGGAAAAGGACATATCCCTTTAGTTTCTTTCCCTAAATGTATATAATGTATAGATATAGAAAAAATTATCAGTACCCATGTTCTGCAATTTTGGTGAGAACTTCTCGCATCGAAAAGATGTGAAACAAAATATTCCATCGTTACTCGAAAAGTGAGAAAAAAGTGTGTCTGTAACTCATTTCGAAAACTAGCAAAAGAGAGTTCGTTATAAATGTCATAACAATCCACTAGAAGCCGATGTGTAATTGCAGACGGTGAGAACGCCACTCACACATATCGTTGACGGCGACCAAGATTTAATAAAATTGAAAAATGTTTAACAACGGCGGCGAAAATACAACCATCGGCTAAACCAAATAATGTAAAGTGCGAATTAATTGTTTGTTGTTTACAAAATGGCTTTGAAAACAATCGTTTATCTTTCAAAAATGTTAAAAGCAAAATAATTAAACGATGAAGAAATCGGCCAAGATCAAATTACATACCTCTTGGGTGTTATTATTCATTTCATTTTGCTAAAATTTTTTCTCACCCCGTTAATTACCCTCCACCAGAATTAGTTGTGAAGAGGGTATACTAAGTTTGTCATTCCGTGTGAAACTTTTTTATTATTCATCTCAGATCCCATAAAGTATATGTATTCTGGCTCCTTGAGTAATTCTAAGTCGATTTACCCATGTCCGTCAGTCTGTCCGTTTGACCGTTGAAAACACGCTCACTTTCGAAAAACTTAAAAGAAATGGACAAACTTGGTGTCAAATTTCCTGTAGTTATCCTAAGCTGTTTGGGATTGAAATCCAGCAAAATCGGTTCAGTAGGATCAGAGTTATAGATCAAAATTTAGAACCACCACCCCAAAAAAATTTATAATTTTGTTACAAAAACAAACATAAATGGTGGAATAATGCACGGAATGATGTAAGATTTTGCAAAAGTTAATTTTATTCGACTGGAAACCACTCTGTAGAATTTCGTGAAGATCGGTTCACAATTTACTCTAGGCCCATAATTTTCATAATTTTACCTTAACCCTGCTCCCTTAATTTGGTATGATATCGGAATAAAATGTAATACTTCACAGTTTTATAGGACTAGAAATCACCTTGTAAAACTTCGTGAAGATAGGTCAATAATTTCCGATAGGCCCCATATTAATTGAATACGCCTAAAACCGTAGCAGATATATTTATTGTGGTAAAATTTCTTCCAACTTAGCTTCATATGGCCAGAAAAAATGTCATTCAATTTTGTGATATACGGTCCATAATTAACCTTAGCTCCCATAGTTAGCAACCTTTTGAAATTCACTGTAAACGCTAAAACTTATTTCACCGCTGTATTGAAATTTATGATTTTAATACCAGAAATCACTCTACAGAATTTTGGGATGATTGATCCATAATTTACAATGGCTCCAGTATAAATTCCCCTCCTGAAAATCATTTAAGTTCGGCTTAAACTGTTGCGAGTCATGACATTTTACTCAAGCTAGTTAAAATTGCTATAAAAAAAGCATACAACTTTCTGATTGTCGGTCAATAATTTAATATAGGTCTATACCGCAACCAAATTAAATGCTGATGTCTGTTTTTATAAAGATAAATTAATAATAAATAGACATCGTGTATATATCACTCCTGAAATATTCGCACTGTTGGTGGAGGGTACAGCCGGATATAGCACTCTAACTTGTTATTTGTCAGTTTATTTGACCGTTTAAAGCGGAAACTTTTTCACAAAAATTGTACCGACACACATTTTCTCTAACTTGGCGAGTAATTTCCTTACGTGACTTACTATCGACTTATCGATTGTAAGGTTTTAGGTTTCTAACGTAATCCATCGTGGTACAATTAATAAGGTAACCCCAGTTCTACAACAAGTAAAACAGTTTTAACAATTGTTTTTGTTTTTTTGTTTATTGTTAAGTTCTATATGGAAAAAACCAAAGTTGCATCACTAAGTAGTATTTTGAGTAGATTTCGTTTAAATTTTGTCACATATTAGATTTGGTTTTGTTTAAGAAATCTATTCAAAAACAACTAGATTTTGCTGGAAGCTCTAGATTTCGTTGCAGTGTGAATGGGATATAAACAAAAAATATGTATTTTTAACAATAGGATTTTGCAAAAAATATTTTATAAAATTTTTAATCCAAATTTTCAATAATTTTAATTAGGCTTAAGTTCATTAAATTTAATTTTCATTAAATTATTTTTATGAAGAAAGGAATTTTACAACATGAAAATTAATTAAAATTGTTATTGATAATATTTCATTCTTGACCGTGGCCGGGGCTCAAACCCGGGCCGGCAGGTTACCATGACATGTTTCGATCGCAACCACTCGATCTCCTCAGATGGATTTGCCGTTTTACACTCGCAGCCATCGACGACTGCTGACGTCAATAGTCAAACATCAATCCTTAAACCAAATTGTATTTTAACCCTTTGGTAGATCGAAGTTTGCTTTTTTGAATGATTATCCACGATACTAATTATTTTATAAAATAATAAAATTTTTTAAGTAGTGTTGTTTAAAAGAAATGATATTATATTAATTTTCATATTTATTCGAATGTGTATTCTAAGTCAAATTACAATTTTAAAAGCTTTTATACTTTAATAGTCTTATTCCTTTAATATTTTCCAGGAATATTTTCTATGCACTATCAGAATTTTCGTTTGTATATTTCTGTTACGAGGCCTACTTAAGCTATCCTTTGGCTAGCAATGAAGTAAATTGTACAGAGAATTTATACAACTATTAGATACCAGCAGAATGTAATGCATTTTCTGCCCCGCTACGGCCTTTGTCAGCATTCTTTGTATATTATAACTGGGTAGTGGCTATTGTAAATTTTATGTATTTAACTTAATTATTTTAACAAATAGAATCTGGGAATTTATTTCTCATGGTGAGTAACATTTATTTTATAAATTTTTATATATATTCGAATGTGTATTCTAAGTCAAATTAAAATTTTAAAAGCTTTTATACTTTAATAGTCTTATTCCTTCGAATGAATATGAAAATTTATAAAATAAATGTTGAGAAATAAATTCCTAGATTCTGTTTGTTGGAATGATATTATAATAAAATATTTTGTCTTGGTGTTTTTAAAGCAATATGGCAACACCGACTTTGACATTTCGTCAGCTCATTATTGTACCCACCGACCATTTTTAAAAAAAATCAATTAGGTATAGGGATATATATATTTTAAATACCCCCTTTTTGAATCCAAAATCGGTTTCAACAAATTTTTTATGGTTTCTGAGATAAACAGCATTAATTTTGCTCTATATCAACTATTTTAAAGTTTATTAAGTATTGTTTTTCTCTACACGCCACTGTTTGGCGAATGCAGAAAATTCCTCACACAAGCATGTACAAAATAAATTTAACTCTTGCTTTGCTTCAGTACCTTAAAAAAAAATGTAGTTAAAGCAAAAGCAAAATAAATGTCAACAAATCAATACACAGCAGTAAGTATCCGTATGCAGCACAAAAAGCTACTTTTAATTACAATTATTTTTTATTATTTTCACTTTAAATAAAATGCTATTAACTTTAACCTTTGTTAATGAACTTTCAAAAAAAGTTTAATGTTTCTTATAAAAAACATATGCCAGAAGCAGTAGTGAAAATACAAAAAAATCTATCGGGTATATTTTTAGAAAATTTCATGCATATGCGCCAAACCAACAATGAGCTGACGATTTGTAGTTGGGGCGCAAATTTGTATGAAAACTATTTCGTTATCGCTCGATTGCATTGTCGAGCGACTTGTCGTGCTCGAAAATTTAAGTGGGGCGTAAATCAGCGGTCCAACATCGTAGACAAGGCTGTAACTATACAATGCAAAACACTCTGTTGTTTTTGTATTGTTGTAGTATTGCTGCCAACATGCACATAAATTCGTTTGCACCATTCCAACTTGGTACTTTAACCCAAAAATATATAAATAAATCAATATTTGTTTTTAATGTCATTTTATTTTTAAACATTTAACAGCAACAAAAAAACACAAAAACAGGACATACAGTTGCTGCCTCCTCTTTTATTGTAGCAGGAAATACTTTGTGTAAAATTGCTCGAATACTTAACTAGCTAAACTCCTATTTGAGAATTATTTATCATCCAGGATAAAGGCTAAAAAACAAAAAACTAAAACAATATTTAAAAATTTTGTTTTGTTGCACAAACATTTGACGAGTTTTTGTCATAATTTGAATACAATTTGAAATTAAACAAGATTAATAGTCCTTGGACATGTTAACAAACATTCGGATAAGGAAAAAGAATCATAAAACTCATGATGGTCTAAACCTTGGCAAGACAAACAAGGAAAACGATCATCATTGTTGTCAACAAGCAATGCCACACCCCATTTTTGTTTGTTCGGTGCCACAAAATATGACATGGTTGGTTGGTTAGATATGGTTGGGCTTCAACAAATTATTAAAATTAATGTTTCAGAAAGAAATTAAAAAAAAAAAATTGTTTTCTATTTTCCAGATGAAATTCCAACACCATTAGTAAATATGAAATGAAATAAAAATCCTAGTATTTATGTTCTCTAAATGTCAACTTTCAAAAATGACAAATGATTTTGTGCCATTCCCCAGCACTTATGGAAATGCTCTTCAAATTCCATTCCTCTCTAATGTTTATTTGCTTAATGGTTCTTTAATTTTTGCATTGTTCCCCAAGAGCTGTGGCAAGAAATGCATACTTTGCTACACAAAATTTAATAAACACAAAAAAAGAAAGAAAAAACTAAATGCCGAAATTGGTGTTGGTCAAGTGTTAGATTTGTGGTTTTTTTCTAAATAAAAAAATTCTAAAATTTCTCTTCTTCACTTTGTGTTCGCCTCTGTTTTCACTTCACTTTCGAGTGCTTGTTCTCCCCGTAATCGTTCTAATGTAGAAAGTTTTATCGTTTGCCAGTAATTGAATCAGCAATCCTCTTTTGACTGCTTTATTTTTTATTAGTGACAAAACTATCACCAATAGCAACGTTAATAATTGTTTCAGAAATGGAAAAAAATCAAGTTAATATTTCAAAAATGACGACAAAAGTTTTTCTCCTTTGGGCTTAATTATGTTTTCGATGATTTTAACACGATTTTTTTTTGCATTTTCATTTGCTATCGCCGTGTTTTTTTTTTTGCTTTTAAGTTTTTGTTTTATCCTTTTTAGCTGTTTAGGGCAATAGAGCGGATAAGGGATAAAGAGTATTAAAGGTGTATATCAAATTACAAAATGTGCAAGTGGGTAGTGAACAGAGGACAATTGAAAACGGAAATGATGCATTAAATTGCCAAGGCAAACGCGCAAGAAAAAAATGTGATCATTAATCAAAACGGAAAATGAAAAGTAGTCAAGTTGGAAAGGTTTTATTTATGTCCTGCACTTGAATAGATTTTATATAAAATTAGAAATTTAAATTTTTGTTAGAAAATATACTTTAAACTTTCGCACAGTTCAAGTGTTATTTACAGCAGTGTACAGAAAAATGTTCAGTTCAGTGGAGCAAGTCAAATCTAAACAAATTTAAAAATAACTTCAGAATAATAAGGGTAATCACGATGGCCATTGTGCAAATTTGCAATTTGTAAATTTGCAGTGCATATTATGATTGATCGTGAAGCATACCACTTTTAGTTTTAGTTTTAGTGCAAATGTGCTATTTCTATAAAAATTTATTCTGGCAACACAAGAAACTTCTGGCAGCACTGTAAGAAATATGCATTTGTAAACAATTATACACGAGCAAATTAAAATTATTTTTTTCTTTTTTAATTACAGTATAACCCGGTTAATTACCCCACGCTTAAATGCCTTTCACGCTTATTTACCTTCAGTTTTTTTCTTCAATTTTTCAAACAAAAATCCACATTTAATTGCCATACGCTTAATTACCCGATTCGCGTAATTGCCTTAAAAATTAAACTCCTAAAGCATAATTACAACTAAATTTCATTCGTTTAATTGGCTCAGTACCATTTGACAACAACACATCAAGTAATGCAACCAAGTTTAAATCTAAATAATTTGAAAGTATGCACTAACAATTTTTACAAAAAATTTGCACAAAAAACGAAATATGGCTTATTTGAAAGCCAAATATTCCATAATTAAATATTTACATTAAATTTAACTTTATTCTGGACTCACTAAAACAAGGTCATGTTATGAGGTTAAGATTCATAAAAGAGTTATTTTGTGTGGTTTTCACGAATAATCGCGTAAGTTATAAAACCAAACTTTTCAGGAGAGCAAAAACAATTATTTTTTTCAATTGCGGCTTATGGAGATGCTTTTTTAAACTTTTTTCTTTACTATCCTCTTAACAGTGATTTTCTACGTATTATACATAGTTTTCATGAAAAAATCCTCACAGGATCACAATCTGTAAAAGGATTAAAAATGCATATGTTTGATTGACTCATTAAGTGTGTGCATAATAACATCATATCTCCACATAAGTTCTTTTTTGTGAAAATAAATGATATCATTTTAATCACACATGACGACTTACGTTGTTATTTTTAGCACACAAGTTGGCGACATATTCAGAGTTTTTGATACTTATAGCACAACGTATGGACTTAAAATTACAAACAACGTTCATCTGCTGTTGTATCAACTAAAGAAGTCACCAATAAACGCACATGCACATATAAGTTGTTATTAATAGAAAAATTTTCAAAAAATACTTTCATATTTTTTGCACGAATAACAACATAACATCACATATGCTTTTTATTTGGAAACATATTCAGCAATTTTACAATTTGTATAGCAAAATATTTTATTAAACAGTTAACTTAAGTTGTTTTTAGCAGAAAAAAATTAATAATACTACATTATATTCTAAAAAGCTTAATACTTATAAAAACCTAATGCAAAATGTAGCACTTTGACATCATTATCTCAATTTCGGTAAAAACCGACTTACGCGATTATACCAAATGTATGAGATATTTTGTCTTAAAGGGAATTAAGGAAAGGTCGCTAAATTTTAAATTACATTAACTATGAGTTATTAAAGACCGATTCACACAATTTACATAGGTTTCGTTCTAGTGACAATTAAAACGTATTTACCGAATTTTATCAAATTATCTGAAAGCTGCTACTTTAAATTTCCGCACAAGATTTACATAGACAGACAACCAACGAGATGGACGGACGGACACGAAACCGGTTAACCGATTAATTACTACCCGATTAACTGATCGGTTAATTTAAAATTGGCTATTTTCAATTAACGATTAAGCCGGTTAATTCCAGCCGATTAACCGATGTAACAAAATTTTTAATTTTTTGAAGTATTATAACGTATTTTTTTGTGTTTTCACTTATTTGTTTCGTCTCATATACGAAAGGCAGAGTTGGGGGTAGTGCACTAAATTTGCAGTTTCCACTAAAAATAAATGATAGTGCAAAATTTTTCACTATCACTAATAGCTTTTTAGTGGTGAGTTGAAAAATAACAGCCTCACTAAGCAATAGTGGTAGTGGTACATGAAAGTTTTTCACTAAAATAGTGGAAAAATATAATCATTCACTAATGTTAATGGAACTCAAATATATACTTCTTTATTTTTATTATTTATTAAATTAATTAATACTAATATTAAAGTAGTAATATTATTGCGATATACGTTGTTAAATTATATTAATACAAATTAAAATTGCTAAGATTTTAATTCCTGAAATTTACTTTACTTAAAAATTTAATGTTTTTAAAATATTACTAAATTTTCGAGCTTAAGGTCTTTTTGTTATAAAAAACTTTTAACGTTTATTTAAAACCCAATATTTCGGCACTTCCTTGAGTGCCTTCTTCAGGGTTTTTTTCTTAATTTATACATTTTTAACAAATTATAACAAATTTAACAATAACTGACAAATTAAAAAATTTTTAATTCAAAAATAAAAAAATATTTTTCAAATCAAACTTGATCTATTACAATATAAATAAATTCTTAACTTCCGTTTCTATTTTTATAAATTAAGTGTCTATAATTTTGTGCTCGAAAATTTAGTAATATTTGAAATATTAAAGGTCGAACAAAATACATATTATTTAAAGTTTTTATTTTATTTTTTTTTATACAATAAAAAATAATAAAATGGAAATATTTTGACTATATTTTCAATTTATTTTGAAAATTATTAATAAAAACACTATTTTTTGAGATTTTAGTGCTATTATATTATATTATATTATTCAGCATTCATGTAGTTACTGTTAAAAATTGCACTTTTTTATTGTAGTTCAAAATAATGCTGAGTGGTAGTGGAAAAATTTCCACTACCACTAATTTTTTTAGTGGTAGTTAAAATATTTTTCACTACCACTATAGTGATGAAAAATAGTGGAAAATCAAAATGTTGTCACTATAGTGGGATTTAGTGGAAACCTTAGTGCACTAAATATTTAATGCACTACCCCCAACTCTGACGAAAGGTATGTGTTTAGAAAAATATTTTTTCATACAATATATTTTTTTCTAGCAATACATTCTTAAAATACATTCATTCTAGATCTTCTTCGTAAAGTTGAAAACGTAATTTCTTTTGCTGATGATATTGTTATAAATATTATCATGCTGATAAAAATATTGATCAAATCAATTGCAATTTACAAAATTTATTTGATATCGTGGAAGAGTTTTCAGTAAACTGGATGATGAAAATTAACGTACAAAAATGTGAATCTATCTTATTTAGACCTGCTGTAGGCAAATGTAATAATAATGTTAAAAGAAATTGGAAATTATTCAGAATCAAATCCAAAAGAAGTAACACTAATATACCGAACAAACAAATTGTAAAATACTTAGGTTTTTATTTAGATAAATTTTTATACTTTAACACACATGTACACCAAACGCTTGAAAAGGCAACAAAATCATTTTTTATGTACAAACAAATGTTATATTCCAAATATATTAACGCAAAAGTAAAACTCACTATGTATCAAACGTTGATTAGACCAATAATTACATGTGGATGCCAGATTTTGTTTAACATATCACCTTCTTACATGGAAAAAATTAGAGTCTTTGAGCGAAAATGTTTAAGATCTTGTACATCATTATTTAGATCAAAAACAAGTAATTATAAAAAATATGTCTCAAACAAAATTTTGTACAATGCATCAAATATAATACGAATTGACAATTTTATAATAAATTTAATAAGAAATCATATGCTAAGATGTATGTCCTGTATTGAAAATAACATCATTATGGCTTCATACTACGTAAATGAAGAATATATAATAAATACTCTGAAAATCGGGTTTGTTCCCCCAGAGGCATTTTTTTATCTAGATAAAATTAAATTCATCCAAAATGAAAATGCAGTTCCAATATTTTATCACAATTTTAGAAGAGCAAATGTTTAAGCTGTAGATTGCAGTACTGAACAAAATAATTTAAGATATGAAAAAAGTATTTCTAATACTGATAAAGATGTTTGCCAAAGGCAAGGTACCAGTAAGTTTTGGTGGTTAAATGAATAAGCAATGTCTATTGCTTTCACTTCCTTGTTTTTTTTTTTTACTTTTATTGACCTTGTTTTATTCTAAAAAACTCATCCTTTTTGGGAGCAAAATTTTTAGGAAACAGACACAAAATTGCATCTTTTTAAAATAAAATGTCACATTTTTTGTAGAAAAGAAAACACCATAACTAGTGTTTATTAAGCTACGGTCAGACTTATCAAATATTTGACGAAAAAAACGGGACCAACAACCAAACTAAAAAATCATTTCGCTTAATATCAATATTTATTTTAATTAAAATACCACATTTTACAAAAAACTGCAATGTCTAGTAGTATAATTAGTTTATTTTGTAATATTAAGACCATTTTTAATCTCACTAACTATTAACAAAAGTTGGGGTTACGATTATTTGATCAAATATTTAATAAGTGTGACCGTAGCTTTATAGTTCTGTTGATTTTTCCAATATTGCAAATTAATAAGCAAATTAAAAAAAAAAATTAAAATATAGTACAAAATCAGAAACTAAGGAATTCGGAAATAAATTTTTTTCTGAATGTTCGGTTCTGACCCTTGCCTGTATGAGTCAGATGCTGACCTGACAATAGCAGAAACTCTCGATTGTAACACAAACTATCTTTTAACAGAATTAACCAAAACAATTACTTAGAAGTGTTAAAAATTTAATAAAATTAAAACAGGACTCAAATGCAATAATGAAGGTTTTATGTGTTTAGAGAAATGCAGGAAAAGGGCTGAAAAATTAGAAAATCTGTGTTATGGGTGGCTTTCGATTTCTCCAACATCTTCGATAAGTGAATGAATTTTATCCACGAGAAGTTTTATCAAAACTAAAAAAAATAATCGCTTAAATCCTAAACATTTGAACCAAATTATTTTTCTAAAAGACTATTGAAATAATTAATAAAATGATCTCAAATTTTTTTTTTTTAATTACTTCATAATTAAGGCTGCTCTGGAAATCGAAAACGCAAAACGCAAGAATTTTAAATGTCGTTTTTTAATAAGATCGTTGTAAAAAAAATGGTTTTATGAAAAATATTATACAAATATTTCTCTATTAAACAGAATTTTATAACAAAAACTATAAACCAGTAGCTCGTTTCTGTATTTCTCGCATCGTAAAATTTCTTACATGAAGTGTGAAACAAAAAATTCCATCGTTTCTCGATTTAGGAGATAAAAGTGTTTCTGTATTTGAATGCGAAAACAGACACAACAAATTCTGTTTATACTGGAATATTTCCAGTAATTAAGTGTCAAATAAAAGCGAAACGTCAACAAAAGAAATAAATATAATAAAAACAGGGCTGCCAGATTTGACGAGTTATCATCATCTTGACGATTTTTTGTTCCGATATTAGCAAAGTGACGTTTTGATGATTTTTTCTAAAAAAGTGACGAAAGCAAAAACAAAATCAAAAATATTTTATAATTTTGTTGTTACTTTCTATAGAAATTCATCTTGAATTTTTAAATTTCAAACACTTCTATTTTGTGGCGTTAAAAATTGAAAAAAAAAATAATATGAATGTCTGTAGAAAGCAACAAAAAATTTATAAAATATTTTTGATTTTATTTTTGCTTTTAATGAAATTGTTGGCGTTGCGTTTTACACTATAAGCCCCTTAGTCTTCGAAATAAGATAATTGTAAATATTTTTATATGTTTGTTTATTAGAAAAAAAGATATCTTTAGAAACAAGGCTGCTTAAATTTTTATATTTATCCCTATTGTGAAAATTGTCCTCGAAATTGTTTGTTTCTCCCCTAAAAAATGTATCGGCAAAAGCAAAATTTCGAGGGAAAGTAATGGACCGACTTGGCTTATTTTGAACATTTAATACTTCTTATATACATATACAAAATATGATTGATATTTGATATTCTTATCTTATATGTACACTTTTGGGCCAAAACCATTATTCCGGCAAGAAAGAAATTTGTTTGTCTCCCAGTAAAAACTTTTTCAAAATGGATAGCTTCTTTCACTCGTTATTAAGTAGCTTTCTTCCATTAGAACTTCGATAACTACTTTTTTCTGGATGTATTAAGATAAAAAAAAAATGACTTACTTTTGAATTTGTTCTTTTTGGCACAACCCTTGTAAAATTCATTAGTTTTTCAGTAGAATTGTATGTAGTGCTTTTATGTGTTTCTGATTACTTAACATATCATTTTGTAGGCGAAGATTTTACTGGGTCTTTAACCCGTTTATTTATGAACCGATTTTTTTTAATTTTAACTACAAGGTATTCTACTAAGTCTATTTCAGGTAAAAAAGAAAAAGATTATAGGAATAGGTAAATTAAAGATTTATATCTCAACTATTAAATAATAATTATTAAATACCCATGAACTTTAACTATGTTTTTGTTTGATTATTTTTTAATAAAAGTCGAAACAAATTTGTTTAAAATTGATTTTAAATTGCACGATTTTTAAAACAAAAAAGACGATTTTTTTTATTTTTTTCTCAGGAAATTGACGATTTTGACACAAATTTATCTGGCAGCACTGATTAAAACCAAAACAAGAAAAGGCTTACAAAAATTTAAACTAACAAAATATAACAATTGTTTTTTGTTTATTTTCATCATATAAATTATGCATTTATCATTTATATTCCTTCTATTTTTTTATTTATTTAAAAAAAATAGTATATAAACATATTTTAAATTCAAAATATCTACATTTTGTTTTTCTCGCCACCAATTTCAAATGTGACTTATTTTGACAGTTCTTGAAGGAAACTTTTCGCTAAATATTGTTATAGAAACACTTTTTCTCGCATCCTTCCAATAATTGCTGGAAAATTATTTAAATGACGGATAATTCTCGCAAAAAAAGATACAGAAACACTTGTGCGAGAAAAACCATTTTTTGTTTCATTTCACACTATTTTTGTTGCAATTCACACGTTTCATGCGAAGAGTTTTACGATGTGAGATATACAGAAACGGGCTACAGGGACCGAAAATAACAGTTATATTCGAATTTTGAAACAAAAAAAGCATATAGAAGTAAATGTGGAAAAACTGATTCAAGTATACCATATTCATCCTTGTGAACTTGTCTATGATAAAATATATTGATTTTTAAAATTTTGATTTTTATTTTTTCGATAAAAATTAAGAATTATTTTTTGATTTTTATTCTTTTGAACAAAAATAACTGTTATTTTTTGATTTTTATTTTTTCGATCAAAAATAACTGTTATTTTTTTATTTTTATTTTTTTGAGCAAAAATAAAAGTTATTTTTAAAAGAAATGTACGTGTAATAATAATTTAGATGACCTTAAATGTTTATTTTAATGTGTAATCATCATTGGGAGTTCTTATGCACATTAAAATAAATATTTAAAGTCAACTTAATGATTATTACACGTGCATTTCTTTAAAGAATAACTTTTATTTTTGCTCAAAAAAATAAAAATCAAAAAATAACTGTTATTTTAAATTAAAAATCAAAAAATAGCCGTTATTTTTGCTCGAAAAAATAAAAATAAAAAAATAACTGTTATTTTTGCTCGAAAAAATAAAAATCAATAAATAACAGTTATTTTGGTTCAAAAATATAAAAATCAAAAAATAACTGTTTTCATCTGACTTTTATGAAAAAAGGAATAACTGTTACGGTCCCTGCTATAAACATTAGATTAAAAGTGTTTTAAAAACAACTTCCAAATTCTTGTATTTCATAAGAACAATTTTGATTTTTAAGTTGAACTGTTAATTTTTAATTTTTTTGATATTCTTTAATTAGGCTCGAGTTCATCAAATTTAATTTTCATTAAATTATTTTCACTGAGGAACGAATTTAGCAACTTGGAATTCTTTATTAAAATTTATTGATAATTTTTTCTTGGCTGAGCTGGGATCATTGAAAAATGATTATAACACCAAATTTCGAAACACCAGTACTACTTGCTAAAAGATTGATGTTTGACTGTTCGCTGGCGGGCACCGCAGTGATGCAGTGCTTAGAACTCAATGATTTTCTGAAGATAGAATGTGGTGATTCTTGAAACATGTAAAAATCAACCCGGGTTCAAATCCCAGCTGAGCCAAGGAAAAATTATCAATAAATTTTAATAAAAATTGTAAGTTGTAAAATTACTTCCTCAGTGAAAATAATATAATGATAATTAAATTTGATGAACTCGAGCCTAATTAAAGAATATCAAAAAATGTATTTCATATTTACGAATTATTTTTTGTTTGCTCGTTTAAGTTCAAGAATTGTTTTGTTTGTTTTGTTATGGTTTTTAATAAATAATTTTTGCATTTTTATTTATTGAAATTACTTAATTTATAACAAAACTTTATTAACAAAATTAACTGATTATTAACTGAATAAGCCAAAAACTCGGTTAAATAATCGAGCGATTTACCGATTAAACAAGAGCCCGATTAAATGAATACCCTAAAAAATGCAGCAATAGCTAAAATATGCAAATTATCCATAAACAAATCGATACCAAAATTCATAAAAAACTCTAAAACGGATAAATTTATTGTATCTGCCTTCATAGGTCGCACAATAAAAACCATGCAATTGCATATTTACGGTTTTCCTGATCATAAGTTGGTATGTGTGAGTACGCTTTTGTTAGAAGGATATGACAGGAGATCTCAAAAAACATTACAGTTAAAATTTAAGACAAGAAATCCCATTGTTTTTTAGTCCTGTTTCTTTAGATTTAGCTGATACATGTAAAAAATCCTGTCTTAAATTTTTTTCATACATCAAAGAGGTATTTAAACGCATTCGATTAATTGCCTCAGTAAGGTAGTTAAACCAATTCTTGTAATTACCTCTACGAGGTAGTTAAACGTATTCGTTTAAATGCTTACCTCGCATAATCACCCAAAAATATTGGCATTTTTTAGCCGTGGAATACTGATTTAAATTTTATTTTCTATTTTATATTAAAACCCACGAAAATGTTCAATTTATAAGTTTCCTTAAAAAACAATATAGCGCCTAATATGTCAGATGTTATTGTTTACATTTGTTTGCAACTGAGCAAATATGCACCACTCATTTTTCTCATTGTTTTTTTAGATCAATCGAAGTCAAATAGAGCAAATTGATATTGTGGTTGTGTTTAGCAAGTGTGTGTATTTTTGCACGAATTTGTATCGTTTGCACACTTTGCACTAACCATCATGATTTCCCTTAATGTGAATTAGTTTACCCCTCATCAGAGGTGCACAATCTATACAATAAACCATAAGCCTTACGAGCAGCGGAAATGATTTAAAGATATCTGTCTTTTTCGTGTTGGGTAAAACGTATTTTCTTAAGACCTTAGAAATGATAGCGACTAAGTTTTTGAACATTTATATTACATATGGGTAATTCCAAAGTGTTGAACGTGACAGTCGTACGCATCAAAAATGCAATAACATTTTAAACAACAAATATTTTTACGTTCTTTTAACCCTTAAATTATAGCACTAAGAAAGCACTATTACTTATGCTAAAGTTTATGGGGGGTGCGATTCTAGGTCAAAGATAATGGCAAAAGAAGTAGCGGTTCGAACGTGAAAAAAATAGAAGTAGTTTTTGTGGTCATGTGGTTTTTTTTTTTTTTTTGTTTAAGCCAAAATCTTGTTCGATGCGTGACATTTCGAACGTGAAATTTTTTCCATAATAATTTAACTAAATAATGATTAATACAAAATAAAAATTTAATTTAGATTACAGACCATGCAAGAAAATTTTTTTGGAATAATTTTCATCAAATATAACCTCTTTTAAGGAAGATAATATTAAAGAAAACTTACAATTTTCACAAATAAGAAATTATGTTTGCACAACTTTGGGTACATTTTTAAAGTTAGTAAAATCTTAATATTTTTCTACAACAATATCGTAAAATTATCAGATTTTAATAACTTTTAAATTTTCGGTGTCGGTGGACCTTTTGACGGAAATGCCCATATAGTAGTTTGGAAAAATTTGCTATGTATTGAAACTTAGTCATATGGGTCAATATATAGATGAGATGCAAGCTAAAAGCGGTAAATGCCACAAATTTTGGTTTTTTTCCAGCCAGAATAAAATTTTCAAATCGACCATATGCATTTTCAAAGTATTAAACAACACAAACAAAACAAAGGACTAGGATCTCCATTCACAAATCTGATTTTGAAAATGCAGGCCACTGTGTAATAAGTGGTTGCAAGCAAGAGTTTTAATAATAACACAGGTCAACAGCAAAAAAGGGCCTGAATAACCACTATAAAGATTTGATCCGCTATAGTCACCTTACTAAAAATTGATATTTTCGAAAAGGCTGCTCCTTGCATCTTATCCTAACTTTGAAACGATTTTGTTATGCAATCCGTCAAAACATTTTAAATTACGCCAGATTTAAGTTTCTCTATCATTTTTTAGTTTAGCCATAATTTTTGGAGTTATTGAGGCCGAAGTGGCAAAAAGAAATATATTTTGAAACAAAATTTATTTTATTTCTATTATATGCAGCTTTATAAAAAAATAATTTAAGTAAAGCATTAAAAAAAATCTTGTGTAATAAAAAGGTAAAACTTTGTAATTTTAGCTCTACACATATTTGCGATAAAAAGGATCAAAACTAGATACATTTAGTTTATCGGAAATAAAACAGGAATTTGCCCATGGCTTTTTATGAAATAAAATTTATTTTACTTATAATACATGCAGCTTTGAGCTTAAGTACTAAAACTGGTAGGTATTTGTTGATTTAAATTTTGTATGATTTTTTTGAATTCAAAAATTTTATAAAAAAAAAAACAAAAAAAATATTTTTTTGTCACTTCGTCCTTAATCACCCTATCGTGAATAACAAGTGGAATTTTTGTTCCCATGAAATTTTCATTCCCCTCGAAGGGAAAAAAGCAATTGTGAATCTCATGTGAAAACTTTTTCATGCTATCAATTCCAGTGAATGAAAAAAGAAGAAAATTAGAAGAAAATTAAAAATCATTGAAATTTTTGTTTAAGAAAATACACGTATATATTTTAAAGGAAATATAAAATAATAAATCTAAATAATTAGTATTGGAGGGATAGGTTGATTACAACGTAAGTTTTTTGCACTTTTTAAATTTTATATAGTAAAATATTTTCCAAAATTTGTTGATTTAAATTTTGTATGAATTTTTTGAACTCAAAAATTTTATAAAAAAAAAACAAAAAAAAAAATTTTTTTGCCACTTCGGCCTTAATCACCCCTATCGTGAATAACAAGTGGAATTTTTGTTCCCATGAAATTTTCATTCCCCTCGAAGGGAAAAAAGCAATTGTGAATCTCATGTGAAAACTTTTTCATGCTATCAATTCCAGTGAATGAAAAAAAGAAGAAAATTAGAAGAAAATTAAAAATCATTGAAATTTTTGTTTAAGAAAATACACGTATATATTTTAAAGGAAATATAAAATAATAAATCTAAATAATTAGTATTGGAGGGATAGGTTGATTACAACGTAAGTTTTTTGCACTTTTTAAATTTTATATAGTAAAATATTTCTTTCACAAATCCGGCGGCAATCAACCTGTTGTTTTGCATTTTGTTGACCAATATATCGGTTTGTGCCTTATTAACGGATGTAGCCCTTAATATTCGATTTATAGAAGGAACCACTAACATACACGTTCTATTCCCTAGCAAAAATAAAGTGAGAAAATCTAAGGGAAATGTGAACAACTTACGAGGGAAAACACTTTTCACGATAAGGGGAATTTATTCCCGTGAACATTTTTTCATGTTATTATTCTCCTTTGAATTACATTTTTTCATGGGAGCTGTTCATGATCGCAAATATGTGAAAAGGGGAAAAATTACGAGGGAAAAATTATTCACGATAGGGGTGAATAACTCCAAAAATAATAGCTAAATTAAATAATGAAACTTAAATCTGGCGTAATTTAAACTGTTTTGACGGATTGCATAACAAAATCGGGTACGTCGTTCCAAAGTTACGATATGATGTATGGTGCAGCCTCTTCAAATATTTCAAATTAAAAAAAAAAAAAAACTTACCATAGAATTTTAAACAATTATGGTTTTTGCAGTAAAGTAACTATAGCGGATCAAAAAAATATAGTGGTTATTCAAGCCTTTAAAATTTTTTTGATTTCGTTGCCTTGTGTAATGCAAAAGAAGTGCATTAATTGGCATACAATTTAAATGTACTTTAACACGAATGCACTACTTCGATAAGAAAATAATGTAGAGCACAATATAGGGCGATAATTTAATTAAAGTTAATGCACTGATAGAAAAGATGTCATAACGCCCATGACACTTTTCATCATTGTGATGTCAATCTTAACATCACTTGGCCAAAGTGTCATCAGTGTCAAAATGAAATTATGTCATCAATGGGATGACACATCGGCATCACAGAAATGACGAACATGTCCTCAGTGCGATTACGCAGTAACATCGGAGAAAGGACACATTAGAATTAATTTAATGACAGTTTATCATTAAGTCAAAGTCATTGGAATTAACTTAAGTCAAAGTGAAAGAATATTATTATTTACTTACCCGTTACAGATGTTCGTTTCACGTTTGTTGAATTGCGACCTTTGTTTACAGCAGAACTCTCAATAATAAGACACCACCACCATGCCCCATATGGTTTTCGTAATCATTCTATTTTGAAAATTGTATGTATTTAACCAAATAATTTAAAAAAAAAGAATATAGGAATTTTAGCTTCTTATAATACATTGTAATCATGAAAATAATGGTAATAATATACAAAATGTGGCATCGAATTGATGTCACTATGGTCATAAAATAGATGACACGTAAAAAATGACAAAATTGTAAGAAGACGTTAGTCATTGGATTGATGTTAATTTTTGCATCATTGATGCCATTTGTAGTAACATTGATGTCACAATTCTGATGTTAGGGCATCATCAATATGAAGATGAATTTTTCTATCAGTGTGGTAATGCAATAATTTATGGTAAATTTAATGCAAATGATGAAGACCCTTTTTAATAAAAATTCTTTATGGAAAATAATGATGTTTTGCACTAAAAAAACCCGTTGCAGAATTATCTTCAGACTGAAATGCCATTTGTGTCACCCTGTTTTTAAATCACCATTTCTTACAGATAATAATGCATACAAGCCTCATTAAAAATAATTAAGTCTTCCTGGAATCTCAGACACACACACACACAGACACACACAAAACTTCCATTTTATACAAAGTTTAGAATCGTGCCTGATTTAACATGACACCAACACAGTAGAACTATTTTATATTCTTTTGTTTGTTTTTCTTTTTCTTTTCATTTCACTTTTTTCCTCTTTTGTATTTTCTAAAGCAAACCAAGAGAAAATGCAATTTTCTAAGCATTTTGTAGTAAAAAAAAAATTTCAAGAAAAAAAAAGTATTAAAGTAAAAAAAATTTTTGCAATCTAAGCTTCTAAGAAAAACATAACAAAATCCAAACCACTCTTTCTATTTAATTATATTTCTTAAAATAAACCACAAAAACCAAAAACTTGCAACTAGAGAAAAAAATATACAAACTAAACACAATGAAGTTATTCTCGTAGTAGTTGTTAGGTGCAGTTGGTGTAGTGGTAGTAGTTTTAATGGCTGTAGTTGTAGTAGTGGAATAATAAAAAAAGGAAAATAAATTTCTCTAGACCAAGAAACAAATAAAACAAAAGCTGTGTAAAGTTAAGTAAAAGAAAACAAGCAATGAATGCATCTTTATACAGAGAATGAGATGAGATAAGAATTCTTCAGAAAAATTAAAAACGAAAACTTCAATAATTCTAACATTAACACCAAAACCACCAGGACTTGCAACTACCGACCAACCAACACCATCGTCACAATTCCGTTCATCAACAGCTTCCATCGTGCATCTCATTCTATTTTTCTCTCTTCTAACATTTTCTCTGACCGTACAGATTGTAAAGCAAGTTGGTTCCATACATCAACAGTTCTAAGGCCAGTTTCGAACGTGCAAGATTCACTAATGCTAGTTTCTACAAACTGTTTCTGAAGCCGGTATGAACCTCACAAAAGCCAAATTTTTATGTTTAAAGCCTATTTAAAATATTTTCAATCTATCCTCGTTAAAAAGATAGCAGCATCTTGCCACTCGCAAAACGAATAGAATGCCAAGATGATGTTGTCAAGTAAGAGTTTATACACAGTTGTGCCGAATACTTTATACACTTCACCTAACGTCATACAGCGCCAAGAAGGATGGCTTCATGCATTTTTGTTCACAAAAGTAAGGATTTGTCTTAGATCATTGAAAATTGGCAAATTGGAAAATTGGAAAAGTGACTAAATTAAGAAAAAAAAAATGGAATTACATCGAAATCGGTTACGACCACCAATTATACAATTCAAATACACTTTAGAAGCAAAAGTCTTCAAATCGGTACAACACTTTCTAGAAAAAGTTAAATATGAATGCGAAATCAACCTAAGCCACGCCCACCGCCCACCTTCCATACAATCCAATCCAATGTTTTAGCATAAAACTATTCCTATTTAAGCAAAAGTCCTCCAATTTCGTGCAAACACTTTCTATAATCAACAAAATATGTATTCCAAGTTTCATCAACATCAGCCCTGCAACCGCCCACCTTCCATACAATCCAAATTATTTTTTTTAAATAAAACTTTTCCTATTCAAGAAAAAGTCCTCTAATTTGGTATTTACACTTTCTATTACAAAGAAAACATTCATGCGGATTATCTTCAACCTTATCCCACACCCACCGCCCATTTCCCATATAATCCGAATCAGTTTTTTCGCATTAAACATCTTCTATTAAAGCAAAACTCTTCCAATTTGATGCGAACACCTTCTAGAATAATCAAAATATGCATGCACAGTGTCATCAGTCTCAGCCACGCCCACCGCCCAAATCAATTTTTTCGCATAAAACTTGTCCTATTCAAGCAAATGTCTTCCATTTTGTGCATACACTTTCTGTTACAAACACAATATGAAATCGAGTTGTCATCAAACTCAGCCACGCCCACCGCCCTCACAATCCAAATCAATTTTTCGCAAAAGTCTTCAAATTTGATACACCTTTTAGAATAATCAAAATATGCATGCAAAGTGTCATCATCCTCAGCCACGCCCACCGCTCAAATCAATTTGTTCGCCTAAAACCCTTCCTATTCAAGCAAAAGTCTTCCATTTTGTGCATACACTTTGAATTACAAACAAAATATGTATTAGAGTTGTCATCAACCTCAGCCCCGCCCAGCGTCCACCTCCCATACTATCTAAATCGATTTTTTTCGCATAAAACTTTTCGTGTTCTAGAAAAACTCCTCAAATTTGGTGCATACACTCTCTAGAATAATCAACATATACATACCAAGTTTCATCAAACTTAGCCACGCCCACCGCCACTTTCCATACATTCCAAATCAATTTTTCACATAAAACTTTTGATATGCAAGCAAAGGTGTTAAGATTTGGTGTTAACAATTTCTAGAAAAAATCTAAATATTCATGGACATAGTTTCATCAACCTCAGCCACGCCCACCGCCCAAATCAATTTTTTCGCATAACACTTTTCCTATTCAAGCAAAAGTCTTCAAGTTTGTTGTATACACTTTCTAGAATAATCAAAACATGCATTAGTAGTTTCATCAACCTCAGCCACGCCCACCGCCCAAATCAATTTTTTCGCATAACCCTTTCCTTTCAAGCAAAAGTCTTAAAATTTGGTGCGTACACATTCTATAATCAACAAAATATGTATTCTAAGTTTCACCAACATCAGCCACGCCCACCGCCCACAAAATGAGTAAAAAAACTCAAACATTTTGTTCTGTTACTATCATTTCTTTAACTACATCATCTAGTTCTAAATGATGTTTATGAGATTGACGTCCTATACTACTTAAATACGGATCTGATGATGCCAACAAACGATGCAAAACATCAAACAAGCATGATTTTTCTTAAGAAAATACGATTTTTTCTTTCCGTTTTCGCCCAGCGTTTATAAAAACGACGAAAAATCGCTTCTAATTTTCGCACTGTTTCGATTTCATTTAACATAAGCAACGAGTTTTTTTTCTTTATAAACACTTAATAAAGTCTAAGATTAATATTAAAGAAATCACAAACGGAATGATAAGCTTATGTATAGCCTTTCCAATTGTGGTGAAGGGTAAAAAAAGTTAGTTTTAGAAAACTGCAGTTTCTTACGTTGAATTTGTTAAATTTAAACACAAAATAAAACCAACATCAGCATAAAACCCACATTTTTTATTATTTATTTTTTTTTGTTGTTTAGCATTTAGTCCATTTTGTTGTTTCCCCCGTTCTTTATGGCCAAAGGATGAACAACAAAAACAAGAACAAATCTGATATGTATTGTTTTTAAAAAGTTGTAGAATAAAATTGTTCCAAGAAAATTGGTAAAATTGTGCGGTTCTTGTTTTATTACTTAAAAAAAATTAAGAAAACGATTAGTAGAATAGATTTTTAAAAAGGACTGATTGAGAGATTGAATTTAAAATAAGAAAATTTTGTGATATACACTCTCTTGCATAATTATATGCACATTTGATTTTTTCTAATTTTTAAAGCTTAAGAAATATTTTTATAAAATACCCTTCACGAGAGGTTTATCATAAGTTTATTGTTCCCTTTGTAATTCTTACAATATTGTACTTCGATACCATAATGATTGTGTAGTCATATGGAAGAGTAGCTTAAGTTGATATAAGACAGAATTGAGTTTATACATTGGAAGCTTTAGAGAAGTTAAAATGCTTAAATGCTTTTTATCCGTTTAAAGTATTCTTATTTTTATAAAGTTGTGGAGTACTATCGGGATGCACGAGGTGGCTGTGGTTTAAGCCTAAAGTCGCGGATAGGGTGACGTCCAGTTAAGGACTGATCTTGGCCTGCGGTAAAGGTCGATTCGTTCAGGGAACCTAAGGTGCTGTTGCTATTCGCCAGAAGCTGCTGGAATTACGAAAAAACTGTGGAGGTTAGATAGCTCCGGCTCCTTAACAAGAGGTGGGTTTATAATTGTTTGTCAACTATACACTTAAATTGCTACATGTGTATGCAAATGATCCTTCACTCACACAGGGGCATTTGGCAAGTGCTAAATATTAGCGCACCAAGTGGTTGGTATCCACCGTGGAGTTAAGTCGCAAAACAGGTATTCAGTTGTCATTAGGTCTACTATTCTTGATTTAGCCACGTGTGTCTGTTGAAGATAGGCTCACTTTCGAACGACTCAAAACGAAAGAAAAATATCACTGGCAAATTGTTTCTCTTAAGCAGTTTGGGATTAAAATCCAGCGAAAATAGGTTCAATAGAAATGGAGTAATAAATCTATATGTGGAAGTATCACCCTAAAAAATTTATATTTTTAACCAGAGTTCGAGTATAAACAGTACATAAGCGCTCTTTATGTTAGAAATATGAAAAATACAAACACTAATAAAGTTTGTGCAGAAAATACTTTAAAAAACCCGTTTTTCTGTTCTGTGATCTTCGTTCACAATGGAAATACTGTACTAACCCAACTCAACATAAAGATGAGAACATTTCATTGCGTTCTGTTTTTCGCAAAAAAACACAAACTTCGTTCGGTTCTGTCCAGCACATTAACGTTCGTTTGTTTTAGTCAGTGTTCGAAAATAAACACTTTATATCGATCCTTAGTGTTCAGTTCAGTAGATTTGTGGAAAACACAAACGCTAATAGTGTTTGTGTAAAAAATCAATAAAAAAATAACGTTTGCCAGTTTGTCATCTTTCGAACACAAAAATAATACTGTTCTTATCCAACTCAACAAAAAGATGAGAACATTTAATTCCGTTCGGTTTTTTAAATATAAACTTCATTGTGTTCGGTTCAGCTCATTAGTGTTCTTTTTACTTTTTGGCTGGTAAAAGAAAACACAACATTTCTTACAAAAACAAAATACACATACGAAATATAAAACAAAAAGCCTGCAAAATAATTGCACACAAACAAAACATATACACCATACACACACAAGCTGTTCGTGCTGCGGTCGTTGCTAAAATTTTTTGTTTGTTCAATTCTTTATCAATGTAAAAAAAATAAACATTATAGAACATTAAAATATAATGTTTTTTTTACAGTATCACTACAATTGTTTTGTTTTTTAACGAAGAACAGAACACTATATAATGTTCGGCTCTTTCTTGAAAATAGTTACGAACGGTATTAGGGGTTGTGTTCGTCAACACATTTTTTCTCAACATTTTCCTTTTTGTTTTCAAAAATTCAACGATATCTCTGAAACTACAGGGCGAATTTAAAAACAATGTTAGCACGGCTTAAAGATAATACTGTTGCCGAGTTTCGGATTTTTTTGTTAACTGAATGTGGTCCACCGTTTTCAAGTTATTCCAATATATGTAGTGAAAGTGCCTTAATTTTGGACATAACGGTATATTTCGAAAAGTAGAGCTTATAGAGAAAAATGGAGATTAGATTTAAAATCAGCGATCTTAAATTAGTAAAAACTTGCAATCAAATTCCCGACCGCAAAATGTCTCTTACGCAGTTTTATATATTCAACATAAAAAAATTCTTTGAAAAGAAAACTTTTTTTTATATCTCAATTAAAAAAGGCTTTAATAATCAAAGTTGTTCAAAGTTGTTGTTATTCGACCTTTCGAGCTTGATTAATTTTTATTTATTTTAGGCTTTAATAATGTTTAAAATAGTTTTGGTTTCACCAGAATGAAAAATTTACGGATTTTGTAATTTTTTAAAAATTTATTTTATTAATGGAAGCAAATTATTATGGTTTAATACAAAACTAAGAACACTAAAAATCACTTTTATAGTAAAAACTTGTATCAGGCTTTTTTGAGTCATTCTTAAAAATGTTAAACAGAAATTTGCTAAATGAATTTAACTTTAATAATCTTCTTCGAACACATTGTTGCAAACTTTTAATAAAAATCCAACAACAAAGGAATTTGTTTTTTTAACTTATAAGTTAAAAAAACAAATTCCTTTGTTTTGTTTTGTTGTTTGTTCAATAATTATTGAAGAAATTTCACATCTCTTATTTGTTTTGCAGTTTTCCTTTTCTTTACACTTTAGATCCGTTTAGAAATTGGCCACAATTGCTTTTTATAGTATTATTTGTTTTTACTGTTATTTAATGTTTTCTTTTTCTTCTTCTTATTTGTAGTTTTTTTTTTATTTTTGTTGTTTATAAGCAGGGCAAATTTTTAAAGCATTTACGATCGAAAAATAAATTGGATTTTTTGCCTATTTATGAATCTTTTGAAATTTAGCAAGCAGTTTTTGAAAATATGTCTTTTTGGCACATTTAAAGGGTTAGTCATCGCCCAGACTGGCAATTTAAGTTGCAGCAATTCTTGAGTTTATTGGTAAGAGAGCTGCGAAGATTGGGAAAAGGTACCCAGTTTCATGTGATCTGCAGTTCTGTTTTGTTTTGTAATTCTCACACTTTTCAACTTGAAGTTGGCTGTAGGTGTGCTTGTATTGATATATAATATGTATATGAAAATGAGAAGAGGAAAAAAATAAAAAAGAAAATGGAAAAACTAGAATTTCATAATCTGGACACTAACGCAATTTAAAGCAGCGTTTAAAAAACTGCAGTCTAGGTAGAAAAACTGCCATTTCTTTAACTTCTTTATTTGTCATTGGCCAAAGAAAAAAAGAACTGCTTTTACTTCTGCTTCACTAATTGTAAACTGTCGATGTCAAACCAACTCCAAAAGCGAAAAGTTGTACAAAAATTTTTATTTTGTTCGCCAGTTTTTGGTTTCGACTGCAGTTTTTTAAGGTACAGTGAAATAACTCCCAAATGAAATAAGTCCCAATGGAAAAATGAAATAAATCCCAAAAAAATTTCCATACAAATTGGAACTTATTTCATTATGAAATAACTCCCAATGCATTGGGACTTATTTCATAATTTTTGTTGGGAGTTATTTCATTATGAAATAACTCCCAAATGAAATAAGTCCCAACAGGTTTTTTGTTGGGAGTTATTTCATCGCAGTTGGGACTTATTTCATTTTAATTGCAAACACTATTTTATCGTTTTTATGAATGTTTAATTATTTTTGTCATCAAAGAAATGAATGAATCTAGAATGAAATGAATGTTTAATTTTTTTTTTAATAATTTTTGTTATCAAATTATGTATAATATACATAAATTTATACCTATAATTATTATTACTATTATGTATATGCTTACATATAATTGTGAAATAAAAAGCGTTCTGTAAAAGGAAACCAAAAAAATGGGAGTTAATTCATTTTTGTTGGGATTTATTTTTACATTTTGAAATAAGTCCCAAAAATTGGGACTTATTTCATTTTTGCCTTTGGAAGTTATTTCATTTTTTTCAGTTGGGCGTTATTTCATTTTTCATGGGACTTATTTCATTGGGAGTTATTTCATTGGGACTTATTTCATTTGGGAGTTATTTCACTGTACCGTTTTTTAAACCCTGATTTTAAGGCAGTATTTAAAAAATTACATATCAAAACTAAATGATGATTCAAAACACATTTTAAGTATTGTTATTGGAAACCTAATACAAAACCACTAACGATATCCCAACACAAAAATTTTGGTTTTGATTTGTTGACCTGAGTAATATTTTGCTATTTTCTGGCAACATATTAATTCCTCACCAAATGAACTATTCTCTATTTTAAGGAAAAGAACGTATCAAGTTAATTTCGAATACCCTGCTCTAAAGTGAAGCGTTCTTCGGCTAGCAATCGTTGTGCATCGTTAGAAAGAGAAGTCGGACGTGAAAAGATCTAATTTATAAGGAGGGTGAGGCAATACTGCCCAACCATTATTTCACTATTAATTTTTAACTTGTGGCAAGAGCGTTGTTATAACAGAATATAACGGATTCATGTCTGGTCGCATGTGTTAAGCGATTTTCGTCGAATGCTCGCTTTAAATGATTTATTTCTGTTCGGTAGAGGTCCCCAGTGATCGTCTGGTCCAATTTCAGCAGCTCATAATAGAGTGGACCCCTTCTAGTCCCACCAAATGCACAGCTTAACCCCGGCACTTAAGATGTTCGGGTTTAACATCGATGCGGCGGACTAGCCGGGCTTCACATACGATTTCTTGTGCTTTCAATTGCTGTGTTCTTGGAAATGGTGCCGAAATGCATTTTTCTACCACTGCTTGCAAATGTTTTTAAATTGTAGCTTGAATGGCTTCCAATAACATTTTAAGTTCTACATGTCGTTGACAGCAATCATTATGAAGTAATGAATTTAATTCATTGTATTCTTCGGCTTACCTAAGCTGTCTTGTTCTCCGTATCAAAATCACCACTTCTAAACCGCACAAACCATTTCTTTCATATGGAAATCGCTGTATTCAGGCTTTAAGCTTCGGTGAGCAATCGATGTGATTTTTTCTTTTACACAATCCTATTTTTGCATATTATTGAGTATGTATATTGCTTGGTTATTTGAAGCTTTTTAGATTTTTTTTTGGAAATTTCTGTGCATATAAAAAACTTGCCCTGTTTATAAGCAATATGCTAGAGATTATTGCAAAAAAATGTAAAATTTTAGAGAATAAGTAAAAAATCCTTTTTGCCTCAGGCACACGGTTTTTTCCATTTTACCTTTTAATAGAAGTGACTGAAGTAATACGTTTTTCATTTTATTGCTCACCTTAATTGCAAGTTATCACCAGAACGGGAGTATGAAGAAAAGATTTCAGTATGAGTCTGGGCAAATGTTTATGAATTTTTTATTGAGGTGTACTCTAATGGATGTTTTTTTGGATGTACAATAGTTTAAATAGTTTAAATTGGACTTTATATTATATGAAAGATATTATTATGCATAATACCTATATTCTTATAAGGAGAACAATATTTTTAAAATAAATTATTTTTAAGCTCGGTAATTTTACAATTATTTTTTGATGCCTTAGCAGAATTTTAAATCGAAAAAAATTCATCGAAAAAATTTTCGGGAAAAATAGTTTTGTGATTCCAATAATTTCGGCAAATTTTTGGATTTTCATTATAATGGCAAATTTAACCAATTCTATTTGAATATCAATTCATATATGAATATGGTTTTTCATATAATTTTATTTTATAATTTGAATTTTTAATATTTAGTTAGTTGAGTTCATCCAATTTAATTTTCATTAAATTATTTTCTTTGAAGAAAGGAATTTTACAACATGAAATTAATAAAAATTTATCGATAATTTTTCATTCTTGACTGCCGCTGGGCTCGAACCCAGGCTTTTACTGACAGGTTACCCTTACATGTTTCGATTGCAACTCAATCTCTTGTGCAAAATAGAATGAAGAAAAAAAGTGTGCGTAGCTTTAAGCTACGGTCAGACTTATCAAATATTTGACGAAAAAAACGGGACCAACAACCAAACTAAAAAATCATTTCGCTTAATATCAATATTTATTTTGATTAAAATACCACATCTTACAAAAAACTGTTTTTTGCTATGTCTAGTAGTATAATTAGTTTATTTTGTAACATTAAGACCATTTTAAATCTCACTAACTATTAACATAAGTAGGGGTTACGCTTATTTGATCAAATATTTAATAAGTGTGACCGTAGCTTAAGAATAAGTCAAACACCACTCTCTCAAACAGCACTTTCCAGCTAGCATTTGGGTGATAACGAGGGTAAGTTAAAAATGGCACGAAAAATTGTTAAAAATGGCTGGCAAAATGGCACGAAAAATGACAAAACTGGCAACAAAAAAAAACATTTTGTTATTTACGAAACATTTATTTTATAATGTTTTGATTGCATAGTACAACAACATGTTTCTTCAAATTATCAAAAATAAATGAGCAGCTGTTATCAACATCGCAAGATGTAACTGGAGCACATTTGAACGCTAAAGGCCATGTCAGATAAAACTTCATCGCTTTGCGTGGCACTTTTAACTTTGACAGAAAAGCGTAACACAAAAGGTGTATGTCACAATAAAAACTTTGACAACACTCACACATTGTGTGTTAAAAAGAAAATAAATAAAAAAAATTATACCTGCAGATTGTCAAAGCGCGCAAAAAGATGAGAGTTGCCTAACTTTTCGCTTCGCTTTGCGTTAAAAGTTCTCTATGTGACATGTTTCGTATAAGTATGAATATTTCATCTTCGATGTCAAAGCGAATCTCTAACGCAACGCGAAGCAAAAGTTTTATCTGACATGGCCTTAATAATTCAGATGGAGAAAGGTTGTCAATAAATTCGTCCGTCTCACTTTCATTTAACCCTTTCGGTCCGACTATTTATTTGGGAAACAACAATGTACATGAAAAATCTGTTTACACATATTGAAAAAGCTTAAAAATTTATTATGTTTTGCATTATTAGTTTTTCCGTAAGTCCTTTCATTATTCTGAGATATTGTCCCAATCGGATTTTTCGGAGTATTGTCCCAATCGGTTTTTTAATACAAATTGGACAATATGTCCCACTAGTATCGAAACTATGTACAAATCTTATAATAATGTGCTCAAAATTGGCAACCGTTACTTCTTTGATAAACTAACACAAAAAGTTAGACTGGGACAATTTCAAACGTGATTTTTTTACTTTAAAGAACAAATCGGATCAATCAAACATTGTCTGGGATGTATTATCCCAATAGGACCGAAAGGGTTAAATATGTATATGCCACTTCTTATTGTAATTAAAGCTTATAATCCGTTATTACGATCTAAGACCTTTTAAATATTTTCTAGGAAGTGTTTTTTACTGTAATCTGTAATATTTTCCATAGCACATAATTTCTAGAGACTGGAGCAAATGCATTGAAAGTGCTCATAAGTATTATTTTTACGTCCGATTTTTGCAACATTAATTTAGCATTTCGAATAGATTCTGCCTCATATTCGCTAAGCTTATTTAAAATTTTGGAGATTTCTTTAAATTGTCGCAATAATATAGTGCAGATTCAATCCACGTCTCCAATTAAGTGACACAAGGAGATGGAGGTTTTTTTATGCTCGGAAACATTGATTTTAAAAGATTGTTACGAGAAGGGGCCTGTAAGATACAAAATAACACAGTGATCTTGTACATACGTTTTTAACTTACCTTAAGAAATAGCGCTTTTCTGTTTTATATTAACGTGTTCACATTTTCAAAATGTAAACAAACTTAATCAACTAGACTGTGCAATCCATGTGCCAGGCACGTTATATGGAAATAATGTTTTAAGCGATGGGACTACAGGCACCATATGTGGTGCAGCGTCATTTTGAGATTTATAATGGCCTTTAAAACAAAAATAAAGACTGTTTTTGTTTAAATCGACGAACAGCCCATAAATTTCTTCTAGGTTGCAAAAAAAGGAATTTTTTTGGCAAGCTGGACCAAAAATGGCTTTTTAACGAAATAATTGAAGAAATGGCAAAAAATGGCATATGCCATAAAAAACTTGCCTTGGTGAAACTATTTGTTAAAATCACTTAAATCAGTCTTATGAGATCCCTTTGGATGATTAAAAACTGATTTATCATTAGAGCTATTGAAAAAGTATTCACATATAATTCATTCATATGCTTAAAAAGGAATCAGAAAATTGTATCACAAATAGTTATTTGAGGTGATTCATGGATAGGGTACTTTTTTCACAACGAGAGCAATGAGCTCATATGCGGTTATTTTGCTCGTGAAGCTGATTCCTAACAGATTCGATAATGATACAATATTATTATTAGCTGGGTTATTAACAGTATAAAGGATTACAGGATTGTTGTCGTAATATATATCGATCACTAACCGCGAAAATATCGTAAGCGACCTCATTTTCAAATTTCTTTTTTTTTAATAAATGACTTTATTGGCAACACTTGCATTATCTCCTAAAATGTCATGGTCACATAAGGTACCGTTACGATTTTAAAGCAAAAACAATTTTATCTCAAGCGACGACCTTCATACAAAATTTATATGAAATAAAATAAAAAAACTCTTTCCTGTAAAATTTGAATTTTTGCAAAGTTTATTTTTTTTATGACAAATAGGTTTTTGAATATAATTTATGACAAAAATTGTATTCCCAAAAATTACTTTTGATAATAAACTGGCAAGTGCACGGCCTAAAAAAACTACCTGGCAACATGCTTTTGCAAGTTGTTTTTTGCATTTTGTTTTTTCTTAACCTAACCTTTTCACACTTGTCAACATTTAACATTAAACATCAATTTGCAAAGATGTTGGAGTTTTCCCATAAGAAATACATAGGGCAATAAATTCTATTATTATTGTGGCCTAACTGACCAAATGGAAGTTGCTTTGAAAGCAGCGTTACCATTTCTCAAGTTTTTCCTTTTTAGCAAGCCTTATTTTGCTTAATTTTGCAAAAATTTTTAAACAAAATTAATTAGAAATACATTTTGGTGTTATCGTTTAAAATGTTGGCAATTTTGTAGAAAAAAGTATTTAAAAAAAATAAAAGTTTTTTTTCTGAAATGGTGACATTTTTTATTGACAGTAGATGTTAGATGTTTCAAGTGTGAACGCGTATTTCACATTTTCAACATCTTCCATGCGTTCCTCCGAAATGTATGCAAGTGTACAAAAAGTATTACAACTACAATTGATGTTGGAAGAATTCCAATCAATTGTTGTGGGGAATGTAAGAAGAGATAAACTCACTGTTTATTGTTGATATTTTTGTTTAAACTTTGATATTGTTACAAGTAGAACTGTTGCTTATGATTCTTATACGCTTAACAGTTTTATTTGGTTTAATATCTTTAGTTTTTCCAAAATCTTTATGGATGAAGTTTCCTGATGATCTGACCTTCTGTTTCTATTTGTTAAAATAGTTGAGTTTAAATACATTCAATTTATAAAGTTTCACTATCCAGTGTGACACAAAGAATGCTGACGAAGGCCGTAGCGGGCCAGAAAATGCATTACATTCTGCTGGTGTCTAATAATTGTAAATTTTTCTGTGCATACAATATACTTCATTGCTATCCAAAGGATAGCGTAGGTAAAATGTAACAAGAAGATACAATATAATAGTCTGGTAGTGTATAAAGTCATTCCTGAAAAATTGAAGGAATAAGACTATTACAAAAAAAAAATAAAAAAGCTTTATAAAATACATAACTGAAATTTAACTCATAGAATAAATTCGAAAAAAAAAAAAAATTTTGAATATAATATAAAGTAACCTACGAAAGGAAATAATTCCCAGTTTCTATTTGAAAAAAATTTTTCAAAAGTAATTTTTGGGAATACATAATTTTAATTTAAAAGATTTTGTTATTCGTGCTTTATTCCCAGTTTTTATTATTGATAAAAACACTTGAAATTTATTGTTGATGGGATAAGCTATTCCTATGCGCATTTCACTGGTTGCTTAGGCCAGATCATCAGGAAACTTCATCCATAAAGATTTTAGAAAACTAAAGATATTAAACCAAATAAAACTCTTAAGCGTATAAGACTTATAGCAACAGTTCTACTTGTAATAATATCAAAGTTTAAACAAAACACATCAACAATAAACAGTGGGTTTATCTCATCTTACATTCCATTTTTTTACATTTTGTTATTTGTACAAAAATTTGTTAATTTAATTTCCTGAAGATGCTAACCATAGGTTAGCGAAATATTGAAATTAATAAATATAATATTTTATATGTAAATAACAAGACCTCAAGCTTAAATAATTAAAAATCATTATAAAAAATAATCAAAAAAAAAAAATAAATAACATTTGAAAATCAAGAGCACGAAGAGATTCAGAATTTATTATGATGTAAAATAAATTTAAGAAGAATCAACAAACAAGAAGTTTAATTAATAAATACAAAGCTACAAGGGACCGAATTATAAAAACAAAATCATCAATAGTTTTCTTATTTGGATGCAGAAATACAGGGATTATGCCAAAATTTATATCAAATTCCACAAAGAACATAACAAATACACATATATGAGATGGAGAGGAGACTTCAGGAGATTCTGAAAACTGGTTATAAGTATGTACACGAATTACAAAATAAGATTTTAAGATTAAAACTTAAACAAAAACACAAAATACTGAAGCTTTTTTAAAGAGATTTGGGGATAGTGATTAAAAACTTGCAAAGATGTTTAACGGAAGAGGAATTTAGACAATTTCTAAAATTTGAGGAGAGGGTTGAGGAATTAGAATAAATAATAATTTTTTTTTTTAAATAAAACTCGAGAGGATATTCCAAAATATGTTTTACCAATTAGGAGGGCAAAATTTCCCTAAGCAGAAAATAATAACAGAAGGAGAGGATTTACTTCAAACCATACAGGGGAAGGAGGATCAAGAAATAGCTAGAAATAAATTATCAACTATTTTGGACAATCATTTAAACAAAATGAGACTAGATAACAGGGATAAGTTTATATTAGATAAATTTAATAAGACGAAAATTTTTTAAGGAGAAATAAGAATATATTAGTATTAAAGGCAGATAAGGGTAACACAACCGTGGCTATGTATAAAGGAGATTATGACATAAGAATTAATAATATCATAGAAGATGATACAAAATATAAAGTAATCAATAGGGATCCTACGAAAAAATTGGAAAAAACTAATAATGAAATTATGTATAGAAGAACTTTTTAGGCAGAAAATTATTTCCGTATCCGAAAGACATAAACTAAAAACGAATATTGCTACTTCTCCAAAACTTTATGGCTTAACAAAAATCCACAAGGTTGGTTTTCCAATATGTTCTTTTATTAACTCACCTTCTTATGAGTTACGTAGATATTTAACGAATATTATCAAAAGTAATTTTTGGGAATACAAAATTTAATTTAAAAGATTTTGTTATTCGTGCTTAATTCCCAGTTTTTATTCTTGATAAAAACACTTGAAATTTATTGTTGATGGGATAAGCTAATCTTTATGGATGAAGTTTCCTGATGATCTGGCCTAAGCAACCAGTGAAATGCGCATAGGAATAGCTTATCCCATCAACAATAAATTTCAAGTGTTTTTATCAAGAATAAGAACTGGGAATTAAGCACGAATAACAAAATCTTTTAAATTTAACGAATATTTTAAAAAGAATAACTGAACATTCTATATATAATGTTAAAGATTCAGCTCAATTCAAAGAGAAGTTAAGTAATCATTGAATACAGACAAATGAAAAGTTAATTTCATTAGATGTGGTATCGCTATTTCCTAGTGTACCAGTCACTTTGGCACTTGAAAAAATAGAGCAAAAATGGAACATAATAGAGCAATATACGAAAATTGACAAGGGATTTTGTATTTAAGAATTTTAAGATTTTGTATGGAAGACAACAGATACTTAAGTTGTAATGGGAAAGTATATACACAACTGAAAGGACTTCCAATGGGGTCTCCTGCTTCTCCAATTGTAGCAGATATTGTGATGGAAAGGTTACTTAATCCCTCCATTGAAAATTTAAATATTAAACCTAAAATAATGATTAAATATGTTGAATATGGGTAAATAACTTGTTAGAAGGGAAATAAATTGTTAATAGATTGGTATCAAAAACCAACAGAATTAGGCAGAATTATAAATTATTATTCTGGACACAGTAAAGGGATTACAGTAATTTTGATTTAGCTGCACAATCTCCTTTGCACGATTTTTTGTGCAGGTAAATCAAAAATGCAGTTATCTTAAATGCATTTACCTGCCTTGACACAATTGTGGTTACCTGCACAAAAGTGCAGCTAAATTAAAGTGTATTAAAGAATTAAAAAATTATTTCATTAATACCCCAGTAAAAACTTTGCCTACTTTTTTAAAATGAATAGCTTCTTTCACTCATTTCTAAGTTGCTTTATTCTATATAACTACTATAACTACTTGAATAACTACTTATTTTTCAGATGAATGTAGGAACATATAATGACTTACATTAAAATGCGTTCATTTTGGGACATCCCTTGTAAAATTCATTGGTTCTTTCAGTAGAATTGGAAGTAGTATTTTTACTTTTTCCTGATTACTTAACACATTTTTACTGGGACATAAATTTATTTTATATTAAGATTTTATTTCAAATAACAGATCATTTTATACATGTATATGTGTATATTTAATATAAAAGGAACTTAAATAAAAACAATGAGAATTCACAAAGAACATAACAATTTATGAAAAAAAAAACAAAATAAATTGGATTAAATTGGATATTTATGTCAAAAAGTGGCCACCATTATTTTTTCATGTGTGCAGCTAACTTTGATGTTTTGTACGAAAATATTTTAAAGCTGCACAAAAATATGAAAAATATGCAGATATACAAAATGCACGTAAACAAGGATTTTGAAGAATAATTCCAGAAAATATGTATTTTGGGCAGTTAAGTCAAAGTGCAGCTAACTTAAATTTTTTGTATGAAAATTATTTTAATATGCCAAAAATTTTGTGCATTTATCTTAAATGTGCAGGTATATAAAGTGCACTTAAAAAACGAATTTGTATGGAATTATAAAGAATAATTTCAAAAATTATCAATTTTGTGCAGTTAAGTCAAAAGTGCACTTAAACAAAAGGCAGTTAAGTCAAAACTACTGTATTATAAATACTGCTAGAAATTTAATTAAAAGGGTACTAACAATTAGTGACAAGGTTTATCACAGAAAATGAAAACTATAAAATTAGAAATATATTAAGGGAAAACAATTTTCCAAATAGTTTAAGTTATGGATTAATTAATCAATATAAAGAAAGGAGTAATGGGTATACAAGAATTACGAGTACAATAGAACCAATGATATATAAATCATTATCATACATAGACAATGTTTCGGAAAGAATAAAAGAATCGGGAATCTTTAACACTGACAAATATAAGGTAGCATACAAAGCATTGAACAGTTTATTTAGCAAGACAACAGATAGAACTAGTAAATGGGATATGTTAAACATTATCCCTTGTAAGGGAAATGATAATGAAAGACGCAACCAGGTTTACATAGGTACAACTAGGAACAAAATAAGGACTAGAATTGCGGGACATAAATCCGAAAAATTCGTTGAGCCAACGAAAATATTTTAATAAACGTAATTTCGTTTGCTTAACGTATATTTTCATTGGATTTTTGGTTCAGTTCATGTATATTACATTTAGTTGACAGTTTGGAACTCGAAAATCAAAATGTTGAATAAAATCCTTTTTAAACATGGCTTTGTTTGTTACTTCATTAAATTGGTATAAGTAATTTCTACTGTTACATTCGAAAGGTGTGCACTCAAAAATTAAAAAAAAGCAGTTTAGAAAACCAGATTATCTATCAAAGATTTAAAAAATCTTGGATGCGGGAACCTATAAATCGTAACCCCTTCTAAGAACTAATTATTTGTGAATCTTTTAGTTTAATTTACTTATGTTTTTTTCTGAGTGTACGAAAAACTTTTTCGGTCACTCCCTCTCTCTTAAGTGTTCACCAAAAGTCAAATCCAAAAAATCGTTAAAATCGGTCCACCCGTTTGGCAGTAATTAATTTTGGACAAAAAAAGGGGGAAAATTTCCGAAAGTGCAATGGGCTGAAGGTCTTACGTTATTATTCCTCGATAAACTATTTAAGAATTAATATAATATGTATTTGCACACTTTCTTTTTCACAGACTTTTGCTACATTTCATATGGTTTTCGTATCTTGATTTTTCTTTAATTTTTTTGTAACAATTTTCTTGCTTTCATTTAATTTTAGTTTATTTTTATCTACTTTGTTTCCAGGAAAATATTGTGAAAAACGAAAAAAACGCGTAAGTAGAAATGAAAACTTTGTGGTTTACTTTGTTCATCGTTCGCTTAGATTTAATTTTCATGCTTGTTAAAAAAAAAAGCAAAGGCTGGCAATGAAAATTGTGTTCAGTTCATCATTTCATATTCTCCAAGTCAGCTCAACCAAGCATGCAACCAAGCAACCAGATAGTCAACGATCCAAGGAAGTTAGCAGTAACTAACCAGCCATCCAGTTAAACGTCTTTAATATTTTAGAAGAACAAAACATGGGCAAAAATAAAAGAATAACAAGACTCAAAAAAAATTTAAGTGGATAAAATAAGAAACAAAACTTAATTAAAAATTACTAAACGCCAGATAATAGCAAAAATACAATAACGCTAACAGAAAAAAATATACAACTTAGAAAAACGCCAAACGAACTAACGAACAAATGAAGAAAGTATTCTTAAGATTAAAAGTAATATGCAGTGAATTACATCGATAACGATGGCAACTGTAATGGAGAAGTTTAAAACTCCTCCACACTTCTTAAACTACTACAGCAACACTACCCAGTCCTTGATAATGTTGTTGTTCCACTCAACAGAGACGCACAACATCTCGTTTAGCTTCAAACAATACATGAATGAAGATTCTTGCAAAAAGCTGAAAATGAAGAAGATGAACAAAAATAAACAACAAGGACTCAAAAGATGTTTTAACAAATGCTCCTACAAATTATGCAAATTAAATAAGCTCGTTTTTTGCCTCATATTAAAGTAGTGCGAGTGTACAAGCTCCATCAGAAGAGGGTGTGCGTTTGAGGCCACTAGTGTGTTTTGTTTGAAGACGATGATTTTTCTTTCATCTTTTGTTAACGTGTTTTTTTCAATGCTTCTTTATTGTGTTTATAAGACATAAATTGCTTTCGTTATATTCCATTAAATAAGCAGAGGTTCTTAAAGGAAAAATTAAAAAAACGGATTTAAAGCATAACTTAGGCCCGTTTTCACGACTTACCTATAAAGTTCGAAATAGTTAACGGTACCTTTAGTACTAGTGAGGAAAAAAATCACCTTCAACTATATTTCGTTTTCACAACTTCTGTATAAAATAAACTTAACATTTTTGAAAATGTGGCAATACTAAAAAAAATACCGATTATTTTTGCCAAAATAAAAATACGAACTGGCAACTACGTACTTTTTTAACATTTACAAAATATACGTATAATTGGAGCTGCCATATATAAAAAGTATGTGAATATAATATAAAGCCTTTTTACACTGATCAACATCTAACATCTACCATCAATTTGCCACCATTTGCGAAGATGTTAACATCTTTCCATAAGTAATACATAGGGCTAAAAACCAACATCTTTAAAAGATGTTCCTGTCTCATTTTATTCCATTCTACATCTTTCGATTATTTAAGTGTCATCACTAGAAAAGTGGCAATTAGTGCTATTATTATTGTTCCATCACTGACAAAAAAAATTGGTATTGAAAGCAGCGCTACCATTTGTCATGTTTTCTCTTTTAAAGCAATGTTTTTTTTTGTTAAGTATGTTTTAGATTTTAAAACAAATTGAACTTCAAATACATTTTTGTGTTTTCTCTTTAAATTTTGGCAATTTTGAAGAAAAAAACATTTTTTACGATTTCTGTATGACGTGCTAAATTCCCAATTTTTTCATATTTGATAAATACACTGAAATTTATTTTTTATTTAAAAAACTTTTTTATTTCAAAAATGGTGACATTTTATTTGATGGTAGATGTTAGATGTGAGCAATGTAAACGAGTGTTTCACATTTTCTACATCTTTGTTAAGTCGTGAAAACGGGGCTTAGTCTATTAATGACTCTACAGGTTTAGTATATACTTAAGTCTATGGTTTAGTCTATAGGTTATTAGGTTATATGTAGTTAACTTTATAATTTTGTCCTTTTCTTTTCCTAGAGTTTAGTCTTTAGTTAAATCTCCAGTTTAGTTTATATTGGGTAAATAATTTATAAGAAGACGTATTTTTACGCATGTTTGGTGTCTTTAATAACACTACAACAATTTTGAGCTTTTTCCAAAATTATGGATTCTAATACAGGAGACAAAAATAAAATATACATATACCGGCGTATTGAAAGATCACATGGGAATTTTATTTTATAAGGGGTTAAAGTGCCCCGGTAGTGTTAGTGAGCTAGTCTATCAGTGCCGGAGTTGTGGGTTCGATTCCCGCCAGAAACTCTGGTTTATTTCCTGCAGACAAGCGTAGAGCTTCGCGGGATTAGCTTAGGGAATTTAAAAAAAAAAGTTTCATCCTTTTGGCCTGTTCGTGCAGCATATCGGTATATGAAACTAGAGGTTTTTTAAATATGAGGTATAAGGTATGTTCAGCAACTTTGTAGAAATAATTGGCAAATAATTTTGTGGAACACATTAACCCTCTAATTTTTGGCCCTATTGTAACAAATCTTAAAAAAACACTACTACCAAGGGCGAGCACGGGAATGTAATTTTCTACAAAAATGTTGGCCATGAAATTTTACGGGGTTCTGTAATTTATACTTTGTAGGGTAACCAAATATCATTTATTCTTAATTAGTCATTTGGGGGTTTCACAAGGTGTCATAAAGTCATATGTCTTAAAAAATAATAACATGAAAAAATACGACTGTTGTGAACAACCCCTCATAATTTAGTGTGCTATTTTGAATTTAAATCAGCTGATTTAAAACAAATATAAATTTAGTTATAGTAAAAATATTTCTTAGTTCTAATCCATGAATTAATAAATTAAATTAGATCTTATCTGACTATTATCCATTTTTTAGACGCAAATCACAAATGAATTTTTTTTTTTATTTTTTTTTTTTATTAACCAAACAGCAGAGTCCTAGGCCGATCTAATTTGATACCGCAAGTGATTTGTTGCAAAAGTTGCTAGCCGCAGGTTAAATACGGATGTTAGCCGGATAAAACTGTACCATCAACGGCGACGGCTACAGAACCTAACGCGGCACGGCTCAGCCGCTCAGCGCTGGTCTCTTGTGATTAATTACGACAGCACAAAAAACATAGCAAGCAAAGTTCTATTAATTTAAGACAAAAATATATGTAAACCATTATGACAATATAACATGATAGCACACCTTGTGCATGCCCCAATTGTGTAAAAAAAAAACATTTCTTTCGAAAGTTTCGAATTTAGTGCTTTACATCTTGAATTAAAAAAATATGCTGGAGAAGCACATCCGTTATCCTGGATTTGTTTTATTAACTTCAGCGTGCGAGAGATGGTTTGTGCGGTTTGGAATTAGTGATTTTAACAAAAAAAAAGTTAAAAAATGCGATCCCAGTAAAAAATTTTATCATTTTGCGAAGCACTAAAGGTACATTTAAAAAAAATAAGCTCACAATTATACGCTACGCAATAATACATACAGAAATGCAGTAAAGTAAGCGAAAGAACTCTCAACAACTTTTGTAAAAAAAAAAAACATTTCAAGTGCCACGGCATTCCCTCACTACGAAGCAGGTTTGTAAGGGAGAGTACTTAAAAATAACGGTATCAAAACATTCAGTGTGTAAAGCTGATCGTTACATCTAACAATTTTTATATGCGCTGAATAATGCGCTTTATGTGTCAAAAATGTATTGCTTCAAAGTGGGAACTCGCCATATAAAATTCATGTCTTTCGTAAGCGCAATGGTAAGCGAAACTCTTATGTTTCTCCCTTACAAACCTGCTTCGTTGGAAGCTCCATTTTTTATTGGGATATTAGTCATATTTGCATCGCATCATAACTGTCAATGAAAAATGGATGCACTACGACAATTCGAAGCGCAAGAAATCGTACGTGAAGACAGTGCAAACGGCCGAATCAAGATTAAAACTAAATATCCATAAAACCAAGGTTATAGTTAGTATTTAGTGAAACCAAATCGGTCACATCCACTAAGGGCTGTTGAAATCGGGCCAGAAAAACACAAGGAAATAGAGGGTGGAACATTTTCCCCCAACCGTCTTACAGTCCAGGCCTTTCTCCTTTCGACCACCATTTTTTAAAACAGAACGTATTCACTGAAACACGCTGCAGCAATCAGGAAAGTAAAGCACAGAAAACTATAGTTATATAGGATAGCTATAAGATATCCCTCAACTGTCTTCTAGTCCAGACCTTTCCCTGGCTCACTACCATTTCTTAAAATCGATGCAGAACACTCTCACTGGAATATGTTAGTAACAGGGTATTTGAAATCAGCTTGAGTCGTTTTTGGTTTTTAGAAACGCGCAGTGGCTTTAGAGCGGAATCCATATGTTTCCAGAGAGATTGGAAAATATCTTAGGTTACATTGCTCTACAACAAACACTAAAAATTTCCGTTTAATCCACTGTTTTTTAACTATATTTAAGACATTACATTGCTCTACAACAAACACTAAAAATTTCCGTTTAATCCACTGTTTTTTAACTATACTTCTAAAAGATTAGTCTTTTAGATCAGCCTTAAGTTTAGTTTATAAAGTAAAGTTTAAAGCTTACGGCCTTATTTACAAAACTGTGTTATTTTTTTTATAAATATGGGGATTAGTCTTTTGTTAAGGCTACAGTTAGGTCTAGTATTTAGTATAGCTACGTCTCGAAATTGGACTTTAGCTTAGTCAAAAATAAACCAATAGCTTGGTCAATAGTTAAGTCTATAGTATAAGCTATAGTTGAGTTAATAGTTAAATCTTAAGTCTAATCTATAGTCCTATCTATATGTCTATATGACCGTAATTTCTACAAAAAGAAAGCTCGTTGTGTTTGTATCTAATAGTTTAATTTACCTATTTCAACCAACGCGTGGCCAACATGTTTTAAGCCTCAGTTTTCTTTTAAAATATGGCAGCTTTTACACCAAAGATTTCTATACACAGCTAGATTTATTTTTGTAGAAATAACGGGCAATAGTTTAATATATAGTCGAAACTATAGTAAAGTCTTTAGTCTAATCTAGAGTCTAATCCATAGACTAATCTATAGTCTAACCCGTATAGCAATCTATAGCTTATCTAAAATCGCTTATATAGTTTAGTCTTTAGTCTAACCTATAGTCTAATCTATGGTGAAATCTATAGTTTAGTCTTTATCCTATTCTATAGTTTAATCTATAATCTAATTTAAAATCTATAGTCTGACCCATAGTCTAATTTATAGTCGAATCTATAGTTTCGTCTATAGTCTAATCTAAGTATATTCTTATGCCTTATCTAAATTCTAATTCATAGAATCTGGGAATTTATTTCTCGTGGTGAGTTACATTTATTATATAAATTTTCATATTATTCGAATGTGTATTTTAAGTAGAGTTTCTACGCGGAAAAGAATCCCCGGGAATCCCGGGACATTTTTTTAAAATTAATCTCGGGAAATTTTCGGGAATTTTAAATGAAATTTTTTGAAATTTTAATTTGTTAGCATCGTTAAAATCAAAAACGAGCAATAAAAATGTATTCTTCACTAAGATTACTAACAACTAAAAACACCATAAACAACACCAGAACCATCTACAAATTCTTAAAAAATAAATGTAAAAAAAGCCTGAAAAAAAGAATTTGACGTCTATGAAGTCACGGCTAACAGGCCAACAAATTTATAATCTTTGTATGATGCGCTTCTTACTATAAAACCAACGTCTGTAGAGAGCGAGAGCACATTTTCGGAAGCAGGCAATAAACATATCAACCAGGTTTAGAAATGAAATCTCTGATGAGCTTTTAAATGCTTTTATATGTATCTCTAAAGGTTGTTTTCTTAAAAGAAAATTAATTTTACCAAGTTGCTATTAATAACAACTACTAAATATTAATAAGTTTTTAATTCGTGATCTCCAAAAAAAAAGAAAAAAATAAATATGTACATACATATCTGTGGCAATAAATAATAATGGCTTAAGTCGAAATTTCATTTTTTGAGATATTAAGGGTTTTGTCTAAACTAAATTGTGCGTTTTGTTCTGTAAGTAAAATGTAAATGCGTATGGCATTTTTTAGTTGAAATTTAGCTGAGTGATAGATCTTGAAGAAGAGAATAAGAATATGTAATAAAATGTAATAAAATGTAAAAGCACTTATGTCAACTTAAGTGATTATTATTTATTGCCACAGATATATAATATGCATGTACATATGAATGTAACAATTTATTTGGTTTTGTGTGGAATTAATAAAGCAAATTTTTTTTAGACTGTTGTATATGTGTATATTCTTTTAAAAAAGTAAAAATATTTGTCTTGAACTTGTCTTAATGAAATCATTGTTTTATAGATTTTTATAAGATTTTTTTTGTGTCATTTCCCGGGAATAGAAAAAGTCCTGGAAATAAGAAACCCTAGTTTTAAGTCAAATTACAAGTTATACTTTAAAAGTCTTATTCCTTCAATATTTTCCAGGAATATTTTCTATGTGCACTATCAGAATTTTCGATTGTTATACATACAGTTGAAGGAATAAGACTATTAAAGTATAAAAGCTTTTAAAAATTATAATTTGATTTCCTTCCAATAATTTCTCAAGCTCAAGGTCCGTTTTATATAAAGAATATTTATTTAAAAATTATCCAATATTTCGCTATCTCAATGGATAGCTTCTTCGTTTATAAAATTGTTTGAAATATAAAAAACCAAAAAATCCCTGAAGAAGCTATCCATTGAGATAGCGAAATATTGGATAATTTTTAAATAAATATTCTTTATATAAAACGGACCTTGAGCTTGAGAAATTATTGGAAGGAAATAATATTTAGAAGGTCGAAGAAATTAAGCTAAATAATTATAATTTGACTTAGAATACACATTCGAATAATATGAAAATTTATATACTAAATTCTAATCCTTTGTCTGGTATTTAGTCTAATCTAAATCGATTCTATAGCTTAGTACACTGAAAGAAAAATGCTTCATATATTTAATGAATCATTTTTATAAAAAAATTTTCATTGGTAAAATGAAAATTTTCATTGTCTAAATGGACTTTCATAGTTATAATGAAGTCTTTTCGTTAAAATCGCTTCATTGGATTTCGTAATTACGTTAAAAATTTTCATTGGATATATGAAAACATAAGTTTGTCCAAGTTAAACAAAAAATTTTAATTGGGAACATAAAAAAACAATATACAAACATAACCACATATATTCATAAATGAATACAAAATTATAGTTTCCTTAAAAAAATGTTTAATTGGTTATTAAAAAATGTAAGATTTAATTATTTCATATATCCAATGTTATATACCATTAAATTTATGAAATCAAAAATTTTTTTATAAAAGCAACATATTTCAATAATTGCCTTCATAAATTTAAATTTTCATTATGACAATAAAAATGTCATTATAGTAATAAAACAAAAACTTTCAATCCACTGTCAGTCAACTTTGTTATTGTTGTTATGAACAATTCAATCTCATATTTACGCTCTTAATTGAGTAAAAAACGTAGTTTTTTTATCCAAAAACTACACTGCCCCGGTAGGCTAGCTGGTAGTGAGCTAGTCTATCAACACCGAGGTTGCGCGAGATCGATTCCCGCCGGAGACAGAAAAAAATAAAATAAAATAAAAAAAATTAAATAAAAAAACAAAAATAAATAAAAAAATAATATAAGAAAAAAATTTTTTTACTTTATTGAAAGTATTCATCCAATGAATAATATTCATAGATCTAATGTAATGTTTCATTAAATACATTTTAATGAAACAGGTTTCATTGATCCAACGAAGCGCTGCATAGGTTCCTTTTTAATGCAATTTTTCATGGGATTAATGTCAAAATTCATTGGTATTGCGAAGAAAATTCTTTCAGTGTATATATAGTCATAGTTCAGACTCTAATTCTAATATATAGTCTAATCTATAGTCTTATATTTTGTCTAATCTAGAGTCTAACCCATAGTTAAGTCTATATTCTTACCTAATCTATGGTGAAATCTATAGTTAAGTCTTTAGTATATTCTGTAGTTTAATCTATAATATAATTCATAGTCTTATCTATAGTCAAATCCATAGTCAAATCTGTGGTATAATCTATAACAAAATTTATATTCTTATAAAGAGTGTAATCTATATAAGTAGTAAAGTCTAATTACATTATGCATCAAATAAAAACAATTTTTTTTTTTTTAATAACCACTATATTTTGAGTCACCTAACGTCAAAAATTATCATTTCAAATTCTATGGTTTAATGTTTACATTTGTACTTCAAGTTGTACAACTAAAATATCGACAAAAGTGGACAAAAAACATAATAAACAAATGTGTTCAGGTTTTCAAGACAAAGTCTTGAAGGAAAGAATACGAAAAAACAAAGGAAAGGAAACAACATGTAATATAAAATTGAAAATGATAATTACAGCAAATTTCGAACCACCAGGTTAAACCACTGGTTAAAGATTGATGTTTGACTGTTGGCTGCCAGGCACCGCAGTGGTAAGAACTCAAAGAATTCTGATGAAAGAATGTTGTGATTCTTGAAACATGTAAGTTCAACCCAGGTTCGAGCCCCAGCTCAGCCAAGAAAATGATCAATAAATTTTAATAAAAATTTCATGTTGTAAATTCCTTCCTTCAGTAAAAAATAATTTAATGAACATTTAATTTGATGTACTCAAGCCTAACTAAAAATTTTGAAATTGAAAATTTACAGTTTACAGTCTAAAATTTCAGATTTTTGAAATGGCTGCTTCATAGATCCTTGTCCTAACTTTGGAACGGCGTACTCGATTTTGTTATGCAATCTTTAAAAAAATTTAAACTACACCAAATTTTAGAAAAAAATTTAAAAAAAAAACCTGACCATAAAATTTGAAATGTTGATTTCTGACGTTAGGTGACTACAGCGGATCAAAAAATATTAGTCGAATAACAAGTATGTTTACAAATCGAAGAGTTTTCGGTCGACCATTTAAGAAGCCCTGGTTTTTATATAACATTAATTTAGCCAGTTATAACAATAATATTAAAGCATTTTTCTTATATTAATTTTTTTCGCAATCTTTTCTTTTTTGACTCGTATCCCCCCCCCCTCTACCCCTCTCTTTTCCTTTTTAAAGGATGTGTAAATAAATTGTGCTTTATTTCCTTACATTTTTTTTTTTTTTTTTTGCTTTGGAGGATTATGTGCGTATAACGTTATCCTGTGCACGCGGATAAAAGTGTGTAACAACTTTTTCCTTATGGATTTCAAATAAATTGATGGTTAGGGAGTTCATTTATCTTCTTTGACTCCTAAAAATCATGAATGTTAAATTTACACCAGCACCACTAAACTAAACTTCGAAACTCATCTATAGAAAAGACTCTGGGAGAACCAGCCTAACAGTGCCATTAACAACTTTTGAATTTGTAGATGTGAGTGTAGATTTGTATATCAAGGATAAAAAGAACGAATTAGATAAAAAAGTTACAAAAAAAAGAAATACGAATGTTATTGCATTAATATCACATGCATATTTTATGTTTATATTAAAAATTTATATTAAATAACTGAATTTTACATTTTTAGCCTTTATTTTAGTTATGTGTATGAGCGTGTGTGTGCGTCATTAATGATTTCATTTACAAATTTTGAAATGACTTTAATATCATTATCGTAAAACAATTCAACGTCTTTATCATAACCATCGTGAGCATCATGTGATAAACCGCATGATAAAAATACAAAAAACGTTCTAAAAAGTGTTGGAGGCGCATAAAGGAAACTGAAACAAAACCATACGGAAACGGATGAGTATTAAACTAAATTGCCTTTTTTTAACTAAAAGTTTTTTATCCTTGTAAATGTACTTATGCGAATGTGTGCCATTATATCTCTGACTCTGACACATAGAAACACAAAGTTTCATTTCCCAATTGAGCAATAAATTCCACTTCGTTTTTCTGTGTTATTTTTTTGTTTGTTTTTTGTCTTAACGCAACGCCAATCTTTGCGCCAGAACCACCTGGTGTCACATCTACATACGGGCTGATGTACAAAATACTATTCATAGTCGTATGTGGCAGTAGTTTTCTCAACAACAATATCGTTTATCGTTGAAAGTATAATGCACATTTTATCGTATTTGTGTAGTGCGAGGAATGTGTGGGAAATACTCTACTTCTTAAAGTCGTTTAGCTTAAAACAAATTAAAATAAATACCGTAAAATTTTGATTACAGTGACTTGACTTTGACTTGAGTACGACTTGACTATGACTTGACTTTGATTTCACTATGACTTGAATATGACTTGACTTGACATGACTTGACTTGACTTGACTTGACTTGACTTGACTTGACTTGACTTGACTTGACTTGACTTGACTTGACATGACTTGACTTGACTTGACTTGACTTGACTTGACTTGACTTGACTTGACTTGACTTGACTTGACTTGACTTGACTTGACTTGACTTGACTTGACTTGACTTGACTTGACTTGACTTGACTTGACTTGACTTGACTTGACTTGACTTGACTTGACTTGACTTGACTTGACTTGACTTGACTTGACTTGACTTGACTTGACTTGACTTGACTTGACTTGACTTGACTTGACTTGACTTGACTTGACTTGACTTGACTTGACTTGACTTGACTTGACTTGACTTGACTTGACTTGACTTGACTTGACTTGACTTGACTTGACTTGACTTGACTTGACTTGACTTGACTTGACTTGACTTGACTTGACTTGACTTGACTATGACTTGACTATGACTTGACTATGACTTGACCATGACTTGCCTATAACTTGACTATGAACTGCATATGACTTGAATAGACTTGACTTGACTTGACTTGACTTGACTTGACTATGACTTGACTATGACTTGACCATGACTTGCCTATAACTTGACTATGAACTGCATATGACTTGAATAGACTTGACTATGACTTGACTATGACTTAACTATGACTTGACTATGACTTGACTATGACTTGACTATGACTTGACTATGACTTGACTATGACTTGACTATGACTTGACTATGACTTGACTATGACTTGACTATGACTTGACTATGACTTGACTATGACTTGACTATGACTTGACTATGACTTGACTATGACTTGACTATGACTTGACTATGACTTGACTATGACTTGACTATGACTTGACTATGACTTGACTATGACTTGACTATGACTTGACTATGACTTGACTATGACTTGACTATGACTTGACTATGACTTGACTATGACTTGACTATGACTTGACTATGACTTGACTATGACTTGACTATGACTTGACTATGACTTGACTATGACTTGACTATGACTTGACTATGACTTGACTATGACTTGACTATGACTTGACTATGACTTGACTATGACTTGACTATGACTTGACTATGACTTGACTATGACTTGACTATGACTTGACTATGACTTGACTATGACTTGAGTATGACTTGACTATGACTTGACTATGACTTGACTATGACTTGACTATGACTTGACTATGACTTGACTATGACTTGACTATGACTTGACTATGACTTGACTATGACTTGACTATACTTGACTATGACTTGACTATGACTTGACTATGACTTGACTATGACTTGACTATGACTTGACTATGACTTGACTATGACTTGACTATGACTTGACTATGACTTGACTATGACTTGACTATGACTTGACTATGACTTGACTATGACTTGACTATGACTTGACTATGACTTGACTATGACTTGACTATGACTTGACTATGACTTGACTATGACTATGACTTGACTATGACTTGACTATGACTTGACTATGACTTGACTATGACTTGACTATGACTTGACTATGACTTGACTATGACTTGACTATGACTTGACTATGACTTGACTATGACTTGACTATGACTTGACTATGACTTGACTATGACTTGATAATGACTTGACTATGACTTGACTATGACTTGACTATGACTTGACTATGACTTGACTATGACTTGACTATGACTTGACTATGACTTGACTATGACTTGACTATGACTTGACTATGACTTGACTATGACATGACTATTACTTGACTCTAACTTGACTTTAACTTGACTATTACTTGACTATGACTTGACTCTAACTTGACTATAACTTGACTATGACTTGACTATGACTTAACTATGACTTGACTATAACTTGACTATGACTTGACTATGACTTTACTCTAGCTTGACTATAACTTGACTATGACTTGAATATGACTTGAATATGGCTTGACAATGTCTTGACTATGACCTGACTATGACTTGACTATGACTTGACTATGACTTGACTATTACTTGACTATGACTTGACTCTAACTTGACTATAACTTGACTATGACTTGACTATGACTTAACTATGACTTGACTATAACTTGACTATGACTTTACTCTAGCTTGACTATAACTTGACTATGACTTGAATATGACTTGAATATGGCTTGACAATGTCTTGACTATGACCTGACTATGACTTGACTATGACTTGACTATGACTTGACTATTACTTGACTATGACTTGACTCTAACTTGACTATAACTTGACTATGACTTGAATATGACTTGAATATGGCTTGACAATGTCTTGACTATGACCTGACTATGACTTGACTATGACTTGACTATGACTTGACTATTACTTGACTATGACTTGACTCTAACTTGACTATAACTTGACTATGACTTGACTATGACTTAACTATGACTTGACTATAACTTGACTATGACTTTACTCTAGCTTGACTATAACTTGACTATGACTTGAATATGACTTGAATATGGCTTGACAATGTCTTGACTATGACCTGACTATGACTTGACTATGACTTGACTATTACTTGACTATGACTTGACTCTAACTTGACTATAACTTGACTATGACTTGACTATGACTTAACTATGACTTGACTATAACTTGACTATGACTTTACTCTAGCTTGACTATAACTTGACTATGACTTGAATATGACTTGAATATGGCTTGACAATGTCTTGACTATGACCTGACTATGACTTGACTATGACTTGACTATGACTTGACTATTACTTGACTATGACTTGACTCTAACTTGACTATAACTTGACTATGACTTAACTATGACTTGACTATAACTTGACTATGACTTTACTCTAGCTTGACTATAACTTGACTATGACTTGAATATGACTTGAATATGGCTTGACAATGTCTTGACTATGACCTGACTATGACTTGACTATGACTTGACTATGACTTGACTATGACTTGACTATTACTTGACTATGACTTGACTCTAACTTGACTATAACTTGACTATGACTTGACTATGACTTGACTATGACTTAACTATGACTTGACAATGTCTTGACTATGACTTGACTATGACTTTACTCTAGCTTGACTATAACTTGACTATGACTTGAATATGACTTGAATATGACTTGACTATGATTTGACAATGACTTTACTCTAACTTGACTATGACTTGATTATGAACTGGCTATGACTTCACCATGACTTGACATTAGCTTGACTGTGACTGGCCCTTTTTTTAATTAAACAACCCTCGCATTTTATGTACACATGCACGTGTACAAGTGTGTTGCGACAATTGTTTTAAAATGCTTCGAATAACAATAAATTTTTTAATTCAAGTAAAGTTTTGCTTTACCTCCACACCACACACAATTGCAAAAACGAATTAAAAGAAATTAATCTAAAAGCTGATAGTGAACAGGCAAAACGAAGTTTTACAGATGCACAAGGAAATCGATGTGAAATGTATAAAATAAAAAAAATGTATGTGTATTACTTCTCTACAGAACAAGATAGAACAAATTGCGATTTAAATCTAGTAATTTTGGAAATAAAATTGAATTGCTTTAAATTGGAAACTTTGAGAGTTAAAAATATTAATAAGTTTTTTATTTACACCAAGCTAATGAAAATTATGGGGAAAAAGTTAATATTTTCTTAGAATGTCCGCTAAATTTTTATTGAGGTCAAAAATTCTTTTGTTTTGTTATAATAACATGCCCCATTTGACAATAGGAACGAGGCTGTTTGTGTAAATGTCATCCTCATATATCCTTTAACCCATATTAAGTTTAAACTAAATGAATCTTGAACTAATGCAGTGTAGGCAAAACACTTCATTACCTTGCGCAATGTAAACAAAGTCCAAGGAGAAGAGGGAAAACATATTTGTGCCACATTCGCATGTACGAACATTCTGCTTGACAGGTGCTGCAAACAAACAAACGAACAAACGTCCTTCTAGTCAAAACTTAACAATGATTATAACTACTCGTATATCCGTTCACAAGTACAACGTTTAAAATCAGAACTACGCGCTTTAACAATAGTTTCACTTACAAACAAACGGCCTCAAATACTTGCAAGCGCGAGCAGAAGAAGTACAAATTTGCAAGTACATTACCACTAGTGGTGTGAGCCCAAGAATTAGTAACAATAACTATTGTGTGAGTGTTACAAACAAACAAGCCATATAAGTATTTATTGCACTCAAAACTAAACAGGCAACAATTTTCCAAACAGGCAAACACAATCAAGCAGCCATCACCAGCCATCTACTAACACAAGCTGCTTGCAAACTAGTCTGCCATCCTTCTTACCCGTTCCTCTGTCAGTCATCTAGCCAGTCAGTCAGTCACTCAGTTAGTTTTAGTTTTTCTTTTAGTTCTGGCACTTCTACACCAGTTCTATTTTTACACCAAATAACAAACCATTAACACTTGTTTCTGTCATATTACACGAAAGCGGAAATACTTTTTTTATTTTGTTTTTGCTGCTTTTCACTATTTGTGCTCTCGCTCGTTGTTTTTTTTTTCGTTTATTGTTTCTGTAGCTGGTGTTCCTGCTGCAACTACAACTGCAGCTTGTTCTGCTGCTGATGGTTCGTTTGAACAACAAACAATTTTGCTTAAGGCGGCGTACGCCTAGAGAAACTTTTTGACGTGGGTACTTTTTTTAACCAGTACTATTTTTTTAGTTTTGTTTTATTCTTCTACTAATGTTTATGATTTGGTCGGTAGTTTACAAACGAAATGTTAAAGGAGTGAGAAACTATAATTTGTTGAACAGTGGGTTGTGGACGAACAAAAAACAAACTTTTTATTGACTTAATTGTGTTACAACTATTTGCTTTTAGTTTTCAACTAAAGAAGATTAACTGTGGTAAGGGAATTTGTGGCCAGAAATGAAATTAAATTGAATGCAGAATTAAGGAAAACAAATCTTTTGCTGTTTTTTATTCAAGATGATAATGATGCCTAGGATTTTTTTTGGTAGCTTCTGGGAATTATAAACGAAATTTATATGTAGTATGTATATGGGTATTTCCACAGAAAGGTTTACTTTTTGTCACGTTACGACACTAAGCAATTGGTCTTGTACTTAAGATCGATTTTGTTAAAATTTTTCCTCTCTTTCACTTAATGTAAAGCTAGTTGCGCTTTACACCAAAATGCAAAAAACTAATTAATATTTTCATTATTCTTTGAGAAACAATTAAAAATGGTTGGTGTCGTTACGTGACAAAAAGTGGACTTTTCTGTGGAAATAAATAATAAATGAATAGTTTTCCGTAGCCTTAATAATGAAAGGAATACAATTGGGTTGCACGATATTTTTACCATGGCTGTAGAGTCATTAAACTCCGACTCCATCCGCTGAAATTTTTTTAATGCGACTCTAACTCCGACTCCTACTCTAACCTTGATTCTAAATGTATATGAGACTGTTCCTTGTTTGACTTGAAACTCTTTTTTAATGCACTACCTTTTAAATGGTTGAATATAGCAAGAAAATAATTCTGTAAAACGTTCAAATAGATATTTAAATTCCAACACGTGCCGCATTGAGCTTTTATATAGTTATATACTTATGCAAAGTAGGAATGGGCAAAAACTATCGATATATCAAAATATCGATATTTAAATAAAAAATAATCGGTATATATCGCTGATATTTAAAATACCGATATATCGATATTGAAATACGACTATTGAGTTCGATATTTTTTAAAGTCAGTCTTCATTAAAAACTCTAAATTTTAGCCGTTTTTCAAACAATATGTTTTTTTAAGAATTGGCATCACTGCATGCATCATATGTTTTATAAACTAATATGAATATCTAAAAAGATTGGCATTTATAAGAAGCAGTGCCGGATACAAGAAGCAGATTGACAGAAGAGCACATTAAACAGAGAGTGCTCCTGATGTCCATATCGCCACATGTGCATGTGGTTCTGACGTAATTTTGACGTCACTACAAAGCCACAATAGCAAGTGCGTGATGTGGGATGACGACAAAATTACGTCAGAACCACATACGAATGTGGCTTTTTACATTCCGTGTGCTATAGGCTTTAAGCAATTAAAAACATTTCTAGTTAAAGTTGGTACTTTTGGGATGCAATTCAAATTTGAAGGTAAGTTGGTACTTCCATGACTTATTTACTTCCATTTAAAATTTTCGTATTATAGTTTTTTTTAGATTTCATATGTTTTTTTTGTATTCTTCCCTTTTGTTTTTGTTATAATTGAATTTTTTGTTCTTATTAATTTTTTGAAATAAAAAGTAACAATGTAATAACATATATTATGTTTGTTCATAAATATGTATGTTTGTACAAAGGTACATATACTAAATTTTTTAATTTGGTAATATTTTCAGAAAAAAATCCATATATCGATATTTTTTAAATAATAAATATCGATACTCTTAAAAAATATCGACATAATTCTTCAATTTGCCCATCCCCAGACCCTCTTAAAATGTTTAAGAAAATTGTTTTTAATTTGTTATGCCGAAAAATGTTGAAGTCGAAGTCGCGAGTTTTTGTGGGTACTGTGACTCCGAATCCTGTACAAAAATCTCAACTCCGACTCTGACTCTACAGCCCTGATTTTTACAGCGTGTAAAAGAGTAAAAAAAATAAATATTTTGAGTTAATACCAGCGTTGCCAAAACTTGGTGACCAAAAATGGCTAAATTTACGGAAAAAAATGGCTAAAAAATGGCTAAAAATGGGCTAAAAAACGGCTAAACTTTTTTTTTTAAGTAAAAACACATTAAAATTCTATAACAAAACAGAAATTATTCATTTAAAGTTGTTTACGATGAAATTGTAAGTTAAGATCAATTTCTTAAATAAGAATAAACGTAAATTAATATTTTGATAGATATTTAAAAAATTAAATCATTGAAAAATTCGTCGCTATTGCTCATCTCATAGGAATCACTCGTGCCTATTAGTTTTAAAGAATTTGAAGGAAAATCATAATCACGACAACATTTACCCAACATTATGAGTCCAGATCTACAATAAAAAACAAGTAAAAAAGTATAGTCGGTTAACCCTGACTAGATGATACCGTACACCACATTATAACCTATGTACCAAATTTTATTAATTATCTTTAAATTTGCGACCTGTACTTTGCGTACAAGGTGTGCATGGACAGCCAGCCGGACAAACATCGTTAATTCGACTCAGAAAGTGATTCAGAGTCAATCGGTATACGTAAAGGTTGGCTAAAGCTATGTTCACACCTATTAAATATTTGACGTCCTACACGTGACCACTAGTTTTCTTAAAGAATTGTTTGCTTTTGCAAAACGTTTGGCTAGGGCAAACATTATTTAACAGTTTATAAATTACATTATACAATGATCATTTTAAAATTAAAGTTTTGTAAATAAATAAAAAAATCGAATTAACGGTTGCTTAATGTAACCTATTTCTAAAATTACTTTTAACGATGTTTACTTGGCAAAATACCCTCTCTACTTCAGCATTAGACCATGGAAGTGAGAGCAACTTTATAGTTAAATCCGAAATTTCTAAAAAAAATTTTGTTGCTGCCTGCATCTCTTTATTGAAATACTTGCAATCAGAAAGAAACACCAATGTTTGTGGTGATTCATTTAATAAATTTAGTATTGGAATACTGTTCCTTTATTTTGAAACATGTTTCATCATCATCGTTTATAGCGATTTTCAACATTTGTAAAAGTTGTGATTTAAATTAAAGGCGTTTTAATTGTTAAAAATGTTTGTTTTACTTTTATAAATTTTTATAATAAAATAAAAATTATTCCTTTAAAAGAAAAACGGCAAAAAAATTTTATGGCTAAACAATTTGAAAAATGGCTAAAAAAATGGCTAATGGCTAAACTCATTTTTTAATGGCTAAACAGGGTGAAAAATGGCTAAATCTAGCCACTAAATGGCTAAATTGGCAACACTGGTTAATACCCTTTTTATGAAAAGTGCATATTTATTAAAATTGTTGTCTATTTTTCCTTCTATTATTTCGTTTTTAAAGGTGTGTGTGAAACGGTAGCAAAGTTCTATGGTGAATTAAAATTGTCGAAATATACTACGCTAATGTCAAAATGTATACTAGCCCCCAGGGCTAGTGAAATTTTATTCATCTCAACAGTGTCAAAAATATACTTCCATGAGTACTTTGCTACCGTTTCACACACGCCCTAAATATTCAATTTAAATACTCAACAATAATTTAATTTCATATTTTTGATTTTTCTTTTTCTATAACAATACGATCGCAATAATCCAAGGCGAATTCATACAGGAGACCGCATAAGAAATAGTTATGCTAGTTGTTCCATTTTACTATGCAGTTATATGTATTCCAAGGCGTATTCATTAAAAACTGACCACAAATGCGCAGCTGACTGCTTTTTTTTAGTTTTTTTATATTGAGGTTACGTTTTGTTCCTGTCAGTGAGATTTATTTGCTTACATTTTCTACTTGTTTTCAACAGTGCCAGATAAGCTCGTTTCTATGAATTCGCCTTTGCGACCACCTTATATAAATTCGCCTTAATTTATTCTAAAAATCAAACTCCATACAAACAAATTGATAGCCTGCATAACTCCTTCTGCGGTCAAATGTATGAATTTGCCTTACAACCAGAAATATAAACAAATCTATTTCGACGTATGAAGTAGATACGTTTTACCGTTTGCGTGAGCTATTCTATTCCTTTGTTAAAAATATTATACGTTTTAACTTGACATCAAATTAATGTTATTTTAATTTAAAAAATTTTGTTTATTTAATATTTCGATATTTGATAACAGAACATTTTTCAATAAATTCTCGACTATAGAAGATTTCTTGATATATTTTCGACCAAAGAAAATTTCTCGATAAATTTTTGCCTTTAGAAGATTTCTTGATAAATTTTCGATCATAAAAAATTTCTCGATAAATTTTTGACTATAGAAAATTTCTCGATAAATTTTTAACTATAAAATATTTCTTAAAAAATTATCGTTTTTCAAAAATGTCCAAAAAAAAATTTTTTGCTTGTAGAAAATTTTCTCAATAAATGTAGAAAACTTCTAAATAAAGTTTTTTTTTTTGGTTTTTAGAAAATTTTTCCATAAATTTTAGTTAACAGAAAAATTTTCTATAAATTTTTGTTAACAGAAAATTTCTCGATAAATTTTTGTTACCAGAAAGTTTCTCGATAAATTTGCGTCGGTAGAAAATTTCTATTGTCTAAAGTTTTTTTAATAGTTTCCCAAAATAGAGAGTTTTTTGCTTAAAAAAATTCTCGATTAATTTCTCAATATACGCTCTTTTATAGAAAATGTTATGATCGGTTATAAAAACTAGAAAATTCTTCGATAAAAGCTCGCTTATAAAAAAATTTTTAAAAAGATTTCGATAATAGAAAAATAATTTAAAAAACATTTTTCTATAAATTTTCGACTATTGAAAATTTCTCAATTACTTAAGCTTCGTACAGACGATGGTCAGATCTTACAATGTTGTCATTTTTCTGACATTGTCAGATGCATTAATTTAGCACGTCTGCCAAATGAAAATAGCGTACAATGTTCACACAGTTGCAAGACATTTTTAGTCAATTTTAATGACAACATTGTAAGATCTGAACACCGTCAGTCTGTACGAAGCTTAATGGATTATAGACAATTTCGCAATAAATTTCAGATTAGAGTAAACTTTTAAATAAATTTTCGCTTATAGAATATTGTTCAATTTTGGAAACCCTCCAAATGAATTTTTAATTATAGAAGCTTTTTAATAAATATTCGATTGTAGAAAATTTCTCAAAAAAATTTTCGATATAGAAAATTTGTTAATAAATGATGAAAATTTCTTGTCAGAATTACAATTTTTTACTGGCCCATTGTTCTTAGTTTTTTTTTTTATTATCTGGTTGCTAAAACTAAAATTGGTAACTCAGTAGCAGAAATATATTTCAACGAAAATTTTTTTATGTGTGTTTCTTTGTTTGTAAGTTGGGTTTTTAGTTTTTGGGTGTTTTTACAAAAAAAAAAAAAAAAAAAAAAACAATCTGAATATTCATAAACACACAAACACACCGAAAAACACATAGAAAAGTTTTCGAAATACGCCTGTCACCGTCATTGCAACAGACAAGACGTCATAATGAGGAACATACACCAACAAAAAAGTTGCCGCTGTTGTTGGTGTATGTTTGAAAAACAACAACAATACTAACAACAGTTTATTGCTGTACATAAAAAGTTACAGGAAATACATCATCATCAAGAGCAACATAACCAGCAACAGCACCATTATTGTCTTAAACTTTATTTACAGCAAATGTTAAGAAAAAAAATTTTAATTGTTAAAAATGACTTTATTATTTATTTAAATCAAGTAGATGACAATGAAATTAACAGGCATTTAGATGAATGCAGATACAAAGGAAAATAATTAAACACAATTTAATTTTTTTCAAGGAAAAAATCTCTCAACAAAAAACATTTTAACAATTTAATTGAGTTTAAATACGGGCCGCAACAATAATTATTAAACAACAATAATAACAATTAAAGACAACAATATTGCTTTAAATATTGTTTTGTGAGTATTTGTTTAGTGTATGTGCTGTGTAAATAACAGAAAGGGAATTTACGAGGGCCATTGAAAAAGGCTACTAATCCGTTGACAACATGACTTATAAAGTTTTCTGAGACAATTGACACATCTACATACGTCTTAACCCTGTAACTGTAACCAAAACAAATGCATAAGCTCTTTTAAGACCACCCTCGCTTAATTTGAAAGCCATCGTGTGTTTATTTACAAATACATATTTATATTTGTTTAATTTTTTAAGCTCAAACAAATACAAATAAAACGAAATAACAAAAAATTAAATTACACACAAAAGCAATGAATGATAAGCAAATATAACACAAATACACTCACACATTTAATTGCGTCTATCTCTACGCTATCGTTTACACATACGGATTGTGTCAAAAGGATTTAACGTCAGAGTGTATGTGAATGTTTGCGTGAAAAACCGCGAAATGGCAAATAATAAAGACTTACCACATTACCACCAATAACCATCACTATTAACTATTTTCAAGTTATGGCGGTTGGCCAAACAACCACATAATGGAATTGTCTATCGGGTTGTCTGTCCGCCCCTTCCATCTGGTCGTCCATCGAACTTTGTCTATCTTTACATTTTAGTATTCATTCATTTAGATAACTGCTAAAAGCTTTTTATACATCATAAAAATCAAATTAAGCAATAAAAAAAAACAAATGTAGAAAAAAAACTTGAAAATTCACGCGGTACTCGAAAAAATGCGCTTTAATATTTAAAACTCCCAAATTTTTTTTTATTATTATTAATTAAAAACAATTTTTCGATTAAGGGAAATATTTAGGTAAATTTCCATAAAAAAAAATTTCTTAATAGGTTATCGATTATAGTAAATTTCACGATAACTTTTCGAATATGAAAAAATTCACAAAAAATTTTGTTTGTAGTAAATTTCTCTTTTCATTTTTTGATTATAGAAAATTTCTAAATAAATTTTCAATCAATGAAAATGTATCGATAGTTTTTTTTTAGAAAATTTTTAAATAAATTTGCGATTATAAAAATTTTCTAAATAAATATTCGATTAAAGAAAATTTCTCAAAAAATTTTTGATTATAGAATATTTTTTGAGAAAAATTCGATTATAAGAAATAACAGAAAAAAGAAATTTCGAATAGGAAAAATTTTAAATAAATTATCGGTTTAAGAAAATTTTTAATAAATTTGATATTATAAAACAACTCTTAATAACTTTTAGATTAAAGTAAATTTCTCAATCTGTTTGAAAACAGTAAATTTCTTAATAACTTTTTGATAATAGAAATTGTTCAATTAATTTTCCATTATAGAAAACTACTGGATAAGTTTTGGATTTTAGAAAATTTCTCAATAAAATTTCGATTATAGAAAATTTCCTTAAATATTCGGTTACAGATAATTTGATAATCAAAGCACGCGATACTCGATAAAATTCGCTTTAATATTTGAAACTCCCAAATTTTTTTTTTTTTTAAATTTTAATTAAAACAAATTTCTGAACAAGGGAAATATCTAGATAAATTTCCATAAAAAAATGTCTTAATAAGTTACCGATTATACTAAATTTCACGATAACTTTTCGAATATGAAAAATTTCCCAAAAAATGTTTGATTGTAGCAAATTTGTTTTTTAATTTTTCGATTATAGAAAACTTCGAAATAAATTTTCAATAAATGAAAATTTCTCAATAGTTTTTCGATTGTAGAAAATGTTTAAATAAATTTCTGAATAAATATTCGATTAAAGAAAATTACTCAAACAATTTTCGATTATAGAATATTTTTTTAAAAATATTCGTTTATAAAAAATTACAGAAAATAGAAATTTTGAAAAAAAATTTCGAATAGGGAAACTTTTAAATAAATTTTCGGTTTAAGAAAATTTTAAATAAATTTGTTATTATAAAACATCTCTTAATAGCTTTTCGATTGTAGAAAATTTCTCAATAAATTTTGAAAACAGTAACCGTAAAAAAACAGTAATTTTCCATTAATTACTGAATAAGCTTTGGATTTAAGAAAATTTCTCAATCAAATTCCAATTATAGAAAATTTCCTTAAATATTCGATTACAGATGATTTGATAATCAATTTTCGATTGAAGAAAATTTCTCAATCTCTCGATTTTAAAAAATTTTTTCAATAAAGTTTCGAGCTGGAACAAACTTTTTATTTTAAAAATTATAATACAAATGGTCGAAAAATTTTCCATAAATTTCCGATAACTAATCGAAAATTTTTCGATATTATAAAAAATTAGTTTTGATTGAATACTATTAGTGCATAAATTTGCGATTTTAGCAAAACTCTTAACAAATTTTCGTACAGAAAATTTCTGGATAAATTTTCTGCTATTCCTTTATAACAAGATTTTGTTTGTCGTGCTTAATTCCCACTTTTTATTCTTGATTCAAATTTAAAAAAAATTTTCAATAAAATTTTGATTTAAAAAAAATTTCTATAAATTTCCGATAATAAAAAATCTTTCAATAAATTTTCAATTTTAAAAAATCTAGTTATAAATTTTTGATTAATTATTGCAAATTTTGCGATCATAGAAAATCTTATTATATGTTTTTGATTACAGAAAATTTCTGGATAAATTTTCTATTACAGAAAATTTCTCGATAAATTTTCGAGTTTTTCAATAAAATTTTGATTTTATAAAAGTTTTCAATAAATTTCCGATAGTAGAAATTTTTAATATTAAAATTCTTTTTACAAATTTTTGATTAAATAAAATTAGTGCATAGATTTGCGATAATAGCAAAATTCTTAATAAATTTTTGATTGTAGAAAATTTCTGTATAAAGTGTCTATAACAAAAGATTCCTCGATAAGTTTTTGATTGTAAAAAATTTTATGATTAATTTTCGCTTCTAAAAAAGTTTTTTAATAAAATTTTGATTTCATAAAAATTTTTGATAAATTTTCGATAGTATAAAATTTGTCGATATATAAATCTCTATTTATAAATATTTGATTAAGAGTGGGTTTTTAACATCGAGTTTAATCTTAGGGGCAAACTATAATTAATTAATCTGAGAATAAATTTAATTGAAAACTAATTATACAGAAGAAGAAGAATTTTCGCCCTTTTAATTCTTATAAAAAGAAAATTAGTTCGTATAATTATTTTATTTAGGTTTTCATATGTTTCATACTCACTAAAGGGTTCATCTTTACTAGAGTAATCCATTTTTCTGTTTTCTTTAAAAAAAAAAAAAAATTTAACAGCTGCTTTTGTTATACATGCGTATGTGTTGACATTTGATGATTAAGTTTGAACCACCAACATTGGCCGCTTAAGCTGGCAAAAAAAAGAAATTAATCCTCATCTTAAAAACTAAAAACACAGATTAAAGAAGACTAAATCTCTAATCTACATGTTAAAAGCCCACCCTAAATAAAATTAGTTAATAAATTTGCGATTTTAGAAAAACTGAATACGTTTCATTTACAGAACATTTTTGGATACATTTTTTAGTATAGAAAAGGGGCGATAAATTTTCGTCTGCAGAAAATTTCCAGATAAATTTTCTATTTTAAAAAAGTTTTTCAATAAAATATTGATTTCATAAAAATTTTCGATAAATTTCCGATAATAAAAAATTTTCGATAAATTTTAAATTTCTTAAAATCTACTTATAAATTTTTAATTAAGTAATATTCTTGCATAATTTTGCGATTATACAAAATTTTTAATTTTGATTACAGAAATTTTCTGAATTCATTTTTTATTATAGAAAATTCCTCGATAAATTTTCGGTTTTAGAAAATTTCAGGATAAATTTTTGATTTAAAAACAGTTTTTTAATAAAACTTTTATTTCATTAAAATTTTCGATAAATTTCCGATAAAAGAAAATTTTTCGATAAATTTTAATATTAAAAAGTCTATTTATAAATTTTTGATAAAATAAAATAGTGCGTAAATTAGGGATTATAGCAAAAATCTTAATAAATTTCTGGATAATTTCCTATAATAAAGGATTCCTCGATAAATTTCGATTGTAGAAAATTGGATGATTAATTTCCGCTTTACAAAAAGTTTTGCAATAAAATTTTGATTTCATAAAAATTTTCGATATTTAAAAATTTATTTATAAATATTTGATTGAATAAAATTAGTATATAAATTTGCGATTATAGAAAAACTCTTAATGTGTTTCGATTACAGAAAATTTTTGGATACATTTTTTAGTAAAGAAAAAAATTAATTTTAATTTTCGTCTGCAGAAAATTTTCAGATAAATTTTCTATTTTAAAACAGTTTTTCAATAAAACTTTGATTTTATAAAAACTTCTCAATAATTTTCCGAAAATAGAAAATTTTCGGTAAATTTTTGTTATTAAAAAGTCTATTTATAAATTTGTGAATAAATATGTACAATTAATGCATAAATTTGCTCGTATTTATTTCTTTTTCAGTTTATTTTTCTTTATAAGCTAATAAGACCTACTGATGTTGAAGTTAATAAAATAATAAATGATAAAAAAAAATTGTGATTATAGAAAAACTCTTAATATATCTTCGATTAAAGAAAATTTCAGGATACATTTTTGATTATAGAAAATTTCTTGATACATTTTCTATTTTAAAAAAGTTTTTCAATAAAATTATAATTTTATAAAATTTTTTGACAAATATCCGATAAAAGAATAGAATATATAGATTTTAAAAGTTCTATTTAGTAATTTTGGTTTAAAAAAATTTGTGCATAAATTTTCGATTAAGGAAAATTTCTTAATGCATATTCGATTACTGAAAATTTCTGAATAAATTTTTTATTAAGAAAATTCCTCGATAAATTTTCGATTGCAGAAAATTTGTTGATTAATTTTCGCTTTTAAAAAAGTTTTTTAATAAAATCTTTGTTATATATATTCGATAAATTAGACAATTTTTCGAAAATTTGCGATTGTAGAAAATTTCTGAAAAAATTTTCGATTACAGAAAATTATTGTTCTTAATTTATAAATTTTCGATTGAAGAAACTTTCTTGGCAATTTTTTGATTGTTTATGAGTTGTTCAATAAAATTTGGATAATATAAAAATTTTCAATAATAAAAAATGTTTCGATAAATTTCGATATAAAAAAACCGATTTATAAATATTAGATTAATTGCATAAATTTGCGATTATAGAAAATTTTCAAAATAAACTTTCGATTATTGGAAATTTTCGATTATTGCAAATTTTCGATGGTAAAAAATTTCTAAATAAATTTTCGATTTTAAAAAAGTTTTTTAATAAAATTTTGATTATAAAAAATGTTCGATAAATTTCTGGTAATAGCAAATTTTACGATACATTTTCGAAATAAGAACATCTCTTAAAAAATTTTCGATATTAGAATATCTCTTAATAAATTTTTGACTAAAAAAACTTCTCCATAAATTTCGGATTACAGAAAAGTTTTAATGAAATTTTTTGTTGGGGAAAAATTTTCGATAAATTTTTGGTTATAGAAAATGTCTCGATATTTATATTATTTAGGAAATTTCTCGACTTTAAGAAATCTTTTAAGAAAATTGTTTACACTTACCGACAATTTTACCAAGTTCAGTTATAATTAACTACCAGTTATAAGTAGTTTTAAATGATCATAGAAAATGTTGTTCCTATTGCTCTTTTTATTCTAAAGAGCTCTAGTTTACAATAAATTGTTAACAAACAAATTTTTTTAATTTAAAATTTTCTGTTTAAAAATTAAATACCACTCTGCTAGTTTATAACAAAAAAAATGATAACATAATTATGTATAGGAAAAATTTGCATAAATTAACAAACAAGCAACAAAAAAAAACTATCACTCAAATGCACATAAACAATAACAACAGCAAACTATTTTATTATAATACGGGGTTTAACGACCGAACGAGCAATAAACGTCCAAAAAGTCCGCAAAAACCACAGGCAAATATTTGCAAAGAATTTTATTGTTGGTTTTGTAATTTCATATTTATCATAATTCTTTTGGCAAATAATGTGGATAATGCACAGACACACACTTACACACATATTGATTTAAATACCCAAACTAACGATTGTTTAAATTATCCTGAAAAGCTTTGGTAAAGGTATGCATGCTACACATAATACTCACAACATACATATGCATTTATGCTCCCATGCATACATTAACATTAACTCACACAAGCATATGTAGATGTTCGTATACTAAAGTTATAAACATTTTTTTTTTAACTTTTTGTTGATGTTGTTAATTTTTAAACAAGTTTATACACGCATACAAACAAACATATGGTCGGCCAAATAAATGTATGATGTGAACTGATATATACAAATGTATGGTTTTAATTCATGTATTTATTTACATGAAGGATGAGTATGAAAAAAAAAATATTTTTTTTTTGTGATCATTCCCACCTCCTGCCAAATAACTGAATCTCTGTTTGTGTGTATTTTATATGTGTATGGAGATGCATGTATAAATTACAAAAAAAAAAATGTCGGTTTTAATGTACACGATTGGAATTGCATCAGGAAAAACAAACATATTTTCACACAAACACATGCATACATAAATTCATTCATAAATGCAGATTTACAAATTGTATAATGCTCGACCATGTGTATTTAAGGTTATCCATATGCCTTACACTTTTCGTAGACAGCTGGGAGTCAATTGAAGCGTTTGTAATTAGTAAGGCTTCTACGCGTTATACATTAAAGGCATTTTAATTCAACAAGTTAATTACAATTAATGTTTATGTTAATTCTAGCGAATACCCGGCGTGTGCTACTACGTTCCGCCCTTCTTGTAGTCCCATTTTTGAAAATATTCATAGCTTTTGTGTCTATCTAAATAGAGATCTATCTATGTTTTCAATTTCATTCGGATCTGTTAGTTAGTTCTGTAGAGGCAGATATTTCCCCCTACCTCTCCTCGTTATCCTATTTTTTTAAAAAATGTATAGTTAATGTTAAGTTGGGATCTATCTATGTTTCAATGTTTCAGAGAGGCAGAAATTGACCCCCAACTACCCTCGTGGTCGCAAATTTTAAAAAATTTAAGGCCTAAAACCATTTTCACAAAATTTCCTTTCTAAGTCTGAGTTTATTGGTAAGAGGGGAGCTAATAATAGCAAATTCTCTTTCTCTCTCATCACTGGTTAGAGGGGAGTTAATAATAGCAAATTCTCTTTCCCTCTCATCAACAAACTCAGACTTTCTGCAAGAAAATGTTCATAGTGTGAACCCAGAGTAATGAATCCGATTTAGAGCACATTGGTTGAATAGTTTCAGAATCAATAAAGGACATATATATATAAATATATTATACTAGCATATACCCGCTACTTCGTTAGCGTCTCCTTTTTCTTCGTGGACATATTTTTATGCCAAAGTTTATTTTTCTAGGTTTAAACTTGTTTAAATTCTAGCATTTAACCCGCTACTTAAGTAGAACCAAAAAGCTGAAGAAAAATATAAAATTTCCTGTATTTCCTTTTTTGGGTACTAAATTTTTCCCCCATTAAAGTATCAAAATTTTCAGTATTGTAGTGGTAGCTCATAATTTACTACGAATATGTCAATGAATGGAGGAAAATGTTTTGCAAAAAAAGTACCAAAAATAGTTACAATTTTCACCCCTTAAATGTTCGAATTTCGAAAAGTACCAAATATGTGTACGTATTTTTTTGATAAGTTTCGAATGTGGTATTAACTTTGTTTCTATGTTTATTGGTTCAAAAGATTGATGGGGTGACAAAAAAGTACTAAATTTAAGATTTTACCCGTTTACTCCCTAATTGGGCCAAATTTCAAAAAAGTACCAGACACCTGTCCGCTTATTTTTCTAAAGAACAACGATAAGTATTACATTTATTTTGCATCTCTTTTAGTTTTGCAGATAAAAGGTTACCGAATTTTCTCGTTTTTACTTTTTTACCGCCTAAGCATTCGAATTTCGAAAAATCCCATCTTAGTGGATCGATTTGGAGAGTGACCAATCGCTATTCCAAATTTTCTAGTTTCAAGGGACAGCGATTTGGGCTGCGCGATGATGAATGAGTCAGTCAGTCAGTCACTTACGCAACTCTTTTATAAATATATATATAAAGGTAGATCTACTTAAGTCTCGACACTAGAGCATTCGGGAGCCTCAACACTAGAACGTATTCTAGTCTCAGCAATTAATCGAGGTGTGTGATAAGGTGTGAGTCACAATTAACTTCGTTTTTAATGGTTAGACCACCCTTTACAAATATCTGTAAAAAGATGGCTCGCAGAAGTGCTGACTTTAAGGCCGATGACTTTGTAGATTAAAGGGAGCTTTTGTAAATTTTTCGGCATTATGCTTCTATTTCGGTAGGCGATTATATGCTGCAAGTCTGGTATTGGATAGAAAATTCAATATCCCCATACCATTGGGAGACCAGAATTGGTGTAAAGAGCTTTCAGATCAAGTATTATTCAGCGATGGTGCGAAACAGATGCCGGTTCCGGTATATTTGGTCCAAACTTTCAAAGAGGCCTACCTATGGGTAATCAATTATTGATTTTTCTGGCGGATATTAATGCCATCCTGATTTCGACAGCTCAATTTCAATTTTTTAATTTTTTTAGGGTTTTGAATTTACTGCTTGTTTTTAGAAAACGTAAACAAGTGAGTGAGTGAGAAATTATATTGAAAACAAAAACAAATTTTCGTTTTTTATTGTTGTTTTCAATATAATTTCTCACTCACTCACTTGTTTACGTTTTCTAAAAACAGTCAGTTAGTATTGTTTAAAATAAAAAAAAATACTTTGATGATAAACTGGCAAGTGCACGGACAAAAAAACTCAACTGGCAACATGCTTTATTTTTTGCAAGTTGTTTTTGTTTTCATTTTGTTTTTTCCTAACCTACTTACAACTACAATTAATTCCAACCAATTGTAGTGGGGAATGTAAGAAAAGTTAAACTTACTGTTTATTGTTGTTGTTTTTGCTTAAGCTGTGATATTGTTACAAGTAAAACCGTTGCTTATAATTCTTATTCGGTTAACAGTTTTATTTGGTTTATTATCTTTAGTTTTTCTAAAATCTTTGGATGAAGTTTCCTGACGATCTGGTTTAAGCAACCAGTGAAATGCGCATAGGAATAGCTTATCCCTTCAACAATAAATTTCAGTGTTTTTATCAAGAATAAAAATTGGGAATTAAGCACGACAAACAAAATCTTGTAAGTTTAAAATAAATTTAGGAAAATTTTGGTGTTGATCGGCTAATCCAACCCAAAGTTATCCACAAAAAAGTGCTTAGCAGGCAGCTGAATATTGTATCGCCCTTAAACTTCTCTTATTCTCCCTATATTTACAACACAAAGCATACAGAGATGAAAAAAGTGACATATGAAAAATGCCTAAATCATTTTCGAGGGCAGCTTTCGAAGAAAGAGAAAGAACACGTTTTTTGGTAGTAAAGTGGCAATGTGTACAAACAGGGCGCTACTATCAACACGAATTGCGTAATCAAAACAAAAAATGCAAAAAGGGCAGCTTTCGAAGAAAAATACAGAAAAAACACTATATTTTCTGTCTCGTGACGCCTCTGTGTGCTCTGTGATTTACAACCTGCTATCCACAAAAATACAACTGTTCAGGAGAGCAAATGAATTGATTCGTACGCGAACTAGGTTTTTTTTTAAATTAAACATTCTTTTCCATTATTGTCTGAGAATGATAAGTAATGTATTCATATTCTCTTTTCATTGTCCTTCCCGTTATTTACTTGGGGAGGAGAGCGAGAGGAGATTGTGCATTAAAATTTTGATAAAATTTATTTAATACTAGTAGATAAGAGCTTTTGATAATAAAAGCAATTTGTATTACTATAAACCTATTAAAGGCTTAAAGCATGTTTTTAGCATGTTTTATACAAGTTTTTTAAAAAAAATGTCAGTTATAGATAAAAAGAATCAAATTAAAATATGTATGAGAGCGATATGAAGAAAGGTAATAGATATAAAAGTGAAATTTTTAATGTTAATTCATTTGATTTATATTGTTTTTAAAAAAGTGATACTCTGGTGGGGTAACGGCCTTTAAATCTTTTAAATGTTTCTATTTTGTAGACGACATCGGAAGGTTTCCGTTGTGCAATGTCGTCGGCTTTGTATAACCATAGTTGGGGGTAGTGCACTAAATATTGATTTAAATCAGCAGTGCACTATCACTAAATAAAACTGCAAAAAGTGATGATTGTTATCTTTTTTACTACCACTATACCAAATTTAGTGATATTGCAAATTTTTTCCCTACCACTAAACGCAGATTGAATGCAAAAATCTGCACTCAATTCAAATAGTGCAAAATATGGATTTGCAATCAAAAAAGCTGCATACAAATATTGTCTCACTAAATTTTAGAAAATGTAACTTTGTATGTGCATGGTTTTTGAATTTTTTTTAAGGATATGCATAAGCAAAGAACATTAAACAAAATGGAATTTTGTCAATAAAATAATCATGAAAAAAAAAGTTTTTGATTTGATATTTAGTGCAACATTTTTAGTTGCACTCAAACGAGTGAAGAAAAAAAGTGAAAATAAACTGATGATTGCTTTTTTTAATCAAGCAATTTTTTTTTTTTTTTTTGAGTGCAAAATTTTTTAACATCACTATCACTCTTGTTTAGTGAGGCTGCAAATATTCAATTTATCACTCAACATCAATAAAATGAGTGCACGACCCCCATCATTGCGAAGAATTGTCATCGCCCTTGGGCTGCAAGTTTATTTTTTCTCTCAGATTAAGCACGTTGTTCTTTTTTTAATTATGTGTGTTGTATTCCTGAAGCGTAACTTGATTTGCTTCGTAGCCGACACATACATCACACTGATCTTTTCAAGGCATAAAAAGAGACAAGTAGTGTTCCGAAAAAAAACTGTGGAAAATGTAAAACTTGACACAGAAGATACGTTTTTCTGCAAGCACCCTGCAAATTATATTAGACTACGTGATCCATTTAAGATAAAATGTACTAATTACAACATGGCCCAATGTAATTCAATCATGGACCATGTCATTCTTAAACGACATGTTTTCGTTTTAAAACGACATGTTTTCGTTTTTAAACGATTCCAAAACTAATCCTCTGAAGTATGCCATGGAGTAGCTTCAAAGCCAATCCACTGGAAGAATGTATGAACATGGAGTAGTTTTAGGACTTCATCCTTGTAGTACAAAGCTGGATTTTGTGGTCCAGTTTTGGGACATTGTAGTATTAATACATTTGGCTTACCTTTGGAATAGTCCTAGTTCCTTAAGGGCTATATTTTACACGCATGTATAGACCAGTCGTTTTATTTGCAGGGCACTTCCATAGATAATCTTTATAAATCTCTGCTTTTCTGTTAAAGGTTGCAGGTATGTATATATATTTTGTTGGTGTCTTTGCGGCAATAATGGCTCTCTATATCGGTAGCTTTTATATATTCTTTTAAGTATGTTTTACAACCGATTTTTTACGGTTCGACGAAGGCACCAAATTTATTTTTAGGAATTATCCATTCCCTTAAGATTTTTGAACTTAGAGCAGGTGTTGAAATAAACATAGACTGGCATACTTGTAAACACTCTTAATTGTACACTCAAAAGTAAAATCAATCAAGTCTGGCTTTTCTTGACACAAGTACAGAAATATTGATTTAAGTACGGATCAATAAAGTGCGAAATACTTAACTTATTCATATTTAATTCAGAATTTATACTTGAAATTAACCGAATATTAGATTGATTTCAGTAAAACTAAAATTGAATCAATCTCAAAATGCGCTTGATTTAACTATTATAAAGCAGTGTTCGAAAATAAAACAAAACATTATTTCTGTGGTTTTCACGAATAATCGCGTAAGTTATAAAACCAAACTTTTCAGGAGAGCAAAAACAATTGTTTTTTTCAATTGCGGTTTCTGTAGATGCTTTTTTAAACTTTTTTCTTTACTATCCTCTTAACAGTGACTTTCTACGTATTATACATAGTTTTCATGAAAAAATCCTCACAGGATCACAATCTGTAAAAGGATTAAAAATGCATATGTTTGATTGACTCATTAAGTGTGTGCAATATAACATCCTATCTCCACATAAGTACTTTTTTTTGTGAAAATAAATGTAATCATTTTAATCACACATGACGACTTACGTTGTTATTTTTTAGAGATTTTGATACTCATAGCACAACGTATGGACTTAAAATTACAAACAACCGCTCATCTGCTGTTGTTGCAACTAAAGAAGTCAACAATAAACGCACATGTACATATAAGTTGTTATTAATAGAAAAATTTTCAAAAAATACTTTCATATTTTTTGCACGAATAACAACATAACATCACATATGCTTTTTATTTGGAAACATATTCAGGAATTTTACAATTTTTGGCGATGTATGTCGACATAAATCGTTATAATAGCAAAATATTTTATTAAACAGTTAACTTAAGTTGTTTTTAGCAGAAAAAAAATTAAAAAAACTACATTATATTCTTAAAAGCTTAATACTTATAAAAACATAATGCAAAATGTAGCACTTTGACATCATTATCTCAATTTCGGTAAAAACCGACTTACGCGATTATTCGTGAAAACCACAGATAGTTTTTGTGTAGACGAACACAACCCTTAGTACCGTTCGTAACTATTTTTAAGAAATAGCCGAACATTATATAGTGTTCTGTTCTTCGTTAAACAACAAAACAATTGTAGAAAAACCTTATATTTTAATGTTCTTAAATCCAAACAAGAGAGATTTTGTGAGATGGATGATGAGATATCTGAACGTCTGCTCCATAACTGTATCGCTTTAAGGTGGATTCATCCATGCGTTCCAAACAATATTTTTGTCCGAAGAATAATTTTCTTACTCAGAGCGTTCTGCAGAACGATGTACCTATTACAAAAATTTGTCCGGAGAAACAAAGCTACCATATGATTTATAGATGTAAACAATTATAAAAAATGGCAGCACAACTAGGAAACTACTTATATTGAATTTTCTAAAAGAAATTAGAGGAAAAAATTAAAGTGATTTTATTATTTTTAAATATAGTAATTTTTTTTATTAATTTATTCAGCAAAAAAACAATTGTTGTAATATAAATGCCAAAACAATATATGATTTGGCAGCTCATTTTAACTTTTATCATTATGATTGAAAAAAAGTGGCAACTCAGTTCATTTTGTTTTGAACAAGAATTAAAAATAAACTAATTAAAAAAAAAAACTTGTCAAACAAAATAAGTTTTCTCTCTCTTCAACTTATTATGGATCCAACCGAATATATCATCACTATCAAAATATTGACTTCGTGCGTAACCTAGATCAATTATTGATTTTCTAGGCGGAAATATACGCCATCGTATTTTGTGCTTTAGATTGTTTGAGGAGAAAGTGGATGGGCTTAGGGTAAATTGTATTATTAGGAAAGCAATAAAATCATGGTCCCGACGAAAATTTACTCGTAACTTAGTTCTGCTTGAAAAAGTGAACTAAAGGCACTTACTGTGCACTGTGGTTATCATCAGTTTATATTAGAAAATTTTATTATCATACAACGTAAATTCTGCAAGATGGATGATGAGACATCTAAGCATCTGCTCTGTAACCTTCTCTCTCCAAGCGAAATGTTATACATCTCACCTACCAGAATTATTGTCTTTGTACGCGGCTGCACATGAGATCCAATGGATCGCAGTGCTTGTTGACTTCTTTATCTATCGATGATCTTGTCTAGATCACGGCATAAAAGCTTACTCCAGTCTTTATATAAGAGCGTATTCTAGTCTATACGCTAGATTTTACACTGGTCTTGACATTTAAGCGTACTCTAGTCTCGACACTAGAGCTTACTCCTGATTTTCTTCATAAGTACAATTTATTGTAGAAATTTATATTGTCTATTATCTTTAAATTTTTTTGTAGAATTTTTTATTGTAGTCCTAATTGCTGTTTTTTATATAATCTCTTGGCTATTTTCACATTTGGCTTCTTAAACGCGTTTAAGCAGTTCGAACGTGATTAAGCTCTAATCACTCCAAAATCGAGATGATTACCCACACGTTGAAGTGATTTGTTAATCACTAGAAATTGACATGATTATAACTAAATTACTTCATAAATCACATAGAATCCACTGAACATACATACCTCAAATGTAGAACCGCCAACATGATCGTGTACAACCGGCCACGATTTCTGCTTAATGTTTTTATTTTTTTCCTTAAATAATTCATAAATTTTCACAATTTCATCATTAAAATGATTAAAATAATCTTCTGATAACTTTATAAAAGTGTTTTTATCCATTTTTAATACTTTAAAGAAAAAAAAATTTGTTTGTTGTATTTTTTTCTTAATCATCTGTCATCTTAATCATCTCAAATGTAATGTGAACGGCTTTGATTAGCTAAATCAACATTTTGCTTAAACGCGTTTAAAAACCTAACACTTAGGTTGATTACAACTAAATTACTTCATAAATCACATAGAATCCACTGAACATACCTCAAATGTAGAACCGCCAACATGATCGTGTACAACCGGCCACGATTTCTGCTTAAGGTGCTATCAGACGGTATGTATTTTACATATGTACTGTCACTTTTCTTACCCATATGTAATTCCGTATGTTTGTCAAAATTTTCTTAAATTTGTCTTTACAATATATTTTTTCAAGAAATTTCGTTTCAAAACAAACCAGCTGTTTTGTTTATGTTTGCCACAGAAAAATAGAGCGCGTTCTAATCGAAAAAATTACCTATGTATTTCCACATGTATTTTACACATGCAAAGTTTCATATGTATCACACGATGTGTACAACTTTTACAGATGGAAAATTTGACAGTACATATGTAAAATACATACCGTCTGATAGCACCTTTAATGTTTTTATTTTTTCTCCTTAAAAAATTTAAAAATTTTCACAACTTCATCATTAAAATTATTAAAATAATCTTCTGATAACTTTATGAAAGTGTTTTTATCCATTTTTAATACTTTAAAGATATATAAATTTATTTGTTGTGTTTTTTTGTTTCTTAGTCATCTGCCATCTTAATCTTCTCAAATGTAATGTGAACGGCTTTGATTAGCTAAATCAACATAAATCAACAAACCTAATTGTGAACTTAGGCATTATATTGTTTTAACTATAGTTTTTACTTTATTCTATACATTATCTGCTGAAGACTTTTATCTGTATTTTTTATTCTAGCCTCTACACTAGATTCTCCATTTAACCCATAGTCCCCCTGTTAGTCCCTATTGCCACTTGAAAAATTTCATATTCTTGTTTTTATAAATGTTGACAATCTGCATTGAATTTTACTTGTCAGATGTATTTAACTTGTTTTTTTTCCAATTCAGTTACAATTTATTAAGTTTTTTTTTCCCCCACAAAAAAATGTAAGAAAAAAAATCGTAAAAACATTAAGGAATGAAAAATTTAAATGCAAGTGCAATGAGTATAAAATGTAAAAAAAGAGAATATTAAATTTATAAAAAAAAATAAAAAAAAATTTTGTTAAATTTAATACTCGTACATTTATTTTTAATAACAAATAAATAAAATTTGAATGTAATTTTTAAATGCTGTTAAACCGTGTAAAAAATAGTGAACAGTTGCATTGAAGTCGTAGAAGTGCTAGACACACGCAGACCTTCAGGTAATGAGAGAATAATGGCAAACGAGTAAATACAAAGGTAAGAGAGTTTGTAAGAGGTGTATTAAAATAATGTGAAGTGTAGGGGTTTTAATTTAAATGAAAACGATTAAAATTAAATTAAAGAAGTGAAGTGAAAGGGTATTGGAAGGAAGTGACTTGTAAAGGATCAAAATAAGAATTCTGCTGTCTCTACTGCAGAATTTAACACAGTCTAGTCTTAACGGTATTTTTTATTCGAATATTTACTACCTATCTCTGTTTTTTCTCTAAATGTTAGTTCAAGGTCTGGTGTAGTGTTTAGTGTTAAGTTAAAAAAGTATCCAATCTACAGCCTAATCTTGTATAAAATTCATACTTGCTTAAAGTCTAGGAGCAAGGATCTGATCTAGCATTTTATTTTCATCTCTTATATAGTCTCGGGTTCTAATTTTAACCCTTTCGGTACGAGTGGTACTCATAAGTACCACCAAAGTTTAAACATTCCTAATAGTTGAAATTCTCATTTTCTTTGGTTTACAAACAAACCATTTCGTTTTATCAAAGGTTTTCTTTGCTATAAAATGGTATCTTTTGAATATCATTGTTAACATGTGCTCAATGCATGGATCTTTTTGGCAGAGTCTTACGTAAACCACATTAATTGATGAATTTTTTTAGATTTCACGATATAAAAAGGAATATGTTTGGACATATTTGGACTAAAAAAATAAAGTTCGGTTTATTTTTTTTAATTTACAACTGGTAAGTGTATTTTACATTTTCTTTTGTATTTATTCCAAAAAAATTGTTGGATGGTACATATTTGTACCACCAGTCCAAGGGCTTATCAGTCCCCCATTAGTCCCCTTGTGGCAACCCTGCCACATTTCCCTAACTGTCGATCTATTTGAGACATATCTAACACAATAATTACAAAAATGATAATATATCAATGCAATTAGAGAGCCGTCCAGGAAGGGTTAAGTCCAATTCAAGAATAGTTTTTTAGTCTACATTCTGCTCAATTTATCAGTTTAGTCAGGGATTTAATATCCTCTTTATTACTATATTATCTACTATATTATCTAGTCTTTACACTAGTAATCTATCAAATTTACACAAATAGGTTAAGTATCTAGTTTGGCATCTAGTCTAGTCTAGTCTATCGTCTAAGCTATAATTTAAATCCGAATGTTATATTTATTTGTATCTGGTTAAATAAGCTGTTGCCTTTACTTCTGACACATTAAAATGAAAACAGTCGCCGTGAATGCAAAAGCAAAAAACGAAATGTTGTACACAACAAAGAACATCGGCAGTCGACATGTTCGGAAGTGTTTGGTTTGACAGACTGAAACTTTTAAAAAATCCCGTAGTTACAGAAGATGGGACGTTGTGTTCATTGTATGTATATGCCGATGCCGATGTTCTTTGTTGTGTACAATTTTTCGTTTTTTGCTTTGGCCTGGACTAGGACTGTTTTCATTAAATGAATCAGAAGTTAAAGCAACGGATTATATTTGTCCAATTAAAAAACTAAAAGTGGAAGAAGAAGCAATTTTTTTATTTTGACTGTAGTTTTTTTAACCCTGATCAGTTTAATGTCAAGTCTAGTCGAATCATAGATAAAAATTTAACATTATTTATATCTAACGAAGGTTCCGCACTCCATATTAAAAAGCCTTAAGTCCAGTTCCTACTATAGTCTCCAGTCTTGTCTTGTTCTAGCCACTAGTCCTGCTTCTTTTCTAGTTTTTAGAGTAAAGTTTAGACAAATGCTGGTGTAGTCCCAAGTCTAGTATCTAGTCCTTTCTTCGTCTTAGCCATTACTCTGGTCTCTAGTCTAGTCTCAAGACTAGTCTTTAGTCTTGTTTGTAGTCTAGTTTCTAGTCTAATCCCTTGTCTAGTATTTTGTCTAGTCTCAAATCTAGTCTTGAATCTTTTCTCTAGTCTACTCTCTAGTCTAGTCGCTAGTCTTGTCTCTAGTGTAGTATCTGGTATAGAGTCTAGTCAAGTATAAAGTCTTGTCTCTAGTTTAGTTACTAGTCAAGTCTCTAGTCCAGCCCTTAATCTATTCTCTAGTCTAGTATTTTGTCTAGCCTCTAGTCTAGTATTTTGTCAAGTCTCTAATCTAGTCTTGAATATAGTATTAAGTCTAGGCTCTATTCTTTAGTCTAGTCTTTAATCTTGTCTGTAGACTAGTCCTTAAACTAGTCTCTAGTCTTGTTTTAACTCTAGCCTCTAGTCTAGTATCTTGTCTAGTCTACTCTCAAGTCAAGTCTCTAGTCTTGTATTTTTTATAGTCTCTAGTCTAGTCTTCAATCTAGTCTAGTTTTTTGTCTAGTCTTTAATCTAGCCTCTTGTCTAGTCTAGTTTCTATCCTAGTCTCCAGTCAATTTTCTAGTCTGGTGTCTGGTGACTTGTCTCTAGTCATGTCTCTAGCCTTGTCTCTTGTCTACATTATTATCTAGTTTTGCGCAATAATCCTGTCTTTTTCAGTCTTATCTTTATCTAAAGCCGAGAATCTACACCATTTTTCATTGAAAATGAGAAAATTCCAAATGAAAATGAGATTTTCAATTTGAAATTGAGAAAATTCAAGTTGAAATTGAGAATTAAAATTTGAAATTGAGAAAATTCCAATTGAAATTGAGAATATCAATTTGAAATTGGGAAAATTCCAAATGAAATTGAGAATTTCAATTTGAAATTGAGAAAATTCCAAATGATATTGAGAATTTCAATTTGATATTGAGAAAAGTCCAAATGAAATTGGGAAATTTTAATTTGAAATTGAGAAAATTCCAAATGAAATTGATAAATTTTAATTTGAAATTGAGAAAATTCCAAGTGAAATTGAGAAATTAAAATTTTTAATTGATAAAATTGAATTATGTATATAATTTTTATTATATTCATACAACATGCATACATAACTCACATAAGGATCGAAAAAATTAAAATAAATACAAATATACAAAATTATTGACCAACAGGCATATCTTCCAGATCCAGAGCAGATTGGTAAAACGTTGTAGTATGTTGTATGGCTCTACTGCAATATCCAGTAGTTATACATGTCTTAGAAGTTTTAATCACCTGTTCTAAAAAGGCAAGCCTCTGTTCTCCTACATGGGGGGGGGGAATTAAGTTCCGTACATTCACCTTTGTTTTCACCATACTTTTTATTTTTGACCAAATAATTTCAATAGGGTTAAGTATCGGTGAATAGGGGCTCAATCGCAGGAGCGTAGCTGGAGAGTTGTCAAAAATAATTTGCAGCCGACTGTGGCATGGAGCATTGTCACATACCAACACGAGTTCTGATAATTCATTCCCCAACTCTTCCCATCTACGAAAAACACTTCTGATCCATTCATTTGCGCTGACAGCACTAAATGAACCCCTCCGGGTGTCCATTTGAATAATTCCTGATGTACGAATTGCACCAATTAAGTGTAAGTTTGGACCACGGGATGTAGTCCAACTCGAGACCAACCATGTTTTCTACGACAAAATAAGTTAAAGTTGGTCTCGTCTATCCAGACCACTTGTTTTCCAGATCTGACAAAATCGTTAATTTTACGTACATATGCTGAACGTTTTTCTTCATTAAGTTGACTGTTGATTGATATGGGTTGCATATGAACTGCATTTATGGAATACATTTGTCCGTGCAAAGTATTTCCCACAGTTGTAATCGATGAGTCATACAACATACTACAACTTTTTACCAATCTGCTCTGGATCTGGAAGATATGCCTGTTGGTCAATAATGCTGCGATTTGTATTTAAATTATTTTTTTCGATCCTTATGTGAGTTATGTATTTTTGTTATATATATTATATACATAATTCAATTTTATCAATTAAAAATTTTCTCAATTTCATTTGGAATTTTCTCAATTTCAAATTAAAATTTCTCAATTTCATTTGGAATTTTCTCGATTTCATTTGGAATTTTCTCAATTTCAAATTAAAATTCTCAATTTCATTTGGAATTTTCTCAATATCAAATTAAATTTCTCATTTTCAATTGGAATTTTCTCAATTTCAAATTGAAATTCTCAATTTCATTTGGAATTTTCTCAATTTCAAATTGAAATTCTCAATATCAATTGGAATTTTCTCAATTTCAAAATGAAATTCTCAATTTCATTTGGAATTTTCTCAATTTCATCTAGAATTTTCTCATTTTAAATGAAAAATGGTGTAGTTCACTACTCCTGAGTGTAGTATCTTATTATTAATCTTATTTTTAATTTAATTTTTTGCTAGCCTCTTGTCTAGTGATGCCATTCCATACAGCGCGAACAATAATTAAATCTTTAAACACTTTTTGATGTAAAGACCTGCAAACCCTTAAATACTTTTACTACTGCCTCATTCCATCAAACATATCTTTCTATCTCAAATACAAATATTAACATTGTTAATCTTGTTCAAAAGTAAAAATAATCTTGACTTTATATCTCATCTAGATATTTTGATGATTTCGTTATCAATATGCAAATAACGAAATGAAAGGAAAAAAAATTAAATAGTCGAAAATTTTACTCTATTCTCTCAGTCAGTCATCTTATCTATTCATTCATACCTTCACTCACCCATCTTGTGGTAGTGCAACCATAAAAGTTGCTTCCAGTTATTAATTTACTGGGTGGCTGGCTGAATGGCTAACTAACTAAAGTTAATACCTGTACCTGCTGTACTAACTGTTTATTTTACAAATATTTTTTCTTACTTACCCACAGTCTGAACGCGTTACTACATAAGTTAAGACCTCAAAGATTTAACTGTAACGAGATAAATAATAAAATAAAAGTAAATTGAAAAAATGATTTATTAAATTTAAAAAGTATCAAAAATATTTTACAGTGACAAAAGATAAAGAGAAAATAAATAACAGAAAAAAGAATACAACAACTTTATCTTATAAATCTTTAGTGATTAAAGTTTTTTCCCCCCCAAAAAATAATATATAAAAAAAAAAAAATTTATCGTTGGCAAAACTTATATAAAACGAAAGTAGAAAAAAAACCGGATACGGAGGATTTATTAAGTGTTGATAATGGGTCAAGAGGATCAAGAATTTTTAATAGAGGAACATAAAAAACGTGCAACTGCCGCCTCTGTGGAAAGTCTTAATAATGTGAGTACAAAAAGCGATTAACCAAAGAGACACTGCACGGTGAAAGCTTTTTAAAATAGAATTCAATAGAAAATTGCAAAAGAGGAAATAGAAAATCTTATTTGAAAAAATTCTTTAAATAAATAATAATTTAAAAAAAAATACTGCAAATTTCATGCCAACAATTATTTTAAAAATGTTAACAATTGTATTAAATTATTTGAAGAGCCTTTGAAGAAGATGTAGTGGGAATATAATAAAAAAAGGGACACAATTACATTTGTTATGAAAAATTGTACTTGTAAAAGTACAATGTACTTTTTTCTATTATTTTTCTTCTTTTTTTTTTGCAAAATTCTTTATGTGTTACAAACCAACTGCCGCAATCATTTGTAACAAAACAATATGTTCATGTTGCATATTTACATGAATATATATACGCACATACACACATACATATGTATACACATATGTAGGTATGTAATACAAAAACACATGCACAATTTCTTACATATGTATGAATTCTATGTCGGTCGGTTAAAATGTGTAAAACGAATGGGATGTATGTACGTATGAATGAATGAATTGAATGTATGAATTGAATGTATGAATGAATGCATGGATGGATGGTTAGTTGCATGGATAAGGATGGACTTCAAATGGAACAAGTACTTCTACTACTATATATAAGTATATGTATACTATTCCAATGCTATACTAACCGTACTAGCCATCGAAACATATTCTAACATAAATACAAATCTACATAGACTTGAAATTTGGTAGTTAATTGAAAATTTAACAAAATTACTGTATTTATTTCCCACACACTATGAAAGTCGAATGGGTCGATTACGGATGACGACTGGTTTGAAGTTGAGTTGCCACTACTCATGTTAAATTATATTTTAACATATAATACATTTTAACATGAGTAGTGTTGCCTGATTTCGCTGCTGGCAACTCAACTTCAGAATATACTTTAGTCTCTAGTCTAGTTTCTAGTCTAGTCTCTAGTCTAGCCCTTAATCCATAAGTTTATACGTGAGAGGGAAGGAAAGATAAGCATCGAGTACATACTTTCACTGACTTAAAAATTTTTTATATTTTATAACCGTATGACCACGATTGAACCGTATTAACGTAGTAGATAATGACGTAAATAAGTTGTCAAATTACATATACTGTCACACACAAATACTGAGGAGAAGGGTAGACGACCAATTTACCTAAGTGTGTGAACGTGTAAAAGCTATAGTCAAAGTGGGGGTATAAAAAATACTCGCAAATATGCTCATATAGTATGATAGTGGGTCTTAAAAATGCAATTGAGTGACAGATTTTCTTGAAAAGTCTTCTCGACTTGCAAATGTTTACGAAATTTTTCAAAAAATTATAGATTCTATGCGTAGCAATGTGTCAAAACCGACTTTTTGCGAAAAAGAATTTTTTTATTATTAAAAAAGGTTACTTTGGTCCCTGAAAACATTAGCTGTTGTACAATTTTTTTCATATGTATAAGGCCTATCCAAATATTACCGTTATCTTTTAGTTGCTTAGTTAGTTGTTAATTAGACCTCTAAGCCAGGGTTTAAAAAACTGCAGTCGAAACCAAAAACTGTCGAACAAAAAACAAAAATTTCTGTAGAACTTTTTGCTTTTTGAGTTGGTTTGACAGCGACTGTTTACGTTTAATGAATAAAGAAACAATGCTGCCATTGTCAGATGCAGTAATTTTACACATCTACCAAATGAAAATGAGCTTACAATGTTCACACAGTTGCAAGACATTTCTAGGCAATTTTAATGACAACATTGTAGGATCTGACCACCGTCTGTACGAAGCTTAAGAAGTAAAAGCAACAGTCCTTTTTTGGCCAATGACAAATAACGAAGGGGAAGAAATGGCAGTTTTTCAGTTTTGACTGCAGTTTTTTAAACGTTGCGTTGATTTACATTTTTTACAATGTTTCACAATATTGTTAAGAACCGTTATTTCTTTATTTTCTTGAAAAAATCAGAATAATGGCAAATTTTTATTGTTTTCTAACAAATTATCGCCATCTTGCGGCGTTTTCTTAACAACTAATGAAGCTCAAAAAGACGGTTAAAAAATGTGGACACTAGAGGCAAAACTATATAAAAACAAGTTATACCGTGTTCAGATATGCACCTTGAGCTCAATAATCCATATAAAATTGCAATTCAGTTATTGCTCAATTAATACGAAATTGTTATAAATATTGAGTAAGATTAAAATGCGACCCTGTCACAAGTGTGTTTATTGAGCAAAACACAACTTACCCTACAAGAAGACTTTTACTAGTTATATGACCGGTAGTGTTGACCAATATATTGGTTAAAGTTTCTATTAGTTTATTAAAAGCAAAATGAAAAAACTAACCGAAACTCTTGTGTACATTTGATTTTGCCTCTCTTTCTAACTAATGAATTCCACTCGACTACGGAATATATATCTGTACTGCTTACTCTGCTGCTTTTTATTAGTCAATAGTGGTTAATGCTAACCAGTTAGTCATAACGTAAATATTGGTTAGCACTAACTAGTTATTCATAACGTAAAAATTGGTTAGTACTAACCTTTATAAAAAATATAATATTTTATTTTTCATTTTAAAAAAAAATTTTTTTATTGAAAAAATTATAATCCAATTAATAGTCAGGAAATTAGGCTTCAGAAAAGTAAGTACCACGTATCGTTATTTCTGTGGCTGCTTGGTAACGTTTCACTTCTTGCGTGGGTCTGGAAATGGAGGTAAACGTACGTGTGACCATTTACTTTATTGTAGATTTTATTAACAGATTGAGACCAAAAAATCAAATACATACTTGAAAAGTCATCAGGACAAATCTAAAGCGATTGTCCTGGCCAAAGCCACCACCTTGCAAAACGACCGCTTCGAACATGACCACTGTTGTTTCCAGAGAATCCACCACCGCATCCTCTGAAGCCACCATCAGTACATCCTCCTTTACCACTAGTATTCTGATTACGGCTGTTTGGCGGCGCTACTTTTTCTTCATAGTTACAATCTAGTTACAAATATAATTTTTTTTCTTTAACACCAATGGTAAATATTAAATTAAAGCAATTCACAAGTTTTATCAAGCGTATGACAAAAATATATTAAAAAATTGGCATTTTTAGAAAGTGTTTTTAGTTGTTCTACTCTAACACACATGTTAGAGTAGAAACACTAATGTAAAATTAATACGATTTCTGTATGACGTGCTAAATTCCCAATTTTTCATATTTGATAAATACACTGAAATTTATTGTTGAGGGAAAGCTAGCTTCTATGCGCATTTCACTGGTAACTTAGGCCAGCTCATCAGGAAACCTTTTCCTAAGATTTTAGAAAAGCTAAAAATATTATACGAATAAAACCCCAAAGCGAATAAGAATTTTAAACACTCAAAGTCTTACTCGTAAGTAATAATATCAAAGCTTAAACAAAACACCAACAATAAACAGTTAGTTTATCTTTTCTTAAAATTGTTTTGACATTTGGCAACTGAAATTACAACAAAACAAAGGCCCATCCATTCCCTGCAGATAACGAGACTAGTCCATACATGCATGTAAAGAGTAGTCCATAAAGGAGTAGGAGTACTCCAAAACTACTCAAAATATATGGGTAAAAGGTGGTCCATTTAACATTACGATGTCCTAGGAGGAGACCATATAACCCACCGAAGTAGTCCCTAAACTACTCCATGGAGTACTAAAGTTGGTTAGTTTTAAAAGTACTCCATGTCATTACAGTATGGAGTACACTAAAGCAGTTGTTTAAACATTTTAAATTTTTTACTAATCGCCTTTTATGGCGTGCCCTGTAGTCTTTTATTGCTATTATTAAATATATTTACTTGGTATTTTTAATTTGTTTACCTTTTTTTCACAAATTTCACACTTTCACTTTTAAATAAACAATTAATAATGGACACCATCATTGCTACCAATGTGTAATACTGTAAACTATAGAAAAGTATACATCATGCAGTTGTTGGCAGCACTGCATGTTAATTTCTTATAACATGGTCCATATTACAGTAGATTGGACCATGTTGTAAGTAGTCCATTTAAGCCAGAATGGACCACGTAGTCCAATATTATCTGTAGGGATTAGGTCTGCGCAAAAGCCAGATGTTTATTCTTTAAAGATGTCAAAAGTTGTTTACATTTTGCTTATACATGCACATTTTTATTTACGTTGAATGTTGTATGTAGTAATAATATAAACAATTTTTTTTTAACTGTCAAACGCTAATGGAGTGAACAGAAAGATAAGACTCCACCGACAGTTAGAATAATTCAAGAGTGGTTTTTATATGGGACTTATGGTAAATTATAAACCGATCTTCACGAAATTTTCATTCATTCAACTGACTTCTACCATTACCCTCAATGAGTTGCGTGGACTATATGCACGACTTGTTAGGGCAAAGTCCAGCCTGTTGTTTTCTCAAATTTGCCATTAACTCGTCAGTTAACCTTTTTGTTAAAACAGCATGCTTAGTAAAGTGATTCCCCGCCAGTTGTTGCAATTTATTAAGTCACCTTTCTTAAGTATTTTAACAATATGTAATGCCTTTCTTAAGATCGTCTGCAATTCTCTCTGTAGTCCATATTTCTTCTATAATTGACCAAATTTTGTTTTAATAGCACACTTCGTTATGGTTCTACACTTATATGTAGCCTATGGACTGATCTGCATAAAATTTCCCATTAACCGATTTTGCCGGATTTTAATCCCAAACTGATTAGGATAACTAGAAAATAACGGACAGACGGACATGGCTTAAACGACTTAGAATTAATCAATGAGCCAGAATAAACTATACACTTTGTGGGGTCTGAGATGAATAAAAAACAAGTTTCATACGGATTGACAAACTTAGTATACTTAGTATAGTGGTGGTGAGGGAGTTAAAATATTGAAAAAATCTCAACTTTGGAATTTTTTCCTATTTTTTAGTTTTTCTCAATTTGTCGCCAAACAAAACATTCTATCGACAAGCGGAATATCAATGTGATAGATATGAAAGTCTTTTTTTTTTTGTGAAATTTGGCGTCCGAATATTTAGCCATTTTTGTGCCATTTTATATGTAAAATAAGAAATTTCTCTTTCTTAAGTTGTTTGTTTTACAATTTCTTTTCTCTAAGTGTACTGATCAATTTTTTATAAATAATGGAAGGTAGCAAGCTAAATTACCTATCAAAAATTAAAATGGTATCTCAATAGCTACTTAAAAAAAATAACAGTGTAAAATTCGTATTCGGTTGAAAACAGTTCGAGAACAGTAGAACACACCGGGAAAATCAGGGCCACTATATGTATATCGCACTTGATATCCCCGAAACAATAAAAATAGTTCAGTATGTACATCTTGAAACTGAAAAAAACACTATTTTGACATATTGGGCACATTTTCTCTATGAAAAACACTCGACGGGTGCGCAACAGTTACGTCCTATATGAATGTTCCCATTGCTATCTATGCGATAAGAGTACAGTGATGTCAACCGTACGGTATTTACCGTTTTGTACGGTTATTTTGAGCCCCAAAAGGAAGCTATGTAATTTTATTTAAAATACGATAATATCAGGAAATTTTATTTTTTGTATACATATCGCACTTGATCAACAAGAGGATATAAACTCGAAATCTAAAAATTTTCAGTAGAAGCAAAACAATTTTTAGTTTAATATTAAAGGCATAAGAAAAAGAATTTTTAAATTAAACGTTTCATAACCCAAAAGAAGACGATATTTTTGCAGCGGGTAGATATGAATATTACGAGTTGATTTTTTCAAAAAGTGAATAAAAAAAATTTTTGAATAAATGCGCTCTTTATGATTAAGTACGATATTAAAATTTTAACAAATCCTGTTAGTAGCTGCGTTCGTTTACCCCAAAATTTGTACAAATTTGCACTGGATTTTATTGAAATGCGTTCGCATACACATAAATTTGTAAAATTTTCATAGTACTCACTTACTGGATTTTACTGGGGTTTTACTGGAAAAGTAAACGAACGCACATAGTGTTTTAATTAAAAACTTATGCGTACGGTTATGTCTTATTTAAAACAGTAATTTTTAGAGGGCCGCACGGCAATACAGTTAGAGCAGCTGCGTCACATGCAGGGTTACCGAAAGATCGTTTTATAAAAATAAGATCGCAGAAAAAAGTCGCACATCTATTTTTAACGTTTTTTATTAATAAAAAGCATAGCAAAACAAAAATTCATTGAAACAAAACAGTCAGTTGCATTTTTTTCATTTTCAGAAGCCTGTTTTATATCGAGCCCTAATAGCGAAAATGATGTAACCAACAACATTTTAGATTTTTGTTTTATTTTGAAAATCGATAATTTTTGATCATTTGCATCATCTCTAAAAATCTCATATCTCTGGGAAGTACCGTTACGAAATAAGAGCAAAAGCTATTTTAAACGAAACCTTATGCCTTGTTCGCACGGTGCTTTGGATTACTTCGCTCTCCGTTTTAAATACTTATTAGAATTACCATGTTCGCACGGTATATTCCTAATCGGTTTTGACAGTTTTTCTTCTTCTTCTTTTTATTAATTTTGTTTATTGCTAAATTTTATTGTATTAAGAATCAAAAGAAAAAGTAAGTAAAAAATATTATTTCAAAGAAATACATACATTTATTTATTTTCCCAGTCAATAGAATATTTTGTTTGTTTTTTTAGTGCTTTGACAGCTGGTGATAAAAAAAAACCGATAAAAATTAGAGATCACATTGATTTTAAAGTAATCCACAGGGTAATAAAAATTGAATTACGTACAAATGAGATAATCCGCTCTCAAAATTGTGTATGACGAATTATGTAATTTGGATCATAATTAGGCTGTGAATTACGAACAAGAGAGCGAATTACGAAAAAACGCTGTCGTGCGAACATGGTATTAGAGTTGAAGCAAAAATATTTAAATAAAACCTTCTCCTGTAAAATTTTATTTTTGTTGGTTACATCATTTTTGCTATAAGGGCTCGATATTATTAATGTGTTTTTCCATGTCGCTGAAGATGATTGTTTAATTCACTAAAAGCTGTTTACAAACAGTGCAAAAGACAGCTTTGACTCCATGTCTTGGTTAAGCCATTTAAACTTCAGTTCCCTGTCTTTCGAATGGTATCACCAAATATCACGTTTCTTGGAAAGACCTGCAGCGATATTAACGTTTTCTTTTTTTGATTGACTCGGCGGCTAAAAATAAATTTGTAAAATGAGCACTGCTAACACCACAATTTTTTATTTTAAAAAGCTTTTTTGCTAAAACTATTTTTTGAAACTGTGCGAAAAATGTATTAAATGCATTGCCCTGCAAATGATGCGACTAGTCCAAACACGCATGTAAAATGAAGCCCATAAGGGACTAGGACTAGTCCAAAGGTAAACCCAATGTATGGAAAAAACATGGTCTATTTAACATTGCGATGTCCAAGGGCAGGACCATATAGCCCAGCTTTGCATTACAAAGGCGTAGTCTTAAAACTACTCCATGGTTTACTCCAGAGGATTAGCTTTGAAATCGTTTAAAAACGAAGATATGTCATTAAAAACGAAGACAAGTCGTTTCACTACAAACTCTTTTTAACAATGACATGGTCCATGCTTGCATTATATTAGACTAGTCCAGGGAGTAGTCCATTTGATCAAAATAGATCAAGTGGTCCAATATTATTTGCAGGGTGTATACATGACAAGGTTGCAAAAATGAAATAAAATTGTTGCCAAAGGAACCATTGTTACTATTGTTGTTACTATTTTTTTTTTTTGATAAAAATAATAAGCAAATTTATAACTTACAGCAAATTAAATGTTTTTTGTGAAAAAATTTTCAAAAAATGGTAAAAATTAAAAACGTGGCAAAAGTCGGTGATAAAAAAGGTCTCACAAAAAGTCGCAGGCCGCTGAAAAAAGGGTCAAATTGCGACTTTAGTCGAGCGAACGGTAACCCTGGTCATATGTGCTTGTATCTTTTTTTGTGAGATAGTGTGGCGTTGACAACAACAGATCTTGCAGACATTTTCTTATGTCGGACAGAATTGTGTCAGATTTTCGCGTGGATGAAACGTAGGATTGTGTTGCATAGTTAATATTAGTCATGGTAAAATCATCTTAAAGGTACGCTCAAAGTGCCAGCTGACTATGTTTTTTTCTTTGCTTTTTGCAGTGCTTCTTTTGTTGTTTTGTAATAGAAACTGACAAATGTCGTAACGCACACACATACTATATAATAACATAAGCAAAATTTGACAGTTCCTATTACAAAACAACATTAAAAAGACCTGTTGTTCTTTTTTATTGTACATTTGTTAAAGCTTCGAGCCCACCTGATAGATGATTATACCATGATACCGATCTTAAATAATAGAAAATTGTTTAACTTAATTTTTCCTATCAATAACTTTTCCTACAAACAAAAATCGTTGTTGTAATTTCCAATTGAAATTTTTGAAAGTGCGATTTGTCGATAACCTTTAAAGGAAAACCCTCTTCTTTAAATGCATTAAATGGCAGACTGTAAAAATAGAAATATTTTTCTTTTATTTATAGTCGTAAAACCACATCAGACTTTAAAAGACACTAACAAATGCATATACAGCTAATAACATAATAAAATCAATTAAAAAAAAAATTAATTAAATAAAAAAAAACGAAAACATATTGACTGTCTCAACGGCAACTTCTTAATCCAACCACGTCTGTGAAATAGCAGAAGAAAAAAATTGGACGTGAAAAAAGGGACAAGAAATGCAAAAAAAAATGTATGAGAATAAACTAAAAATGAACGAATAAAACAAAACAAGTAGTAACGGACACAATGTTGGGTATTGAAGCGAAAAAATACAATTGTAGGCGACCGACTACCACAACACACTAACAACCCAGTTGGCTATGTCGTGCACGACACGTAAGGGACAACTAATGCAAATCGTCGAAGACATTTTCAAAAAAGTGTCGCGTAAATCGTGCACGACACAAAGAGAGACAATGTCGCTCAGCCTGTCGTTCATGGCCACATGCACGACATTGTCGTCCATATAGTCGTTGATGACCACATGAACGACATTGTCGTTCATATTGTCTTTGACGACTATATAGACGACAATGGATTCTACTTTATCGTCAACGACTGCATATAAGACAATGTCGATGAAGTTACAGGAGTAACAGCTTACACGACAATGTCGCCTATAAACGTAAACGAAAAAATAAAAATATACAAAAGCACATACATTTTTTTAGAATAAGAACTTAGTATTTGAGTTCTCGGACTTGACTGACTGATTCTGTTCACTTTGCTTTGGAAGTTTTTTATTACTATCGTTATTTTACAGTTATTTTTATTTTTTATTACGAACAAATTATTTTTGTTTGTTTAGAAGACAGCTTACAAGACAATGTCGCTCATATTGTCGTGCTTAGAAGTTGATAAAGGACACCTAACAAGACACTGTCGGTCATGTTGTCGTGCATACACTTAAATACAGGACAGCTTACAAGACACTGTCGCTCATACTGTCGTGTATAGTTGTTGATAGAGGATACCTTACAAGAAAATGTCTGTCATGTTGTCGTGGATAAGCTTTGACAAAAGACAACTTGTAAGACAATGTCGGTCATGTCGTCGTTAATTAACTTCTTTAAAAGACAGTGCACTTGACAAAGTCGAGTATTTTGTCGTCCACGACATTTTCCTCAAAATTGCCTTTCAGAAATCCTAAGTGAAAGAGGACATGTCGTGCATTAATCGTTGACGACAATGTCGTCGACGGCAGTTTGGCCAACAGGGAAACAAATAAAAAAAAAATAAAAATTATAAAACATACACAGATACATCACTCATACATCGAAGCAAACAGATTTTCTAAATTCGAATATATTTGATTATGCACCAATGTTGTCATATACTTTTTGTAAGCAACTTAACAACATAAGATAGGAAAACTTTTTCGCCATCAATATAATAACACAGTGATACAAAAATGAAAGAAAACAAGTAATCAATTCCTGATGTTACAAAAAGGAGCCTAGGGCCGTAACTATAGTATATATATATAAGATTACGCATACATTTGCATTATTATTGTTCAATAATGGATACTGTACAGTAAAATTGGTGGTGGGTATATCTTATTAGTAGGTGGCACAATATATTGGATTAAATCGAAAGTCTTTTGATTTTTATTGCGCAAAAAATAATATTTTTTTTAAATGTGGACAACATTGTACAATACGCTCATGTGCGCCTTGGTTTTGTTTTATTTTCATATATTCAATAAAAAAAAGTGCGCCAACTTATTGAATGACCTGAAGCAAATCGACAATAACAACAGCTATAAAGTACTCAATAATAAAGGGTTGTCCAACGAAAACGCACGATTCAGAGTTTTCAGAGAATTGCATATCTTAATATTTGTTAATATTGTAAAAGGCTCTATGACAATTATGTGTGAAACAAAATATCCGCCAAATGCTTGCCATGGCTTCGGTGGCATACCTCTATCCGATGGTCCATATTTTCAATGACTCTGAGACATAATTGAGGTTCAATGTCGTTATTGTGCCAAATATCTCATCCTTTAGCTCTCGAATTTTTGGCTTATTGACGCACACTTCTTCTTTTAAATATCCCCAAAGAAAGAAGTCCAACGGTTTCAAATCACATGATCGCGGCTGCCAATTAACATCGCGCAAAAGAGCCATTGTTTCGTTTGCTGTGTGGCAAGCGGCACCGTCCTGTTGAAACCACATATCGTCCACATCCATATCTTCCAATTCGGACCATAAAAAGTTCGTTATCATCTCACGATAGCGAACACCATTCACCATTCACAGCACCAACCTGTTGGAACCACATATCGTCCAGATCCATATCGACAAGAAATCAGTTATAATCTCGCGATATCAAACACCATTCTCGGTAACTGCTTAGCCGACCTCATTTTGGCTCGATGGCGCCGATAGCCCATAAACCACATCAAACAGTCAATCTTTGTGGATGCATCGGCTTTTCAACAATCACTCGTAGATTCTCATTTGGCCAAATGCGGCAAATCTGCTTGTTAACGAATCCACTGAGGTGAAAGTACAAAAGCACAAAATGCATTTTGATTTTGGCGTCTATTTTCGTAAAAAGCTTCAACAGTCTTAACGCGCTGCTAAATTGTGTATTGTGCTCGAAAATAAACAGAACATTATTTAGCGTTCAGCTCACACACCCAGGAACGATATCTATTTGTTAAGTGTTTGTGTAGACGAACAAAACCCTTAATACCGCTCGTAACTATTTTCAAGAAAGGACCAAACATTATGTAGTGTTCTGTTCTTCGTTAAAAATAAAAAACAATTGTTGTGTAGACAAATATTATGTTTTAATGTTCTTTAATGTTTCTTTTTTTACATTAATAAAGAAGTGAACAAATAAAAAAATTTAGCAACGACCACAGCACGAACAGCTTGTGTGTGTTATGTGCATATGTTTTGTTTGTGTGAAATTATTTTGCTGGCTTTTTGTTTTTTTTTTCGTATGTGTATTTTGTTTGTCTAAAAAATTTTTGGGTTTTTTTTACTAGCCAAAAGGTCCTTACGCACAACAGAAACGAACGAACATTAATGAGCTGAACCGAACACAATGAAGTTTGTGAAAAAACCAAGCGGAATTAAATGTTGTCATCTTATGTTGAGTTGGATAAAAACAGTATTATTTTCGTGCTCGAAAGATGACAAACAGGGAAACGTTATTTTGATTAATGATTAACTACACAAAATTTATTAGCGTTTGTGTTTTCCACAAATCTACCGACTCGTACACTAAGGAGCAATATTTAGTGTTTATTTTCGTACACTGATTGTGTATCTATCCATGGTTGATTTTGTCAAACACTGAAACAAAGAAATGTCAAATTAAGCTGGACAAAAAACTTGGCGTTAAGGTGTGACTCTCTTAGATTTAATGTCCAATATTTTTTTTTACTTTTATTTCATAAGATCGAACGACATTTATATGGGGGCAATGTGAAATAATGAACATTTTGGTCCTATTGTAATTATCAGAATATTATGAAAAAAATATCAGTCCAATTATGAATACAAATTGCCAGGAAGTTTTTTCCCCTTGTTCATTTTAACAATTGAATTTACATAGGAAAAATGCGAGAAGGGAGAAAACTCCCGGGGAATTTTTATTCATAACTGGGCTGTATATATAAGCAAACTTTTAACATTCTTTTTGTGAAAAATCCGGATTCCATGAGAACTATTTGTATGGAGACTAGATAGAATAATTGGTCGCTTTGGCCCATTTTTAATATGTAGAATATATAAGCCGAATTTCAGCAACCCAAGTTTCAACCATCCCTTTCATTCGGCTGTTCTAGAGCCGAAATCCTAACTTTAAGTCTAGATTTGTCTGTGAGCCCTGGAAAATAGTTTGGCTTACTTTTAGCAAACAAACGGAGTAAATGCCCTTTAAACCTGTGGTAATTCATATAAAATAACTTATTTTTCAAAAAATAAATGAAAAACAGAAAAACCTTTCAACTTAAAAAGTACAAAAAATAGCTAATAATTCCGTAATGGCAACACGGTTATGTTCATACGGTACACCCACTTGCGAGATACCAGATACATATTTAGATATTCGTACTTCCCTAGCAATCCAACATCATCTAAAGGGTGATTTTTTATGAATTTATTTTTTCGGGCTTGCAGCACTGGTTGGTAATTGTGTCAAACAACATCTGTGAAAGTGAAAAGTGTTCAGTAAACTCTGCCATTTCATCATGGAGAAACTCACAAACGAGCAACGACTGCAAATCGTTGAAATTTATTATCAAAACTCAGCACGATGGAAATCCACTGTTTTATCGAAAAATTGTTTTCAGCGATGAGGCTCATTTCTGGCTAAATGGATACGTAAACAAGCAAAACTGCCGCATCTGGGGTGAAGAACAGCCACATGCCGTACAAGAGTTACCGATGCATCCCGAAAAATCGACAGTTTGGTGTGGTTTATGGGCTGGTGGCATCATCGGTCCACGTCAGTTCACCGTCACCGGCGAACGATATCGAGCAAGGATAAGCGACTTTTTTTGCCCCAATTGGCTGAGTTGAACTTGATTAATATGTGGTTTCAACAAGACGGTGCCACATGCCACACAGCTCGTGAAACAATGTTCATACATATTGAAGCATGCATTTGGTGAGCAGTTTATCTCTATAAATGGCTCTGTGAGTTGGCCGCCAGGATCATGTGATTTGACGCTTCTTGACTATTTCTTGTGGGGTTATGTGAAGTCGTTGGTCTATGTGGACAAACCAAACACGATTGAAGCCTTAGAGTATAACATAACACGTCTTATTCACGGAATACAGGCCGAAATGCTCGAAAAAGTGGTGCAAAATTGGACGTTACGAATGGACCATTTGAACCGGAGCTGCGGGACACATTTGAATTAAGTTATTTTTGAAAAGAAAAAGAAATTTGAGTGTTTTATTAGATTTTTAAAAAAACCACGCTTAAAAAATCACCCATTATAATAAGAGATACAATTGAGAGGAACCAAAAAAATAAAAAACGAGGTTACTTTGTGGTCGGTAAATAATGCTTTGTTAAACATAAAACTGACTGACTAAATGTGTGTGAGTGATTCTTTTCTATTGTACTCGTATCTGAACAGATTTTATTGTTTAGTTGTTGTTGTTACTCTCTTCTGTAACAGAATACTAACTACGGCATAGACTAAACAGTAATAAAAAAACAGCATCTGTAGGTATATGACAACGTTATTTTTTCACATTCTTTTCCGTTTTTTAATATTTTAAAACAAGTACAAATACATCATTATATACACACACATCACTGCACCCGCATCCACAATCTAACGCAGAAATGTATACCGACACTTGTAGTTATATTTCGAATATTTATACTTATATTTCGTTTCGTTGTACTTTAGGTTTTTTATTACAAGAACTTGGTATTTGGCGCAATTTTCTTGTGTTTCTTTACTTCGCTGCATTGCGGGCTGTGTTGCCAGAAATTCGTTTGGCTTATTTCCCCAAGTCCAAAAAAGCTTCTCTCGAAAAACTAAAGTTCGTAATTTTGTTCCCAGCTTTTGACTATTACCAAAAAGTTTAATTGAATAAGGTCCTCTATGCCATGTGGAGCCATCTTGTTGATATCACATACACTAGCTTTGCAGTCAGTCCAAATTGAACATTTTGTAAATCAAGTTAAATTTACAAAGGTAATTGAAATCGCACACCTACTTTAAAAGTGACTCAACTCAAACAACTTAATACTCCAGAAATCCAAAAAAAAAAACGGTTTTTGACCAAAAAAAAATATTTAAAAACAAATCTTTGGGCCATTTAGTAGAGAATTCATACAGATTTTGATCTGGAAATTTGATTTTTTTATTATTATTTATTCATTAGATTATGAAAAATTTTTAGTTGTGTCATTTTTATAATGTATGTATTATTTGCACAAGTTACCGAATTATTTTAAGTTATGTCCCTTTAGCTGAATTCTTTTCAAGATTTGGCACAAGCCAAATTCAAAACTGACACAAGTCTAAATAATATAACTCCAACAAAGATTTATTTTATCGCAAGTGTCACAATTCGATTTAAGACTATTTAGCACTTAGCAGCAGTGTTCGAAATTAAACACTAAATATCCGGGGGTGTGCTGGAAATCGAAAACGCAAGGATTTTGGAAGTAGTTTTTAATACATTTTTAATCTAATGTTTTTAATTTAAAAGATTTTGTTATTCGCGCTCAATTCCCAGTTTTTATTCTTGATAAAAACACTTGAAATTTATTGTTGATGGGATAAGCTATTCCTACGCGCATTTCACTGGTTTTTAATTTTTGTTATAAAATTCTGTTTAACCCTGCTACTAGGTTAGAAAAAAAATACACTTGTTATGTTCGGGTCATATTTTGACCCACATTTTTTTTATTGAGAAAACACAAATTTATACATTTTAAAGTTATTTTTAAGGCTTGTGATCAATGCAATATGTTGTCGTTAGAGTGATTGTATGGCGGTGTGAGGGACAAACAGGTTTTTTGCAAGTTATGCACTCAGTAAAGGTCTTTTTTTTTCCTTTTTCGACGGGCAAAATTTGCACCTTTTCCATTCACTAGCGCATTGTCGTTTTGGAGAAGGCGAACTCGTAGATGGTGATACACTGTCTTCTTCTCGAATTCTTCGTACCAATGATGCAGAGGCTTCTGCACGAGGAAGCCGACTACGCCTCTTGATATGTTCTTGAGCTAAAACTTCACCGAGTTGCTCTAAAAATAGGCGCCTTTTGTGCAGTTTATTTTTTCCCCATTCGGGATTTATTTCGGTCCATATTATAAAAGCGTTGAGAGCAAAAATATCTAATAGATTAGAGAACAGGGCAACTGGCCACCGATTGGTTTTTCTTTTGCACGAATATGTACGAACCATTTGGTCCAATGTGTCGACTCCTCCTTTTGTCGAGTTGTAGTATTCAATTATTTCAGGAATTTTTTTTGGATGATCTTCCAAAATGTTGCTGTTATGGTGAAGAGTGCTAAGCAAATAAACCATTCTGTATTTTTTAGGCACGTACAAAACTACAGTTTCTTTTTCATGAAAAAAAAAATTGACTTGAGTGTATTGGAAGCTTTCGTAATTCTTGTGTTGTTGCATGAACCGGCAAAAAACGTTTGTTTTTCCTCACTGTGCCAACAATAGTAATTTTTTGCCTTAGCAGTTCTAATGCAAGATTATGACTCGTAAAAAAAATACCGGTAGTCACATTTCGTCCACGGTATGAAGACACTAAGTCTAGAACAACCCGTTCGCCTTGGTTTCTTTCAGCATTGTCTCCCACTTTGCCCAAGTATATTTGGAACTGTAAGCAAAACGCGGTGTCAGAATCCGCTGCTATCCACGCTTTCATGCCATATTTCCCAGGTTTACTTGGAATGTATATGTACTTTGAAAGGACATCTACCTCGGAACGGAATAAGCTGTTCGTCAATCGTTATATTAGTACTTGAAACGTAAATCAGTTGCAAATTCAGAGTCCATTGCTCATAAAATGTGCGAATAGGAGCCAGTTTATCTCCTCTTTGTTCTGACCTTCTTCTTTGCCTATCGTCAAATGCTAGTACACGAGAAATATTGCTAAATCGCTCCAAAGACATGATTGCTCTCAAAAAAGGACGTCCATGAAACTCGTTCCACAGGGAGTTAAGACTTTCACCGTATGACCGGTAGACTCCTAAAATAATAATATGTCCGTTATACAATTATAATAGAAAAAATATGTTGTAAATAAATACCAATAAGTATAAGAAGTCCCAGGTAAGCATCGAACTCAATAGCATCTATAGCTTGAAAATTTTCGAAAACCTTGCAAATTACTGTAGTGAATTATATCCCTTTTCATAGCTTCTGTAAGGCATATATCAAAAGTATCACGAATTTTCGAAATACGATGAATAGCATAAGAAGTCACTCCAGGTTTTGCGTGAAGAATATTTCACTTGCTGCACGACTCAGACATTGCAAAGAAGGTATTGTTGTCCACTTTATCATCCGATCTTTATCAAAAAATTCTGTGCCATTAGTTACGGTCAATGAACTCAAGTTATTTTGTTTGTTTTGTTGTCTTGTAAAGCGCCAAAGAGGTAAAAGACAGATGCAAAAAACATATAATATAGACAGACATATTATATTATATATTTATTATTCGTTTTACGAAAATGATTGAGGGTCATAAAATGACCCGAACATGATATGTGTAAACACTTGCAATTAAAAATTTTCTAAGCCTAAAATGGTGATAAAATTAATTGAATTCAATATATTTCAACAATTGATGCACTGAGTAGTAAGAACTTTAAAATATATTCCACCAGTTAGAAATACGGTAATGTTAAATTCGATTTGGGTCATCAAAAGACCCTAACGTAGTAGCAGGGTTAATACAGAAATTTTATTAAAAACGACTATTAAAATTCTTGCGCTTTACGTTTCGATTTCTAGAACACCCCTGATCGTTCCTTAGTGTTCGGTTCGGTAGATTTGTGGAAAACACAAACGCTTATATTGCTCGTGTAGAAAATCATTTAAAAATAACGTTTCCCAGTTTGTCATCTTTCGAACACAAAAATAATATGTACTGTTTTTATCCAACTCACAAACTTCATTGTATTCGGTTGGGCTCATTAATGTTCGTCCCTTTTGTCTGGTAAAAAAAACCAAACATTTATTACAAAAACAAAAAACACAAAAAAAAGCAAAAAGCCAGCAAAATAATTATACACAAACAAAACATACACACACAAGCTGTTCGTGCTGCGGTCGTTGCTAAAATAATTGTTTGTTCATTTCTTCATCAATGTAAAAAAAAAAACATTATAGAACATTAAAATATCATGTTTGTCTACAGTATCCCTACAATTGTTCTGTTTTTCAACGAAGAACAGAACACTATATAATGTTCGGCTCCTTCTTGAAAATAGTTACGAACGGTATTAAGGGTTGTGTTCGTCTACACAATCACTAAAAAAATATATATCGTTATCGATGTGTGAGTCGAACGCTAACTAATGTACTGTTTATATTCGAACACTGCTTAGCAGTATAAATCTACTACCATTATATTTTCTGACACAACTAAAATTAAATTTTTGAATTGCAACTTTATACCAATTGAAACATAAAGAATGGCATAACTGTTTTTTTAGTAACAGTTAACAACAACAAAATACACTGATATTTTTTATAGACAAACAAGTGCACTGCGCATAGTTAAAGCATATAAGCACGAAAAATTTTAATTTTGAGTTGCGCCACTTTTGAAATTGGTGTGCGAAATATGAACCCTTTACAGAACAAAATAAACCCTTTCCAAAGCTGCAATTAAATATTTTACATATAAAAAAGGGTGTTTTTTAGACATAAAACATCAGAACAACGTTTACAAACCGTGGAAATTTATTTCCAATATTCGTGCTCTGCTCGTCAAACCTTTTTGAGCACTTTGTCAAGTTTACGGTGCGCATAATCAACCATCTTAGAAGTTAATACGCAAAACTACGGATCGATGCATCAACACACTTGCTCTTTCGGATAATATTCAAACCATCGTGTCTGTAGACGTAAGTGTGACAGAGGACTCAAATTTATCAATCCGACGCTAGTCTCTGCCCGTCCACTACTTAAACATTTTTGAGAAAATATCTCAGCCTACATCCATATAAGATTCAGCTGGTGTAAGAATTAAATCCATTGGACCATCGATTGTCTCGTGTGCTCGGTGAATGGACTGAGAATCAATCACTGGAAGTTTAACAATCGTCAAATCATCTTCAGCTAATAGGCTAATTTCTGGCTGATTGTGTACGTTAACAAGCAGAATTATCGTTTTTAGAGAGAACACCATCCTCATGAGACTCTTGAGATTCCATTACATCCCGAAAAAATCACGGTTTACATGACAAAGGCGTCATCGGCCTATCAGTCTTTAAATCCGAAACCGGTGCCAACATTACCGGGAATGGCGAATGCTAAAGGCAAATAATTCGTGATTTTTTTACTCCTCATGTCATTTAAATGGATATCATTTAAAAGGTATTATAATGCTGCATCCAACGCTATAAATGTCATAGTCAAGTCTTAAGCTTCGTACAGACGGTGGCCAGATTTTACAATGTTGTCATTTTTCTGACAATGGTGCCATTGTCAGATGCAATAATTTAACACATCTGCCAATTGAAAATAGCGTACAATGTTCACACAGTTGCAAGAAATTTTTAGTCAATTTTAATGACAACATTGTAAGATCTGACCACCGTCTGTACGAAGCTTAAGTTTATTAGTTTATTTTCCATTCGTAACGCATTGAAAAAGGGGTGGCCAGACTGATGAGTAAGAGGAAGGGTTAAATAAAACCTATAATTTTAAGAGGTTATTTTTATAAAACTATATTCCCATATTGTTGTTATCTCGGGATATAAAATATGTCCAAAAATCTTATGGCCGTTTCCTCATTAGGCGATTATCTTTTTTCCCAAAGAAAAACTTCACGTTAAAGGAATTTGGTTTTCTTAGGCCCGTTTTCACAACTTACAAATAGCTAAAAGTAGGATTTTATCGGCCGTATAAAAAGTGTTCCATTATTACAACTTAATTTTAACCTACTAGGTTGAATGAACATTAATTTACTTTATCGCTCACTTTTGGTTAAAGTAAAGTTTTAATAATGGAACACTTTTTATAAGGCTGGTTAAAGTCTACTTTTAGCTATCGGTAAGTTGTGAAAACTGGCCTTAATGTCTCATTTGCTTATATTCTATCACAAAGCTAACCGGCACTCATCTGCCAGTTATTTGTTTGCCGTTTATTTGCCGTACAGATAAATTCAATCAGCTGACTTTCAACTTTTACTTGTATTTTGAGAGTATTGCCAACTGAAAACAATGTCTTTGTCGATATATTGAGAAAACCGAAATCGTTTTCGTACAGTTTATTTTTTTTAACACATTTTTGTCGACATTACATGCAGTCTTCAACTGACATGAAATGCTTAACTTTAACACTAATATGATGTTAGTGTTCAGTATAGACTCATCATTAGGGATGAGAGTTTTTAATGCACTAAATATCGAAAATATGCACTAAAAAGTCCAAAATATGTACTAAAAAAATAAAAAATATTATCTAAAAACTTGAAAGTTTTCCATAAAAAATCGTTTTTTTAATTTTAATAAAAACAAAGAAATATAAAAAATGCAGTACATATATTGTTATTAAAATATCTTAAAAAACCTAAATAACTAACTTAAATTTTTGTTTGTTTAAATAAATAAGTACTGTTTTATTAAAAGTAAAAGTGTCTTATACTTGAAGAATGCCAATGCATTTGGAAAAAAATTATTTTCAGATCCCACTTTGATTCCAGATCCGATCAAAAATATTAAAAAAAATTTTTTTTTTGAAATCCTTAAATTTTTGTTTGCAAAACGTGTTGGATTTTTTATAATTTGTCGGGCTATTCTTCCTTCCGTATTATGTGAACTTAATCCCTCCTAATAAGTTATTGATTCACCAATATATCCGTAATTGGAACATACAAATGCTAATTGACTTCGGATGTTTTTTAAATTAAATATTTATTTTGCTTTTTTAATTGCACACTCATTGGCATTACCAAGCTCTTCTAACATTCCTAAATTACTCGAAGTTTTTTGATTAGATTTCTGAAGCATCTAGCCAGGCCTCCATTTTGCTTCTACTGGCTGCGGTGGCAGGGGAATAAAGGAATACGTCTCATTAAAAATTGCAATTATCTGCAACGCGGTATAACCCATGTGACAAGCAAGTAACTTGTAATCGTTTTAGATAAAATAGTTCAAGCCCATTGGAAGCCTTAACCATGTAAGGTGCTGCATCGGTTTAAAATAGAAGTATCTTTTGTCGAAATCTTGTATTTAAAGCAAATCTCCAAAAGAATTTATTTATCAATTAAAAATTTTTTTGGAAAATTTTTTTTGTGCATTTAAAATTTTTTTTAAGAACTTTTTTATAATATGAAAATTAAAACACAAACCCTTAAAATGTCAAAATATGCATTTAAAATCTAAATATGCAAAAATATGCATTTTCACTAAAATATGCAACAATATGCAAAAACAAATCGATGCCATTTAAACGCAAATTTAATGATTCGGAAATATAATTGGTCGACATCGTTCGTAGACTATCGACAAAAAACATGCGTTTGCATGGAAATCGCATCCCTGCTCATCATGTTAGAAGTTTTGTCATGTTATAACACGGTTGTTAATGCAAACGTTTTAACAACGCTTTTATAACATCAAGTTATAACAGCAAATCATATCAGTTGTAGACGGGCTGTTAAGTAACAGGCAGTTTGTCGATAAATTGTAAAAATGTCCCTTTTTCAAAAAAAAGCACTTCCCTTTGAATATTTTATAAGTCTTTAAAAAACAAACCATGGAATAGGAATATTATGTACATACAAACGTACATGTGGATATTATTTACACAACTTGCTATCTATGTACTTGAATATTTGTGTTAAATCAAAAAAAAAAATATATTGAAAAACAAATAAAATTTAAATAATACAAATAAAAAGCAAAGAAGATTGTTCATTTAATCTGTCATTGTTCTCAAAGTTCCCAGCAAAAACTTTAATCGCTACTTGCAGCATTGTATTATACCAATTCATGAAGCACTTTCTCGCCATTCAAATAGTAAAACGCATATGGATGTACTTAACTCAGTTGGCTAGACCGCAAAGCTAAATTAAGACAGACTCGATTTTAAATCTCAACTGAGATAAAATAATTTTTCTTATATAATTATAAAGATTTATGTTTTTGTGCGAACCATCATAAGGATATTTCACCTTTTATTGTAACATCCTCCAGGGCGTAATCAGGTGCAGCCAATACCTGGGAAAATCGAGAAAAATCCAAAATTGACACATCGAAGGATATCTTGCGATGGCGGCTGACAAGAGATTCTATCTGGCACCACAGGAGTCAGTATCCCCCGGCGATACCGCACACGTCTATACTGACTCTGTTAGTATACTTCTTGCGGGAAATTCCCCTGTCTTTCAGAATTATTGTCTATGCAGAAGTTTTACTTTTCTGATAAATAGTGCTTGCAGAGTTGAGTATTCCGTGCCCTGATATATGGGGTGCAATGGGTAAATGCTTTTTTGACGAAGGGATACTTTTGGGGATCACATGGTGGTTTTGGTTTAAGCCCAAAGTTACGGGAAGGGTTAGCCTGAAAATGTTACTAAATGGCTGATTTGTTACCATGTGTTGGAGAGTTCGGACTGAGGGAGCACTATCCCTAAAAAAAACCCTAAAAAGCAGCGGAGGTAAGACACCTGAAGCTTCTAAGCAAGGGGCGTGTGTAAAAACGCATTGATAGGATCCACCGTGAGATTAGGCCGACTCGGCAGGTGCTGATGTTAATCTTTTCAACATTTGTATGCGATAATCATTATGAAATACTAGGGAACGAGACAATCAGTTTGACGACAACCGTATGTTTGTGTAAATATAAAAGATTTGTAACCAAACATGTTCCATAATTTGTTCATATGTTTGTGTAACAGTTTTGTGTGGTTTATTTGGCCCATTGCAAGCATAGACATTGTTTGTAGATACCTGGGTTCTTTTGCACGTAAATGTTTCTACTAACGAAATAGGTTCTCGAAATCTTGCATTACAAATGAATCTTATTTATTGTAGTCTGCGCCGGGGAAAGAGCACCAAATGAAGCCACGATTGCCTAATTATCCTGCAGTTATTTAGAGTCGTTGTATTCTCTATAGTCCTTTCCCGATGACAGAGTTTTAACAGATACCCTTTGTCTTGAAATATAGTAGAGCCAGTACGAAAAATTAAAATCTAAAGGCATATAACCTTTACAGTTCCCCGCAGGTACAAAAGCCATGGTAATATAATAATTCATAGATTTCTTTTTTTAACAAGGATATAATGACAGTAAAGGGAAGAGAGTAGATTCTGACAAAGACTCAGAAAGACTTTTATGTTATTTTCTAGTGCCTACGAATAACTTCAACTTTGAAACATTTCTATAACAGAAATGTTTTACGTGTAAAGCATCAACGCACAAAGCAAATCAGGTTCTATTCAATAGTATCAGCCCTTAGGAACATCCGACATCAAGTAAAACTTTAACTAATTAAGGGCAAAATTCAGCACATAATCCGACAGTTCAGAACCTTCAAAGTTGCTAGTTTTTGTAATCCCCAGAAAAGTTATAGGATTGGCTGTATAGAGAATCACCCGAGACTGTAGCGTCAAGTCGAAAGTGCTCCTTAAGCCAATTACCCACAACCCTTGGGACACATTCTTATAACAATTTATATACGACACCAATTCAAACATCAACTGGTTAGTAAAAATCAGCCCCTAATCCGGCAATTTGAAGATCGCTCTGCCGGCGAATTGGTTTTAAACCACAGCTACCATGTAATACCCGAAAAGGTCTCACCAACAATCAGTCCACAACCTTTTAAGTCCCGAGTTACTAGATTTATTAACCTTAAAAAGAGTTAGCGAAGCCGATTTTTGTTATACCATTGAGGAGAAAACCGTTGGGCCCGACCGAAGGCCTTCTATGTAAATAAGCTTTAGTTAGCGAATTGGGATTTTTAGATTCGGAATTTTAAAATTATCGATTTTCGAAATCGGTAATATAAAGTTCGGGATTTATCTCTGAAATTCGGGGCTGTAAAATAATCCTGATTTAGACATTTACTATCACCTTTTTTATATATATATATAACAGGATATAATTTGCATGGTTTACAATTTTTGGGTAAATTGAAAAATGAAATTAGTCCAAAAAAAAAAAAAAAAAAAATAGGTTCAATTAAAATATTGTTGTTTTCTGCATATTTTCTTGGGGACTTATTTCATGGCACCCCATATTAAATGTAAAATAAAAGATTATCGACTTATCGAGTCATTACCACAAAAAAAGCTTAAGCGACAAAAATAAAATTTTAAAGGAGAAGGTTTTTTTTATTTTATTTCATAAAAATTTTGTATGAAGGTTGTCGCTTAAGATATTTGTTTTTGTTTTTGCTATAAATTCGTAACGGTGACTTATGTGGCCATGACATTTTAGGAGATGATGCATGTGTTGTCAATAAAGTAATTTATTCAATAACGAAAATTGAAAATTAATGATTATGCTTAAGTTTTTTTTTTTTTTTTGCAGTTCATAATTTAATAATGTCTCTTTTTCAGCCTCCTGGAGCTCTCGAAGCAGCAGCAATCAATAGTGGTAAAACTAAAAGTTATGGCTCTTTGGGGTCCAATGAATCGGTTTCGGAAAAACTGACATACTCTTGGTACAATCTAGATGTTTTCGGTGAAGTACATCAGCCGGGATCGAATTGGAAGCAACTAGTGAATCGCGTTAAAGGAGTATTTTGCAATGAAAGACATATACCCAAGCCGCGTAAGCACTTGATTAAAAATGGTGAGTTTTTAAATTAAAATAAATATGTAAACATTTTTTTCTAAATGTAGTTTTCTCAATTCTTTTAAACAGTTTGTGGTGTAGCCTATCCGGGAGAATTGTTAGCTGTCATGGGTAGTTCAGGGGCAGGAAAAACCACATTACTTAATGCTTTAGCATTTCGTTCGGCTCGAGGAGTGCAAATCTCCCCCTCCAGCGTAAGAATGCTAAATGGTCATCCAGTGGATGCCAAAGAAATGCAAGCTCGATGTGCTTATGTCCAACAAGATGATTTATTCATAGGATCTCTTACTGCTCGGGAACATTTAATATTTCAGGCTACCGTGCGAATGCCGCGTTCCATGACCCAGAAACAAAAAATACAAAGAGTTGATCAAGTTATACAGGATTTGTCCTTGGGAAAATGTCAAAATACCATTATCGGTATACCCGGGAGAGTTAAAGGTTTATCAGGTGGTGAACGTAAACGTTTAGCTTTCGCCTCGGAGGCTCTAACAGATCCGCCTCTACTGATTTGCGATGAACCCACATCTGGTTTGGACTCTTTTATGGCTGCAAGTGTCGTACAGGTTTTGAAAAAGCTTTCGCAGCGTGACAAAACTGTAATACTAACCATACATCAACCGTCCTCTGAATTGTTTGAACTTTTTGATAAAATTTTGCTAATGGCTGAGGGGAGAGTAGCGTTTTTAGGCACACCCAGTGAAGCGGTTGACTTCTTTTCATTGTAAGTTGGAACTACATAACACCCAGTCTACAACAGACATGAAATGCCTAACATTAACACTAATATGATGTTAGTGTTAAGTATAGACTGATCGTCTTAAAGTTTTTCTCATGTATACCATGTGTTTTAACAACTTTTTTATAACATCAGTTATAACAGCAAATCATGTCTGTTGCAGGCGAGGAGCAAAGAAAGTTTTTTTAAAATTCTAACACGTATTCGTTTTCAGCATTGGCGCTCAGTGTCCAACTAATTATAATCCAGCCGATTTCTATGTTCAGGTCTTGGCTGTAGTTCCGGGCAGAGAACTTGAATCTCGTGATCGCATTTCTAAAATATGCGATAATTTTGCTGTGGGAAAGTAAGTTTTTATTTTAACTGGGTCGAAGAGTAAAAAAAAAAGATCAAATTCATTTTTGTTGATATAAAAAATTTTGTAGAGTCTCTCGTGAAATGGAACAGAACTTTCAAAAGATTGCAGCCAAGTCTGAAGGCGTGGTAAAGGATGATGAAAACGTTATTTATTATAAGGCTTCCTGGCTTACCCAGTTTCGAGCAATTATGTGGCGTTCTTGGATTTCTACGTTAAAGGAACCGTTACTGGTCAAAGTGCGCTTAATACAAACTACGGTAAGAAAATGTTATTAACGCCGGGTTTTTGACATGTGGATTAAATTTAAACTTAGTTAAACGTAGTATGAAACTTAGATTTTCTGGCGAACTGTGATTTTTTTTTTATTATTTCAAAACAAGCCCATTCCGTCAAAATTGTTTATACAAACTTGGTAATGGTGGCACAAATCTGTTTTCAGATTAACTAAACCTGGTTCAACTGAGATTTCAAAAACCCAGCCTAAGTATTTATTTTCAGAATGTTTTTTTGGAGATTATGTCCTTGAAAATCCAAAGGAAAACTTAAATTTCTCTTAATTCCTTTTTGAAATGAAAATTTTCTTGTTTTGATTTTTCAGATGGTTGCTATTTTAATCGGTTTAATATTTTTAAACCAGCCCATGACCCAGGTGGGTGTTATGAACATCAATGGCGCCATATTTCTTTTTCTAACCAACATGACTTTTCAAAACGTATTCGCTGTAATCAATGTAAGTTTTCAATAGCTTATTTAAGAAATCATGTCTCAAATTAAAATTTTTTTTAACCCTAACAGGTCTTCACTTCCGAATTACCCGTTTTCATGCGTGAAACAAGAAGTCGACTATATCGCTGTGATACATATTTTCTTGGAAAAACTATTGCCGAATTACCTTTATTCTTAGTCGTACCCTTTCTATTTATTGCAATTGCCTACCCCATGATTGGTTTACGCCCCGGAATTCTTCACTTTCTTAGCGCTTTGGCTTTAGTTACTTTGGTAGCCAATGTTTCCACCTCTTTTGGTTATTTGATTTCATGTGCCAGTACTTCTACGTCTATGGCTTTATCGGTGGGTCCTCCAGTAACAATACCTTTCTTACTTTTCGGCGGTTTCTTCTTGAATTCTGGTTCCGTTCCTGTTTACTTTAAATGGCTTTCTTACTTCTCTTGGTTCCGTTACGCCAACGAGGGTTTACTGATCAATCAATGGGCCGATGTACAGCCGGGAGAAATTGCTTGCACTTCCACCAATACCACCTGCCCAAGTTCGGGCAAAGTTATTTTGGAGACCTTAAACTTTTCGGAAACGAATTTACCGTTTGATTATATGGGTTTGATATTGTTAATACTGATCTTTAGAATTGCCGCTTATGTGGCCTTGAAAATGCGCACCAAGCGTAAAGAGTAGGGGAAGACAGTTGGAAACATAAATATGTATGTATTTTCTAAGTTAAAAGACATTTTTCAATATTAATGTACATAAATAAAAACTATTATTTATACAATCAATAATTCTTGTTTTTTATTATAATAACCTCATTTGATAAACAATGACAACACCAACATCATGACCGATATGGTTTTTACTTTAGAAAGCTTCTATACATATTTAACCAAAAATATAAACTAAATGAGAAGCAAGGGTTCAAATTTACTTTTTAGCCATTTGTGGTACACGTGAGTCTGACCAGCCCTTTTTCAATGTGTATAGAAAATTAAAACATGAGTAAGCCGGAGGGTTAAACACAATGAAAAGTTTAATCTTTGTTTACTTGATTTAAGAATTTTATACTTATTTCAAGAAATTCCGGGATTGATTTTCGAAAGTAATCCCATTTAGGATTGTTTTGAGTACGTTTTAGTGTTATTCGTACTTGAATTTTTGAGTACGACTCGTACTTAAAGTAATCATAAAAACTTGATTTATCCCTAGTGTTTTTCTTTCTGTGTTTATTAATGAATTAAAAAAGTAAGATTTTATTGAATTCTGAAGTGTAATTTTCTTTTTTGTGTATCAAAACCGCCTCAAATGAAATTCTAGCATGTCACCTGATCTCTCGAGTTCACCTATCATGCCTTGGAAAGAATTATATTATGAAAGTGTGTGCCAAATATTTTATATGCTGTTTATATTTAAGTATGGGGTTTTTAAGCGTGTCTGTGGTTTTCTCTTAAATAATACATACACAACAAAAAAATTGACAAATATCCAACATGTCTGCCAAAAATTAAAAATTTTTAATATTTCTACAAACGTTACTTCAAATGTTTGTCCAAACAGCAAACGCCCCAATTAACGATGCAAAATATTTGTACAAACGTAAAATTTTAACATGTAATCCGAACAATTGGTGTGGTTTATTTTGCCCTTTAAGCTGGTTGCAGAAAGCAGGAAGGAAGACAAAGATCGAAAAATAGGTATTAACTTTTATTAAAAAGATTTCGCTTAAATCAATTAAGTTGTCTTAACGTTTACAAAGAAATCTTTTTATTCTTTTGAAGATTTCAAGAGTTAAAAGTTTAAGGCTTGGTTCACAATGGTAGCATCATGTTCACTTGGTGTTCTCAATAAAGCATCAATTTTTTCACAACTACACACATTTACAATCAAGGAAATTTTTGCAAATTTTACCCAGAACAATATTTCGCATTTCTTATTATTTTCCTAAACATATTATTAAAATTCATTCAAAACTAAATAAAAAATTTTTTAATTATTATTAAATTAATAAATCATTGATTATTATTAAATTATTACTATTAAATAAAATTGTTTAAGGAAGTCGAATATTGTTTAAAAAAATTTTACCGTTACAATTTTTGACTGAAAATACAACCCTGGTTTTTAGTACTTTTAAAGTAAACTTTGTTAACCCAACTACTCAAATTTACCACTCACCACACCAAAAATGACAGCTGCTTGACAACCATTTCTAAGCTTACTCACCACTAGACAGTAAACATACCGGCATACAAAAAAATAAGAAAAAGGAAATTTTTAGGAAAACCCAAACGTATTTCCCTGAAAATTTCACATAAACCACAATTCTTATTCATGGAATTAAACGAAATTATTATAATTTCATAAAACATATTGTTGCAGATATTAAAAACAATACGAAAAAAAGTGTTGAAGGTAAGCTGACCCATGAACAACGTCATCAGATACCAAAAGTATACAATTTTATATACAAAAATGCCGTGACGTTTATAAAAAAATTCAATAAAACAAAAAAAGTGGTGTGACAGGAACGTGCAGTAAAAAGATATAAATATGTTTTAAGTTTGTGCTGCTGTTGCTGCTACGTGTAGTGTTTTCGTTTTAGCTGCTTACTTTTCCATAATAAAATATAAAAAAACAACAAAAAAAAATTTCTGCTGGCTGCCTTTTACTTGTTTATTGTTTTACCTTTTAATTTAAAAGCTAGAAAAAAAAAACAATAATAGCTGCAACTACAAAAACAACGCATACATACAAGTGTATAAAACTAATCTAATCAAGTAAAAATATAGAAAAAATTATTTTTTGCAAACAAGACAGTTCTACTAAATAATTATTAAATGTACAAATTGAATTGTACAACAACAAAAACAGCAACAATACAATATCATAGTCCGAATTTTGCTGGATAATTTAAATATTTTTTTGTTGTTATTGTTTAAATTTTTTCCAATTTTATATATATTTTTTTTGTGTATTTGATTGGCTCCCCACTTTGAACGTCGTTCAAGTTGAAAACAGTTATTTTCGTATCGCTTTAAAGGTGTCAAGCAAAATTTACGGACGCACACGGTTTTTGTTGTCTGTCTTTATTAAAACGGTGAGCTGAACTTTTAACTGGTCTTAGGAATTACTTACAGTAAATTCTTTATTAAGAAATGCACAAGTTAGCACCAAAAAAACGTCTCTAAAAAAAAATTGTATTTAAAATTTCTTTGCAAAAATAGATTTCTGATAAACATCTCATTAAAAATATAAAGAAATCTTTGTAATAAAACAAACAAAAGTGCCAACTAAACTTGATTTTAAGAAAACAAAAATAAAATAAAGGCAAATAATGATATTTATATTTTCATTTTAAATCTCATCATTTATTGTTTTAGTTAAATTTTTTGGTGTTGTACTATCTAGTTGGTTGTTGTTTTAGCAGTATTCATGACAGCGAATGAGTTCAAGACCCTCAACAAAACAAAAAAAAACACACACATTCTACGTAATCATAAACATTGGCAGGAAAAAAAGTTAATTCGATGATAATGATACCTAAAGAGCTCCAAAACAAATACCTATTGAAAAATCCTCATAATGTTTATTAGTACAAGAAGATTTGTAGACCACTTAATAGTTCTTGAAATAACTATAACTTAAAATTTGTATAGGTACCTATACAGTTACGAGCAGAATGTTTCGTAAGAAGAATTCCAAGCAATTACACCTAAAACTTAATGAAATCAAAGCAAACTACACGTTTGGTTGGCTAATTTGCTTTAAAAACGGAATGGGGTCGTGCGAATAGGGTCGATATTAATGCCCAACAAACCAAATATTGCATGCAGACGTTTAAACGCGCGACTGATCAAGGTGTCTTATTTGTTTATATGGCTGGTATAATTATTGAGGAATCAGAATCTCTTGATGTTCTGGTCATGAAGATACAATGTGATGTACGATTGACAAAGCATTTATTCAAGCTGTCAAAAAAAGCATTCAAGTGCCTCGGTTTTTTAATACGGTGTAAGAGAAACTGTACTCTAATCTCTTTACTATTTACGCCACCTATATCCGACAGCGAAGGGAATACAACTCTCATGTGTGGGGCGGTGCTTCAGTCAATTTTGGAGCTTCTCGGCCAAGTGCAGAGAGGGTGAACGTTCTCATTTATGACAGTGGGGTATCCGATTCTATTGACTCCCTTGAGCACCGTCGTAATGTGGGTTGTATTTACCTGTTTTATCGTTACTACAATAGGATGTGTTCTAATGAAATTAAGGATCTGATTTCCGTAACCCGTACGTTTTTCTAAATACACATTTTTCCTTGATCGCTTGGCAGTTGAATCGTACAAAGCATTACTGGGATACTGGGAAAATTCGTTTTTTGGCCGGACTGTTCATATGTGGAATATCCTTCGTGCTGAAGTCTTTCCTTATACTTTCAACATAAAAAAGTTCAAGTCGAATTATCACAAACACTACTCCCTCTATCCTCCTTTCCATAACTTATTTTCCTCGTGCCAACACAATGCAATGCATTAAAACTGTTTCAGGCACAATTTCGCTGTCGAGCAAATAAGAAACGTTTAAGCTGAAAATGTTTAAAAAATTGCAAGCATTTATTAGTTTTTTATTAAAAACCCTTGTTTTCTTTAACTGCTAAGTATCTACGAGGCGAGCCATTAATTCTACTTGTGCCTTAACATTTTAAGAGAAATTGACTACCAAAATTGTAGTACTTTGGTCTTAAAACTTTACATATTTTTTTCCTTTAGGATTCTCGAAAGTACTCAATTGAATTTTAAGTTATAATTATTTATAGTAAGCTTAACCCCGTGCGCTTTGCTATCTGGTCCGAAATTGTCTTCCTCTATTTCTTGTGCTTTCAATCTTTATTTTCTTCTTAAGATATGATCACACTTATCAAATATTTGCCCAATTAAGCATAACCACTAATTTCGTAAATAGTTATTGAGATTTTACATACAGGCATGTTCTGAAAATCACTTTTTGTGTGATTTTCTGGGCAAAAAAAACTTTTTTCATAATTGTGATCTAAAATTAATTGCTTATTTTTTTCCACCATTTTAAACTAAGTTAAATCTTTTGTAGTTTCCAAAACACCCTGCCTGATGGTCTTAATATCACAAAATAAAATTAATTATACTGCCAGGCACAGCAATAAACTGTTTTTTGTATGATGTATGTAGTATAATAGTCAAAAAAAAATATTGCAATTAAGGGAAATTATATTTTAGTTTGCTTTTTGGTTAGATACGTCATTTTCGTCCAATATTTGCCAAATAGGACTGTACTTTTTATTCTTTTATTACCAAAGGCGCCACGATAGACCATATTGCTAATCGGTGAGGGTGTGAAGATTGACTTTGCACCAGCTTGTCTAGCTAACCTAACCTACTGTAACTTCAAAACATATTGTAATTCAATTTATTCATTCTAATGCCACGCCCGTTTGAAAGCTTACAAATATGTATAGCCTATGTTAAGGGCGAGGTAATCAGGAAAAATCTGTTAAAATATCAGGATAATCGGTTCATTTTTCCAAATGAGTTGAATAGAATAACCAGCTTAAAGGCTAGTTTATACTATCAGACAAATCTTACGTATTCCATAATACTTTGTAAGGTAGAAATCTAATGAGTTTTGTTGCGACAGTCAAAAAATTTAATTTAACATTAAAGTTTGTGTTCACACTATCACACATGAACATGCTTTTGTTGAAATGCAACCCTGATCAAATGAAAAGTATTATTGTATTACTATTTCAAAAAACGATGAAATCCTTGAAATTTTCAAAACACATTGCATTCACACTATCACATTTTTACATATTACTTAAGTTTTTGACATGTATTAATACAAAGTATAATTATGTAAATTATCCTTAAGTTCTGGGTGAAAACAAATTTTTTGCCGGTTATTACAATAAATTTTTTTCTATAAAGATACATAAATAAAATATCAGCATTTATTAATAAAAAAAAATACGAATAAAAATTACTAGATAAGGATTATGTTTTTTTGAAAAAGATTTCAAAATGAAACATCCTTTTATTCAATTGAAATAAAAAATATCTAATTAACAACATTTATCCTTTACAAGTTTAAATTCTTAGCATGGTGGAATAAGTACAAGGTATAGTCATTAGAAATTTTTTTCTCAATTTCAAAACCCATATAACGTCAAACAAAAGAAAATATGGAAAAAAATAAAAAAAAGCGTCAAAAATCAAATAATTTAATTTGACATTACATAGGTAAATAATGAAAACTCTCCCTAATGAACATACCTGGTACTTATTATACCATGGCATAAACGATGTTTTTAAAAGAACTTACTTTTACCCCTGCCTAATATATATTTTATACTTTATGTTATAATTTTTTTAATATCTATATAAAAGATCATCATACATATTTAATTAAACATTTTACCTTGACTTTTTTTATAGAAGATCGCTCTTCTTCACTTTTTTTCGTATCTGCAACTAAATAAATACATAAACAAATTTTTAAATCACAAAGTGTCAAAGTCAAACGTGCAACAACGTCAGAATCTTATATAGGCATTTTTCCCCAAATAGTTGATTTCCGAAACAAATTGAAAGCGGAAGAAAGGCAAAAATGGTCAACAATAATATAGATACTTTAACAAATGAATGGGATGAATTAAATAAGGAATTCACAGATTTGGAGGTTAGTTATTTTAAAGTTTAATTATGAATGTATAAGGAATTTTGAAAAAAAAAACTTACTTTTTTTAGGACTGCAATCGGAAATACATTGAACTGTTGGAACAATTGCATACACATCAACAAAAATGTTTCAATGAAATAAAACATCAACGTTATCGTATGAATCAAATAAGTGCATCTCTAAAACAGTAAGTATTAAATAATGATATTAAAACTTTTTTTTAGTTCCTCTATTCTGGAGATTTTATATAAAATCTAAAGTCTAAAAGATTAAATTTTAAGTTTTTGCTAATGACTTTTTTTTAGCAAATGTTCTCAAGTGTTTTGACTTATTTTTATCTAAACTAAAATCTAATCAGTTAAAAAGCAATTTTTACAATGACTGACTGGTTTCAAACATTGAACTTGGAAAACTTTTTAATTTTATCCAAAAATTGGCTAAAACTTGTACGTTGTTTAGCAAAAATTAATTTAATAAAAAATGTTTTAATTGTTTTATTATGCAATGATAAGAATTGCGTTTGAATTTTAATTCGCATTAAACAAATGAAAAATGCAGCACATTCTTAAGAAGATATGAAAATATATAAATTATTATTCTAGGTATGTATATGGAAAAATTTGACCATGACTTTCTTTAAAAGTTTAGTAATATACATGCAGTCAGCAGCAAAGTCTGCGCACAAGCCATTGATATTTTCTCAGAACTAAAAATATTTAGTTTAAATTAGTAAAAAATTTAAATTTTTTAAATTAGGCATAAGTTCATCAAATTTAATTTTCATTAAATTATATCTAAGAAGGAAGGAATTTTACAACATGAAATTAATTAAAATTGTTTTTAATAATTTTTATTCTTGACTTAACGCCGGCTCTAGCTCAGGTCTAATTTACATGTTTCGAGAACAACGACATTCCCATCACCAGAATTCTTTGCAATTCTGCCGTTTGCGCCACTGCGGCTGCTGCCACTCTATTAAACTTTATTTGTTTATTAGGACTACATATTTCCAAAAATATGTGTACTTATTTTTAACAATAACAAAAGCAATAGTTCATAACTACAAGAAAACTAACAGCCTAGTCAAAAATACATATGCAAAAGTCTGCGTACATAACTATGTTTTTTATTTCAAATATATAAGTGAAAAAAATAATATCAAGTTAAATAATATTATACTTTTTGTTGGAGAACCTCCGCTAAACGTTTTGGCATACAGTCGACTAGCTTCGACGTCTCTTGAACCGACATTTTATTCTGTTATTTAATTATCACATTTTTAAATGTTTGTTTGTAGAATTGTTAATCGTCAGATGCGAATTGCTTTTGCCAATGATGTTTTAAAGAGTTAAAAGATCAATCCCTTTTCCTCGTTTCGCCGCTCAAACTGATTAGCCCTTATAACCAATATGCAAAACTTGCTCCCGTCTGTAAATACAACCTTGACGAAGCAATTTTTTTTATATATATACTTTATTAACATTTCATTACAAATACAATTAACTTTATTTGGCCTCAGCGCTAAAGAGACATTGTTGAGGCAAATTGACAACATAACTTACACGATTTACAAGTGACATCAGAGGATATCTACGTGCTAAGAAGTCGAAATTTGTGTTGGGTTCCTTCCACAATGGATAATAGTGTATATTATATTAAAAGAAAATTTTCCGCCAAACATAGACAAATTGACAATTGTTTCAACTTAGATAACGACACAAAGAATACGGCCATGTCCTACATCAGCTGAAAACTCCACCGTAGTTTCCAGATTTAAGTCCCATAGAACATTTGTTGTATCCCCGTATTCGACAGCACAAAACTTCTTCCAAACAAACGTTAAAAAATATGATAATTAATTAATGGAACAAATTTTTCGTTCAAGGGACGTCGAAGCCAGTGGAATTTTTACAAAAAAATTTGAAACAAGCAACATATTAAAAAATGTTTGTACGCAGACTTTTGCAGATACATTCGCCTGCACATTATTGGTTTATCGCTTATGGGCAGTTCCAGCGAAAAATCTACTTTTTGTAACGTAACCCCAGAAGTAAGTTAAAATGTTATATGTATACATTAGACCGACTCAACTTGTATGGAGCTAAAAAAGTGTTTTGTTACCCCTCTGGAAATAAACCTTAATATGTTTTATGATGATTCCCAAAATATTTTGGTTCTAGCGTTGACCATCCGTGAGCTGGACCATTTTTAAAAAACGTATTTTTTTCAGTGTTTCGAATTTTTTTGTATAAGACGACATAAATAAAATTTGGTATCATCGAAAAGAGTTTTTGAAGCTGCATCCAATGGTACCCCTTGCGACCTACTAATTGAGATATTTAACTAAATACATATTTCGTTTCGGGTTTTCATACAAATTCTACGTATGTGGAAATAATGTTCTGCTTTTCAAATTGAATCTTATAAAATCTTATTATAAAATAAAATAAATAAATTAACATTATTGTAAAACAGATTCAATTTGAAAAGCAGAGCATTATCTCCGCATACGTAGAATTTGTATTAAAACCCGAAACTAAAATATGTATTTAGTTAAATATCTCAATTAGTAGGTTGCAAGTAGTCAAGTTTTATATACCATTGGATGCTGCTTCAACAACTATTTTCGGTGATACCAAATTTTTGTTATGTCGTCTTGGAGCAAAGTACAAAAAATTCGAAAAACTGAAAAAAATACGTTTTTTAAAGATGGTCAAGCTCACAGATGGTCAACGCTAGAACCAAAATATTTTGGGAATCATCATAAAACATATCAAGCTTCATTTTCAGAGGGGTAACAAAATCACTTTTTTTTTTTTTTTAGTCGCTCTAGTATACATAATTACTTTTTTCTATATTAATGTAAAGCGCAACCAGCTCTACATTTAGTAAAAAAGGGATAACATTTGAATAACATTGTCCTTATATACAAGCTTATTTGCTTTCTGGCGTCACATTACAAAAAATAGACTTTTTGCTGGAAATTCCCATATGTACCTTTAAACGAGCAAAGATTTTTAATTTGATGAATAATAATATAAGTCCAAAACTAACTTAAAAAGGTTTTATACAAACAGTCTTGCTCAATTCGCAGACTTATGCAATTTTGTAATGCAAGTCAAAATCCACTTCTGTTTTTTGTAACTTCACGCCAGCGCATATTTTTACTTGTATCTTCAAATCCTTAGGGTCGATTTTGTAAATTTTTTTTCTGAATACAGTGATTCTTTATTACTTTGCAAATATTAAAAACCATTTTACTAATTTGACAAATTTGTTAAATTTTTTTAAAACTTGTCGTACAAATATCACGTCACAATGGAAATGCTAATATGCCAAAAATTCGTATTGGAGAAAAACCACAATGAAGGTTTCCATGAAGTTTTCTGAAAATAAACGCGATAGAATTTGTTTGTATTTTCATCACTGCTACCGGCATATGTTTTAAAAAAAAATGTAAATTTTTGTGAACTTTCATGAGCAAACTTAGAAGTTAATAGTATTTTATTGAAAGTGGAAATTATTGTTTTGTACCGCATACGACACTTTTCTAATTTTTTTAAAAAAATTAGCATTTTGTGCTGCATTCGTATACTTACTGCTAAGTACTAAGCTGCTGAAATTTTATTTTGCTTTCGCTTTAACTACTTTTTTTCGTATGGCAATAATAAAGCAAAGCAGGAGTAAAATCTATTATGTATGTTTTTGTATAAGGAATTTGCTGCATTCACCAAACTGTGGCGTGTAGAGAAAAACAATACTTAATAAACTTTAAAATAGTTGATATGGAGAAAGTTAATGCTTAATATCTCAGAAACCATAAAAATTTCGTGAAACAGGTTTTGGATTCAGAAAGCGGGTATCCAAAATATATTTATATTTCCCATACCTTACTCAATTTTTTTCAAAAATGGTCGTTAGGTCAGACCAATAATGAACTGACAAAATTTCTATTTAAAAAGGCTATCAGTTATTTTTTTTTTATTTATCAAATATTGTTTTTGTTAAAAATACGTAAAACTATTTTTTAATTTACACGAAAAGTTTTTACTTTTTTAGTTCCGAAGAAAATATCAATGGCTTGTACGCAGACTTATGCTTCTGAGTGTTCATGAATTTTCTTTTATATCCATTAATAACTTATTAAATAGTTAACAAAAAAAAAAAACACCGCTTCTTTGCGATAATAACGATAATAGTTTATTATTTAATAACGAAATTTTTTTTTTTTGTAATCAATATCTTGTGATCGATTGAATCTTTTTCGAGTTGAAATTTGAACATTTGATTTCATTGTTTTTGCTTTTAAGCAAAATTCGATAAGAACTCGCTTTGTTGTTAATTAAAAAACATATACGTACATAAAAATTGTTGTTTTAAAATCGTTAATTTTCATTGTTGATCCGTATTCAAGCCCCAAAAATAAAATAAACAGTTTTTATCTGTATTAACAAATAATTTTTTAATTTGTCAATTTTTTAATTTTTCTTGATAAGAAAAATTATGATGACATTTAAAACGATTCAACATCGATAATATCGTTTTCAGTGTCATTAAAAAAATTAATTTTAATACATTTTCCTTTTGTTTTCTGTCTATATTCTTTTAAAGTTTATCGTTACCTAAAACGCAAAAGGCCCTAACTAACAAAAAATAAAAAATCGACTTTTTCATGAAATCTGATGAATTGCATTAACACTAATGTCCACAATAAATTTTGGAGTCTTTCAACCAAAATTAGCGCTAATTAGTATTGTGGTTATTTTGTTGAACTATTCATGGTTTTTAATCCAAATTTCTAATAATTTTAATTAGGCTTAAGTTCATTAAATTTAATTTTCATTAAATTATTTTTATGAAGAAAGGAATTTTACAACATGAAAATTAATTAAAATTGTTATTGATAATCTTTCATTCTTGACCGTGGCCGGGGCTCGAACCCGGGCCGGCAGGTTACCATGACATGTTTCGATCGCAACCACTCGATCTCCTCAGATGGATTTGCCGTTTTACACTCGCAGCCATCGACGACTGCTGACGTCAATAGTCAAACATCAATCCTTAAACCAAATTGTATTTTAACCTTTGGTAGATCGAAGTTTGCTTTTTTTGAATGATTATCCATTTTAATTGATTTTACATGTTCCTCCTTACTTCTGTTTTTTCATACTTTTGTCAAGAATTTTTCTTGAAGTCCAAAGTACATTTTTTGTTTTTTTCATTTTTTGTCTTTCCTTTTCCTGTTGACCTTTTTCAGCACAACTTGAAGGACAAATGAACACATAGAGCTCGTGCCCTAGCTTTAACAATAATTAGTATTGTGGTTATTTTGTTGAACTATTCATGGTTTTTAATCCAAATTTCTAATAATTTTAATTAGGCTTAAGTTCTTTAAATTTAATTTTCATTAAATTATTTTTATGAAGAAAGGAATTTTACAACATGAAAATTAATTAAAATTGTTATTGATAATCTTTCATTCTTGACCGTGGCCGGGGCTCGAACCCGGGCCGGCAGGTTACCATGACATGTTTCGATCGCAACCACTCGATCTCCTCAGATGGATTTGCCGTTTTACACTCGCAGCCATCGACGACTGCTGACGTCAATAGTCAAACATCAATCCTTAAACCAAATTGTATTTTAACCTTTGGTAGATCGAAGTTTGCTTTTTTTGAATGATTATCCATTTTAATTGATTTTACATGTTCCTCCTTACTTCTGTTTTTTCATACTTTTGTCAAGAATTTTTCTTGAAGTCCAAAGTACATTTTTTGTTTTTTTCATTTTTTGTCTTTCCTTTTCCTGTTGACCTTTTTCAGCACAACTTGAAGGACAAATGAACACATAGAGCTCGTGCCCTAGCTTTAACAATAATTAGTATTGTGGTTATTTTGTTGAACTATTCATGGTTTTTAATCCAAATTTCTAATAATTTTAATTAGGCTTAAGTTCATTAAATTTAATTTTCATTAAATTATTTTTATGAAGAAAGGAATTTTACAACATGAAAATTAATTAAAATTGTTATTGATAATCTTTCATTCTTGCGCTTTTATTAGCAAAAAACAAACGGCCCTATCTACAAAAGATTATATGGATACACGCTAAAAGACCTTACTAACAGTTTGCATAATATGCAACATCGTCAATTGTCAACACAACTGGTAGGTTTTACAAGAAAAATAGAAGGAAAATAAATTATAAGCAGTTTTAGGCAATTTATCAATTAACATTTTGAATAGTAATTTGCTTCTCCTGTAAAATTTTCAAAATGTTAGATAGGGCGTATTGCGTTTTAGGTAACGTTATGTAATATAAGTTAATTGAACTGTATTTTAAACAAAAATATGAGACTAACTCAGAAATGTTATTTAAAATCGCCTGCTAAAAACGATCGTTTAGAATCCATCTATTTGTATCACATTCTGTGTATTTTGTGTAATTAAAGATCTCGAGTGGACAAAATTATGATTATTCAACTATTGGAATTATTAGAAATTTGATTATTAAAATTCTAATGGCTATTTAGTTTTTATTTGACCTTGTTTAATTAAATAAGTGTTTTATTTTTTATGTAAGCTCTAGGTCTTTTTATATTTAATTATTTATTTTCAATATTTCGCTAACCTTTGGTTAGCATCTTCAGGAAATTTAATTATAATTATAAAATTTTAATATAAAAAACAAAAAACAATAACAAAATTATGAAAATAATTAAATATAAAAAGACCTAGAGCTTTAATAAAAAATAAAACAGTTATTAATTCTAATGACACTTATTTTAATAAAAAAACAAAGTCATAATTATTTAAATAATCAGAAATTTCAGTAATTTAATTTTCGAATGATTAGTGTTTGTTTCTATTTGTTTTCTAAAACTAGTTCTGGAGTCTTCATATGGGGTTATTTTTTGAGGGTTTGAAGTTTAAATTTCGAGGTCAAATAATTATTTTTCCGTTACTTTTCTTTTTGAAGGGGTAAATTAAAATAAGGCAAAAAAAGAATTGTGAAGCTAAAAGGGACTAAATTTCTTCAATGTAAATAAAATTCAATTTTTAATTACAATATTTTGTTCCCGACGTTTCGTCGATTGTTTGTCGACTTTTTCAAGGGATTGTCTATTTAAAAATTATAGAACAATAAAATAAGGACAATAATGTTACACATAAACAATACAGACTTACAATATGGAATTTAATCATTTAATATGTAATATTTTAAGGTAAAACTTCTAAAGTGCGTTCCTAAATTAAGGCAATAGTTTAATTAAATAAAAAAGTCTTTAGATTGCTAATTTAGTCTTTATAAGGAATTTTTTTTATCGAAAACACTTTGTCCAAATATCATCAATGAAGGCACATACGCACGCTTTTGACAAAATTTTTCATGTCCATGAATCCACGAGTAGTTGTGGACTTAACTTTAAGTAAATCCATAAAAAACTAATTCTATTTACCTAAACGGGGTAGAACACGGCCAGGAAATGTATAATGCAGTTATAGGCTACATTTTTTTTTTATTTCAAAATTAAAGTGGGCGTGTCATGATATAATGTTTCCAAATTCATTACAATTACCTTGGTTTTTAATACACAATAACTGAAAAAATGTGGGCGGGATTGAAGAAGTGGGAGTGGCACAAAATGTATTTCTTTATATCTTTAGAACGGCACGAGAAATATTGTCCGATTTAGCTGGGTTGTCAATACAGAAAATCCGTGGGTAAACGCTTGAACGCTTATAAGTCTGAAATCATTGAACAGATTTTAATAAAATATATATTGTGCACTTCTGTTAGTAAATACCTTTCAAATGGTGTATATTTTGTTCAAATCGGTTGACATACAGGGGAGGAAAGTTTTCTTAACTGTTTTGCCTTTGCCGATTTATATATAGATTCTTAAATTTGGCTGCTGCAGTGCCTAGGATGCCCTTAGATCGGTCAAATGTATGACCAACCCCACTTTATTTTTCAGCTAAATCAATTTCTAACATACCTACCCGCCATCTCCATTCCTTAAGGTGGCTCCCATACAAAATAGTCAATACAATTAGAAATATATTGAAAAAAAACCCCAAAACTGCCAAGGAATCGGCCCTAGGAGGATAAAATGTATGACCGACCTCCATTAGTTTTTTGTTCTTAACATTTTCTCAAGACATACTTGCCCCTTATCTTTACTTCTTAGGGGGGCTCCCATACAAATATTGCGTTTTATGAAATTCTCAAATTAATTAAAAATTTTCGACATTTGTGAATTAAATCAAAAGTTGCTAACAGATTTTAATCATTTATGGCTTGTTTTGTTTGCAGATTCGTTTTTTATGTCTTAGAAGCATAGCTGCATTTTCCAATTCTTATGAATTTTTAAAAAACAAAAATTTCGAAATTTTGATAAAAAAATTTGTTTTTAAAACGACTGCGCATTTTCGAAATAACGGTATATCTCGAAAACCAGAGCTAAACTAAAAAAAAACGGTTAGCACCATGAGATTCAGCGTACGCGAATTATGTTGAAACGCCATGTGCCCGGCTTGTCTATTTTTTCAACTAGCACAGCGATATTAATACGCAACATCTGTTAAAAATTTTCGAGATATGTATTAAAAACATTTTTTATGTAATTTTATTTCAGAGAGGGTAGCGAAGCGCACTAGGGTTAAACTAGTATGGTATAAAATTTTAAATAAAATACACAGGCAAAAATGAGGAAAATGTATTAAAAATCTTTTTTTAAAGATACTGAAAACAAATCGTTTTCCATCACATACCAACATGTCAATTGTAATATGCCTCCTGTAATCATGCAAAGGTTTTAGTTGACAATCATTCTTTTTCGATAATAATTAAAAGTATGGACTTCGATTTTGGAATTTGTTTGCCAAATGTGATAGCACCAGCTCTGCTATTGTTTAACATTATTTCGAGAGGACATTAAATAGAATGATAGAGGAATCGAATGGTTTACTAATTATAACATTTTTTTGAAATTTCCAGATTTAAAAATATTCAATCACCCGACGACAAAGAGAAAGTAGAAGAATTGCAAAAAAATACCCTCAAGCGTAAAGCACAGCTCTATGAAATCGAACAATCGTTACCTGCTAAATCAGGACGTTATCTAAGAGTAAGTAAAAACTAAATCTTTTTGTTATAGATTTACATACACTTATAGAATAATTGTTAAGAAATTAAGAAAGAAACCAATTGTTGGTTTTTAAATGTTATTTTCCAAATATTTAAAAAAAATGGCTGTACTTCTTACAAGTTTTCTTAACAAACTTTGACATAATATGTCGGCTTATTATTGGTTTGGCGCATATAACAAAAAGTAATGGAGAAAAACGACAATGAAAGTCTACATGAAGTTTTTTGAAAACATAACCTTTAGAATTTTTTTGTATTTTCACCACTTTTCCGGATTAGTTTTGAAGAAAAGTGTAAATTTGTGTGAACGTTCATGAGCAAACTTAGAAGTTAATAGTATTTTATTGAAAGTGAAAATTATTGTTTTGTGCCGCATACGCCACTTTTCTAAAATTATTTTTAAAAAGTAGGTTTTTGTGCTGCATACGTATACTTATTACTGTGTACTGAGTTGTTGACATTTTTTTTTGCTTTTAATACTTTTTTTACGGCAATCAAGCGAAACAAGAGAAAAATTCATTTTCTTATTGTCATTTTATTTTACTTTAGCTTTAACTACTTTTTTCTTACAGTAATGAAGCAAAGCTAGAGTGAAATTCTTTTTGTACGTTTTTGTGTGAGGAATTTGCAGCATTCGCCAAACACTGGCGTGTAGAGAAAAACGATACTTAATAAAATAGTTGATATGGAGCAAAACTAATGCTTAATATCGCAGAAACTTTAAATAATTTCGTAAAACAGATTTTGGATTCAGAAAGGGGGTATTCAAAATATGTTTATATAACCCATAGCATATCAAGAATAAAAATTGGGAATTAAGCACGAATAACAAAATCTTTTGAACTAAAATTTTGTATTCCCAAAAATTATTTTGATAATAAACTGGCAAATGCACGGCCTAAAAAAACTTAACTGGTAACATGCTTTTGCAAGTTGTTTTTGTTTTCATTTTGTTTTTTCTTAACCTACTTACAACTACAATTAATGTTAAAAGAATTAAAATCAATTGTAGTGGGGAATGTAAGAAGAGATAAACTCACTGTTTATTGTTGATGTTTTTGTTTAAACTTTGATATTGTTACAAGTAGAACTGTTGCTTATAATTCTTATACGCTTAACAGTTTTATTTGATTTAATATCTTTAGTTTTTCTAAAATCTTTATGGATGAAGTTTCCTGACGATCTGGCCTAAGCAACCAGTGAAATGCGCATAGGAATAGCTTATCACATCAACAATAAATTTCAGTGCTTCTATCAAGAATAAAAATTGGGAACTAAGCACGAATAACAAAATCTTTTGAACCCCATACCTAATTTTATATTTTTTTTTAAATGGTCCGTAGGTCAAACCAATAATGAACTGACGATATACTAAAACTTAGATTTTAGTTTTTACTAAAATTCTAATTATGTAATATTTTTTATTTTGTCAAACAGATAATTTTGGGCGATGTTAATGTTTCCATACTTAACAGAAACGATAAAGTACGCTATAAAGATGAATATGAAAAGTTTAAATTGATACTAAATGTTATTGGTCTATTGATGGCATTTTTTAATTTGATATTTAATTATAGGTAAGTAGAAAAGTTTATTCATTCATATTAAAAATGTTGTAATAATGTTTGTTTGTAATTTGTTAAAGGGCTCTCGAACTATCTTACATTTTCCTATTAGTTTGGTATTATTGTACCTTGACTATACGTGAATCGATTTTAAAGGTAAATGGCTCTCGTATTAAGGGATGGTGGCGGGCCCATCATTTCATTTCGACTGTGGCAGCAGGCGTTTTATTGATATGGCCTCAAGGGGAACATTGGCAGCTATTTAGAAATCAATTTATGTATTTTAATGCCTATATAAGTAAGTTTGAAATGTATTAATTCAAGAGATTTATATCTAAACAGCTTTTTGTTTTTGTTCCTAAGGCGTGGTTCAATATTTGCAATTCGGCTATCAAAAAGGTTTACTGTACCGTTTGAAGGCGTTAGGTGAACGTCATAATATGGATATTACTATTGAGGGATTTCATTCATGGATGTGGAGAGGTTTAAGTTTTTTATTGCCTTTCCTTTTCGTAGGTTATGCCTTTCAGGCCTATAATGCTTGGACTTTGTATAAATTATCCACTAATCCACCAGATGCACCATGGCATGTAAGTTTCGTCACAGATTTTCCGTTTGAAATTATTTTATTTAAATTTATCTATTCTTTTTAGGTCTCTGTTATGTGCGGTTTATTCTTTTTGCTTTTCATTGGTAATGCCACTACAACGTTGTTGGTGGTACCTGAGAAGATCCGAGAACGCGCCAAGGAACGTTATCGTCTTATCAGCATGGGCAAGTCAATGAAATTGCGTAAACAAATGAAGGTAAACATTAATTAATTAGGGATTATCATATCTTTAAGAAACTACAAATCCAAAAATGACTTTTACATTCAGGGCGACGGGAAATTTATTAAAAGGTCTCAACAATTGAATCGATAGTAGTTGTTTTTGTATAATTTCAAACAAAGACTTCGTTCGCTTAACTTACATTTCGTTCGAAATTGAAGAACAGGCCATTAGTACGCCTAAATCCGTAACAAATGCTATTGTGGTTTAATTTTTTAAAGTTTTCGGTCAACAAGAAATCCTCAAATTCTTTTTCCTTCTAGAAGCTTAATATGAAAAGTCGTATCAGATTCGTGTCTCAAAAATCTGGAACGCTTTGCCAAGAGATCTAAGAAAATGTTCTTACTCGCTGCAAGTGTTTTTCATACGGGATTTCACTAAATAAAAGTATAGGGATCCCGCACATTTTCCGGGAAAAAAATTCCGGGAAATTTGTTCTGAAATTTCCGGGATTTTTTATTTATTTATTGCAACTTAACTTTTGATATAATTGTAAATAAGTTACATATGGGCATTTCCCTAGAATGGTCTACCAGGATGAAAATATACAATGTTGATAATCATCGTCTTTTATTGTTTATTATTATAAAAAAAGTCTATGTTGTTATAAAAGAATGGTTTCATAGCATGTCTCAGCTGTTTTACTTGAGGAAATTGGGCTGGAAACTGGAAAATTTTATATTTTCTTATATTTTCTACTTCTAACAACATTTTTATATACTTATTTTTAATGCAAAAAATATGTTATGTTTATACTCTTTCTTCATAATCTCTCTATTACAATCAATTGTAAAAGGAGTATCAAGTTTTTTTGTTAAGGAAATTTTAAGATATTTATGGGAAAATGCATGGCGATAATAATAAAAAAACATATGGAAAAATCGTACGTTCGCGACCCGTACGTTCGCGACCGGTACATAAGCCAATTAAACAAAAATCAACAGAGATATTTTATTTTGTAAATACTAGATGGAGGCCTACATTAATACACTTTAAAAATAAATTAATCACTTTTGAATGTTCCGTTCCATTACGCAGATTTTTACATTTCACTACTGTCAGCCAAAGTTGACTTCTATTTTGCGTACGTTCGTGACCACATGTTTATAACTATCATTATGAAAACTTAAACTCGATGAAATCCATCTTTTGCACTTAACATAGAGCTACCCAAGTGCTATCGCATCGCAAAAAAGAATGCTAGGAAAAGTTTCGTTTTCTATATTGTTTGTACATCAAAAGCGTACGAACGTACGTTCGTGACCCCAGGAAATGCCCATATGTCAAAAAAACATTTTTACTTGGTGTTCATAATAGAGCAACAATTTCTTTTGCAACTACACAAATTTTGCATTAAGAAACCGTTTGCAAATTTTAGCCACAACAATATTATGCATTTATTATTATTTTTTACAACATTTTGTTGAAATTTTCATTCAAAACTAAATAAAGTTATTTTAAACGTCAGAAACAATTTCATACAAATTGTTGCAGAAGTTCTAGTTGACTCAACTTAATGTACATTTTTTAAAAAAATAGAAACTGGGAATTATTTCCTTTCGTAGGTTACTTTTTATATTATATTCAACATTTTTTATTTTTCGAATTTATTTATTTTTTAAAAAAATTTAGTTACATTTTTGTTTTAAAAATGAAAGGAAAATATATGAAATATTTTAGGAAGAAAAAAGATAGAAGAAAAAACGAAATTGTTTCTCTGATGGTGATCGAAGCTTTTCGTTTTCACTTTCAATTTACATTAAAAAAAATATACAATTATCATCTATTTTGAAGTTCTATGAATCTGTCATTTGCTTAAGCAAGATGCGAAACAGATCTCACCACTTTCTGTACGGAATCAAATGTTTGTGGTTTTGTTTTTGTGTGTTTTAAATGGATTTGAGAGGATTTTTGTTAATTTTTGACAGAAGCTTAAGCAAGCTTAAGCATATTAGGCCTCAACATTGATTTTTATTTGAAATTTTTTATTAGAATTTAGATTTTTGTCCACAAAGTTTGTTTTTTTTTTTCTACAAAATTATAAGATTTGTTACAGTATTTTGTGGCAAGTCTGGTAGAAGTGAAGTTTTTATATATTTTTGATGTTTTCATTAAACTTTTTCTTTTTTTTTATAGAATAACATGAGCGAATCTGAACTCTCCTTAAAACAAGCAACAACCACCACCCCCACATCACCCGTAGCCGATTCTACCACTTCATTAGACTATGCGAAAGAAGAAGACAAGAAAAGTAACTAGTGATAATAGTTTAAACACACACAATAAATTATTAAATTAAAAAAAGAAAAACTTCAAAAAAGGAATTAAGAACTAAAGTTCCATTAAAAAAGAAAATACTTATAAATAATTATTTTAAAGCAACATGCAGACTTAGGATATTTATAATAGAAACACTAACCTACCGAAACATGAAGTAGAAACAAATAAAAAAAAAATAATTTAATTTTCAAACCAATTAAATATTAATAATTATTAAAAATGCATGTTTTCTTTAAGATATAAAACAAAAAGGGGTGGCAAATTTAAAAATATTTTTCAAGATTGGAATTTAAAAGCATTGGCAAAGAATAAGGGAAACAATAAGTTGGTCCTAGTATTTATTATCCTAAAAGTTTGGGTTGTTGTAAATTGGGAATATGAAGCCCTAAAAAACTTTACTCAGTGCTTTTGACCACATAAAAAGTTTGACTTTGCCAGTACTTTGCCAATTTATTTAAAATTTAAAAAAAAATGTAACCTTTATTAATTATTTGTACTATTATTTCAAAAATATAATTAATTCAATGTTTATTGCTCAATGATGTTTGTAAATTTAAATAAAGTTTCTTAATTTAAATTAGATATAAAATTCTCTTTCTGAATTCTAGAAAATTTAGCAATGTTTAATATTTAAAAAACCTGCTTGTTTAATTTATAATTTTATTAAAGATTTACCTTTTCTTAACTATAAGTAATTTTAATTGTTGTAATTTTAAAGAAAATTATAAGTCATGTTAGGCTCAGGAATATCCATTCCCGAAAACAAACTTATGCCAACATTAAGAAATAACTTTTAAAAAAGTAGTTTTATTTAAAATTGAATTTAATTTATTATTTTCCTTTTTTGTACTCTCTATGAGCTAAAATAAAAACCAAATTATGCTACATACAACTAACTACACTTTAGTATGGGTATATGATTTTTTGTATTATTTCAATCGATAGCATTTAAACACAAACCAACTAGTTTAAGTCATTTAATGAATTAAATAAAAATAATTAAAACATTTAGTTAAAAAAAACTATCAAACCAAATTACCCTTTTTAATAAAAATTTAAATTTAATTAGTTTTTGTGAGAAAAAAATAATAATGAACAAATTATAAAAATTATTAAGTAACGAGTTAAATGTTCTAATTTTTTTTTTATTATTATTATAAATTTTAAGTGATTGTGAAAAAATAAAACATCAGTTTTAAAGAAAATTAAATTTCAAACTTCAAACTTATTTAAGATCGCATCGTTAGATCGTTTCAAAAAGTGATCCGAAGTCGATCGGTATACTTAAAGATTGGTCTAGTACCAATATTTTAAGTTGTTACACCAGCACAAACGCATAATGCCCGCTCCACTATTGAGTTGTGGGTAGAAAAAGCCAAGGGTTGTGTTTAAAAAGTCTAATAAAACAATTCTTCTGTGATCGGTATGTTAACAAAGGAAAGGGAAATTAAAAAAAATCAGCATTATTATATAAAAGTAACACACAACCTCTGTTCTTTAATCTACTACATTAAAGAGCACAGGTTGTTTGTTGCATTAATCCGATAATCTGAATGATATAAGATTTGGCAAAAATTCGTTTTATTCGACTGGAAATCACGCTGTAAAATTTCGTGAAGATCCGTCCATAATATACCCTAGGCCCCATTTAAACCCTACTCCCGGAAAACAGTTAAGTACGCCTAAAACCGTAATAAATAATGCCATTAGAATAAAACTTAATACTTCACAGTTTTAAAGGACTAGAAATCACACTAATAAATTATGTGATGATCGGTCCATATATTACCCTAGGCCCCATATAAAGCCCACTCTGGTAAATTAAGTAAATACGCCTTAAGCTGTAGCAGATATGGCCAGAAAAAATGTAATGTAATTTTGTGATATATGGTCCATAATTTACCTTAGATCCCATATTTAGCAGCCTTCTGAAATTCACTGTAAACGCTTAAACTAATTTCACCACTGCGGAATTTTGGGATGATTGGTTCATAACTTACCACTGATTACGGGTGGCGTTGGCGTATACGCCTTGTGTGTTACTTTAATATATTACAAAATACGACTCAGGCGTATACGTCAACGCCAACCGTTATCAGGCTGATAGTTTCTGAGTTATGGACCTCCGAAGTTTTTATATGAGGTTGCGATTTCTGAACGTATATGATATATTTTGAAAGCTTTTAAATAGATATTTCTGGATATAAACATTTTATTTAAAAATTCTTAATTCATTAAGGAGTGGCAATGAGTTTGCGAAAAAAAACAAAAGTTTATAGTTAGCATAAGAACCAATATACCTACATATCGTCACAGGAATTAAAGAACGCTGTAACTGACAAAACATAAAATGTTCATTAGAGCCAAAAAAACCTGTATGAAAGAAAGTAGAAAAAAATTCATTGAATTACATTTCGTATTTTTTAAAAATAAAATGGAAAAAAGGTTAAACAAAGAAGAAATTATAAAGTTAATCAATTTATATCGTAACCATGAAATTCTGTGGAATATGCAGAGCAAGCTCTATGGACGCACCGATTTAAAAATTAAAGCGTTTGAATGAAAATATTGCCTCTGAAATGAGTATGCCGGTGGATATTGTGAAGAAAAGGGGAAAAGAAAAAGACGCAAAAGAAGTCTGAATCATCCACAGAAGATATATATGAGTCTTCTCTTTTTTGGTTCAATGAAATGAATTTCCTTGATAATTCAATCGCCGTTAGAAGCTCTTGTGATAATTCCAACAATGTAAGTTTGGTTTTTAAATGGTTTCATTACATGTACATAAATTATGCATACATATCGTTACCCACAGCCTAAAACGCCCTGTGTTGCAAAACAATCAAAGTGGACTTTTATTAATTACGTGGTCGGACGAAATTTGTTCTACGAGGCACTTCAAGGCAATGTAAAGTAGCTTTACACGAATATAAAAATAAGAAGCTAGCACATATGTACATAGACTTAACCCCCAATCAAAATATGCATAGCCGTGCTTAACCACCTACTGTCAAAAATAAAGAAAAAGTCTGAAATGTATTAAAAAAAATCTGAAAACATTGATTCCGTACGGAATGTACGATCTGTTTCGCAGTTCGCTTAAGCAAATGACAGTTTCATAAAACTTAACAAAAAGTTTTCCTAAGTTCAATATGGTTTACCTCATGTGATTTACATGTATTCGCACATTTGCTTAAGCCAACTTAAGCACATTATGGTTGGGCATTTAGAATCTAGTGCAGCATTTTTACAAATAACTACCTAGGGGTTCTATTACCAAATCTGTTTTTTTAAGTGCGTTAAGTACGAAAAGGCTTAAAAAGTCTATGAAACCTGAAGCACCCAAAAATGCGTATTAATTGCTTTGCAGGGAAGTTTTAGTAAGTGAAGCCGGTGGTAAGGGAGAAAACGGCTATGCAAAAAAGCTTTAGTAACGAAGCTGGTGTTTGTCTTAAGGCCCAACCAGAATGTGAATAACGTGACTTAAGCAACTGAGCAAATACATGTAAATCATATGTGTAAAACCATATTGAACTTAAGGAAACTTTATGTAAAGTTTTATAAAACTGTCATTTGCTTAAGCAAGGTGCGAAACTAATCGCTCATACCGTACGGAATCCATGTTTTTTTATTTTCTTTTTGTTATTTTAAATGCATTTGAGAGGCTTTTTGTTTTCTTTTTGACAGTAGCTTAAGTTTGTTTATGCACATTCTGGTTGGGCCTTTATAATTGAAAATTCGTGTGTAAACAAAGGGCGGTATACAACAAAAGTGAAATCAACATGTGTAACGGTGAAGTAAAATAATAATATTCGCTCTGGTTCTATGGGGTAACTGTTTAGGTAAGAATCAATCGAATCTCCCTTTCGGAGTCAAGTACAAATTGAGATTAAACCGTCTTAGAAATTCTTGAATCAAGCATAGTTTGAGATTTATTTTGTCTCACTTAAAATTAAGTCAATCGAAAACATGATTATTTTAGTACGAGTTCGGGATTAAATGTGGATAAGTTAAGTATTTTGCACTTAAATAATCTGTACTTGAATCAAGCGTTCTGTACTTGATTTAGGGAAATCCGTACTTAAGGTACTATTGACTCCGCTTCGACTTTATTTAAGTACGGATAGATTGATTTGTTTTTTCAGCATCTTCGTATGTTCGATGCAGAAATGGGCCATTTATTGCAGGATATCATTTTCCAAAGAAAAACAAATAATAGTCGCATAAATAAAAAATGTATAAGCCATATAGATCATTTAGACGCCACCCTGTATTTATTTTAAGATAAAAGTTCGAAAATAGTGTTACCTTGAAGCATTGAATGCTGGGTTGGGTATATTACCCTGAAGTGATTGAAAACAAGATTTTTTTTAATTTTGTATTTCAAAATAAAATTTTAAATTTTCATTACTTCTCACGTGAAAACTATGAAACGCACACAAATCCAACACCTGTGACTCGTAATGTTTCAAATTCCTTTCCATTTTGTCTACTTTTTAAGAATATTGAAACAACTCAAGCTCAAGCAATCTGTTAAAAGTTAAATTCGCATTAAATAGTAAAATAACAATGTATGTAATTCTTTACTACAATGCCTAAACACAAAACAAATGCGAAATTGTACTCCATCAATCATCAGTCAAACGTACCCATGAGATCAAAGAGCTTTGGCTTTTTGATATGTATTCCTATTTATAATTTTATACACTCGTCGTACTACATGGTTAATGATATGGTGGAAATATTATTTGCAAATTAAAATGTTTACTCATTGTAGTTGCCGTTGATTACTTGTAGACTTGATTGTGGGGCAACAGTAGCAATTTCCATATTTATCCCAAATGATTTGAAACTAAAGTGATTCGTAAATAGAACGATTCAATAAAAATTAATTGAAAGTCGATGAAGAAAGTTAAAATATAAATTTATATAGAGAAAAACGGTTTGAAAATTTTTTTTAATACTTTTACGTATCCCATTTCCGAAGTCAAAAGGCTCTTGCAGTTTAATTTAAACTTTAAAAAAACAATGGAATATTGTTTTTATAATTTATTTGCTATATGCACAATAAAACAATCAAAATCATTTTGAATATTTATGTAGTTTCTATTTTTATTTATTTTAATTTTAAATAGAACAACAGAAACTTTGTTGAAACCCAGCAAACATAAGTATTTCACAAGGTAGTCGTAAAGTTGTAAAATCATATATCTTAAAATAATTACAAGAAATATATATGACTGCTGTGGGCAACCGCTTATAATTTAGATTTTGACTGTATCGTTATGATGAATCAATGAACAAAGCATAAAAATATTTATTTTATTTTAAACACAACAGTATTTTTTCTAAACAATTGTAAAATATTTTTTGGGACATTATGACGATATGACTTAATAGCACACCTTGTGAGTCCCCAATTTAGTCAATTCACAAAGTGTTATAAGGTGCTTAGTACTAATTGTTTCTAAATAGCACTGTTGTGAACAGACTGTTCGTTCTATTATCATAATAAGTGTGAAGGTACAGTCACATATGGTAAACAATTGTCAAATTTTGTTTGCCGGCATTTTTAAAAAAAATTTTTAAAATACGCACATTTATTTGCCCATTTTTGTTTGTTCAAACAGATAATCAATAGCTTCAAATAAAAAATGGAAGAACATGGTTGCCCTGTGTTCACATATAAAAATATTTGCCTAAAAATAAATATTTGAGCAAATTGTCAAAAATAAAAATTAAATAAATAAAATTACTCTTTATTAAAACTAAAAATTAACATTTTGATGCAAAATATTGAAACTTGTATGGTACAGAAGAGCGAGAACAGCAGTTTTAAAAGTAAAAGAGGATTAAGATAACAAATAAAGGGATAAAGGCATATTGGCGAAGTAGTTTCCAGTCTTATACAACTAAATTAAACTAAATTATGAAATTAACGCATTATTCGTTACAGCTTTAGACGCAAGCAATAAAGTGGTTTTAGACAGTGGATCTATTGTAAATTATAGACCGATCCTTACGAAATTTTGTTATATGATTTCTAGGCATACACATTGATTTTGTGCAAAATATAACGATAAAAGGTGCATTCAGCCACTAATTTACGTTAGTTTTTGTAGCAGAAATTTCGATTTTTTGGGAGGTTGTTTCACATTTCGGTCCATAACTCTTATCCTACTGAACCAAAAGTGCTGAATTTGAATCAAAACTGCTTGGAAGAACTTGAACGAACTTGCCACCAAAAGTTTTATTTTTCGTCAGAATCCTTTTCTTATTCGGTATAACAATGTCCATCCGTCCGACTTGCTGTCCATGTTAACCTTATTCGCAAAGTACATATCGAAATTGGATTACTTCAGCATTTTTTGTGTTCTACAATTCACCTCCACATGTTTTAATTCGTTTTCAATTAGAGTAGTAAGGGGTTAGTGAACTGATAGTAATGAAATTTGGTGTTTACGTTTTTATTGTCATAAAAGGTGGAAAGAATCGGTCGATGATTTCACATAGCCCCCATAAAAACTTATTTCTGGTGAAGAGTCCTTGTGCCCATAGACAATATATTATCACCTTACCAAATGTTATTGTAATCGATCCATATTTTACCATAGCTCTTATACAAATAACACTTCTGTAAATAGCTTTTAATGTCATAATAATCTTATAAATGTTTGTTTTGGCAATAGTTTCTATAAAAGCTTGTATGTCGTGTCAAAATTTTGTCTTGTTAGGCCGAGAATAGGTTCTAGGTCACTTTCTACAAACACTTCCAGACGAAAAAATCTCTTAAAGATGTCGATGTCAGTAAATTATTCGGCACTAATAAGTTTTATATAAATCTTAAATTCATTATATAATTTTATTTTGGCGGGTCCATGATTGTCCACTGACCTCAAACTGGTACACTCTCGAAAATTGATCTATTTATAAATAGATACGCCATGCTTGCAATGCATAATTCCTAACATAGACTCATATATTATACCTATATTAAATAAATTACCTATGAATGTATTTACTTAAGATAAATGTATTTTGTAACACCTTGCGGTAAGCGCAACTCTTTGCTAAAAAGAGAACACAGGAAAAAATTTTTACATAAATAATGTGCTATTTACACAACACAAGTGACTGAACGTGTAGTAAAATTAATATGGAAAACACTAAAAAAACTGAGTGCTTTTCATATAAATTTTACTACACGTTCAGTCACTTGTGTTGTGAAAACAGCACATAAGTTTTTTCGTCATTAATTTTGTTAATGTTTTTCAATTTTATTCAATAATTTTTATTTTAAAGCTTTTTATTTGCCACTGTTTGGTCTTACAATTTTTGTAAGATCAAATATTTATTTGCCTAAAAACGAGGAAAATATTTAACGTTAAATGGTCACATTAGTTGCATTTTTGTTTGCTAGCAAATAATTTTGTTTGTCCAAAATCAGTTGTTTTTCTGTTTGCCCCTCAAATATTTTGTGGTCAGATTAGGGCAAACAAATATTTGATATTTTTTGTCAAATAATTGTCATATGTGACCGTACCTTAAGTGTCCGAATTAAACGACCTAATATTTGTAAAAATTTGATTTTATTTACATATTACGTGAATAAATAACACTGTGTGTAATTTTTTAAGTCATTGAAAAATATCCATATACGGCGACTCTACGTGTTAAAAGAGCAAAAAAAAGACCCGTGTCTCCCAGTTTTGCCCAAAGTCATGCACTTTTTTTATGGGCCCCAAAATTTGGGGCCTCGGAGTCATTTTTGCAAAAAAGATATAATTTTCTCAGGCTCATATTTTGCAAACCGTTCGGAATTTTGCTTTACCCTCTGAGACAAAGTTGTAGCTCTTGCCATTGCGAAAATCGAATTTTCGGGCAATTTTTCACTTTTGCGGCTACCTAAACGGTGCTAAGAATCATTCCTAGAAAGTTCATATGTTCTAAAAAGTTGTTAACCGAGATCTTAGGTACATTTTTGTAGTTGATTGTTTCCTTGAATTTTTAACGGTTTGCTACCTATGGACCTGAACAGAAGAAAAAAGGTAAAAAAAAAATCGAATTTTTAAAGTGCATGACTTTGGGCAAAACTGGGAGACACGGGACTTTTTTTGGTCTTTTATCACGTAGAGTTGTCCGTATATGGTTATTTTTCAATGACTTAAAAAATTATACACAGTGTTATTTATTCACGTAATATACATATGTAAATAAAATCAAATTTCGTGTTGCACTGTGTAATTAATGAAAATAATGACTTAAAGTTGTAAACAAAAAACAGGGTTAAAATTCTGAAAATATGCACTTAGTAACAAATTTGTATGTATTGTGTAATTATATTTTAAGATGTTTTCATAAAACAAAATCGTTATGACAGTCATAAAATTATAGTAAATACAACCAATATGAAAATTTTTAAACAAATTTTTCAAATATTTATTGCTTTCGTTTATACAGAAGCTTAATAAATAATATTTTATAATAAAGTTTACTGGGTTATAAAGGTCATTTTGTCAATAGAATTGTGTGTACCAAAAATCTGCAACGTTGGGGGAATGCAGTAGAGACTTTAAGACGCTATTGACGTAAATTTATTTGGAACAGAGCTGGATTCGATACATCTATCAAAAATTTCATAAGAAAGTCAAGTCAAAATCGACATATGCACATACATATTTATACATTGTAGAGTGACCAAAGAGCAAAATACACTTTACAAAGGCTAGATTACACTATCTCACAAGTCTTACGTATTCCATAATAGTTTGTGAGATAGAAATCTAATGAGTTTTGTTGCGACTGTCAAAAAATCTAATTTAACATGACAGTTTGTGTTCACACTATCACACAAAGTATAAACACTCACACATAAAATAAAATGCAACCCTGATCCAATGAAAAGTATTATTGTTTAGAAATTTTTCAAAAAACGATGAAGTCGTATGGGATGCCAAACTTTTTTCATAATACTTGTCATATTCGTGACACATTGCATTCACACTATCACACTTTGTCATATAACTTGAGTTTTTGACATGTATTAATACAAAGTATAATAGTGTAATCTAGCCTTAAGGAACATGTATGCAAAGTCATATGCTCCATGGATATTACAACAAATTTTGGTGTGCCATTACACTGAGCTAGAATTCGGCACTTTTTTCTGAAAGCGGGGCACATGGCGGGTTAACCTAATTCGGATACGCTGAATCCAGTGATGCTTACCGTTTGTTTCTGAGATATACCGTTATGAAGAAAATGGAGGAGGTTGCACAACATTTATTCGAGTACTCAGCAAATGGTTTAGTTTATTGAATAAACTAAAAAAAAACGAAATTCGGCAATAAAATTACCTTTAGGTAAATTAAACTCTTTCTGATCTGAGCAGTCGTTTTAGTAACATATTTTTTTGCAAAAAGAAATAATTTATTAGCAAAACTTTGAAATTTTTTGAAAAGCATTAAAAATTGGAAAATGCAGCTTCACGTATAGAAAATAAAGTGCCAAGCAAAACAAGCAACAAATAATTAAACCTGTCTACAACTTTTGATTTATTTACAAAAGAATTAAAATATTAATTAAATTTAAGAATTTCTAATGGAGGCCGGTTATACATTTTATCCTCTTAGCGTTGACTTCTAGGCAGTTACGGGACTTTTTCTTCAATATACTTATTTCTAGCCTGTACTTGAGGAGCCCCCTTAAGAAATGGAGAAAGCGGGTAGGTATGTAAGAAACAAATGATGGGGATGAAAAATAAAGTGAGGTTGGTCATATATTTGACCCGTCTAGGAGCATACTAGGCAATGCAGGAGTTTAATTTAAAAATTTAATGTAACCACAATATTTGTATGGAAGCCCCCTTAAGGAGACCGTACACGACATGTTTTTGTCATCTGACATGTCAAATTTCCCACTGCAAAATACATACATGTCGTGTGTTGCCTTTTTAACTTTGCTTCTGTAAAAGTCAGACGCAAAGTCATCTGACAAAATTTCAATAAGAGCGTTCTCTATTTTCTTCTGACAAACCATCTGACATCAGAAAGCTATGCCGGGAAGAAACCGGCAGCGACGTCCACTATTGACGGAATTATTAGCCGGCTGAAGTTAATTTTTTACAATACCGAGATATGTTTGATCATCTTACCAGTGAATAGAATTTATGTGAATATATATATAAAAACCGTTTTATTATAAAATCCTAAATTGGTATCTTTGAATTAAAAGAAAAAAAATGTTAAGATGGCTAAACTATTTTACGGCGCAAATAAAACTTTTCATGGCGGCAGCAAGCTATTTTGAAGCCGAGCACTACTTTGGTTTCTGCAATAACAATGCGAAAAAAAAACAGAGACAATGTCAGAAGCAAATTACATGTACGTTTGTGACCGAATATTATAAAGCTTATGTAAAACAGCGATTTTGAAAGACATGCACAATTACATGTGACTTGAAAATTTGACATGTCAGATGACAAAATCATGTCGTCTATATGCTCCTTTAATGGATAGTGATAAGGGGAAGTATATTTTGTTCCCCTAGGGGCGACTCCTTAACAGTTTTGGTACTTTTTCTTCAATATTTATGAAGAATATAATTCATATATACGAAGAATATAACTGAAGAGAAATGGTTGTGACCATACATATTTTGTTAAAAACACTTATTTAAAAACAAAAACAAAAATATTAAATTATAATGCATAATAAATAAATTTGTATGTCTTCATATATACATATGGCCAATTTCATCAATTTATTTAAATATCAATTAATGTTTAAAATTCGTTTTTCATGTCAAATAAAAATAAAATTATATAAAAAACTATACTTAAATAGGAATTGATATTTAAAGAGATTTGGTGAAATTGGCCATTACTAAAAGAAATACACAAAAGTGAATTTATTAAAAAATATTGTCGCGTATTGTATTGCTTAAGTGCCGCACAAGAACACAATAAATATTGGCACATTTTAGTTATTTTTATTGACGCGCAGTTGCATGTCAAGTAGTCACACGATTGGGGTATTAAAAAGTGTAAAAATTAGTGCAAAAAGGCAATCGTGTGATTTAAGCTTCAGATATGTAATTTCTAAACAGCGTCCTATTTTCAGGACATGGGTGATCACTTCTAAAGAGCGTCCTATTTTCAGGACATGGGTGATCCCTTCACCTTGCATTGAAAAATTTCCCATATAAAATATTTTCAAATTTGAAAAATCTGTATGAAAATATTTTTTAATGCTTGTATTTATAAATAAATCTTAAATTTAATAAAGGTTTACAAAACAAATTTTGTATGAAATTTTGACTTAATAAACATTTGTTAAATTAAATAATCGTTTATGAATATGGGGGTTAATGTTTTACAAAAAAACCCTTAATTAATTTTTAAAAAGTTACTTCCTTACAAGTATTAAAAAAGTACTTTATCGTTACTGTTTTTTCAATAATCGTAAATTATTACATAATCCAGTAGAATTACGGCCATATTCATAAAAAGTTCTTATTTTATGTTTAAAGTATGTAAAAACTATAAAACGCTTTATGTCTTATAAATCTCTTATAAAAAAGTATATTCAAAAGCTTACATTAACAGCTTTTTAACTATTAACTGTTTGTAGCGATTTTATGTTTAAGTATGGCAACTTTTTTTACGTTTTGCTGCCATTTTATTGATAGTGATGCATACAACTTCTATTCGGTTCTCATGATATTCTACAATTAATATATTTTTTTTATAATTTAAGATCTGAAAACTTATCCTTGTGATATTTAAATACATATTATTTTACATTCTAAGCCAAAGGTATTATAAAAATGTTTGTTTGAACTCTTTTTAAATATACGATAAGAAAGTATTCGAATAAAAAGTTTGTTTACTTTTTATTAGCATCACTATTATTATGATTGCTTATTTTCCTTTTTTTAATATTTTTGAACAACAATTCGTTCTTTAAAACATATAAAAACAACTAATTGGAATAATTTAAAAAAATAATTAAAGAGAATATCTACATTTGCCTCTGAACGCATTCATTTAAATCATATAAAAAACTTTCAAAATATTTAACAATATAACTTTAAATATTAATAAATAAAACGTTTTTTTTCCATTATTTTTAAACATATCTCACAGAAATTATATCATAAAATGCAAACACTTAATAAAATGTCATTTTATTTTTGGTTTGAAGAAGAGTAAATCCAACAAAAAATTTTCTTATTTTATGAATGGTTAGTTAAACGTTTAGTTGACGATTTTTCGTTTATGAATACAACTTTAGCCATTGTTCCTTAAATATGGTTAATTAATCATCAATAAGTTTTTATGTTAATATATAAGAACTAATTGATAACGATTACGAATATTTAAAAAATAAAAAAACGATTAATTAAAATTCAAAATAGCTTTTCATACTGCAAGCTTTTGTTTGATCAAAACAAAAGTTAAATATATGTATATAACTGCGTTTTTAAAAACTAATCACAAATAATACTTATTAATATTATTTTACTATTTTTGCATTATTTTTGATTATTTAATGATAATCCCAAAAAATCTGAAATTATTTTTAGTGAATGATTCTTAACATGGGCCAAATAACAATAAATTAATCCCATCTCTGTACTACGAATATTCTTAATAATTTCTCATATAAATCAATAAATGAGAATTTTTTGAATGAAAACAACAAAAACTCTACATACGGGAATTGTGCAATTTAGAAGTGATGATGATTTTGTATGTTTTTTTATTTTATTTGTATACCCTTCACCACAGGTCAAAGGATTACATATATGTATTTAAGTTTGTCATTCTGTTTGTAATTTTTTTATTGATCTTATCTGGATCTTTATAAAAGGAGGATTTTATTTAAAGATGTCCGGCTGTCCTATATAAATTCAGCCAGATCAGTACATAAATTGTTGAGATGTAAGCAAATATATGTTAACACTAGAGTTTTTTTTCCCGGACTTTTTCGATTCCCGGGAAAGCGGGAAATTTTTTTAAATTTCCCGGGATCCCGGGATCCCGCTCCATATAAATAATACAAAGTAAATTTTGTTATTAATTAATGAAAAAAAACTTTTATAAAATAGCGTAAGGGAACTTGTTTACAAAGAAAGTAAAAGAAATGGTTCAATACTAAAAAATTTATTGAAGATTGAAATAGGAACTTGAATTATTATCACCTTATCGCCTTTATTCCCTATTATTATGCTTTTATTTAGTATTATTATGCTCTGGATACAAGATAAAAAGATAACATAAACAACAATTTATTCATAAAACAATAATAAAAACAAAATAAAATTAAGGTACTCAAGATATGGGATCAAAAAGTTAATTAATAAAATAGATAAAATGTTTTGAATAAATATATAACATTTTTTAACGCCTTAGGAAATAACTTTCTGACACAGTCAAAGCGCTTAGTATGTCGTCATGTTTCCAATCATGTTTCCAAAAAATTTCGTTAATTTTTTACCGAGGTTGGACAAATAGTTAAAAGTGCACCGTTGTAGCATGCTTCGGATTCACAATCAGAAGCAATTTTTTCTTTTTTATAAACAACGTCTATGTCAGTCAAATGAATGTCAAGGTTGATGCAAAAAAAGCATCAACCGGAATGCTTCTTACAAACCTTTTCATTTCAATAGATCCATTTGTAATCTTTAGGACAATGTGTTTTTCAAGTTGTATGTTGTAGTATCTTACACGAGTTTCCAAAATGTATATAAACGAACACAAATTGAAATTGAAAATTTTTGTTTATCACCTAATAAACATATCGCTCCTTCATTGCATCATAGTCATATCTCAAAATTTTAAGTAACTTAAGCAAAGTTTTCCTTCATGCCTTCTCGTGTTATATCTCCAAATAAACCGAAGTTATAGCAAAATACATCTTTAAATCGGTACATTTTGAAAACTTTAATCGCATTTTGCCAAGATCGTTTGTTTTTGTAGATATGACTATGTTGCAATAAAGGAGCGATATGTTTAGGTATCTCCTATTTTTAAGACTTGTTCATGGACAATGAAACTTTACTGCCTGCATCTTATTTTGAATTAATGTACTTTATAAACTCTTCACTTCACTAAATGTAATAATTATCAACTGCTGCACTGCCCATTCTGCTTTTAGTAGATTTATTGCATCAGGAGACATTGATTTAAATACATGTACTCACTTTTTGTTATTGATCTAATCCACAACCCATCCACAGATGCTAATTTTTAGAGAATAGAAAACTAAATTTCAAAGTATAAATAGCTATTTTCTGAAATTATGAGGAATTTTTTATTTCCCGGGATCCCGCAAGAAAAATCCCGGGAAAACGGGAAATAAAATAGTTGAAATTCCCGGGACGGGAAATCCCGGGAAAAAACCCTAGTTAACACCCTTCACCGAAATTTTTGGGCTGTCACATGACCTATGGATACACCTTATATATTTATATTTTTGAAAAAAAAAACATTATCGGTACCATAGATCTTCCCGAGTCCAAGTTTTTTTGTTCTTTAACACGTCGGTACATAAATCTGATAAATCGGTTAAGAAATGGGCTAGTTTTGAGTAAAATACTCATAAAATGGGCTAAAAAACATCAACATTTTTATAAAAACCTAAATTTTAAGGCTGTCATGAGACCTTTGGATATGTTTATATATCATAAGTTCGGAAATCTTTAGTAGAACAGATTGTCTAAAAAATTTTGGGGAAAATTTGGATTTTGACACTATGCCGACCTAGAATGTAAAAATTATGAGTGTTAACCTAATGGTCAAAATTCGACCATAAATTTAAGGTTCATATGAAGATACTACATCTAAGTATATATGAATTTACATGTTTTGAGCATTCATTTTTCCATCATAGTGGATCGATTTGGCAAGGGACCAACCTCTGGTTCATATTCTATCTTCAACTATAAAAAATATGAGAAAATATCAATTGAAAAACAAAAAAGTATCAGAAAATCTCCTTTGTAAATTATATTCTACTCAGGACATTGCATTTTTAATTTTTTTCTATGTCTAATAGTAACGAAAATTAATCAAAAAACCAGATTTCGGATTTACAACAGTTCCAGTCTCTTCAAATTTAATTATAATCTTGTCAATTCCTTGCACAGTAAGTCGATTATGACGACCATAATCACCCTATAACGCTCGAAAAGAGGAACCAAAAATTTTTTTTAGTAAATTTTAAGTGTTTTTACGCGTTCTTCGATTGTAAAACGATCCATATTCATAAATGGCAAACCTTTCACAAAACAAAATGATTGTAATAATGATGTAGTAAGACGTGTAGTGTTAGTGGTGCTTATTCTCATTAGTTTTGGACCACCCCCTAATACAATCCGATTCTAGAAGAGCTGCAATGGTAGAGGGTATATAAGATTCGGCTAAGCCAAATATAGCACTCTTACTTGTTTATTGTTTTCTTTTCATGAGAGTGGCCAAATATCGACAGAGCTGGGGATTAATTTAGCGGTCGATTTTAATACTCAACCTTATTCATATTGTACGCTCGCAGAAAATAACATCATGTATAATCTGATTAAAGCTTTATAAGGCAAAAAATACAATAAATATGAAGAGTATTTTTGTTATCGGTATGTGAAATTTGCTAACAGAAATCCTAAAAAATAACATTAATATGTTATTATGTCAGATTCTTGACTATATTAAGATATTTCTGAGCACGGGACGATAAAATTGATTATTGTATTTGTACCTATTAAAGTTTAGTTAAAGCAAGACGAGTTGAAAAGTAGCTAACAGATGAAACTGTACGGGAACTAGTTGAATATTTAGAACGTTCATGTAGTATGTGTACGACAAAAGACAAGAGTGTCTGGAAAAAGTTCTCTTTATGGTTTTTTATTTAGCACCGTCTATCACAAAGTAAAGTGTAAATTAGTAAAGTGAAAAGAAAAAATTATAACAATTGCAAAATACGAGCGTAAAAGCAAAAACTATAGAAATACAATTTTACAATTGCAAAGAAAAAGCAAGCAAGAACAACAACTACGGGTTTGTACTCTGAAATAAGGGCAAAAAAAATAATAATAATCTAGAATAACATGAGTTGAAATTTATTTTTTTTTTTATTTTATTTATGTGAATTTGTTTTGTTGTATTTAGTCATTGAGACGACTATGACTATTGCTACTGCTATTATACTCCGGCTCTGGCCGTCTAACTGACAGTAGTCATGTGTGTTTGGCTTGAAATCAATGCTAATTTGCACTTGAAACTAAAAGATACAAAAATATAAGATACATTTTATGCCGTTAAATTATAAAAAAAAATTAATTTTTAATAAAAAAAATAAATTTAATCTCAAGATTTCTAAAGTATAAAAATTATTTCAATCTACTCCACTTAACGTTTCTAAAGAAAAATTAACACTTATTTGAAAAAAAAAGAAAAAGCAAACAACAATAAAAAACATTAAACACAACCACCGCTTATCGTTAAACTACAACAGCGAAATCTTATCAAAAAATTTTTTGAAAAATGTGAAAAAAACTGATAAAAAAACCACTCATTGCCAGAGGAATTACAAAAGTTTTCCAAATAAATGAGTAAAAATTAAAGTGAAAAAAGTTATACAAAAAAAAGAGTATAAGCAATTCATTTCAAAAATAATTAAAACACTATTTTTGCAGTGGTATTTGTGTTTGGATATTCAATTAACTGTTTTCACACTTGCAATTTCTACACAAACACACTCACTCACATACTGAGTTAGAACTATACTCTTACTCACATTTACCACTTCCTCAACTAGAGAACAAACCAAAAAAATAATAAAATGGCAAGAGATCGATTGCCAGAATTAATACAGGTAAGCTAGAGTAATACAATTCGCAACGTTATCAACACTAATAAGATACAAAGAAAATTTCAAAAAAAAAAAAAAATACCTACAATAAATTTAACAAATTCCTTGTGGCTCATTTTTTCGCTAGCGCTCAAGTAGCTGTAATTCTTCGAATGGTTCAACATTATCGGTGCAACAACAAACCTCAGCAGCCAACATGCAACAAAATACACCCGTAGATGCCATTCTCAATCCGGTAAGTTGATCACGAGATATTTTACAGTTTTTTTGTTTTAGTTTTTTTGTTGTTGTTTTTTTTTTTAATTAAAAAATGACCCAGTATTTAAAATTTTCTTTTATAATTCTAAGAATAATTTCTGTCGAACTCCAAGTAAAATGAAATGTTTTTTTTTTAATAAAATTTATAACTAGATTTTGGCAAACAAGAAAATGAAAATACCAGTTTGTTTTTTGTGTTGCATTTAAATTTATTTTAATTATTCTTCTCTTAAAAAAAAAAAAAATTTAAAGATTCTTTATAAATAATATATGTACAAATAAAGCAAACAATTACTAATATTTGTAAGCAGTGCTTCTATAAACATGGAAATCTACAGTACTTCATGCATATGTACATACATACATACTACATATGTTTATAAAATACGCTTAAATTTAAATGAATATAAATAAGAAAGTTTTAGATGTAAACAAAACCGGTTCAAATATACCCTACGCCACTAGTATAGCAAGAGTGTTAGCAACGCAACACATAATAAGTGACTTTTATTATTAAGGGTCTGCTTGGAGAAGGGTTTCTATTCGGGGAAAAACATTTCCGAAAATTTATTTTAAATTCCCGGTAATTTGTAGACAAGAAATTTCGATCTAAATTTAAGTTTTTGTGGTAATATTTTCCATATAAAAACTGGTTGAATCTCATGGAAACTCATTTTCAACCTAATCAAATGATTACGCACATTAAGCGCCAAATACGCTGCACAAATGGCTTGACAAACATGAGATGGGAAATTTTGACCACAATGAAACAAATTTAGAATTCTCGAGAGTAAAACACAACTTTTATGCTTTCTTAAAAATAGAACTAAACCTAATTTAACTATTAAGAAACTATTAAAAAAAAAATCAAGTTAATTCCTTACAAATTAAAACCAGTTTAAAGCATATTTTATGAAAATGAACTAAGTCCCTGAATTTTTATTCACGAAAAAATAACACTATATTAAGTGACACCTTTAATTTTTTTAATCTTTAAAGCTTTAACTTCTAGGAATTAATTAAAACCCTCCAATTTGTATGTGCCCATCTGTGATCTAAATTTGTATGCAAATAACAAGCTAGAAAGATGAATTTTACAAGTTTCCAGTAATGAGAAAATTCAAATATATTTGAATTGCTATTCCAGTTCAAATAGAAAACATTAAATAATATGCAGAACAATTTTATGTATTTTACTTTAAAATAATTCACCCAGAACAAATATGTATCTGAAATACAGTACTGAGTTGTATAAAACGGAACGGACGGTCACCGTATATATTTTCATATTGTACTATGGTGAAGGGTTATAAGATTCGGCAAAGCCAATTATAGCACTTTTACTTATTATTTTATATTAGCTGCGTTCGAGAACACAAAAGTTTTTACTATTTTTTACTGAACTTTGCAGCATTTTACGAAATTTCGTTCGAGTACACAAAATGCAGTAAATGAGAACACAAATTGAGAGCAAAAAGTGACAGTTCTTGTCTGAGTATTTACAAATTTTTACTGCAGAAATTTTTGCAGTAAAATTTAGTAAAAAAAATATATGTTTCAAAAGGTAAACAAACAAAAGCAACAAACAAAATGCTTATAAATTGTGAAAAAATTGGCTAAATACCAACATTTGAAACTTTTTTTGTTATGTTAATTTTTTAGAGTTGTAAAAGTGTTAAGTACTTGGGTACTTAAGTTATCAATAGCAAAAAATTATTCATGTTCTTTTGAATAAATTAACCCGCCACAAATTAGTAACATCAAATAAAATAAAAAACAAACAAATATGAAAGACAACATAAAATAATTTTTTTGTATTTTCCAAAAATATTTGTGTTATAAAAAGTATTTAATCGAGTACCAATAAAAAAACGAGTAGTGAAAAGTGTAAACATTTTTCAACACTTTAACTATGTATTTGTCATCAGCTGTTGCGTTTATTTTACGAATTTTTACAAAACTTGCGTTCGCGTACTTTTTTGGACAACAGCTTTTTGTGAGAGAAAATTTTTCAATTTGCTCATTTACTGCATTCTACTGTAAAAGTACTCAAACGCACCTATTATTGACAATGAAATAAATAAATACATTTTAATATCTTTTTTTATAATTAGAGTTTTTTTGCGCCAATTTTTCCCTTTTGAATGTATTATTTGCAAAGCAAAACAGCACATTTTAAGAGTTTTTGTTCAATTTCTCTTTTTTTCTTTTTTACCCATTTTTCGTAATTTTCTACCCTTTTTACCCGTTTTTACAATACACTTGGCGCTTTCCTTCATTTCCAAAATGGCAACACTGCTTTAGGATAATCATCGATCCAAATGATTCAATTATGTTTATTAAAATAGCAATTTGACATAAAAAGTGGTTCAACACCGAATAGAATTTTGAAATAAAATTGTGAGTCAATAGCGTTGTTTCCTTCGGCCCACTTGCAAACGTGGCTCTAGAGAGCTTCTATTCATGATGAATTGCCGAAACTCAAAACCACCGAGAACGATAACTTACCACCCCTAAAAAAAGCAACCTCCGTAAAAACAAAAAATATCATATGCAATAAAACTAATGATGCCATTTAAATCAGAAAACAAAACTAACCTGTAAGTTTTAAAAATCGGGCGGTTAAAATGGTTGGGACTTCGGCCGGGCGAAAGGATTTTCTCCTCTATAGCCGGCTTTGCTAACTGAAACTTCTCTGAATATCCGGCCTTTAGCCGGTCGCAAAATGTACTCCTCTATAGTATAACAAACACCGGCTTAGCTAAATAAAGCTTATCTGAATAGCCAGTCTTCGACTAAACTAACTAAAGCTTCTAAATTCGGAATTTGATATCGGAATTTTTAAAATAGGGATTTCAAAATTCGGGATTATGAAATTTATGGATCTGGAGATTCAGATTTTTGAAACTCGGGATTAAAAATGATACCGGGTTTTGACATTTCGCAACTTTGATACAATGTATCCCTTTTTTAATTTTAAATTTTTTGGAATAAATATTCATAAAAAATTTAAGGTGACTTTTCAAAAAGAAGAATTACCCCCAAATTAAGAAGCATTTTTAATTTTATTTTTAGGGCTATTTTTCATTAAAAAAAATTTGGGGTTAATTTCCATTTTTTTTTTTTTTTGACACATTTTGCAGCGCCTGGAGTTACAAAAAAAATTGTTAAATGAGCAAAAACACCATATTAGCTTTATTTCAAAATTGTAACGATTTCTTGTAAGAATAACTTATCTTAATTTTTTTTCTAGTTCGAAACAATAATTTAAAAAATCCTGTTTTCAAAAACAGCAATTCTTAAGCACCCCATAACTCGACAAATAAACATTTAAAAAAAAATACTTCGCACATACATTTATATCTAATAGAAATAGGCAAAACAAAAAAAAACAAGTTAGAGTGCTATATTCGGCTGTGCCGAATCTTTGATACCCTCCACCGACAGTTCGAATGTTTAAGAAGTAATATCTGTATGATGTCTTTTTATTATTATTATCTTAAACTGTGACGATTTGTTATTAATTATGGTTTTAGGAGACTAAACTGTTTTCCGGGAGTAGGGCATATATGGGGCCTAGGGTAAATTATGTACCGATCTTCACGAAATTTCATAGTATCATTTATAGTCCTATAAAATTGTGACGAGCCAAAATTTGTTATGATTGCATTATTTTTTACGGTTTTAGGCGTACTAAACTGTTTTCCGGGAGTAGTGTTTATATGGGGCTTAGGGTAAATTATGGACCGACCTTCGCGAAATTTTACAGTGTCATTTCTAGTCGAATAAAACGGACTTGTGCAAAATCTTATGTCAGTCCGTGCATTTTTGCATCATTTATGTTAGTTTTTGTAACAAAATTATCAAGTTTTTGAAGGTGGTGGTTCCACATTTTGATTCATAGCTCTGGTCCTACTTAACCGATTTTGCTGAAATTCAATCCCAAACTGCTTAGGATAACTACAAGCAATTTGGCACCTAGTTTGTTTATTTCTTTTGAGTTTTTCGAAAGTGAGCGTGTTTTCAACAGACGGACAGACGGACAGACAGACGGACATGGCTAAATCGACTTAGAATTACTCAAGCAGCCAGAATTTTTAACAAACAAAATTTAACAAAAAATTAAAAATCGACTTTTTTTTATTAAGGGAAATCACGATGGGTAGTGCAAAGTGTGCAAACGATGCAAATGCGTGCAAAAATACATACATTTGCACAATACAACAACAAAATGTACGTATGTATTTGCAATTTGCTCTTTTTTACTTCGTTTGTACTAAAAAAACCATGAGCAAGATTAGTAGTGCATATTTGCTCCGTTGCAAACAAATGTAAACAACAACATTTGACATATTAAGTGCCATATTGTTTTTAAGGCAACTTATAATTTGAACAATTTCGTGGTTTTTAATACAAATTAGAGAATTAAATTTAAATTAATTAAAAAGAAAACATATATTTTAATTTGCTTGTGTATAATTCTTAACAAATTCACATTTTTTACAGTGCTGCCAGAAGTTTTTAGTGTGGCCAGAACAAATTTTTAGAAAAATAGCACATTTGCACAAAAAATAAAAGTGGTACGCTCACGATCAATCATAATATGCACTGCAAATTTACACAATGCAAATTTGCACAATGACCATCGTGATTACCCTTATTAAATCTGATGAATTGCATCAACACAATTGTCCACAAAGAATTTTGAAATCTTTCGACCAACATTAGCGATTTTATTGAAAAAAAAAAAACCAAATGGCCCTATCTACAAAAGATTATATGGCAAACGCTAAAAGGCCTAACTAACAGTTTGCATAATATCCGACATTGTCAATTGTCAAAACAACTGGTAGGTTTTCCGAGAAAAAATAATTTTAAAAAGATTAAGGCGATTTATCAATTTTTCATTTTAAATAGTTTTTGCTTCTCCTGTAAAATTGTCAAAATATTAGATACGGCCTTATGCGTTTTAGGTGACGATATATTACCTGGCCTAAATTAAAAAAATATTTTTTTTACTTAAGATTTTTTAAAACTATTAATTAACTATTGCTCTTGAAAACAAACTATCTAGCACGAAAATGATTCTAATTTAATTAGCATAAACATATTTCTAAAAACAATTATAATTATACTTGAAACACTCAAGTCTCTAATGGTCAGTTTTTAACTTCGTATTTATATACGTACTAAGTAAATTTTTATTTAACTTTAAGTTTTATTAGAATAGAGTTTTTAAGTGCTACCTAATTAATATTATTTTATTAAGATAAAAATATAGTACTAAATATCAAAACAATAAAAAATTATGCCCTTTACCATGAGTTGGAATATTTCATGAGTGGGCTTTATATCTCAAATTATAGGCCGATCATCCCAGAGAGTTATGATTTTTACTTGTTTTATAAAACTTAATTTCTTACGTTTGTAGGCGTACTTAAGTGTTTTCTGAGAGTGGGCTTTATATAGGGCCAATTATTGTTATTGTTTGTGGCAAAATTATCCATTTTTAAGGGTGGTTGTTCCATATTTGGATTCATAACTTCTTCCTGCTGAACCAATTATTCTGGAATGATATTCTTTTCTTATGAGTTGTTCGAAAATGTGCGTGTTTTAAACAGACGGGCAGGGCAACAAACATGGCTTAATCGATTAAGAAGAAATTAAGGACCCAGAATATAAAAACTCTCAGATGAATATTAAAAAGTTTCACACGGAAAGACAAACTTTGTATACCGTCATTCACCACTATTGGTGAATAAAACAGCTGTTTAGCCAAAATAAAGAAATTGTAAAGTGCATTTGTTTCAGTGTTCGAAAATATACACCAATTATCGCTCCTTAGTGTTCGGTTCGGTAGATTTGTGGAAAACACAAGCGTTTGTAGTGTTTGTGTATAAAACCATTAAAAAAATTACGTTTCCCTGATAGTCATCTTTCGAACTCAAAAATGATACTGTTTTTATCAAATTCAACAAAAGTAGAGAACATTTAATTCTGTTCGGTTTTTTTTAAATCCACAAACTTCATTGTGTTCAGTTCAGCTCATTAGTGTTTGTTCGTTTCAGTTGTGCTTAGCGCCCTTTTGGCCGGTAAAAAAAATGAAAACTTATATATAAAAACAAAATACATATACGAAACGAAAAAAAGGCAGCAATAAAATTTTTCACAAACAAAACACACACACAATACACACACAAGCTGTTCGTGCTGCGGTTGTTGCTAAAATTTTTTGTTGCTCATTTTTTTTATCAATGTAAAAGAAGAAACAATATAGAACATTAAAATATAATGTTTGTCTAGAGTATTTCTTCAATTGTTCTGTTTTTTTAACAAAGAACAGAACACTATATAATGTTCCGCTCTTTCTTGAAAATAGTTACGAACGGTATTAAGGGTTGTGTTCGTCTACACAAACACTAAAAAAATAGATATCGTTCCTTGGTGTGTGAGCCGAATTCTAAATAATGTTCTGATTATTTTCGAACACTGATTTATTTACAAGTTGGCCTCAAAGAAACCGCTGATTGTTTTCTGCTATGCCTGTTGTTGTTTTTAACGTAACAAAGTACTGGAATGTTCAATTTCGTATTTAAATATAACTAAAAGGTAAATAACGATTTAAATACGATTATATAGTTTTCATCTTCTTTTAAAATTGTTATATAATGCCACCCATTTCCCTATTTAATTTTTGTATATTAAACAAAAAATTAAGAATTCCATTCAGAAATGGATATTAAAATCGCCTGAAATTCATCAAACCTTTTAAAACCGATAGTTTGGAAATTGATCGATTTTCATAACATAAATGAATATTTAAATAAGAAGTCAAAACTGTCCTTGACTCAATAAAAAATCTTTATTTATGTTTATATATTTTTTTTTTTGCTCATTTAATTTGTAGTATTCCGAAATACGCACACATTTAGCACAAATAGCAGCGAATTTGGAGTCAATGAATCGCATGACGCAGGCGGCAAACATAAGAAGTTTTAATGGTAAATATTTTTAATTTAATTTAAATTTTAATTAACATTTTAAAAAATTTTGGTTTTTTTTTTTTTTTTGGTTAGAAAATGAAATGGATCAATTGCGTAAACACAATTTGCGTCTAGGCAATCAATTGATGACAAAATTTCAAGAATTCAAAGCAAATTTACCACCGGAAAATGATTATACTTTAGAGGCCCGTATGAAGAGAACCTTATTTTATGGCCTGCATCAAAGTTATATCATTATGTGGACCAAAAATGAAGCGTTTCTGCAGAATTATGAACAAAAACTAAAGAAAAATTTACAAATGCAGTCGAAGATAAGTAAGTATTAGAGGAAAAAGGTGAAAATTTAGTTTATAGTAGATAGTTTGTAGGGGAAACGTCACACTGCTCAATATTAAAAAAATCAACAAGATTGTAACAAGTGATTCTGCTGGAGGGGACCGAATAAAACATACTTGTATCGGGATTTTTAAAGTTTACGTAGGAAGGTCATTTTGGGCTAGTGAAAGTTCCCCGGTTTTGTGACAATCTGATGATGTTTTGGCATAAAAAAAGGTTAACCTTACATTTTAATTTTAAGATATCATTAAAAGCATTATGTTAAATCCTACGGGGCATATTTCTATGGAACATTTCAACCTTCTGACGCTAAGACGTGTGGTTCTTATTTGACCCTTTCTTAAAAAAGAGCCAAAAGGCACCCATAATTTTGAATATAATGGGTGAAAATGTTCCACAAAAATATTTGTCACCACATTTTACAATAAGTTTTCTAAAACACCGAAGACCAGAGCTCAACTTTAACGTCAGAAATTACCAAATTAAAAAATATTTAAAGAACTCATTTAATAATTTTTCATAATAAGTGCTAAAACGTCGCAAAAAACAGATTTTGGGTTATAGTAAAAATATATGCTGCGTTTAATTTCAATATACATACATACATATCGTCCCCTAAAATGCAAAAAACAAAAAATTCGATATAGAGTTTTTGATTGATGTTTGATCGTTTTACTTAACTGCATGTTCAAAAAAAATTTAAGATCCCTGCAATCAAAAATGGCGACTTTATTAAAGAAATTCAAACGCCAAGTACAACTTGTTGTATTTGTTGTTACGCCCTTTTGCATTTTACGTGACGATATATACATAAGTCACTTGCTTATGTCAAAAAATGGAAGGAATAAATGGATGTCTGCTGATTGTTGGAAATTAATAGAATCTCGACGAGAGATGAGACTTACTGCCTGTTTTTAGAAAACGTAAACAAGTGAGTGAGTAAGAAATTATATTGAAAACAACAATAAGAATCGAAAATTTGTTTTTGTTTTCAATAAAATTTCTCACTCACTCACTTGTTTTCGTTTTATAAAAACAGGCAGTTAATATGTTAACGACAAATCTTTTCAACGACGCACAGTGGGAAATTTTACGAGAAGGCGGTCAAAATTCCATAACTTTTGACTGGATCGGTATTTTTTTATGCGATTTTTTTTGCTCGATAGGTGCGATGTTAGGCTTTAATTTGCGCTATAAAACGTAAAATTCGACTGATAGGAGCAAAAGTTATGGGGAGTTCAAAATGCATTTTCATTTTTTTGTTGAGTTTCGGTGTAAAAGTTGAATATTTCAAATATGATTTTTTTATAATTTATCATTATTTCTCTTGTATTTTACAACTGATACTTATTTTTTATTGTCGAACTTAGATCCTGTCAGAAAATGCCAATATTTGGCCCCTGTAAATTTTTTAGTCTCAATATTCACAGGGGCCAAAGGTTGGCTTTTTTGGGAAAGACGAGTTGTTATAAGGATAAAACTGAAAAGGAATATTTTGAAAAATGCCCAAATAGCATTCTTGGCTATCGATAACATTTTAGGTAATTCAACTTTTATTTTTGGTTTGAGATGTATGTGTATTTTATTTTTTATAATAATACAAATGTATACTTAAATCAAAAACAAATTATAATCTATAAACTATTTTAAATTAAACAATATTAGTAAACATTTCTTCTAAATAGCTTTGGGTTTCATTTTCCAGAAGTTGTTTAGCTTCTTGTTAGCATCAGATGAGTTTTCTGAATTACATTGCTTGTATTGTTTCTGACCAGAGCTTCCATCACATCCCCATTTAGAAAATAAAGTGATGCTGCAATTTTTAAGTTTTTTTAAACAGTCAGCACCAAGTGTATTTAATAATCGTTCTGCAGTGTGTTCGAGAAGAGCCTGCAATTTTACTTCTGCTGAACTTAAAGTTACACTAATAGCCGATTGTGAAGATAAGCACTCTTTTTTGACAAAAACTAAATCTCGATATCCTAGAAAGATTCCACAATTTTTTTCATTGGTTCGCTTTCGCAGTTCTGTATACTGATTTTTTGTCAGTTTTAAATCCAAAAATAGTGCAAATGCTTCTTCTGGAGTAAATTTCATTTCTTCAGTTGGTGTAGGCATACTTTTTAAAATCCTCTTTGTGCGTTTAGGGCTAGCTTCCACTATTTTTTCAATTATTGCAATTTTTGATTTCTTATTTTGCGTTGGTTGAATTTGATGCAGAAATGAATCCTTTATCATACTATGAGAAATTTCTTCATTGATATTTGCAAGCTTGCGTCTTCGTGATCTTTTACTGCAATTGTCAATTTGTTTTGCGGGCCGACCCACTTTTCCAGTTTCCTTAGCGGTTATTGACAGCTTCTTAAAAATCAGATAATTTGTTAGCCATTTTTCGTTGCGTAAGTAAAACGTTTTCTTGTTTCTAGAACATTTAAGGTACCGTTTTCTTAATGTAAATGAAAAATTTTTAATTTTTATCTTATGAATTTTGATTTCTTGTTCGTTGCATAATTTAAAGAATGGATAATTCATTATGTGTAACACAAAATCTTTTTCATCTTTCTGTTGAAAATATATATCTGCGAGAACTTAATAACTGAACTTAGCCATTGTTTAAACAATAATTAAGGTAAAATTATGAATGCATGCACTTTTATACTCTTGATAGAAGTTTTTTTAAATGATCTTTTGTTACTACTTCTTTGAAACATAAAAACCCCTGTTTTCACACTTTTTAAAAGGATAACATACCGGCAATAAATTAACAGGTAACATGTAGGTAATTTTCACGTAAAATATAACTGCGTGCTAGTTTTTTACCATATACCTGCTCTTTCATTTTTTAAATTAAGTTTCAATTTTCAGGTAATTAAATTATGTAGTTTATGTTGCGGCTATTTACTAATATTTAACCTTTTAACTTACTCAGAAATCTAACGTGTTAGTCTATTTATGTCGCCTAGTCGTTTTGCAGCATCCGTTCACCCACAATAAGTTCATAACAATGGCAATACCTTTACCTTCTTCAAATTAATTGATAACCTGACGTGCTAGATAATTTATGTGGCCTGAACTGCTTTATTTGTCGAAAATTCTTTAAGATTCACCTTCTTTAATTTCAGTAATGTTTCCTTGCAGGACTTATTTTTTGAACCGAATATCTTACCTTGGGTCACAGAAATTGCTGTAGTTCGCAAGGCCGTATCCAGATGTGTGTACAATGGGGTATAGAAATGTAGGTTAGATTCTGGACTACAAGAGAGTATAGATTTTTTTTTGACGCATTTTGACGCTCAGGACTTATGCTCTATAAAGTAGGAAATTTCCGGGAAATTTTGACATTAAAAAAAAAAAAAAAATTAAATAGTTCTAGAGGTCGCAAAGTTTAATGCTTTAAACCACGTATAGCTAATAAAATAAACTAATACACAAAACTTATTCTGTCAAAAAATCTTAAAAAACAAAAAAGTTATGAGCATTTCAACTTCACAAATTGACTCAGAAATTCAAAACTATAACCAAATATTGAGAAAGTCCATTTCGGACCACCCTGTTCTCAATGAAATAGTTGAAATAGGGTTGAAATTTTTTGGCTCCCGAGGTTCACTAGTATTTACTTTAACATGAATAAAAAAATTTTAAAATCGGAGAACAAAAAAAAAAATAATTTTGGCCGCCTTCTCAAAATATGAACCAGTGTGCGACGCAGGACAAGTAGCGATTTAAAAGAAGAACTTCGACAAAAAAACCAAGAGACAAGTAAAACTAGATAAGTTTAAATTCTTAGAGAATCTATTAAAAGCAGCAAAGTATGTAGCTGCAAAAGGAAACGCAAAAGAACTTTAAAAAATCCCTTTAGATCTCAACGGAACCAGAAACGTGCTCAAAACTTTACTGATGAAATTTGCAGTCTTGTGATAGATAAGACCGAACAACTAGAAGCTTGGAAAAAACACTTTGAGCGAACACTGAACATTATCCACAACGATAATTCTAAAGGATTGCTTATATTTAATACCATGGTCCCAGAGTTATACATTAAAACTGCGCCTCCGACTTTAAATGAAGTAATGAATGTTATATCTGTAATAAAATCGGGCAAATCCCCTGGATATGACTCAATTCTAAACGAATTTTTCAATTCGAAGCCGCAGAAGATAGCAATTCTTCTTGAACCACTCTTTGCAAAAATATGGAATGACGAAAGTATACCCAGTGAATAGAAGGAATCAAAAAAAGTGGATTTAAAGAAAATAAACAACTGGCGAGGAATATCAATAATCCCATCCATAATAAAAATATTTAATCAAGTGATCGTATGCAGAATAAGTGAGGCACTCAACACAAGCATTTCCAGCACACAAGCTGGATTTCGGCCGATAAAAAGTGGCATAGACCATATAAACACTAACTGTATGCTAATCAAACAATCTGTGGAGCTAAGTTCCAGTCTATCAGGCATGTTCTATAAATCGAAATGAAGTGGATTTAAAATCGAACAAATTTTGAAAAGCAGCCTGTAAAAAAATTTCTTTAAACTATATATCCTTTGTTTACAAGAACGACTACACTAGCCGACAAGGTTTTCGACTGGATCAACCAAATATCTTTCCAAGGGTATTTTGGTGGGCTGAATTCGAATCTGTAATTGGTTTTTCTCTTTCATGTCAGGTTTTTGAGATACAAAAAATGTTTTTATTCGTTTTTTACATAAAAAATCACTAGTTTATTTAAAAATCAAAAAATGTTCAAAAGTGAATGGCTTTATTTGAAAGTGGTTTGTATTTTGTTGGTTCAGTTTAACGTATTATAGTAAACAGTCAAATACAGTATTGCCAGCATGCGATAAAAAAAGAACAAGACGCCCATTCCAATTCAGCGCACCCAGATTAGTTAAAAAACATGCTTCGTTTCTGCAGTCAATTTGTTTTCCAAATTTGTAGACCAGTGCTATTAAAAATAGGAAGAACTACGATCATTTTGTAACAAATTTAATAAAAAATCTTGTTCGATTTCAATTCCACTTCATTTTGTTTTCTAGAACATGCCTGTATATCTAGCGTTTATAGACTTCGAAAAATCATTTGATGATCTTCCCAGAAAAATTAAAAATATAATTGAAAAGAGCTATGAAGACAGCATTTCCAATGTGGTTCACTAGAGGCAGATAAGCGATCCAGTTCCCATGGGAAAAAAACACGGCTGCGATCTTTCCACACTTCTTTTTATAACTACGTTACACCTCATTTGCAAATCATTAATCAAACCAATAAAGGAAGGAAGATGTTGTTCTAATGTGCAACAGATTACAGGACATAGAATTGCATATGTTAACGCTTGAGACAGAGGCAAGGAAAATAGGGCTGAATGTTAACAGAAATAAAACAAATAGCGAGCGAATAAAGACTAGCAACAATAGCGCTCTTCGCGACAACAACTTTAATATCAAGGAAGTTTTGTGGACGTCATTGGTTTAACACAGGCCGATATCGATAATCTATTACGGAAAGCCAAAGGCGTCACCTAAATCGTATCTGGAGATCTAAAAATGTTTAACAATTTTCAATTGCATAAAAAAATTGTTCAATATTTGCATGTGTATTAAGTAAATATTGAACAGTTATTTCATACCACGGGCTCCAATTTTATGTGCATTTTAGGCCTTATCATCGTCGCATGATCCGGGCTCACGAATTTATTTTCGCAACAGTGTGTTAGTAGAGCTCTGGACAAATTTTGGACTAGTCTATTATGTTCTTTATCTGTTGGCAAAGTCTTAGCACTGAGCGGCTGTATGGCAGGTTTGTAAGGGAGAATACTAAAAAATACATGTATCAAAATATTAAGTGTGTAAAGCGGATCGTTGCATCCAACAATTTTTTTTATGCGCTTAATAATGTGCTTTATGTGTCAAAAATGTATTGCTTCAAAGTGGGAACTCGCCATATTAAATTCATGTCTTACGTAAGCGCAATGGTAAGCGAAACTTTTATGTTCCTCCCTTACAAACCTGCTTCGTTGGAAGCTTCTTTTTTTTATTGGGTAGCTTATCCTTCAACAGTGTTTTTACCAAGAATAAAAATTGGGAATTAAGCACGACAACCAAAATCTTATGAATTTGCTCATAATTATAAGCTGAAACAAGTGACTCAAAAGGAGTTGAATTCTGCCCAAAGTTACAAATACGTACGGCCTGCTTTCTTTGCGTTCTACCGTTCACTGTATACTGCAAATATTCTTTTGTGTGCTTAAATAATAAAATTTAATACGTTTTTTATAAGTTTATATATATAAATTTTGTACAAAATTATTTTAATATATACATATATGTACATATGTATACAGTAAGCGACTTGAACTTTTTCGTGACGTCATATTTGTTTTTTTTTTAACTTTAAAAAAAACACACTTTACAAATTTACCTCAAACCACCACAAAAAAAGTAAAATTAGCTAATTATAAACGTGGAGCTGTAGGACGGACATTAGTTTGCAAAATAAATACAAATATAAATAGGCATCTGTTAAATAAAGTTAAAAAAATAAGAAATATCGACGTTACGCATATAAAATAGTGGATTGTAATGGGTTAATAAAAGATGCGAGCGATGTTACACATTCAGCTCGTGGGTGAAGCCCACAAGATAACAGAGGAAAAGGACGATCAAAAACTATGTTTTGCAGATCAATTGTGAGCAAAACTTCCCATATAAAATACAGTTTGGGCAATAAACTTAATTCTGCACTTATATTTCTTGATTTTAGTAAATATTTTACTCCATTGATCATGGAAGACTATAGTAAGTTATTCTCTCAATTTGACCTCTGATTTTCTGATTGCAAATCAGTCGAGTCTTTTATCACAAATAGATACCAATATGTACAATATGCATCGGTCTGTTCATCAGTCGCTAAAATCTATAGCGGGTAACCCAAGCTTTAATTTTGGGGCCTTTATTATTTATGATTTATATAACTTATATTATCACATCAAATTCTGTAGGTGTTATAGATGACGCCATGCATATGGCTTTATTTCCATGTACGGAGTTCAATAAAGCCATACATGGCCCTATATCCCATTTAAATTTTTTTCTTTTAATATAAATAATTTTGGTATTTTTAGTTTAGACTTAAGTTCATTAAATTTAATTTTCATTAAATTATTTTTACTGAAATAAGAATTTTAAAACACAAAATTTTTATTAAAATTTATTGATAATATTCTTGGCTGAGCTGGGGCTCGAACCTGGGTTGAATTTACATGTTTCAAGAATCACCTCATTCTTTCATCAGAATTCTTTGAGTTCTAACCTCTGCACCACTGCGGTGCCTGCCAGCAAACAGTCAAACATCAATCTTTAACCAGTGGTACTAATGGTTCGAAATTTGCTGTAATTATCATTTATATTTAGAGTTTTTTTTCCCCGGACTTTTTCGATTCCCGGGAAAGCTGGAAATTTTTTAAAGTTCCCGGGATCCCGAGATCCCGCCCCATATAAATAATACAAAGGAAATTTTGTTATTAATTAATGAAAAAAACTTTTATAAAAAACGTAAGGGAACTTGTTTACAAAGAAAGTAAAAGAAATGGTTCAATACTAAAAAATTAATTGAAGATTGAAATAGGAACTTGAATTATTATTACCTCACGCCTTTATTCCCTATTATTAAGCTTTTATTCAGTATTATTATGCTCTGGATACAAGATAACGAAAACACTTTTGGGCGCAAGGATTTTCAGCTCTATGGTATAACAAACACCGGCTTCGCTAAATAAAGCTTCTCTGCATTGGGAAATAAGGCCATATGGCTTTATTGCACGGGCCGTTAAAGATATGCTGATGATGTTCAGTTAATGGCGGATGACAGTGGTTGGGTCTTAATTTTTTGGAACAAAAAGTTAATGAAGACTTTGAACTTATAATGGAGTGGTCTAAAGTAAACATTATTTCTATAATTCTTGTATAAAACCGAATTTGATATTAGTCGAGGAGAATATAGAATTTGTGTCAACGAAATAAGTCCCCAATCTTTAGGGAGTTATACCCAATCTTTGGGGACATATTTGGTGAGGACTTAGTTCATGGCGACAGAAAGTTAGAAGTTGACTGTATAAATTTGCCACAAGTGCTTTGTCCTTATATCGTTTTCAACATTTGTGCAATAGGTGGGTGTTGAAAATAGTTATAACCCAATAAAAATTTTTATCATTTTGCGAAGCACTAATGGTACATTTAAAAATTTAAGCGCACAATTATGCGCTACGCAATAAGACATATAGTAAAATAAGTGAACGAACTCTTTACAAGTTTTATAAAAAAAAATAATATTTCAAGAGCCACGGCATTTCCTTACTACGAAGCAGGTTCGTAAGGGAGAACATCAAAAATATTTGTATAAAAACATTCAGTGTGTAAAGCTGAACGCTACGTTCTCCAGTTTTTATATGCGTTGAATAAAGCGCATTTTGTGTCAAAAATGAATTGCTTCAATGTGGGAACTCGCCATATAAAATTCATGCCTTCCGTAAGCGGTATGGTAAGCAAAACCAGTGTTCCCAGTTTTGGGGATTTTTTTTTTTGTAATTGGGGATAACAATTTCGTGAAAATCCCCAGGGGATCTTTTGGGAAAAAGCACTTTTTTCGCTGGGGTCTTTTGGGGATAATATATTATTATAAATTCCATTTTTGCAATGGCAACACCGATTTGGTCAAGATGTGGGTACAAAACATTTGTGTGTGTCTTACATTTTTTACAACAAACACTCATATTTAGTCTATGATGACGTAGATGCGCAGTAGAAATTTTTTTTTTTTTTGTAAAATTCACTTCAACAAAAAATGTTTGCAATACGAATTCCTATTTAAGCCACATTTGGAATTTATTTTATACAAATAGTTTAACTGCGATAAAACTTTTGTTTTGCTGATTAAACATTGATTAAGGCCAATTTTGAGGCTTCAAAACTGTAATATGCACCTTGGGAGTTTTGATCAGATCGAATCTAATATAGCCAATTTTAAATTTACCGATCAGTTAATCGGGTAGTTATTTGTCGATTAGCTGATTAACAATTAACGGTTAACCGAATGAATACCCTAGTATTTATAATTACGAAAACTGTACAAAATTTACTTTTGCGATTTCTGACACCCGGTTTGGCGATGGAGCTCAAAAAAATCTGACAGCCTTGTGGCCTAATTCTGGCATTCGTGATCGAGTACTTTCTCGACTCGAAAGCAATTTTATTTTTAATTCTTTCAGTCGATACTGAACGCATCGAAATTGTTTTTTCAGTATTGTGAAACTCAAATTAACGCTTTGCAACACTGAAAAAATAATTCCGATTCGTTCAGTATTGACTGAAATAATGGCATAATCCATAATGAACCCGTAATGGCAGCATCAAATCAAACTCAAAATTAATGTTTGTTACCAAGCCTCTGCGAATTTAAGTATCAGGCACACGTAGAAAATTTTAAGATCGAGCATTTTAATTGTTGTGTTCCAGCGACTATTTTCGATATTTTGTTAGTTTTTTTTAGTAAAGTGTTTTCTGCTTGGTCAAACTATTTTTATTGAATTTAAAGAGAATAAAAACTGAATTTAGGGTTTTGTTACGATATGGTCCATACAAAACAAGCTGGGTAGATTAAAAACAATAACTTTCTTTGAGACGAATTCAGCACTTTACATATTTTTAATCATTGCAATAGTCCGTAATAAATACATTTTTTCCTCCCCCACAGTCAATTGCAATGCCACTGAAGAAGAAATCGAAGAATTAATTGCCAATAAAACAACTAGTCTATTTGTGGGAAATGTAAGTTAATTTTAGGAAATGCCATTTTTTCAACATTGACGACAAAAATGTTACCATTAATATAGATTTCTCTCGCGATTATTTCATTTCTAAACATATAGATTCTGGAAGATACCGAAAAGGAGAGAAAAACTCTGCAAGATCTTATGGATCGTTTCAATGAACTTAAAAAATTAGAGAAATCCATAGAAGAGGTGCATGCATTATTTTTAAGAATACAGTGTTTAGTCATGGAACAAGTAAGAATGAATTTTTATTAAGAAAAAAAAAAAAGAATAAAAAGAAAATTGTTAATATTTCTCATTGATTTCAGAGTGAAACCATACAGCGTGTAGAGTTTCATGCGCAACAGGCCACTTTATTTGTGGATAAAGGTGCAGATGAATTGGAAAAGGCTGATAAATTGCATAAGAAAGCCATGAAGGTACAAATTCTGAATCTTTTTTATGAATCAATAGAATTTTGTTTTTTCCATGCATTTAAAGAAAAAAATTTGTTCTTTTTTCTAATATTTCATTACAGAAAAAAGTGATGCTAATTTTAATAGCAATTGTTATATTACTGGTGCTAATATTGATTGGTGTATTTTTGTGATGTCTCTTTTATTTACTTTTATTTTTTAATAGTTAGACCTTATTTTAATTTAAATTATTTATGTTAAAAAAAAGAAGAAGTATTAAAGTCCAAAGAATTTTAAATAAATTTAATGAAAGTGACTTTTGTTTAAGAATATTAAATAACTAACTAATTTTACTTAAAAATATTTGTATATTTAATCAATTTCGTGCTCAATAAATGATTCTTTACATATTTTTGGCAGAATTCAAAAAAAGAGACTATCTTAAAGGGACTTAAGACGATATCCCCCTTATTCATAAAAAATATTTCAGTTTTATTAAAGGTTTATTAAACAAATTTTCATATAACATTCGTCTTATTAACCTGTTATAAGCATGAAATATTGTTTATGAATAAATGCATACACGTCGCGTAAAAGAAAAAATATGGCTTCTGTTCAGCAAGTCATTTGTTTGTGATTGCTTATTTATAAATCAAGCTCAAGGTCATGTTATGCAAAATATATTTATTTATTATTTATCCAATATTTTGCTGCCACAATGGACAGCTTCTTCAGCTATCTTTGGTTTATAAATTTTAAACAAATTTTTTTAAAAAAAAAATTTTAATTAAACAACAAGAACTGACAACATGAAAAATAATAAAAATAATACACAGGAAACAAAATTATTCTATTACATTTTTCTAAACTTATTCAATTTCCTATCTTATTCTCATAAATTAAATTTCTGTAATTTTGAGCTACATTGTAGGTTTTAAAATTAATTCTTTTTTCTATTGATGTGCTGTTTATTTGTAACATTTCTAGCATGAAGAGTCGTTTGTAGTTTGTTTCTGTATTTTAAACTGTTGTATTTTCGAAATCTGGTGTATGATTAAAATTGGCACAATGTGAAGACAATGCAGTTTTTTGAGAAGATGTATTTTTGTATTTTTGATCAGATCTACGTCCTGCTAGTCTAGTTTTTAATTTGTTTTTCGTAGTACCTATATATACCTTACTATATATACCATACTACATATTTCTTTTTCCTTACCCTTGCAAGGAATTTTGTAAATAATATCAAATCTATCTAATTTCTCTGTTCTATCTTTCATTTTACAGTTAAAGACTTATAAATCTTAGGTTCAGTAACAAAATATTCTATTTACTGGGAAAATAATTAAATGTATGTATTTCTTTGAAATAATAGTTTTTACTTACTTTTTCTTTTCATTCTTAATACAAGTTACCGCAAAAAAAACAATTAAATTTAGCAATAAACAAAATTAATAAAAAGAAGAAGAAGAAAAACTGTCAAAACCGATTAGGAATATGCCGTGCGAACATGGTAATTCAAATAAGTAATTAAAACGGAGAGCGAAGTTTATGATGTTTATGATTTACCTTCTAATTATTTAAAACTAATAGGCACGAGTGATTCCTTTGAGATGAACAATAACGACATCGGACTTATCGATAATTTTTTTTTTAAATATCTATCAAAATATTAATTTACGTTTATTCTTCTTTAAGAAAATGTTCTGCAAACGTAATTTCTTATTTGTGAGAATGTTTTATTGCATGTTTTCTTTAATATTGTCTTCCTTAAAAGAGCTGATATTTGATGAAAATTATTCCAAAAAAATTTTCTTGCATGGTCTGTAATCTAAGGAAGAGTTCGAAGAGAAATATGTTATTCGGATTAACGGTAACTTTTTATTTTCTTTAATCATTATTCAGTTAAATTATTATGGAAAAAATGTCACGTTCAAAGTGTCACGTATCGAACCAGATTTTGGCTTAAACAAAAAAAATTACAGAAGATTTTGGAATCAAACCAAAGACATTTAAATGTTACATTGCTAAATAAATTTGTTGTTTAAAATGCTATTGCATTTTTGATGCGTACGACTGTCACGTTCAACACTTTGTTATAATTTTTGGTTTAATAGTTAATCCTCTAATGCAAGTATCAATAAGCTCCTCCATAACTATATCTGCTACAACTGGAGATGGGTTCTCCACCATAGGTAATTCTTTTTGCTGAGAATATATTTTGTTATGATATTAAAAATATCTTCTATCATCTATGCAAAATTTGAGAATTCTTGATTTATAAATAAGAAGAAATCAAATTATCAGGTCGAAGAAAATAGACTAAATAATTAAATCTATTTATTTACACACATTCTTTAACTGCCCGTCTCTACCAGAGATAAATATTGCGGCATATATTGCAGTAAATACATATTAAAATTATGTTATCTTTAATGTAGACAGCACGTTTATGTACATATTTATTGCCTGCAATTTATGTTGCAATAATTGTTAGTCAATTTTCGTTTACAATTATTGTTAACATAAAACCTCAAATTTGGTTGCCAATTGAAAAAAAGAAGCAAAAAGAAAAAAAAATTGTGTATGAAAGAAATTAAGTTTGTGAAATGGTAGCAAATTAAAATTAAAGTAAAAGAATTAAATAATTAAAAATTAACACTAAAATAATTTTTTTTTTTAAATATACACTTAAAGTAAATGTCAAACATTATTTTTGTTAATATAATTGTTTTCCTATTCGATCTTTATTATTTATATTTATATTAATTTGTTTAAGCTTGAGTTCTTTTTTATATAAAAATATGAATTTTATTTAAAAAAAAAAAAAAAAATTTAATAAAATTAATATCTATCTATGTAATACATAGATAGATATTAGATTTATATACATAGTATGTATATAAAAACGTTTGTGCCGTGTATGTGCTTCTAAAACTCAAGAACTGATTGACACTAATTTTGGACAACAAATTATTTCAGTCGTGATATTAATTTTTTTTTTGTACTTATGGTATGATTTGGCTGAAATTCATCAAATATATTTATTAAGCAAAAATAAATTTCCTGATAAACGTTTAACCAGTACTTATTTTTATTTAGAAAATAAGAGCAGCGCCGGGACCAAACTGCTAGTTTTTATTTAAAAAAGTACCTCAAGCTTAAACAAATAAATATACATTTAAATAACAAAGTCGAATAATAAAGAATTTATATTAATAAAAATAATTTTTGCAAGATGCCGTCAGTTTTGATTTTTATAAATTATGAGTTAACATAAATACAGTCGGGCCTCGATTATCCGTGATGGTCGGGACCAGAAGCATTACGGATAATCGATTTTCACGGTTTTTAATTATACAGTTGTTTTATTATTAACCAAGTGAACATTGGACTACATACATGTTTACATTAAACAAAAAAATTAAATAAGTATATATATGTATACATTAAATTTCTACTGAAAACATGAGGCAAAAAAATGACATTAAGTAAAAAAAGAATACAATTTCTTAAAAAAGTCGTGTAATGTTGTTTGTCTAAAATTTTTTAACTGCCATAACGGATAATAGAGGTAATCACGGTAAATCGAAGAAAACAATTTGAAAACATTGCAAAAAAAAAACATAATAGACTGATCTTTGGCCATCACGGTTAATCGGGGTTACCGGTTAACCGGATCACGGATAATCGAGGCCCGACTGTACGTTTTCACCTTTGCCTTTAACATAAGCTAAGCAATAAGAAATATTGCTTGGTTATTTTGCCGACTTTTTTGTCGAATTTCTGAGATATTTATCTTTGGTGTAGACCTGGGGTAAGAAAACATTATTAATAAACTGAATTAAAATTAATTAATTAGTTAACAATTTACTGTTGTGAAAGATTAAACCAAAAACGAACGTGTGAAAACAAAAATTATAAATCATCTGGATTTACCAATTTTGATAGACATGTGCAATTATATATGAATTTTACATCTGAAAAAGCCACTGCAAAATACATGTCGTGTAAAAGTTCCTTTAGGCGTAAATTTTACTAGCGTTTATGGTAGTGACATAGATGCATCCGACTACGACAGAAATCTAATTTAAACCTGATAGCATCAAAGTTTTATCTTTCAAGTAAACATATGAATATGTATAAGTAATTACTTTCATAATCATATTTTTTGTTTACTAAAAAGGCGATAAGAAAGTTGTCGAATGATAAAACATTTTATTAAATAATTAAACAACGGTATAAAAAAATTTTAACTATTGGCTATCGTTCGCTTTGACCATTATGAATTTTTAAAAATCTTTTAAAACGCAAAAATCGATCGAAACAGTCAATATTTTCTAAATAGTTTTTTACTGGTCTTGAAACATTTGAATAATACTTCCTCCATTCTGGTCAAATATGCCAGGCTTTGTTTGCCTAATGATTGCTTTTAACGAATAAATTTTGTTCGCTACAGGTCACCTTTGATCGTTAGGCCCAATTTCATCAGCTTATAATATATTGGACCCTTTTTGTCCGACTATATACAGAGCATTATCTTGGCGCCATAGAATTCCGCTTGGTTATTGATTCGGCTAGTTGATTGGGCAAAACAAACACCGGTTTTATTTATTTAACCTAACTAAAGAGAAGCTTTTGTTAAAGAAGATACAAATTTTTTATTGTTTGTACATTCATAAGTAATATTTCCTTTTCTCAACTGTTCGTACTTTTGACAGTTCTGTCGCAAGTTTAAACTTACAACTTTAAGGGCTAAAAATCAGAGCAAGTTAAACTCTCTTTTTGGTTTAAAATGTGTTTAATCCAACAAATCTATAAATCACTAAGCACATAAACCATCTTTAAACGCAAAACATTTGGCGTTTAAACTACCAACACATACCATATGAATTTGATGAGATTTATCGTAGTGCTGTCACATGTAATTTTTTTTAACAACATATAATACATGGCACAGATTTATAGTTGTTGAGTTTTAACTTCATACAAATTCAAGTTTAGTTCAACTAAACCACCATTTTAACCCTCAGTGATTTATTAGCTATTAGGGCTAAAAAATCAGAGCACGTTTACTCTATTTTTGGTTTAAAATGTGTTTAAACTAACAAATCTCTAAATCACTAAACATATAAACCACCTTTAAACGCATCAAATTGGGCGTTTAAACTACCAATACAGACCATACAGTGCTGTTACATGTTATTTTTTTAACAACATATTACACATGGGTCACTGATTTATAGTTGTTGTTTAAACTACATAAAAATTCAAGTTTAGTTCAACTAAACCTGCGTTTAAACAATCAGTGATTTATTAGCCCCAAGCGCTTAAACAAGCCAAGAAAATGAAAAATTTGACAACCCAAAACCGACTTTCAATGATTAATTTTAATTTAAATGTTGAAATCAAAAAATTGGCTCTTTATCTGCAGGATTGTTCGTTAAAGATTTGTTACCGTTTAATCGGCAAATGGGGACAAAATTCCAGCAAAATAACAAATAGAGGACCTTAAACTGTAAGCACTCTTTCATTTCTCCAAAAATATATATTTTTTAGCATCTCAAAAAATTATGCATCGTCTGTTATTTTTTAAGGAACCATTGCTGTTCTTCTCCCTTATACATTTTTTTTTTAATTTTATAAAATATAAATATTTAATTAATGAGTATAAAACATTTTTTAATTCAATCCGTTATATTTTTAGCCACGAAAAAAAATTTTATTTCCTTGATTAACATTCAATCTTTTAGTCCCATTCTGCAAATTGCATGCAAATTTAACATGTAACTCGCGAAAGGGCTATTGAATAAGTGTACCTTTTAACAAAAAATTTAATAAATTTTGTATTGGTTCGTATAACTTTATTAAAGTAGAAACCAATTTTACAGAATAAAGCAAATTCAGTTTAGGCCTTTTTTGCAAACTGGTTTAAAAATATGTACATAATAATTTAATACATGCAATATTATTATTAAGTCATCAACGATTGCATAGAACTCTACTCATTTTTATATTTAGAAAAAATGCAATAAGTAAAAACTTTATAAATTTTTAAAACAACCACAAGGTATTTTGGAGTAGGGTTTGCAAGTCGAATACAAACGTAAACGCACCTATGAAACCGTTAGCGCACAATAACCAAAATAACGATATAACGATATAAAACCATTAGCCCTATTCACAATCTTGTGCAAATGTTTTTGCATCGTAAAATTTGAAAAATGGTGTAGTATATTTTTACGCTTAACTAACAAAATATACAGCAATGCACCTAATACCCTTTTGTTCAAATGCAACTCTAATGCCCGTAATTTCTACTAATAGATATTAAGCTGTGTATAGATATCTATGGTGTAATAAATTTTTCATAATTTTAAAACGTACGTCTTACATACTGGTTAAACTATGGTGTATTTTGCACTATCGATTTTTGACATTTAATTCAAAAAATTAATAAAATTACAAATGTTGCCATATTTTAAATGAAAACTTAAAGGAAACAAGTTAAAGTGCTATATTCGGCTGTGCCGAATCTTTGATACCCTCCACCGACAGTTCAAATATTTCAGGAGTGATATCTACACTCACAATATTCTGTACGTAAAATTAACTTAAATTGTAATATAAAATAAATGAAAGTTCAATTAAAAACCGGTCTACCTATTTTTCATTTATTTTTAACAAAAAGTTCATTTAATTTTTACTGTCAAAAATTCAACACCATATTCCGTAAAATCAAATAAATATTCAGTTATTTTGTAAAATTTTACTGTTAAAAATTCAACACCATATTCAGTAAAAACGATTAAATATTCAGTTATTTATTAAAATTTTACTGTCAAAAAATTGACCCCATATTCAGTAAAAACAATTAAATATTCAGTTATTTTATTAAATTTTCGGTTACTCCACAAAAGAGCCGAATTTCTAAAAAATACCAGACAGACACCTGTCCGCTTGTTTTTCTTATAAGCGAGAGAGCGAGAATATTTTTATTTACTTACCCAGTTACACACGTTTGTTTTACTTTTGTTGTACTGACCACGTTGTTTACAGAAGAACTCTCAATTATAAGACACCAGCAGCATGACCGATATGGCTTCGCAATTATTTTACTTTTAAAATTTGATGTATTTAACTAAATTATTTTAACAAATAGAAAATGGGAATTGCTTACACAAAACAAGCAATTCATTTTTTATAGATAAGTAAAAATTAATTTTTGGTAGTAAAATTATATAAAATAACTGAATATTTAATTGTTTTTACTGAATATGGTGTTGAATTTTTGACAGTAAAATTTTATAAAATAACTACATATTTGTTTGTTTTTACGGAATATGTAGTTAATTTTTTGACAATTAATTTATATAAGATAACTGAATATTGATTTGTTTTTACGGAATTCGCGGTTGAATTTTTGACAGTAAAAATTAAATGAACTTTTCGTTGCTTTAAATTACATTTTTATTTACTTTAACATAAAGAAGAATTTAACTCAATCAACGGACAATTAACTGCAACTGAAAATCCGTATTAATATGCACTTAGTTTTTTGAATAACTGTTAGAATCAGTTAAAAATAAATTTGCTTGGAATTTTAAATGTTTATTTATTTAAAAATGACTGAACGGAATATTTCTTAAATAAACTACAGTCCGTTACTGTAATAATATTGTGAGTGTATATGATATCTATTTATTATTAATTTATCTTTATAAAAACAGACATCAGCCTCAAAATTGGTTGCGGTTTAGACCTATATTAAATTATTGACTGACAATCTTGAGTAAAATATCATGACTCGCAACAGTTTAAGCCGAACTTAAATGATTTTCAGGAGGGGGGTTTATATTGGAGCCATGGTGAGTTATGAACCAATCATCCCAAAATTCCGCAGAGTGATTTCTGTTATTAAAAAACATAAATTTCAATACAGTGGTGAATATAGTTTTAGCGTTTACAGTGAATTTCAGAAGGCTGCTAAATATGGGATCTAAAGTTAATTATGAACCGTATATCACAAAATTTTTTCTGGCCATATGAAACTAAGTTGGAAGAAATTTTAACATAATAAATATATCTGCTACGGGCTTTATATGGGGCCTATAGTAAATTATGGACCGATCATCACGAAATTTATTATTGTTATTTCTAGTCCTATAAAAATGTGAAGTATTCAATTTTTTTCTGATATGTACCATTATTTATTACGGTTTTAGGTGTACTTAACCAATCTTCACGAAATTTAACAGTGTCATTACTAGTCTTATAAAACTGTGATGGACCAAATTCTATTATGATAGCATTATTTATTACGGTTTTAGGCGTACTAAACTGTTTTCCGGGAGTAGGGTTTATATGGGGCCTAGGGTAAATTATGGACCGATCTTCACAAAATTTTACAGTGTGATTTCCAGTCGAATAAAACGAACTTTTGCAAAATCTTATATCATGCCGTGCATTCTTCCACCATTTATGTTAGTGTTTGTTCCACATTTTCATTCATAGCTCTGATCCTACTGAACCTATTATGCTGGATTTCAATCCCAAACTGCTTGTAGTTGCAATTTGACACCAAAATTGTTCATTTCTTTTGAGTTTTTCAAAAGTGAGCGTGTTTTCAACAGACGGACATGGTTAGATCGACTTATGGCCATTTTCTCAATATATCGACAAACTGTCTGTTACTTAATGTCAACATAAATTTATTATACCGATAAACTGTCCATTAACGATTTTGGGTTTCTCAATATACCGACAAAAAACATTGGTTTAAGTTGGCAACACCACTCAAAATACATGTAAAAGTTGGGAGTCATCTGATTGAATTTATCTGTACGTCAAATAAAAGGAAAATAAATAATTGACAGATGAGTGCCGGTTAGCATTGCGACAAAATAGAAGCAAATGAGACATTGAGGAAACCAAATTTCTTTAATGTGCAGTTTTTCGTTGGGAAAAAAGATAATCGCCTAAAGAGAAAATGGCCATTAGAATTACTCAAGGAGCCAGAATATATGTATATGTATACTTTATGGGGTCTGAGATGAATGATAAAAGAATTTCACACGGAACGACAAACTTAATATACCCTCTTCACAACTAATTGTGGTGGAGGGTATAAAAACACGTAGGCAAAATTAAAGTTGAAATTGCCAAAATAGTTTAACCGGATAGGTTAAGATAAGTGTTAGGTACGAACACGACCAGATATCTGTTTGTAGAAATTACGGGCATTAGAACCAATAGTTTATATTTACGCGATGTATGCAATTGCAAACCGAGAGATGACACTCAGTGAACCTAATATCGAACAGCTGTGAATTTCGTGCTTGGTAATTCACAATTGATAGAAAATATTTATAATTGCATTTATTTGCAACCTCAAATGCACATTATTGTGAATAGGGCTATTGAAAAACCCCACATAGAGCGCAAAATATTAAGTAAAGAAATTTAAAATTCTCCTATGTCCAAAATAAGAATAAAATACGAAAGAAGCAGTGGAAGTGGTACCTCCATATTGAAATTAAATTTAAAAAAAAATTTAAAAATTTGTACATATAAAAAAATTTCTTGTGTTTTAGAAAGTAAGGGGTAAATCTTCAATATTTGTAGTCTTTAGAGATAAGCCCGGTACTCCGTTCAGTATTTCGAGCAAAGTGTTGTCAAACTTTATTGTTCAACTCACAAGCTCGCATGATCGTCGTATATGTTGTATTATTGTATTATAATTATACAATGTTATATTTTTGTTGTTGGTAATTTTCATACTTAAGTGTTGTCTCAATATACGACTGATTTTTATGTATTTTAAAAAATGTTGTATTTATTTAAGCCAGGCGTGGAATTGTTCGATTTGTTAGGTCATTTGTAAGAATCTTTTTAGAATGAGATAACTACCACAACAAATTAATATTTCTGAATGACTTATTTCAATTTATTTTTTAAACTATTTTAATTAAAATTGCTTATTAAATAATATTTAAAACCATTTCATATCAAATTGAAACTCGCATACCTGGTTTAATTTCATGGTATCGAACAATGTGAATGGCAAATTTTATTAAAGAAGAAGAAATAAATATGTAAATAAAAACCAAAAGTGAAGTAAAAATATAATTACTTAAATTAAATTATTTTCATTTCATTTAATTTTTTTTTTATTATTTGGTAAAAGAAATTTGTTAATCTTCTAAATTAGTTTACTCAAACTGAACTAACAATGTACATTAAATTGATATTTTCCATTTTTGTCATTAAGCAATACGACAAAGGAACGATACAACAAGGTTTTCTATACAAAGTTAAAAAAAATCTACATACCAAAAAATGTTGAAGGTCTGTTTATATTGCGGATAACAAGCGAAATGTTTCTTACAACATTTTTATTCCACAGAATACTAGGCTATATGTACAGCAGACGCTCACAAATTAGAGCTTTTAGTAATTCGAACGTCCAGAAATTAGAATCAGTGTTTGCAATACATTAAACGCTTTAAAATTCGAATTTATAGTTCTAATTTCAGAGCGTTTTTTTTTTGTGATTTGAACTCAAGAAATCCGCAATTTATTTTTATTCTGTTTGAACATGTAAAACTAAAAAGGGGAATTACCAAATTTTAGATGTGTTTCCTTACTTGTTGTTTTTTTGTCGCATTTATATATATTTGTGGCTAGTTTATTTGTGAAATTCAAAACATTTGTACATATTTTGGAAGTCTCTATTAAAAAGTGAAAGTGTATCATTCGAAATGTCAAATAAACGTAAAAAAAACACTTTATCATTGGAAACGAAGGTCAAAATATTTGAAAAGCTTGAGAAAAGGTTTAAAGGGAATATTAATATTACGACATCTTCAATCAGCTATATCAAATCACATAGAACAGCAATATTAAATGCTGTTTTCAACACATATCAGCAAGCAAGCAATAAATCTTTGCACAGCGCTGAATACCCAAATATGGAAAGTCATCTGTATGAGTGGTTTTTAAATCAACGAGAAAAAAGTGTACAGCCCATACTTAAAGAGAAAGCTAAAAAAATATTTAGAGAGGAATATCCCTATAAAGATGAAAATGCATTCCGTGGAAGCAATGGATAGTTTTCCAAATATAAGAAACGACTTCGTATTTTTAATTTTAAAAAATGCATTTAATGTATTGGAGTGAATTACGTTTTGTTTTCTTGTTTTTATTAAATAAAATTGAATTAAAAAAAATTTAAGTAATTTTTATTTTTTATTCGAAATAAAAACGTCCAGAAATTAGAATTGCCTCAAAAACAAAGCGGTTCTAATTTGCGAGCGTCTACTGTACTAATCTTAATACAGTGCAACTTTGATAGTCCGGATATACGACAGTACGGTCACTCCAATAATTCGGAAAATTTAAAATTTTTACGACTAGGTACGATCCGAAAAAATTTGTTTATGCAAGCACAAAAATTAGATGCCGTTGTTTTACCGTTTTTACTTCGCATGTTTTTTTATTCACACTTTGATTTATTTATTTACTTATATGTATTTATAACGCGTTTGTCTAATTTCGTACCAAGTTCCTTGTTTTTAGATAATAAGCTCAAACATAAACACTAACTTTAAAGGAAAAGTGTAATATTTTACAAAGCCTTGGTGAGGAAAAACTATTAGGCAGGTTGCCGAAAAATTTTATATTCCTTAATCAACGATTTGCATAGATGGGGGAGTGCACTCGTTATGCTGTTTCAACTCACACTTAGTGATAGTGCAAAAATATTGCCATCATTTTGTTGATGTTGAGTGATGAATTGAAAATTTGCAGCCTCACTAAACATGAGTGATAGTGATGTTAAAAAGTTTGCACTCAAAAAAAAAAAAGTTTAATTTAAAAAAGCAATCGTCCAGCTTATTGCAACTTTTTTTTTCTTCACTCATTTGAGTGCAACTTAATTTGTTGCACTAATTTTAAAATTAAAAACTTGTTTTTTCATGATTAAAGCCAATAATTATACCGTTATTGACAAAATTTAATTTTACAATTTATTTCGAATACCTATAATGGACCCGGTACCATTTGAACCAAAATAATCTATTACACCATTTTCATAATATGAAACTTTTTTTATGAAAAAGAAAAGTTATAAAAAAAAGTAGAAAATCCAAAACAGGAAGCACAAACATTATTTTTAAAGATAAATTCGTTATTTAATTTTTTTGACAACTTTAACGTTTGAAAAAGTTTTTGCATAAAGTTTAAAAACGTTTTAATGTGTTACAAACGAATGACGAAATAGTTTTTATTTTGGCGAAAAGTAACGATTTTTAAAAAGCTTTTTTTTTGCATTGTCATTATTATTTTGTTAATGAAGGAGGAGGTTTTTGAAAATATTTATAAATTTTAATTTGACAATAAAAATCTACCTACACAAACAATTTTCCAGTTTGTATACCCTTCACTAAAATGATTATTTAAAGTTCATTTTAGTTTTTCATTCCATTTGTCGTTTCGACTTAAAATAACAATTTAATTTTCCCTTTTTTATTTATGAAACAAGAGAGTTAATGTCTTTCAGGTTTGTAAAAAGTTTGTAAGACGTATTGTCTATGAATTTCTCAAAATTGCAATAGAGGAATAAACATTTTTAAATTTTATCTCAATACTTTTTTTACATTAGTTTGTAATTTATAATTATACTCAAGTGATACAAATAAATAAATAAAAGTGACAAATATACAGGGGTGTGCTGGATATCGAAAACGTAAAACGCAAGAATTTGGAAGTTGTTTTTAATATACTTCTAATCTAATTTTTAAAATTTTTGTTATAAATCTCTGTTTATTAGAGAAATATTTGTAAAGTATTTATCATATAATTCTTTTATCAGAGAAATCTTATTAAAAAGCGACTTTTAAAATTCTTGCGTTTTACGTTTTCGATTTCCAGCACACCCCTGATAGACTTGTTTATATCTTGTTAAAAAAAATTAGAAAGTTATTCAAAAAATAATACTTAATTAAGCCATTGCATACTGCTACAAAATCCATTTTCTGGATTAAACTCGATTTTTAAAAGTTATTAACATTTCCAGTTTTTAATACCAAAACTCAGTGTTGAATAAAAAAAATTGTTTCTTAAGTATGATCTCCCGACAAAACAAATACTCTATTTGTTTTGACAACTGTAAAACACGAATTTACTCCAATAAATTTTATACAAACTTTAATAAGTGCATCATAAAATAATCTCATATGAACTTAAACCTCATGTACTTTTTATGTAAATTTTAATAGTAGCTGTTTCGAAATGTATTTATATTTTCTGGGAATTTTTTTCTTTAAATTTGTTTGTAAAGAATAATGAAATAATTGGCGATGTATGCAATATACATTAAAGCAAATCGATCCTATTACCAAATAAAAAATAGGAACCAAACACGCCCTAGAATGAAAGGTATATTAATGAAGTTTTTAGAACTTTAAAAAAATGTTTTGAAACGCCTCTAAATACAGCCCTCTTTGTTTATGGCTTGATTGTGGCTTCATTTTTATCTTTGGCTATTTTTTAATCCGACATCAAATTCTGGGCGCCACTTGTATAATCTCGGACCCTTTCTCCTAATGTCCAATTATTTGCACGCCAAGAAAGTCCTTCTTAAACTTAGTATGTTCAGTTTTTCATATACTCACTTTAATGATATGCCTCAAAATTGCACCTCTTTTCTTTTTTACATACATATACATATGTTACATTAAATCAGGTAACGGTTAGGGGAACTAGGAAGAATTTGACACCAATTTCAAAAGTTAGCGTGTTTTCAACTGATGGACAAACGGACATGACTAAATCGACGAAGAGTTACTCAAGGACCTAAAATATATGCATACTTTATAGGGTCTTAGATGATTACCCTCATTCACCCCTAGTGGTAGAGGGTATAATCAATTTTATTTAATTTTATTTCTTGTTCTAATAGTCGATTATAATTAGGATGAGTTTTTGAGATCTCAGTTAAACTAGGTTTAGTTAATCTGAAAACCGATTTGTGCCGCCATTACCAAGTTTGTTTACAAAATTTTGACGGAACAGCCAAGTTTTGCTTAAAATGTTGGTCTTTAATGAAATAATAGCAAAAAAATCACATTTCGCCCGAAAAATTCGAGTTTCAGACTACGTTAAATTAAGTTTAAGCTTAATCCACATCTCAAAAACTAGGTCTTAATGTTGTAAAGCATTTATTTGAGTTTTCACAACTCTGAACAAATAATTTCGATTCAACTGAAAGAATTCCAAATAAAATTGCTTTCGAATCGAAAAAGTATTCGATCACGAATGCCAGAATTAGCCCCAGGGATGATAAATGAGAAAACCAATATCGTACAAACGAACTTTTAAAATCGTACTTTTTCGACCCCAATAGTACTAAATCAATTTTTTATAAAAGAAAAAGTCCTGGTTCTATTAGACTTGAAACCGTTGGCACATATAGTCTATTTCGTTTCTTTGTTTTTATACAGGTATGTGATGGAAATCGATTTTAAAAACGAAACGATTTGAAACCGAAAAAATCGGTTTCTGTACTATATTGGTTTTTACTGAAATCACATTTTCTGGAGTAAGTTTAGCTAGCTTTAAAATTTCGTTGCCGATGTTAACTTTATTTCATAAAGCCTCGCAAAATGTTATATGTATAGTATTATACTTTCAATGTTATTTCTGAATATATAATAATCTACGATATTTTAAGTGGCAGATGATTTTCTTCAAATCTAAGCTTTGATAACTCGAATGTGTCTAAAACTCCTTTTTCAAAAATTTGACGAAACAAAAATTTTAAGCGTTCTAAAGATATGTGCATACGAGCATCTTGGGATGGCATTTCCAAATTTATTGTATTTACAATTTTCAATATGTACTGCAGAAAGAGGAAAGACATTTTATAAGCTGGAGTAGAAAGTGCGGATATAATAAAATTTAATTTAGCGCTTGTAAAATCTCCTTCAAAATAATTCAGAGTAAATAATAATGATGTAACAACCATCTTGTTGACGAATATTTCAAAATATTATGAGTTTCAAATATATATTGAAATGAGAGGAAGTCGTCTCTTCTACTAGAACTTTTTCAGAAGTGGTTTCCTATATCTTTAAACAATTTTTCAATAAAATTAGAAAATGCAAGCTTATTTGCTGCCACTGATACTTAATTTAGAATGTGGCATATGCAATCGTCCAATTAACAAGTGCAAAAAATCTAATTCACAAAAGCGGAGTTCAGTGTTTGGTGCAAATGCTCTTGTAAAACAGCAAATGCAAAATGTCATAGCTGTTTTGTTAAATCTAACAACAAAATACACAGAGCTTCCGTTAAATTTCATTTAAAGGCTACGCAATTTAGCTTTTTCTATTTCGCAAGGCCATTTGCACCAAACACTGAACTCCGTTTATATTCATTGGACAGTATATACAAGTTGCCATTTCATAACAAAAAACAATAGGTTTGAAAAATTTGGAAATATGTAGTACCAAATGAGTCACGGGGGTACCAGCGTACTTTTTAGTTTTGGATTGTACCAAAAAAAGTACAATTTTATCAACCGTGATTAGCCCCCGTTTAATTTTTTAACATTAAAAATAAATCAAAATAATTGTGAAAATTAATCTTTAAAACAAGACCATAAACCTTTTTAAATTGAATTTTAAAAGATGATTTTAATTAATAAAAAAATAATGCAGATATTTGTTAATTTTTTTGGTTTAATTAATTAAATTCCATTACGTTTACAATTTATATGTAATTTATGAGAAATAACAATATAATTTTATATCGGAAAACAGTATTAATATAAACATATTTGTGCATCTGGTAAAAACCTGTAAATTAATGGAAAAATATAAAAAATTTTTACTTAAACTAAAAAATGCTAAAAAGAGCTAGATAATTTTGGCAAAATCGTCAGAAAAGTGCTATATGCTAGAAGCCTGTTTTACATAATAAATGAGTTTAAAAATGCTAGATCTAGTATTTTATAAGATTAATTGGCAACAGTGGTTGTCACCAAGTTTCTTGAGAAGCATAGAATGTCATCAGGCTATTCAGTTCTGTATCCCCTTCTCACTATAGTAAGCACACAAACGGCTGTCTGCGTGACATTTCCAGTGGAAACTGGGTTCAAAATTTGAAGACGTGATCTGATAAGGGAAGATTAGACAGAGAAATCGCTTCTTATTGCCCCCAAGTGGATAGCCTGCAGAGAGCTTTTAACCTCTACGAAAAACCCCGCCTCCCAAAGCAATAACATTAAGGTAAAAATTGTGATAGAAATTAACCATATATTAAGAACGTCCGACGTTAATATCTTTCAGTGTTTGGCTCAATATTTTTCAAAAACTCTCTAAGTACCGTTTATTTAAAAATAATGAGCTTTAATGCTTTTTTAAGTTAAATATTTCGAAAGGTTCCATGGCCAATTTCTCCAGCCCAAAAATCGATGATATGGTCTTACCATTTTTTCCGATAATTTGTTTAAACCCTATAATAGATATATGTTCATAATTCATAATCAAATTGAACCCCAGCCGTTTCTTTTAGCAGGGGTAAACTGACAATGGAATGCATTAAATGTGAAAAAAAACTTAAAATTAAGATCAAGGATTTCGCAAAATAACTTTCGGTATTTTCATAATATTTTTCCTGGAAATTTAAGGGAAATATTTCCCGAATGAACTTACGTATAAACACGAAGTTAGATAACTACATATTTGTAATAATTTTTTAGCGTTAAAAGAGATAAAAGTGCCTTCATTTTTGGAATATTAAAAATTAAAAGTCGTCTGACTGAACAATTTGGTTGCGTTGTTAAAGCTTGAATCTATTTATGGTGGTTTGCCAGACTATACTGATCATTAGTGTGAAAAAGTGGGCTAACTATGACAGTTCGTGTGACAGTTAACCCTTTTGTGAGTCTACTCGGGCTTAAAAAACCTTTATAATTTCGGTTCCTAATTTAAAACCCAGACTTGACTTAATAACAAAAAAATGCGTTTAGAAACTGCATATGCAGTTGTTCCTTTCTTTAATTTCCTTACAGGGTGGCCCGTTGTCTTTTAAAAAGTTTAATTTTGGAGAACCTTGATGGTAAGATCAACTCAAACAAATTATTCTAAAAAGCCAAATAAACCGCTCAAACAAACATATGGAAAAAGTATAGAGCATGTTTGTGTGAATATTTAAAATTTTCAATATACACACAAAATCCCTTGTTGTTGTTGTTAAACAGCTTGCGTGGTTTATTTGTCCCTTAAGTCGATTTGTATACTAAAAGGTATGTCGAGGACCGTTTTTTTTCAGACATAACAAGAATTTGGACAAACACTCTTCTCCAATTATGGTGTAGGGTAAACAATGTGTTTATTAACAATTTAGGGACTCTGCTTAAATAAAAAAAACATTTATTTATTCAAAATTATCAAACCTTAGCGGCCAACGATTTATTGGTTAAAACATATTTTCACAGAAAACAAAAAAAAAATGCAAACATATTTTCTGGGGAATTCCCTTGTACAGTGGTGGTTATTAGAAAAGACACATATTCAACCAAACAAGCTTATTTTGCAGCTTTGCCCATTTAAAAACTTAAAGATAGCAGACACAAAATTTTATTTAAAAGATCGTATTTGACATTTAAAAAAGTTTGTTTTTTGGACACTTATAAAAAGATACATATTGAGTTTCGTATCTATTTTGGTTTTCTTCATTAAGAGATAAAAGAGATCGCAAACAAAATGCTTAGATAGTCTTAAGTATCCAAAATAGTTGTTTGTATTTGAGAAAACATTTTTACTCTCAGTTTTTGGGAACAACTTTATCCTAAGGGTATTCCATAAGTGTAGCAATTCAAACTGCCGATACTGTTTGTGGTTTTTTTTTCATAAACATACAAATAATAATAATAATACAAATACAAGCACTAATTTTTTGCTTAAGTATTTATTGTGTTTTTGTTTTATTTTTTATTTTCTTTTTATTAAAAAGAAAAAATCTGTAGACACTCAAAATTTGGTTTTAGTTTATCCCCGTCGGTTCCAAGTAAAACAACGTGGTGAGATAAAACATAAAATAAAATAAATGTCATAATAAACGTAATATATTGCTTCGCACAAAAGTACCTACCTATGTATAACAACAAACAATAAAAATATATTAAAACGGAAAAAACGCGGTTTAAACAATGGTGAGAGTAAAGACTCTAATTAATTAATAAGTATGTAATTTAGTAGACCTGCATGAGTCAAATCTAAAAAATTTTGTCATACAAAGAATTCTACATGACAACCGGAAAAATAGTATTTTAAGATAAAACATAAAATAGACTTAAATAAAATCAATAATTATGATTCGAGATCGTTTGCCAGAACTTAAACAGGTCAGTTTTTTTCATAAATTAAAAGATAAATAAATTAATGGCCACAAATGATTTAAATTGTGTGTAGGCGGCGGTGTGTTCTTTCCATGCATCCACCGAATCCCTGATTGTGATCGAACCAGATGAAGTTGACGAATTGCTTGAACGATCGCACAGCCCGATTATGGCTGCTTTACTCAAAATGGTAAGCATGTTTATAGGTCTTTAAGTAAGTGCACGAATACCAATTTATTAGAGTGATAGTGAAAATTCAAGATCAGCCAGAGAGAGAGATAGAGAGAGTGAGTGAGATAAAGATCAATGAAAGTGATAATGGGAGCAATATGCTAAAATGTAAAAGTATGTTTAAGATTATGAGAAAATCAAATGCAATTGTGAAAACAATAACTAATAGCGAAAATAAAATAACAATCAATTAAGAGTGTTCACAGTGATTAAGGGCAAATAAGTTTTGTACAAATTTTGCTAGAAGTAGGAATAAATGAAAAATGAACATTTACAGAGTGGAATATCTCGATATTCGAACGTCTATATTCAAAGAATGACAGCTCAAATTTCGTGAAAATTAATTTCCGATGGCAAATAAATCCCCTATGCAATACTCATCTCTGTTTTTAATTTCAAAGCTAAAAAATAAATTGTTCTCGTTTTATATCATCTAACAAAATGATTAATCACAAAAAAAATTATTTTTGTTTACCGACGAAATATGCTAACTCTGAAAAAATATTTGTTTTTTAATCTACTTAAAAAATGCTATCTCAAAAAAAGTGCAAAATATGAAATTATTTGTTTAGGTAAAAATTAGTAGAAAAATGTTAACCATCTAATGGAATGCACATTGGTTTTACAATAACGATCGAAATAACTACTAGTTTTAAGCTTTCCTAAAAAAACTAAGGATTTTTATTTGCATTCATTGAATATTGGTGCACGATATGTATATGATTAAGTAAGTATTTTAGGTGTTTGTATATTGTACGATGTCTTAAACCGGATCGAAAGGAAATGGAAACGTATTGAATTTTACTTGAATTTAAAGTGTTTCAGTTTTCAAGCCTTTCTGCTATAAATATATATAAAATCAGTTTTTAAACTAAACTACACTGTTCACAATCAGCAGATTTAGATCACTTTTGTCTAAGTTCCCCACTGTGCATTATTCTATTTATCTGATAAATATCTGTGTGCATTTTTGCTTTTTATGTACTATAAATTTGTTAAATAGTTTGCAAATGTATGCAAATTAAAACCTTATTAATTTTTGAAAGTACGATTAAAAATAAAACAGTGAACTCCTTAGAAATTGGCGCTGAAGGAATAAATTTGTTATCTGTATTAGTAAATATTAGGGTGTTATATTAATTAATGTTTTGTATAAATCCATTAATCGTGCGTATAATTACTCGAGGACAGAATTTAATCGAATAATAATCGAACAATTTAATATTATTCGGTTAATCGAATAATTTTGTCTAGTTTAGAAGTTTAATTCAGTGTTCAAATAAAAACAGAACATTATTAAGAGTTCGGCTCACATACCCAGGAACGATATCTTTTTTTTAGTGTTTGTCCAGACGAACACAACCCTTAATACCGTTCGTAACTATTTTCAAGAAAGAGCCGAACATTATATAGTGTTCTGTTCTTCGTTTAAAAACAGAACAATTGTAGTGAAACTCTAGACAAACATTATATTTTAATGTTCTATAATGTTATTTGTTTACATCGATAAAGAAATAAACAAACAAAAAATTTTAGCAACGACCATAGCACGAAAAGTTTGTGTGTGTATTGTGTATATGTTTCGTTTATGTAAAACTATTTTGCTGGCTTTTTGTTTTTTTTCGTATGTGTATTTTGTTTTTCTAAGAAATTTTTGATTTTTTTTTAACCACCCAAAATGGCCAAAAGCACAACTAAAACGAGAGAACACTAATGTGGCGAACCGAACACAATGAAGTTTGTGGTCAGCGTTACCGTTGGTGCTACTAAAGGCTAGATTACACTATCTCACAAGTCTTACGTATTCCTATAATACTTTGTGAGATAGAAATCTAATAAGTTTTGTTGCGACTGTCAAAAAATCTAATTTAACATGACAGTTTGTGTTCACACCATCACATAAAGTATAAACACTCACATATGAAATAAAATGCAACCCTGATCCAATGAAAGGTATCATTGTTTAGAAATTTTTCAAAAAACGATGAAGTCGTATGGGATGTCAAACTTTTTTCATAATACTTGTCATTTTCGTGACACATTGTATTCACACTATCACACTTTGTCATATTACATGAGTTTTTGACATGTATTTATACAAAGTATAATAGTGTAATCTAGCCTTAAAGTAGCAATTTGCCACTTTTTCGACTGCTTGGACACTATTTTGTTACTTTTACAAAATGCACCCAAATGTGATCCCTTTTGCAATTCTTGCCACTTTTTTATACTTTTACCAAATGTAGAGAAAAGTTTTTTTACTTTCTGTTTTATTATAATCCCAGTCTTAACGAAAGTTACATATATATGTAAGCAAGCCTATATGAAACCTTTTTTCTTGTAATGCGTGGTTAGCTTATGTAATTATTGCGAATAAATTATGTAAACATGTACATATTTGCAGGCAAGTGCACTTGAAAAGTGCCACTTGTTTAAATGCGTATACCATTGCGTATACTATCTCTGTATTAATCAGGGTAGTCAGATTTTATCTTCGTTGCCAATTATACAGCGAAAATTGGCAAAATCTCCAAATTTAGTTTTCTTTAGATTTTTGTTAAGAAAAATCGCAAAATTTGATTATTTATGTACACTAATTTCATGAAATTTCTGTATACGTATTGTAAATAAAAATTTCAATGAATTCTGAATAGAATAATTATTTTCATGGTTTCCAATAAATTATATATATTAATGTATGTAAAATTTTTGTTCTTATAACTTTTTTCTGAATTTTTAAAAAAATTAAAATTAGCATTCATTTTGCTTTAAAAAATTTACCTCTACTAAATTCTTATAGATGGGATTCTACCGGGTATTTACCTGATGTCTGGGTAAATACCGGATAAATACCAGGTATATTCCTTTGATTTTAATTACTTTTCGTTTTTTTTTTTTAAACGTCGTTAAATATCAAAAAGCTTGTTAAATTGTACTAAAACTTCAAAAAACCGGAGAACATTGATTTAAAATTGTCAAGATGGTATGTATGTGTTTATTAGTGAAGCTTATACTGATTAAATTAATTAATTCATTTTTATCAAATTTTGTACAGAACTTTTGTACCCACCCTTTGGGTAAATACCAGGATATTTACCAATTCTTACCCAATTTTCCATTTACCGGGTATTTGCCAATTGGATGTTTACCCTTTCTTAATCTATATGTATTATTCTGAATATTTCCGAAGCTGTTTAAAATATAAAAAAACTATTGTTAAAGAGAATTGCTTAAAGAGAATTTAATTCCAAATCATTCGCTGATAATTTTATCCAATCGTACAAATATCCTCAAGTTATGATTAAATAATCGATTTATTTTGGGCGAAATATAAGTCATGCACACAATAATGAATAAAACATAAAATTAACATTTGTCCTACATGATACATGCCGTATTTTATTCGTAATATACGTGGCTTTCAGAAAAATCAGAAAAATTTCCAATTTCTATCCTAATTATTTTTGTATAAATTTTTGAAAACAAAAATAGTACTAATTTTGCAAAAAATGTATCGCTACTAATTTTTGAATAATTTCGAAACAGTTGAAAATATAACAAGTAAGAGTGCTATATTCGGCTGTGCCGAATCTTATATACCCTTCACCATTGTGCGAGCAGAATACAGAGCAACTAAATAATTTTTACATATACATACATACATATTTACAATACTTAAAACTTCATTATAAATGAAATTTAAAAAGCGAAAACTGGTAAATATTTTTTTAAAATTGTTTTGGAACATAACAATATTAAAAAAATATTCTTTTTAAAAAACCAAGATTCGAACCAGGGAACTCACAGTTTCTAACTTAACACACCCCCTACCATGAAGGAACGCTGTTTAAATATCATTAAAATGAAATATAGACCGTTTACTGTTTACAACTCAACACAGTTTTTTGTTTGTTTTCTTTTTGTAAAGGCACTGTTGTCATTTTTTATCTCTTTTGGCGAGTTTTTAAGTAGCAAAAAAACACAAAAATTCCTAGTTTCTATTTGTTAAAATTATTTCGTTAAATAGATGAAATAATAAACGAAAATCATATTGGGCATTATGCTAGTATATGTAAACCAATGCGAAGGGGGGGAGAGATGAGACGACAACCGGATTTGAACTTCGCTTTTCATAAGGACCCAGAATATATATACTTTATAGGGTGCAGGACCTTCGGTGAAGGGTATTAAAAACAAACTTAATTACAAAAAAGAGTAATTTTTGGGATTTCAGTATATTGGTCATAACTCTGCTATTTCTGAACCGATTTGTTAAAGATGAAATTTGCTATTTATTTTGGTTGTAAGACTTGGACTCGGGAAGATCTATGGTTCCCGAAAATGGGTATTTTCCAAAAAAAAATTAATATTTTGGTCATAACTTTTTCGTATCTGAACCGATTTTCCCGAGTTTTTCAGAAAATATATTTTATTAATTAAATTTCGTAACCAGGCGTAACCATAGGTCATATAACAGTCAAAAAATTCAGGTTTTTATACAATTTTTAATACTTTTTGTATGGAAGGTACCACGCCCACTTCTCCAATCCCGCCCACATTTTGTGGAATGGTGTGTATTTATAACCTTAATGTTTGTACCAAATTTGAAACCAAATTTGAAAACAGAAAAAAGTAATAAAAATACAACAACCACAAGGGATTTTTTGGAAAAATTAGAGGCAGTCGTGGTTTTTTGGTCATATCTCAGCCATTGTTGGACCAATCTGGCTGAATTTCAATAGCAAGAAATGGTGGACTATATGTGACATAAATGTAAAACAACCTAGCCGCTATCATGTCTGGAGTCTCCGGAAAACACATATCAAACGTAAGACGGACAGACGGGCGGATATCGTTAAATCTACTTCTCTCCTCATAAGGACCCAAAATATATATACTTTACAGGGCCTAAGATCAATATTGTAGAAATTACAAACGGAATGACAAACTTATATATACCCTTTTCCACCTGTGGTGAAGGGTATAAAAAAGTGTATTTGGATAACTCAAAGTAAATTTTATTAATAATCATCTGTAACACTGGTTCCTAATATTTATGTAAAATTGTCAAATCTTTATGTAAAATTGTCCGCAGAATCCGAATGTGAAGTCAGAATCGTCAAAAGTAGAACAGTTTCTAAGATATTCCAAAATAACCGTTATTTGTGTTTTTAAAAAAGATGATGTGACTGAAATGCAAATATCTTCATAAATTTTAAACGGATTATGTATTTCTTTCTTTTTAGTGAAAGGCTATAACATTTCTAAAATAACCATTTGTGAAGATGAGTCAATAAATGGCAGAGTTATAGCGGACAGTTTTACATAAAGATTAGGTGTCAGATTCATTTGGTCAAAAAACTGTCAAGAAGTGTAATTGTTTTAACAAATGCGTTCAAATCGATCTCAAGTAATGATAAAATGTATTAACTTAACCGCCTTATTTCGGGCGAAATATTGCTCTGGCCCATGCATTTTTTTACCATTTATAAAATGTTATTTGAAATTTTAAATAAATTGAACAAAACACGTGGAAAAACATTATTTGGTGTACTTATTCTGATTTTAAAAGAAGTGCCCCTTTTTTTCATAAATCCCCTTTTTGGTGCCACTTTTTTGTAAATATCCCCTTTTTTTGGTACTTTTTGAAAATATCTAACGGTAACGCTGTTTGTGGTTTAAAAAAAAACCGAACGGAGTTAAATGTTCTCATCATTTTGTTGAGTTGGATAAGAACAGTATTATTTTTGTGTTCGAAAGATGACAAACAGGGAAACGTTATTTTTTAATGATTTTCTTTACAACCATTCTACCGAACCGAACACTAAGGAGCGATATTTAGTGTTTATTTTTGAACACTGGTTTAAATATAAGACCAAAAATTATATTTTTTAACATACAAATGTTATTAAAAAAGTAGCAACAATTTAACAAAAGGTACTTTATGTAATAAAAGGAAAACTTTTTAATAATACATAGGCATCAAAATTTAAGCTAATCTTCTAAAATAATCTTTCAAAAAGAGTATACAGTTGAAATGTTTATGTTTCCAACAATTTCTTTCTTTTATTTTGATTAAACTTGATTAAGAAAAGATTCTTTCCCTTATTGTTGACGTTGGAGAGATTGAAAGTAAAGCGTTATAAAGCATATCCAATTTCTCCGTTCTAAACATTCTTCAAAATAAACCATTTCCAAACACTTTGGTTTCATTCTTTGTACTATATTTTAAAAAATTGTTACTCGAAGGAAATGTTCCTGAGTTAAGAAACAATAAGAGGGTATTTAACACGTACCGGTTTGTGTTTTTACATTAAAGAAAAAAACTAATACTGTGAAAGAACAAATTTTCGATTAATCGATTAATCGACATAAATTATTCAAATTATTCGCTAATCGAAAAAAACAATTTTAAATTATTGGAATTAATCAATTAATCGAACAACGGTTAATCATTTGAATATTCTAGTAAATAAAAACTATGTATGCCTAACACTAAAAAATTTTTAAAATAACTTGTTGTAAAGAGCCTTTTCCAGTAAACGCTTCTTTGAAGCTTTCATGAAAGCTTTTTTAAGTGGACTTTTTAAAAAGCTTTGACAAAAAAACTCGGTCGAAGATTTTATTTTAAATGCAAAAAAAAACCTAATATGTATGTTTTTAGAAACGCTAAAGCTTTCCTTTATAACGCATTTTGTTAAAAGCTTTTTTGCAGGGTTTAAAAAACTTCAGTCTAAAACAAAAACTGTCGAACAAAAAACGAAAATTTGTGTAAAACTTTTCACTTTTTGAGTTGGTTTGACAGCGACTGTTTACATTTAATGAATTAAAAATAAAAGCAACAGTTTTTCTCTGGCCAATGACAAACTAAGAAGTGAAAGAAATGGCAGTTTTTCTACTTTGACTGCAGTTTTTTAAGCGCTGCTATTTTAATAAGGTATATACATACAAGAAAAAAAATCTGGTTGTTAATTGTTTTTTTTTTAAATTTTTTTTATTTAAAGTCAGTGACGCCAACTTTTCCCTTTTCGTGCTAGATTAAGCGTTTTTTTAAGTGCCTGAAACGCGAAAAAATTTTAAGCCCTTAAACTTAAGAACGCGCAAATTCAGCCATTTTTCTTATTTCTATTTGGTCCTATTCAGCCGCTTTTACTTTTGGTGCGGTTTGGTTAAAGTTTTTTTGTTTAGAAATGTGAAAACTGTTTTCATTTTACATTGAAAGTTACGATAAGTTTTCGGTCGAGGTTAATAGTTATGAAATGGCACTTGATTACAATCCATTTATTTAACTTGCTAGTTCCATTTATTTAACTTGCTAGTTTTGCTAAAAATGTATTGATATAAATTCGTACAGAAACGCCAAAGTTGTTAGGACTTTTTGGCGGTTTTTTTAATGTATCGACAAACTGCCTGTTAGTTAATCTCGACATAATTTAAGAGACTTATAAACTGTACGTTAACTATTTTGGTTTTCTCAATATACCGACAAAAGCTTTATTTTCAGTTGACAACACCTCTCAAAATACAAGTAAAAGTTGGGAGTCAGCTGATTGCATTTATCTGTATGGCAAATAAATAATTGGCTGATGAGGGCGGGTTAGCTTTGCGACAGAATAGAAGCAAATGAGACATTGAGAAAATAAAAATTTTTTAATCTGCAGTTTTTTGATGGACCTAGTTAGAAAACGGCCTTTAGTGTCATAAATTTAATTAAAAATAAAATGTTCTTGATAACGTTTATATCATTTTAAATGTTGTCTCAAACGAGATAATCGTTGTTGTTTAAGCGTCACACTTGGCAAATATTTGACGAAAAGACCTAACCAATTAGCAAACTAAAATGTAATTTTCTTTAATTGCAATATTTATTTTAATTATAATACATCATACAAAAAACAGTTTTTTGCTGTGTCTGGCAATATAATTAGTTTTATTTTGTGATTTTAAGACCATGTTTAACCTCACTTTATATGAACAAAAGTAGTGGTTATGCTTATTTGGTCAAATATTTGATAAGTGTGACCGTAGCTTAAGAAAAACCTGACGAGTTACGCTTAAAAATTAATTCTTACGAAACATGCAAAAAGTCAAAAAATCACAGAAATAGTGGCTTATGGAATGAAGAATTTTATTAAGCAATGACTAATTTTAAAACTATTTAAATTCTACTAAAAGCTACAGTTTCATTTTATGTACTTCAATTAATGTAAAATATTCTTATACTCAATATTTTTTTTTTTGTTCTGTTTACTAAAAAAATATATGTATTTTAGTCCTTTTTTGTAAACGAAAATGGCATGAACATACTAAAACCGTAATTTTTTTAAGTTTGCCCTTTTAAGCCTGTTTTTAAATGTCCCAAAAGTTGGCATCACTGTTTAAAGTAACTAAGCTCATACAGAAAAACGATAAGCTGGGCGAATGCGTTTACTTGTATAGTGTACCCTGCCTTATATTCAAAATTCCCTAACGTTTTTAAATTAAGTTTTCTATTGAAAAGGGACTTTTATAAAAAAGAGATTATGGTATTTTTTTAAAAATGTAAAAAACAACAATATACTTTCATAATTCTTATCTGTTTTAAACGTGGAATATAAAAAAACTTTGGGTTTTTCTAAATGAAAATGAAATGCATTTATTTAATTTCCGTAATAATTATAAATAACTTATTATAAAGTAGTTTGAATTGCTTCAGCTACGCTTTTAATAAATAAGCTGTTATTGTGGTTTAAGTCCATATTTTCATATATCGAGATATTTAAGAGTAAGCGTTTAAGTTAATTTGAAAATATTGTCGAGCGATCATCTATAAGAGTAATGTTTTTACCATTATACACCTTTTAAATTTTATTATGAAAATTAATCATTATAATTATTTAGAAAAATATTAGATTTTTTAGTCCCAAATGGAGGTATACCACTTTAAAAAATAACATATTCCGTCTGATTACGGTTGGCGTATACGCCTCAGTCGTTTTTTGTAGTAGATTAAAGTAACACACAACCTTTGTTCTTTAATCTACTACAAAAAACGACTCAGGCGTATACGCCAACGCCAACCGTAATCAGGCTGATTATCTTCTTATATATATAAAAGAGTTGCGTGAGTGACTGACTGACTCATTCATCATCGCCCAGCCCAAACCGCTGACCCTAGAAACTTGAAATTTAGACTAGCTATTGGTTACTCCCAAATCGATCCACTTAGACGGGATTTTTCGAAATTCGAATGTTTGGGGGGCAAAAAAAGGTAAAAACGGAAAAATTCGGTAACCTTATATCTCCAAAACTAAAAGAGATGCAATATAATTGTATTCCTTATCGTTGTTCTTTAGAAAAATACGCGGACAGGTGTCTGGTACTTTTTTAAAATTCGGCCCTATTAGGGAGTAAACGGGTGAAATCAGAATTTTAGTACTTTTTTGCCACCCCATCTATCTTTTAAACCAATAAACATAGAAACAAAGTTAATGCCACATTCGAAACTTATCAAAAAAATACGTATACAAATTTGGTACTTTTTCGAAATTCGAACATTTAAGGGGTGAAAATCGTAACTATTTTTGGTACTTTTTTTACGAAACATTCTCCTCCATTCATTGACATATTCGTACTAAATTATGGGCTGCCACTACAATACTGAAATTTTTGATACTTTAATGGTGGGAAAATATAGTACCCAAAAAAGGAAATACGGGAAATTTGATATTTTTCTTTAGCTTTTTGGTTCTACTAAAGTATCGGGTTAAATACTAGAATTTAAACAAGTTTAAACCTAGAAAAATAAACTTTGGCATAAAAATATGTCTACGAAGAAAAAGGAGACGCTAACGAAGTAGCGGGTATATGCTAGTTAGAAATAAAAACAAGAGCACATTTAAGTCCATATTTTTATAGACATTTGGTTTACTCAAATGTAAATAATAATTAACATGAAGACATTTTAATACACGATCAACCAAGTTAATAAAGAGTTTATTTCATTTATACAGTAGAGTTCCGATAATTCGTATCAAAACAACTCACTGCTTGTTACGAGTTAGAGGAGTTTTTGAAAAAAAGAGATTTATGTTATTATAAGCTGATCAAACAGTCCTTATCTACATCAACGCGAACCTTATATTTCGATTTTGACCACACATTTCACTAGTTTTTGCTTTCACACGTTCGTTTTTGGTTTCATCTGACATAACCTTAAATCGTTCATAACAGCAAATTTTTCACATATTTATGTTTTTATTCGCTTTTAATTGTATTTCAGTTAATTAAAAATTTTGTTTTTAAAAGGAATATGTGTAAATAAATAAAAATTAATGTTATATGCCGCCACAAACAAATGACCTGCAAAACAGCGTATGTCAGATGGTTTGTCAGGCCAAAATAGAACACGCTCTAATTGAAAAACTGTACACCGCTAATTCCATCTGACATTTACAAAAGCAATTTTTTTTTTGCGTTTACGCGACTTGTTTGCGTTTTGCAGTGGGAAATTTGACAAGTACACTGTTAAATACAGATCGTGTAAAAGCACTTTAAAGAGCAGTGTGTACTAAAGTCATAATAAAATAATAATTGCAATATGAAAGTTGTTTTAATTATTATTATTAGGAATGGACTTATTCGACTTTCAAAAAAAAAGATTTTTACGATACCATTTTAAAGTTTAACCGCCAATTTTACCAACCGTCAACTCATTTTTTTTTAAAGAAATTGACTTAAACAACTTTCAAAAATAACAGCTCAACTAAAGAAAGCAATTTGTGTTTCCCCTTTGCAAACACAAAAAATATTAAAAAAATATTTTTGAACATTTCAAAAATTATTCTGACTACAAGTTTTTAGAAATTCAAACTTTAAATATAATAGCCGATTAAAATTATAACCTACGCAATAAGAATGAAGATATGTTTGTAATTGTTCTAAACCAGTTGTGGGACACATACCTATTTTCATATTTACGCGCGTATATGTGTGTGTTATATGCTTAATTAGACCGAAATTATTAAAGTCTAAAGAAAATATAATTTCTGGAAGGGCGAATAGAAACGTACAACTCAACATTACGATAGGAATTCTAAGACAATTGCTCCGTGTAATATATATTTAGCATGAAGGTGATGTTCATGTATATCCTTTGATTTTTTAGAGTTGGAAGATTAATAAGCTTTAAGCGGTTCTCATACGGAGGTAAGTTGATATTTGAATTTCATGGTGTTCGAAGACATAAGAAAAAAAATTGTATATGTATGGATTTCAGTTTTTTAGAATGTACCTAATACTGGGGGTCCCATACGAACAAGTCGTATTCTAGAATAGGTCTTACTAAAGAAATGTAAATTTGTCTAATGTCATTGGGAACATCAGACTCCTTTCCCCAACGTTTGATAAGCCCTTAAACAAACAAATTTAAAATTTAATCTCGTTTATCTAATGTTATATTCTTTCTTTTACGATCCTTCCATTTCCCTTTCCTTCGTATAATTTCAGTTTTGATAGGGGGGTTTGATGTGCCCTTACCCTTAGCTGCTCTTTAGTAATACATAGGTAGGGCAACAAAAAAAAGCACTAAAAATACAGTTTAAAGCTCTTAAAAAAAGCGTTTAAAACATGAAAATAAGCTGTTAAAATTTAAAAAAAAGCAATTTAAACGTGTTTATTTTCCACTTAATTCACTTACGTTGTTATAGTAAATAATAAGTTGATGCAATAAATTTTAGAACAGAAAACTATGTCTGTTTGGAATCAGCAAGTTCTTGTACATAAAAAAAGTTCTTCCTATGTCTACAGATGTTAAGGGAGCATATTTAAAATTGAGTATTTGCTCTGAAGTAGATTTTATACGATAAGACTCATAATTCCGCTTGCCTCCCAAAATATCCCCAATATCTTTTAGTACCGATAATCCTTAATTTTTTATTAAAACTGATTTAAATTTTTTATAAACTTTGTCTCCTATATCCCCTGAAACACGGGATATTTTTCTTAAGGTCCATAACTATGTTCACTTAGAAAACCAATGAAAGATATTTTGTTTCCAATTTGGTACAACTTCGTGTAAAACCCCAAAATTTGCAGAAATTTACAATATTTGATATACAGAGAAATTCTTAATAGCTAAAACTATATTAAAAAAGCAAAAAATAAGACGTTACTATACCAAAAACAGAGATAAGGGGAGCTAACAGACGTTACTTTATACAAAAACTATATTTAAAAAGAAATAAGACCTTACAAAGTATGATGGTAAAAGACGTTACAGACTGGGGAATTTGATCGTAAGAATACAGCTATGGAATTTTCGAGAGAAAAGAACTTAAACAAGCAAATAATAAAATAAGTTGATAAAAAGTCTTAATACTAAAAACATAAACACATAAAAATTATACACAACACTATAAAAATTACGTTACAGTACCGCTAAGACAGAGTTGTATAAAAATCAAGTAAGAAAGTATAGTCGGTCAAGCCCGCCCGTAGGATACCCAACACCACAGTATTTAAAAACAAGTTTCGAGAGTATATGGCTATATGAATAGGGATCTATCTATGTTTTAAATTTCATTAAAATCGGTTAAATAGTTACTGATGGGCCCCTCGTGGTTCTATTTTTTAAAAAATGCATACCTTACGTGTCCATTTAAATATGGATCTATCTACATATGTCTTAAATTGCATTAAAATTGGTTTGATAGTGGGCACAAAGACCCCATTTCGGGTAGCAGCTTGTATGGGGACTATATTAAATTATGGACCGATTCGCCCTTGTGCCAATTAGAACCAACGAACCAAATTTCATTTAATTATCTTTGAAATTGCGACCTGGGGTCTAATCACCGCATACGATATCGAGCAAAATTGATCGAAATTATATATTTTGGTATCGTGAAACTCCATATCGAATGAAATGTATTGAATTTGAAATAATTGCATTCGATATCGAGTAACTCGACATTACATTTATCGAGTTTTCATTCGATACGTCAGTGTCTATCGTATGCAAAAAAAATTGATAGTTTATTCGATACGATGGTGTCGAATGCGGTGATTAGACCCCTGTACTTTGCGCACGAGGTTACAAAATGTTACCATAACGTTGAACGACTTTTTAACCAGAGTTGTTACAGCACAGAAATTGTTGATTTTTTAGTAAATATAAAAAAAGTTGCACATAAAAAAAATAACAATAACGATTTTTACAAAATTTTATTAAATAAGTTGTTTTTCGTATGAAAAAAATGAAAAATTATCTTAAAATGGCAAAATAAGTAAAAAAAGCCGATGTCGCAAAAATAACTAAAAAAAGACGATATTGCCAAAATAAGCAAAAAAAAGCCCTAACAAATATAGCTCATTTTCTTGGTTTTTTTTATGATCGGAACTTGTGTTATACCAAAATCTTTCTATCTTGTAAACCAAAAAATAAGAATTTGCTTTTTTTTGGTTGCCCTATACATAGGGTTTGGCCAAAACATTTGTCAATTTTTTTCTTTGGTTAATCTAAAAATATGAAATTTTTGTAAATCTTCATATTACTCGCATAATGATAACAGGCAGGGATTCAGGCGAATTCTCTTCGGAGGATATTGGATCGGGTACTTTAAGTACTCTGCAGAAGTTGTTTTAATTATAGATCGTGAGTAGGTGTGAATTCAGCTATTACTAATTTTACTTGTTAAATAAAAATTGTCTTTAAAATTTTTATATAAATTTTAAAATTTGTTTTTTTTAGTATAATGAAATACTTATTGATTTCGGTCAAATATTGGCTAATATTGAAGCAATGAGAGTAATGACCCAAGCCAAGAATTCCAAGCAATTTAATGGTGAGTACGAATGGAGCATAAGTATATCTCAACTATAACTTAAATTTTGTAAGAAAACCTTTTTAAATTTTATTAAATCTAGCATGTGAATTTTAAATAATTAGTATGAACAAATCCACACAAGTATACTTATGTATGTTATTATGTACTTGTTACCAACACTGTGCAACAAAATCTAAATTTTTGTAAAATAACAAGTCTTCAAAAGGTTATTCTATTTGAAGAAAATAAGCATACTAAAGGTTTACGTCGGAAGGTCAGTATAGGGGAGTTTTAGTTCTCCCGTTTTGGCACATTCTTATAATAAATTGGCATATCAAGCATCATTACCGTTACATCTTAGGAATATGACTTGCTTAGAAGCTTAATGTAAAATACCAATCCCTTTTTGCGGAACATTTTAAATCTATAACTCTTTATTGTATGGCTGGTTCTCTTTTTGTCATTTTTTAAAAATTCCAATACATTAACAAGTGATAATGATAGCGGGCATATGAACACCGCTACTATTCTTGAAGGAACGTGTTTTTGTCGTCCAATTTTTGGCCACTTCTTTGAGAATTGATGGCCAATTTTGGCCTAGAAGGCGTCAGGGATCAGCATTCACTAGTGAATTCACATAGTCTAAAAGAAAATAATCTAGAGAAGTCAAATCGCACTACATTGGAGGCCAATTTTGATTTCAATAACTGGATCGCTGCGGTTGCAGTACATTACGTAGCACTAGTCTGTTGAAACCACATCTCCCACAGATCAATGTCATGCGACAGTAACGAATTCAATTGACCGTTACGCAAGCTCTGGCTTAATTTTCACAAAAAATATGATCCGATGGCACTTTGCGACTTGTTGTATGATTTGATCGAGTTCTACAACCAATTGTTGCATTAGAGGTGTGGTTGGTCTTCGGTTGAATAAAATATCAAAAGAATTTGATTTTCATTCAACTGGTATATTCAACTCAATTGCAAGACCAGTTCCAACAGGTTGAGGCCGCATAAGTCGCAGCAAACGGTGCATTTTTGTAATGGATGTAATGGAGTCTGTAGGGTCTTTTGATGATTGGTCTCACTCCATATGCGGCAATTTGTTTTACTAACAAACCTGTTGAGGTAAAAATTAGCCTTATAGATGAACACAATTTTGCGATTCAACTTAGATAATTAGTTTTAATAGAAAATTTTTTCAAATGTGAATCTATTCGTAATGGTTAGGCAAAGCATACTGTTCAAAATGTATTAACAAAGTGACCTCAGTACTACAACAATGAAACAATAGCAAAAACAACAGGCATTTTGTTGCTAGAATTGAGACGGCAAATGTCAAAATGCCTTATCAAAAAAAGTAAATAAACAAAAAAAATGACGACAAACGTCAAACACGAAGAAAATCACTGCAAACAACTGTGCTTGTGAGGTCACTTTGTTAGTACATTCTGATACTGTTCATAAATGGCAAAAAGTTGACGCAGTATGACAGTTCGTTTGATAGTTTACCGTTTTGTAATTTCTATCAAGTAAAAAAAACAGTCATAAAGTTTTGAATACACAAAATTCAATTTGAATGGTAGAAATTAGAAAAATGCTCTAGTTAAAATGTCGCAAAAACAGACTTTTGAGAGTTTATTTGTCTAAAAAAATGTGCCGCATATAACTTTCTTTTTAGTTTTAAGGACGGCCTTTTTTAAAATTTTTATATCCGCAAATTATATCTTATGTAATTATAAGGAAACTTAAGGAGCAACACCTGATCTGGGGGTGGCATAGCCCCCATATTAAAATAGCCTACATATGCAAATGGTCATCACATTAAATAAAGCACTAGACATAAATATTAGTTATTAAGAAGATACGAGTAACATTTATTATAAAAATGTGCAAAAACGAGGAACTTTTACCTTCCTCACCCCCACTCCTAAAATGTACACTTTCAATATGCCCTCCACCAGTATTAATTGTTGGAACTTTATATATTTTTTTTGTTGTACAGTGTAATTTATTTTCAATCGTATTTGATCTATTATTCAATATTAGAACTTTTTGTTTGCGTGACTGTTTCAATTTAAAATCAATTGTTTGCTACTACGTTCTTTTCATTAGTGTTTTCTCAGTTTCCTAATGCAACTGAATTTCATTTTCAGAAAGAGACTTTTATAAATTGCGTCAAAATACCCTACAAATTGGTAAAAATGTTATGAGTAAATTTCAAACGATTGAGACGACACTGCCACCGGAAAATGACTACAGCACACTGGCTCGTATGAAGCGTTCCCTGTATTATGGCTTCTTTCAACGCTATTCGATTGTTTGGAGTGAAAATGATGAATTTTTTCATGAGTATGAGCATAAACTAAAGAAAAATCTTCATATGCAGTCGAAAATATGTAAGTGATTTTATTTCAAAATTTAAAAAAAAAAATTTTTCATTAAAATTATTTAATTTTTATTTATTTAAATATTTTTTCGCATGCGCTTCTTTAAGTCAAAATACAATTTATAAAGCTTTTTTTGTTAACAAATATTTTCTTGAGCTCTTCTTATATAAAAGCTCTTTTAAAAGGCACTTCTTAATCAATAGCTTTACAATTTATGGCCTGTTCATCGATTTCGAACGACGACTTCGTTCGCTTTACTTAAATGTAAAACAAAAATAATATTTTGTAATTTGTTTTTGTTTTAAACGTTAGTTAGGCGAGCAAAGTCTTCGTTCGGAAATAGATGAACAGGCATTAAGATAAATAAGACTAAGACAAAAAATCTTTTACTACAACAATAAAGAAGCTTTTATGAAACAATTAGACATCTTTAAGAACATTATCTCCAAGAAGCTTCTCTAATGTTAAAAAAAGGGTTTTCTTTAAGCTGTAATAAAACTTTTAAGCACCTAAAAAAATAAAAATTAGCTTTCTTTATATTTTTTTAATAAAACAAAAAACCATAAATACTACTACAAATATTCGGTGGGCAAACGGCCGATCGCGATCGACTGGTAGATCGTGAACAGTTGGACAGTCGATCGCAAACATAATTTACTAGGTTTATATCTTAAGGTTAATGGAATTTATGAAAAAAATCATTAAGAGCCAGTTTTTGACATAAAGATCAGCGATTAATTTAGAACTAATTTTTTAAATTCGTTTTTGGGTAGTCGATTATTTTGCTTCCAAGTTTAAACGCCCAAAGTTGGCGGTTTAAACTCGCGACAGAACTTTCAAAAGTACGAACAGCTTATAAAAGGAAATATTACTTATGAAAATACATAAGATAAAACTTTTGTATAAAATTAATAAAATGAAATTTTTAAATAATAAAAAAGACTTAAAAATATTTGAAAATTTAAACAACACAAATATTAGTAGATCAAGGGCAATAAGAATAGGGCCAAATCTGTTTTTTATTTATTTAATGACAATTTTTTTATTTAGAGTTTTATTAAATATTCCACCTTGTAAGATAAAATATTGCTTGTTTGTTTTGCATCTTTTTCGATTTTGTTTATTTATAAATATATAATTTTATATAACACAATAAAAAATTCTCGCCTTTTCTTCTTCTTTTTCACCTTAAGAACAGTACTTTGATGACAATTTGTTGCATTTGTTTTAAACTGCCATTCTTATACATAAAAGTATTGTAAATTCATATGGCAATGCTAAAAGCTTTAATCTTTCACTCAAAAACGCCAAAGAGGATTAAGGCTAGATTAATTTTATTATAAGATTAACAAACTTTACTATTGATCCTGGCTTAAACTCTAAGCAAAAAACCCGCTCTAAATATTCAACATAACATTTTAAGCGTGTATAATACAAATAACTTTATCAAATGGGACAAACAGAAATCTCTTTTAAATTTGATACTCTTATTATATTAATTAATAGAAAAAAACCATAAAAAATGTAGTTAAACAATAAAATAACAATTCAGTTGTTCAACGTAAACAAAAAACTCTAAAACTTGTAAAATAAATAATTAAAAAAATCAAAAACCCGTCTGCTATACAGAATACAGATTTTAATGCCTTAAAAAACCATAACAAGATTAAGAAAAACAAAATTAAAATAAACTATAAACAAAGTAAACACTTCTTTCGTTTAACAGACTATTAAATTATTTGAAAGACAACGTTTAATAAAAGCATTGGCTCATTATCATAGTCATAAGTAGGGATGAGATTTTCATGCACTAAAAAATCGAAAATATGCACTAAAAAAATACGCACTTAAAACTTAAAAAATTTCCACAAAAATCGTTTTTTAATTCTACCTAAAACAAAAATATAAAAAATTCAGTCTATTGTTATTCAAATACCTTAAATAACTAATTTAATTTTTTTTGCTTTATTAAATAAGTACTTGGGGTATTCACAAGGTGTGCTATCATATTAAATTGTCATAATGTTCTAACGTTTTACAATGGTTTAAAAATATTGTTGTTGCTTTGTTAACAAAAAGTGTCATAAATTAATAGAACTTTGCTTGCTATGTTTATTATGCTGTCGTAATTAATCAGAAGAGACCTGCGCTGAGCGGCTGAGCCGAGCCGCATTAGTTTTTGAAGCCGTCGCCTTGATGGTATAGTTTTATCCGGCTAATATCCGAATTCAACCTGCGGCTAGCAATTTTTCCAACAAAACACTTGCGGCGTCAAATTATATCGGCTTAGGACTCTGATGTTTGGTAAGGCGACCGTACACGACATGTTTTTGTCAACTGACATGTCAAATTTTCCACTGCAAAACACATACATGTCGTGTGTTACCTTTTTAACTTTGCTTCTGTAAAAGTCAGACGCAAAGTCATCTGACAAAATTTCAATTAGAGCGTGCCCTATTTTCTTCTAACAAACCATCTGACATCAGAAAGCTACGCCGGCAAGAAACCGGCAGCGGCGTCCACTATTGACGGACTCATTAGCCGGCTGAAGTTTATTTTGTACAATACCGAGATATGTTTGATCATCTTACCATTGAATAGAGTTTATGTGAATATATAAATAAAAACCGTTTTATTATAAAATCCTAAATTGGTATCTTTGAATTAAAAGAAAAAAATGTTAAGATGGCTGAACTATTTTACGGCGCAAAAAAACTTTTCATGGCGGCAGCAAGTTATTTTGAAACCGAGCACTACTTTGGTTTCTGCAATAACAATGCGAAAAAAACAGAGACAATGTCAGAAGCAAATTACATGTACGTTTGTGACCGAATATTATAAAGCTTATCTAAAACAGCGATTTTGACAGACATGCACAATTACATGTGACTTGAAAATTTGACATGTCAGATGACAAAAACATGTCGTCTATATGCGCCTTACTTGGTGGCCACAAGATCAAGTTTTGCCTTTCAATTCCATTAAATTTACTCAACTCTCTCATTTTTTTACTAACACACTCACACTTTTTAAATTGACCACGAGATGGCTTTCAATTTCACCTTTCCATTTGTTTGACAATTTACTTTCAATTTAACAGCTGAGTACATGTTTGTCTTTATAAATTGTTTTTTTTTATGGCATCTTGAAAGTAAATTGAGTGCCACCTACGTCACACCTCTCAATTTTTGTAAATTTTGACAAGCAGTATATGTAAAAGACTATCAAGAACAACTTGATCGTGTGGCCGCAGGGTTAAGCAAACAAAATAAAATTTATTTGTGATTTGCGTCTAAAAAATGGAAAATAGTCAGATAAGATCTAATTTAATTTTTTGATTCATGGATTAGAATTAAAAAATATTTTGATATTAGGTAAATATTTATTTTTTATATTTGATTGAAATCAGCTGATTCAAATTTAAAATAGCACACTAAATTATGAGGGGTTGTTCACAACAGTCGTATTTTTTCATGTTATTATTTTAAGACTTATGACTTTATGACACCTTGTGAATCCCCCAACTGTATTGTTAAAAGTAAAACTTTGTCTCGTACAAGGCGAATTCATAAAGGTGGCCGCATCATGAGATCGAGTTATGCTAGCTATCCCTTTTTATTCAAAAATACTATGTATTTTGTTTTGTTAGAGTGAATGTCAAAATATTTGTTGAAAATATAAAAGCGGAAATTTTTTCTTTATAAAATATAGACAATTGCTTTAGAAAGTAATTCTTGTTCCTCTATTGGAAATAAATTGTGGCTTCACTTATTCCTTACGCATTTTTAATTTTTTGTTTTTATATTTTATATTCACTTTATTTATTTTATAAAATTTAAATAAGTTTTTTTTCAAGTATTTAAATTTTTATTAAATTTTAAATTTGAATTAATTTTTTCACAAAACGTAAACAAAGCTTGACATTCAGTATACACACAAAAAAAAAAACAATAAACAGGTGACTCGAAAATGTCACCTGTATGAATTCGCCTTGGTCTCGTATTTGAAGAATGCCAATGCATTTTGAATTTTTTTTCAGATCCCACTTTGATTCCAGATCAGATCAAAAATATTTGAAATTGATTTCATTTTTTGAAATCCTTAATTTTTTTTTTTTTTTTTTTTTGCAAAACGTTTTGAATTTTGTCGGGCTATTCTTCCTTCCACATTGTTAATTTTAATTTTTGCAATATCAGTTAATTTGATTTGAGTATAAAGTGAACTAAATCCCTCCTAATTAGTTATTGTTTTACCAATGTATCCGTAATTGGAAAATACAAATGCTAATTGACTTCTGATGTTATTTAAATTTAATATTTATTTTACTTTTACGATATCAACAAGCTCTTCTTACATTCTTAAACTACTCAAAGTTTTTTTAATAGAGTTCTGAAGCATCTAACCAGGCCACCGTCTTGTTACTACTGGCTGTGGTGGAAGGGGAGTCAAGGGATACAATTCATTAAAAATTGCAACGCGGTGTAACCCATGTGACAAGCAAGTAACTTGTAATTGTTTTAGATAAAATAGTTCAAGCCCATTGGAAGCCTTAACCATGTAAGGTGCTGGATCGGTTTAAAACAGAAGGATCTTCTGTCGAAATCTTGCATTTAAAGCGAAGCTCCAAAAGAATTTATTTATTGATTTTAAAATTTTTTTGGAAGTTTTTTTTGTGTATTTAAAATTTGTTTTATAATATGGAAAATAAAAAAAGTGCTCAAAAATTTCAAAATGTGCAAAAATATCCTTTTTAAACCTAAATATGCAAAAATACGAATTTTCACCAAAATATGCAAAAACAAATCGATGCCAATTTAACGCAAACTTAATGATTCGGAAAGACAATTGGGCTACATCGTTCTTAGACTAACGACAAAAAACATGCATTTGCATGGAAATCGCATCCCTAGCCATAAGCTTTGTGCAAATTTTAAATTACAAACGGAATAAAAAAATTATATATCCCCTTCAGTGTTGCCAGTGGATTTTTCGAAAAAATACCTACACATGCTAAGTACAAAACTAAAAAAATGAATACAAATGTAGGTATGTACTTTTAATTAAAGTCAATTAAGTCTTTCAACATTAGTTGTGATCCCGTACTCAACGGGATCCCAATCTAACCGTAAACTGTTCCCGTACTCAAAGTTTGGTAAAGTAGGAGAGCTTTTACGAAGTAGCCCGTACTTTTTCTTTGGACAAATTGATAAAATTACTTACCCATCAGCTGTGTCAAAAATAAATAAAAAACTGCAAGCAAGTTGACAAAAATAATTGATATAAGAAATATTTATAAAATAAACAATAGAAAATGTGGAAAAATGTAAGTAAATGCTTAAATTTTACTTTTATGTACGTTAATGTGTCACTTACGTATATATTTATACATTTTCATATTAACGTTTTCTTTTGGATCAGAAATTTGGTTTTTATTGGTCCCGTACATTTGTACATTTTTGTCTATTAGTGAAAGAAACTTTTGTTTACTCTCATTTAAACCAACTTTACCCAAAAAGTACAGGATCACACCTATTAAAAAAAAAACATATGTATGTATATAGAAAAAACATATACATACATGCATATTAGTGTCGCCAACATTTTAAGCCGCAAACACCTCTAGAAATTTTTTTGAAGCTATTTTAGGGGAAACAATTTTATTCAACCGTTTTGGACAATATAATATCATTAAAACCCCGTTTTTTATTAATAATACAAAAAAATAAAAATAATACAAAAAAATCCCTACATTTTTGAGATTTTGAAAAATCTGTCCGATTTTCCCTACGCTTCGATTTAAGTATCAAAAATACCTACAAGTAGGGATTTTCCCCTACTTCTGGCAACACTGATCCCCTTCCTCATGTGATGAAGGGTATAAAAATGTTTTAAATTTTTGTAATAAAGAAAGCTTTTTTAAAAAAAATTAGTTTTTGTTTTAAAATAGAATTTGTTTATCATATTCGCTAAATCTTTTAAAGTAGAATAGTAAAAAAGCATTTCTCATTGCATTATCAAAAAAAATAATTTTGCCAAAGCTTTTAATCTATTCACAGGTAAATCATTTTTCATTTTTTTGGGGAGCTTTTTAAATAAAAATTAAAAAAATTTTCTTGTTATAAAAAGCTTTTTATTTTTTTTTATTTTAAAAACTTTTTTTGATTAAACTTTTTATATAAAATTTTCCTATAATATATAATATATTTTTTTTAGTAAATTATGATCTAACCGATGAAGAAATTGACACTCTAGTAGCTCACAAACTCACTACATTATATACCGGTAATGTAAGTAAAGCAAATCTATTGATCATAGTTCATAAGACTCAAAAAAACTTTATTAGATCTTAGAAACCGAACAAGCGCGCAAAACTCTTCATGCTCTCAAGCAACGTTTGGGAGAGTTGCAAAAATTGGAAAAATCTATTGAGGAAGTTCATACGTTATTTATGCGCCTTCAAAACCTAATTGTGGATCAGGTAAAAAAGAATAACTTTCTCCTAACACTTGAACAAATTTCTTACTCTCTGTAAATTTTTAGAGTGTTATAATGCAGCGTATAGAAAAACACTTCAACGATGCTCGTGACTATGTGGAAGAGGGAGCTAAAGAGATCGAAGAAGCCGGTGTTCTTCAAAAGAAAAATCGCAGAGTGTGTACTATTTCATAAGTTTAGGTACCAATACTATATCATAAGTTTTTTTTTGCCTTTCATTTCCAGAGCAAGCTATTTTTTGTTATAGTGACCGTCATTGCAGTATCGTTATTTTTGATTATAGCCATTTGTACAGTCTGAGTTCTGATCATAATTTGGATTAAGAGAACACAAGTATTTTTGTTAATCGAAAGAAAAGTTATGGTGCTAATTTTCCTGTAGGTAAACATGAAATTTTGTATTAAAATTTATGTAATTACAAGTGCTGCAATGCTGTTTAGTTTAGAACTAAATTTAGAACAAAATTTTATATTAAATTATTTTGTTGTATTTAAAGAATTTATTAGTATTAGTAATAAATATAATTAGGTTTAAGATATTTAAGAACGCAGTAAGACAAAGATCAGAAACAATATATTTGTGAAGTATTAAGATAATCTATTTATTACTTTTTTTATTGTATGAAATAAAATATACATTTTTTTTTAAATGAGCCGACTTAATTTAAGGTGAATCAGTAATGGAAAATTGAAAAATTGAGATGGTACTAGCCACTAAGCAAAATAGTACTTTATTCAACATGTTGGTACTTTTGGTACATGCGGCGTTGCCCACCCAGAATTAATTTTTGACTGACTATAAAAAAATATAAAGGCTGTGTGTTTTACTTTATGAAAATCGATCTATTTACATATGTTTTAAATTTTAACATCATCGGTAAAGGTAGAAGTACATACCACGCGTTAATTCGTCGACGTGTGTCGTGCGTTTAAAAACTTTAGCGCATGAAAAATTGCAAGTTACACAACGCGCGTTACAAAAGCCATTCCTATCAGCTGTTTTTTATTTGTTTACTTATTTATACATTGAAAACGGACTCTAGAGTATATCAATTTTTTTTTTATTTATTGAATTTATTCTTTTTATATAAATATTGTATGTTTTTTAAGCTCTTCAATAAGTTTTTCTTTCATGATTCACAATTTTGTTAAATTATTATTTTTATATTCAGCTGATTACTTGTCAAAAAAACACAACGCGTTAAAAAGTTCAAAGTTTACCAACGTTCTGGCGCAAACGCATCAAAATATTTTGCATGTAGTAGCTTGATCTATGAAAATACTCTAGTTTAACTTTTTTGACAGAAGTCTACAGAGCGCGCGCGCTCTAACGCGTGTTATGTACTTCTACCTTAAGATAGTTTCGGATAGGCAGAAATTGCCCGTCTGTCCCTTTATATTCTTAGCTTTAAAAAAAATATAAGCCCTGTGTGTTTTATTTACGTTGATCTATCTAAGATTAAAAAAAAAGTTGGTTAGAAATTTTCGGAGAGGCAGTAATTCTCCCTATGTTGGGCTTGGTCCTAGTTTTAAGAAAATAAAAATCCTATATCTCTGATTTCATCAAAAAAGGTAATTGCTGTTTAGCCGATAAAGAGCAGCAAACGCTTTCGCCTTTTAAGTTCTTCTTTTTATCGTTGGAATTTACAGTCGGATCTTAAAGTATGATATACTAAAGTTTTTTGTCCTAAGATGATAGGTTTGCCACAGTCTTTAAAAGACTATAAATTACACTATTAAATTTCGTAAAATCGATCCATAACACTGGTTTACAGGCAAAAAATACCAAGAACGCCAGATGCCTAGATAAGTTAATTGGGACCTCCTGAACACGAAAAACGCTGTAATTTTTTTTTTCTAAGTACCGTTTTTTAGATGACGGTACTAAACGGTAGCCTTAAAAAACAAAAATTGCTTAAAGAATCAAAACTGGACGTGCTTAATAAATTTGATTACATGTTTGTATTAAATTCACATATAAAAATTGATTTGCTCATATTTCGATGCCGAAATATCCCAGCGGGAAAATGAGGAATTGATTACATAAATAATTAAAAAAATAATGCATTATTTTCGAAAGAATAATAATGCATTCATTGGAATCGAGAAGGTAATTTCATCAGACACAAAAATTATGCATTGATTACCACGTATATTCCCACATTTGCAGAACAAGTAATGTATTGTTTCTGTTAGTAACAATTATTCGTGTTTTTTCTTAACATATGTACATACATATTTCCTTAATAAAAATCCGTTATTTTTTTGCTGCCTTTATGTCGCCTACTTATAATTTTTTTTTTAGTCGCAGTTTGTGTTTGAAAGCGTACAGTCAAAGTTATTTAAAGTAAAAAGGTAAGTACTTTATGTTTTATCTTTTAATAATTTTTATTATTAAATGTATAATTACAGATAAATCTGATGAATGCTTAAATTTTATGAAAAAGCTTGATTATAAATTGGATACATTACTATCAGAAGATTTAAAAAAGTTTAATTTTCCAATAAAAAACGAATCAGACCTTGAAAAGGGGGATGATTCCTTTGATTATGAATGTATGAATAATATAATTTATTCTTAAGAATGAATTATTTAATTCATTCGTAGGATACATTTAAATAATTTATTACAATCCTAGGACATGGTCTGTGTTAAGAATAATGAATTCTGGAATCAAATATTATACAATATATGTATTACTTTCTCGATTCCTATTTCCCGCTGGGATGAAACTTAAGAAATGAAAATTTGATTAAGAGCATTAAATAACTCTAACATCAAAAAAGAAAAACATCATAACAAGTCAGTCAGTCCTCTTTCAGTTGGCAATTAGGTGTTGCATATGTCGAGTAAATATAAACTACATATTTAGATCTGTTTACATAAGCTGCGTTCGAGAACACAAAAGTTTTTACTATTTTTTACTGAACTTTACTGCATTTTACGAATTTGCGTTCGAGTACACAAAATGCAGTAAATGAGAACACAAATTGTGAGCGAAAATTGACAGTTCTTGTCTGAGTATTTACAAATTTTTACTGCAGAAATTTTTGCAGTAAAATTTAGTAAAACAAAAAAACATATGTTTCAAAAGGTAAACAAACAAAAGTAACAAACAAAATGCTTACAAATTGTGAAAAAATTGTTAAATACAGGAAAAGTTGAAATAAAAATTAAACAAAAACAAAATGTGAATAAATATTAATTAATTAAACTTGTTTGTGAATCATTTACTTATCTTAATACCAACATTTGAAACTTTTTTTGTTATGTTAATTTTTTAGAGTTGTAAAAGTGCTAAGAACTTGGGTACTAAGTAATCAATAGCAAAAAATTATTCATGTTCTTTTGAATAAATTAACCCACCACAAATTAGTAACATTAAATAAAATAAAAAACAAACAAATATGAATGATTGCATAAAATAATTTGCTTGTACATATTTCCAAAAATGTTTGTGTTATAAAAAGTATTTAATCGAGTACCGATAAGAAAACGATTTAAGTAGTCAAAAGTGTTAACATTTTTCAGCACTTCAATTATTTGTCATCAGCTGTTGCCTTTATTTTACGAATTCTTACAAAATTTGCGTTCGCGTACTTTTTTGGACAACAGCTTTTTGTGAGAGCAAATTTTACAATTTTCTCATTTACTGCATTTTACTGTAAAAGTACTCAAACGCACCTATAGTCACTTTGTGTCGATAAGTATTCGTAAGTACATACGTATCGGTACAAAAATATCACCATATTAATATATAGAGTTATTTTTAAGTTTGAAATACTTATTGCGGTTTGGTTAAAATGCCAGTATTATAATCAATAAAATTAAGTCAGTTCTATACGATCTCTAAAAGAACAATATAACAGAAACCTTAAAAAAATATTTTTTTAAAAATATGATACAAATTAAAGACCGTTTACCAGATTTAAAAAAGGTTGGTGATAAAAATAACTATACATTTTAATTTAATAAATTTGGACTAAAACAAGGAACAGTGATTTATTCAGCTATGCCGAATCTTTAATACCCTCCACCGAGAGTTGGAATATTTTATTTGGAATCTATAAATTATAAGCTAATCATTACAAAACCTTAACTCACAGTATTAGAATTCGTTGCCTAATTTAAAAATAAAAAAATAAAAAAAATTTAAGAAACGCTTTTCTTTACCTTGATATATTGATCAGTTGTGAACACAGAATAAATATGAATACCAAAAAAATCGACTAAAAGTCAAAAAATAACAACATTTCAAACAACAAACTTTTAAATCAAAATGGAAAACAACTCACACATCCCTTAAAGAAAAGCGTGGGGCGCGTTGTTATGAAACAAAATGCTCAATTATTGAAAATTGGTAGCTTTAAACATGATTGGTTGTATTTCTTTCGGTCTGAAATATTAAAATGTACTCACGGCAGTCATGTTTTTTTTTTTTAAGTTCAGGTTGGTATGGGCGCCCCATGCTTTTCTTTAAGGGATGTGTGAGTTGTTTTCCATTTTGATTTAAAAGTTTATGTTGTTTGAAATGTTGTTATTTTTTGACTTTTAGTCGATTTTTTTGGTATTCATATTTATTCTGTGTTCACAACTGATCAATAAATTAAGGTAAAGAAAAGCGTTTCTTAAAATTTTTTTTTTTTTTTATTTTTTACTTTTTAGTAACGAATAGCTTTAATTAATACATTACAATTAACATTTACATTTACGAAAATAGTTTTAAATTTAAATGAAAATATTTTTAATATTTAGGGGTAAAAACTGCAGTAAGTAAGGAATTCATTAGAAAATTTTTTTTTAGCCAGGATGAAATCTACGGGGGGCAGAATTTTTTTTGTAAAATGCTTTTTTTAGCCGCCTTTTACTTAACGCAAATGGATGCAAGATTTGATGCTGCGAAGTGAATGTAGAGAAAAGCATTTCACAAAAAAAAAATTCTGCCCCCCTAGATTTAATCCTAGCTACGCTCATGTATTCGTGTATTGTCATCGGAAATATGTATGCCTGCAAAGTTTCATCCATTTGCATTGAGTAGAAGGCAGTCAAAAAAGCATTTTATCAAAAAAAAAATTTTGCCCCCCCCCTAGATTTTATCCTGGCTACGTCCATGTATTCATGTATTGTCATCGGGAATATGTATGTCTGGAAAGTTTCATCCATCTGCATTTAGTAAAAGGCGGTTAAATTAACGTTACAAGATTTGATTTTCCGAAGTGAAGCTAAAGAAAAGGTTTTAACCCCCCTCCCCTAGATTTTATCCTGGCTACCCCCATGGATTCATGTATTGTCATCGGGAATATGTATACGTGCAAAGTTTCATCCATCTGCATTGAGTAAAAGGCAGGTAAATTAACGTTACAAGATTTGATTTTCCAAAGTGAAGCTAATAAAGAGCATTTAAAAAAATTGTGGCCCCCCCTTGATTTTATCCTGGCTACGCCCATGAATTCGTGTATTGTTATCGGGAATATGTATGCCTGCAAAGTTTCATCCATTTGCTCTGAGTAAAAGGCTGTCAAAAAAGCATTTTACTAAAAAGAAAAATTTTGCCCCCCCCTAGATTTTATCCTGGCTACGCCCATGTATTCGTGTATTGTCATCGGGAATATGTATGCCTGCAAAGTTTCATCCATTTGCATTGAGTATAAGGCGGTTAAATTAACGTTACAAGATTTGATTTTCCGAAGTGAAGCTAAAGAAAAGGTTTTAAAAAAGATCATGATTTGTTCTAGAAATATTATAAGCGGTAAAAAAAATGATTTTAGGGAGGGGATTTTATATAACCACCTTTGTAAATTAGTATAAAAAAAACTTAAATAAGACAAAATGTAAATGCAGTAATGAAAATTTTTAAATAGTTGAATGCTTTTAAAATTGCTTTTCGGAAGACCGCTTCATATGGGACCTATGGTAAATTATCCGCCGATTATCACAAAATCACATGGTTTTATTTCTAGCACTATAGTTGAATCTTCTATGACGCCAAATTTTTTCGTATTGAATATCTCGAAAACTTAAAACATAAAATTTGGATTATCACACCGCAGAAAAAAATATGGTTGGAGGTAACAATATTCTCAGAGCAACATACTATGGTTGGACTTTCACAATATTTATGTTTGCAGGTAACCATATTATGGTTAAATATGACTATAACATGGTTCAAACTAACAATAATTTTCGCGAAATCAACCGTTTATAAAATGGTCATTATTTACCATAATTTTTTCAAAATTAACCATATTTTGGTCAATATTAAGTATAGGTTAGGTTAGGTAAAGAAGGATTATATGCCCAAGGGCACACTTCCACTCGGAGACAAATGCGGTTCATTGTGCATCCTTTCAATGAAAAAGGTAGAGAAAGAGCAAAGTAAAGAAAATAAATAGAGGTGGATAGAATTAAGAATGTTAGTGGGTACCACGTAGAACAATTACCCTCTCTACAGTCCCCTCAACAGAAACAACCGCCCTATTTCCCTGACAAACTCTAGCAGATCAGCGGGACTACACCCAACGATGCACCCCAGTTCGTCATAAAATCTATCTCCTATCCATTTCTGTCTGCGACCCTGCTTCCTAGAACAGTGGCACAGTACATGCTCGATCGTCTCCAGCTCCTCAGAATCATCGCATAATCTGCAGAAGTCCGGTATGGTATTGTCCCATTTGCCCGTAAAAGCCCTAAAAGGACAATGACCCGTCAAGAACCCCATGAGTGTTGTAAGACCACCCCTATCCAATCCCAGTAGAACCCTGGTTGCCCCCGCGTCCAATCTGGATCATAGTGCCCCAGACACCCTGCAATCCTTTCTGTCCCCCCAGGATCGGTTAACATCACCACAGAATTTCTCCCATATCACCCCATAGTGGTAACATAGGGGGGGCTTTACCCCCTGTCCCTAACCGCTCAGTCCAGATTCGAACCCCCTCTCGCGAGTTCGTCCACCACCTCATTTCTACAGCCTTACATTGAATGCCTCCATGAGTTCCCTAAGAGGATTCCTCCACCGAGCGACCAGGCACGATCGCACCGTATAATTTGTCAATGCCCTAAGCGCCGCCTGGATATCGACGTAAATTGTCACCTCAGATCCACCACGAAGTGATCCAGTATCACTTCCGTCGCCCTCCAGATCGCTAGGATCTCAGCCTGGAAGACACTGCACTCATGAGGGAGTCTGAATGACCTTTTCACTTCGGTGTCCGCGATATATACACCGGCACCAGTGCCGGTTTCAATCTTGGATCCATCCGTAAATACTGCCCACCCCTCAAACAGTCCATTGGATCCACGCCAAAATTCCCTATCCGGGAACTCCACCACTGGTGTTACTCCGAAGTCCAGGGTCATAGTCCTATGATCCGAAATTCCCTCGAGAATAATACACTCCTCACATAATGCTCAATAGGGGACAGATATAGTAGGATGTCCAACGCTGCCTGTGAAGTGCTTCTGCTTGCACCTGTGATGCCAAGAGATTCACTCCTGTGAACCTTGCTGAATATCAACTATAATAATGGTTAAAATTAGTCATATTATTTTAAAAATTAACCATAATATGGTAAATATTTTTCCAGATTTTAAACAAAAGTATTCATATTATAGTGTCAGAATTAACCATAAAACAGTCAATTTTAACAATATTATGGCTATTTATTTCAGCAATTTTTTCAATTTACTTATTAAGTGACAAGTTATAATTTTATTTCGTTTTTTATTCCTGTTTCGTGTTATGTTCTACTTTTATAAGCAATCCCCTTTAATTCATTTTCTAGCCTGTGACGACATTCATTAGAATTCTTTCTGTTTTACTGCGTAAATGTATGTATTTTATTCTAGAATTGAAATAAAATGATTTAGAATTTTAAGGAAACCAAGCAAGTAATATGTAATCGAAAAGCATGCAACTACTGTAGAGAGCAAGACACCTAAAATTTAAAATTAAATATAAGCCCCAGAATTCATAAACGAGTATTAAATTTAACAATTTTAATACAAAATTTGTTTTGTAAACATTTATTAAATTTAAAAAATTTGAACAAATAGAATCTGGGAATTTATTTGAATGGTAAGTAACATTTATTATATATTCTATATATTCTATTTGTTAAAATAATTAAGTTAAATACATAAAATTTACAAAAGGCACTATCCAGTTATAAGATACCAAGAATGCGGACGAAGGCCGTAGCGGGCCAGAAAATGCATTACATTCTGCTGGTATCTAATAGTTGTATAAATTTTCTGTACAATTTACTTCATTGCTGGCCAAAGGATAGCTAAAGTAAGCCTCGTAACAGAAATATACAAACGAAAAATTCTGATAGTGCATACAAAATATTCCTGGAAAATATTGAAGGAATAAGCCTATTAAAGTATAAAAGCTTTTGAGGATTGTAATTTGACTTAGAATACACATTCGAATAATATGAAAATTTTTAAAAAATTTGTATGAATCATAGTTCCCCCAACTATTCATTTTGTTAAATGATTTTTATTTATGCATATCCTCAAAAGCAATCATCACTAAAGCTGATTAAAAAGAGTGCAAACTAATTTCTTTGCAGTTTTATTTAGTGATAGTGCACTGCTTATTTAAATCAATATTTAGTGCACTACCCCCTACTGCTTTAGTGATGATTGCTATTTTTTAACTACCACTAAAAAATTCTAGTGATATTGCAAATGTTTTCACTATCACTAAACGCAGATTGAATGCAAAAATCTGCACTCAATTCAAATAGTGCAAAATTTAGACTTGCAACCAAAAAAGCTGCAAATATTGTATCACTCAAATTTAAAAAATTAAACTTTGTATGTGCATGGTTTTTGATTTCTTTTGAGGATATGCATAAGTAAAAAACATTAAACCAAATAAAATTTTGTCAATAACTGTATAATTAAGTTGCACTCAAATGAGTGAAGAAAAAAAAAGTTGCAATAAGCTAATGATTGCTTTTTTTTAAATCAAACTACATATTTTTTTTAGAGCAAAGTTTTTTAACATCACTAGTACTCATGTTTAGGGAGGCTGCAAATTTTCAATTCATCACTCAACATCAACAAAATGATTGCAATATTTTTGCACTTTCACTAAGTGTGTGTTGAAACTACAAAATGAGTGCACTACCCCCATCTATGGTATGAATACAAGCGAAAGTCTTTAAATATTATACCTGTAATTTTAAACATATTATTGTTATAAACATTCTCCCAAAAAAAATTTTAGAAAAGCCAAATTTAGCAAAAAAAAACGGACATTGCTAAATCGACTTTGAATTGTTTTAAGGCCCAGAATATAAATTCGTTATGAGGTCTTAGATAAAAATTAAAAAAGTTTCACACGGAATGACAAATTTAGAATACCCTCATTCACCACTAGTTGTGGAGGGTATAAAAACTAAACCACTTTTAATAGAATTTGGAAATTAAAGAAATAAATTTACAATTGACTAATTTAAATTTATACAGCAGATGAATAATCTCTCTAATGATGTGGAAAGCAATGAAATTATTGTAGATGAGCAAGAACCAGATGTTAATAATAATGTTTATAATGGTCCAGTTGGGAATTTACTGAAAAGAGTAAACAATTTAAAACTTTCTTATAAACAAGAATAAACTAATTGCAATTTTAATTTCAGTATTTGTACATACATATCCAACTTAAAGAAATCGAAAATCATTTGATGAATATGAAATCCATGGTAACAGCTGATCATATGTCTAGTTTTAATCGTAGGTATTATTCAAAAATGGTTTCTAGTTTATGTAAGTAACATCGTTTAATTTTTACTTTTAGAAAAAGAATTCGATAAAATACGCTGTGAGAGCTTAAAAATTGGTAACGATATTATTAAAAGATTTAAGAAACTGGAAAGTAGACTACCCGATCCAGAGAATTTTACAGCATTTGCACGCATGAAACGTTTACTTTATTATGGATTCTTTCAAGAATATGTCATACTGTGGACTCAAAATGAACAATTTCTAATGGATTTTGAACAAAAATTGAAGAAAAAATTGCAAGTTCAATCGCAAATTTGTAAGTATTTTTAATGGAAATATTTGCAAAATGTAGTACAATTTAAAATCTTGAAAATTTATTTTAGTAAATTGCAATTTGACGGATGAGGACATTGAAAACTTGGTAGAAAATAAAAACACAAATTTATTTATGTCAAATGTAAGTTTTTACTTTCGAAAATGCAATAGAACCTTTTAATACAGATAATAGTAATGGGTTGTTTTGGTCATGTTTGGTTAAAAATAAAAAAGAGATACACTGGTATATTCAAGGCTTCGACTCGAATTGAAAATTAAAAATTTTTTGAATCCGCATAATTTATAAATTGGTGTTCTCAAATCCGCATGTTTTTGTGTATTCGAAGTTTTTGTTTGTTCAAATTAGAGTTTTTTTTTCCCGGACTTTTTCGATTCCCGGGAAAACGGGAAATTTTTTTAAATTTCCCGGGATCCCGGGATCCCGCTCCATATAAATAATACAAAGTAAATTTTGGTATTAATTAATGAAAAAAAACTTTTATAAAAAAAAGTAAGGGAACTTGTTTACAAAGAAAGATAATGAAATGGTTCAATACTAAAATATTAACTAAATATTGAAATACGAACTTGAATTATTATTACCTCACGCCTTTATTCCCTATTATTATGCTTTTATTCAGTATTATTATGCTCTGGATACAAGATAAAAAGATAACATAAGCATAAAAATTTAATTCATAAAACAATAATAAAAACAAAATAAAAATTAAGGTACTCAAGATATTAGGTCAAAAAGTTAATTAATAAAATAGATAAAATATTTTAAAGAAATATATAACATTTTTTAACGGCTTATGAAATAACTTTCTGACACACTCAAAGCGCTTTGTAAGTCGTCAAAAAGTATATTCCTGATTTTGTTTACTAATTATCATGTTTCCGAAAATATTCGTTAATTTTTTACCGAGGTTGGACAAATAGTTAAAAGTGCACCGTTGTAGCTTCGGATTCACAATCAGAAGCAATTTTTTCTTTTTTATAAACAACGTCTATATCAGTCAAATGTATGTCAAGTTTGATGCAAAAATAGCATCAACCGGACTGCTTCTTCCAAACCTTTTCATTTCAATAGGTCCATTTGTAATCTTTAGGACAAGTTGTATGTTGTAGTATCTTACACGAGTTTCCAAAATGTTATTTTTTCGGTTTCCCCGCACTTCACGGGTATATAAACCAACACAAATTGAAATTGAAAATTTGTGTTTATCACCTAATAAACATATCGCTCCTTCATTGCATCATAGTAATATCTCAAAATTTTAAGTAACTTTAGCAAAGTTTTCCTTCATACCTTCTCGTATTATATCTCAAACTGAACCGAAGTTATAGCAAAATATATCTTTAAATCGGTACATTTTGAAAACTTTAATCGCATTTTGCCAAGATCGTTTGTTTTTGTAGTTATGACTATGTTGCAATAAAGGAGCGATATGTTTAGGTATCTCCTATTTTTAAGACTTGTTCATGGACAATGAAACTTTACTACCTGCATCTTATTTTGAATTAATGTACTTTATTAACTCTTCACTTCACTAAATTTTTTAATTATCAACTGTTGCACTGCCCATTCTGCTTTTAGTAGATTTATTGCATCAGGAGACATTGATTTAAATATATGTACTCACTTCTTGTAATTGATCTAATCCACAACCCAACAGATGCTAATTTTTAGAGAATAGAAAACTAAATTTCAAAGTATAAATAGCTATTTTCTGAAATTATGAGGAATTTTTTATTTCGCGGGATCCCGCAAGAAAAGTCCCGGGAATTCCCGGGAAAAAACCCTAGTTCAAATCCAAAACTAATTCGTGATCGCTAAATCGATTAAAAAAACAAATTATCGGAAAATAACATAAAAAGCGTTAAAAAATTAAAAACCAAATTTTTTTTTTTAAAAAGGTTATCACTTGTTAGAATAAAAGTCGATTCGTTTAACTTTTACCAATTCTTTACTTCTCTAATCAAAAACGCATAAAAACACGTGGATGTAAAATGCAGAACATCAAAAATGCAAAAATGGATTCGGATTTTAGAACACACCCGACAAAACAAATTTAAATTGGCGTTGTTCACTAAAAAAATTAAGTGGGCAGGTGTCTGGTACTTTTGGGAATAAACGGGTGAAACCTGTATTTTTGAACTTGTTTGTCACCCCTTCTGTCTTTTAAATCAATAAACATAGAAATAAAAATTAGGTCACATTCGTATCTTATCTAAAAAAAATACAAATATGAATTTGTTACTTTTTCAAAATTCGAAAGTTTAAGGGGCGAAAATCGCACATATTTTTGGTACTTTTTTACAAAACATTTGTTTCCATTCATTGACATATCGTCGGCTTAGAGTGTAAACCTGCTAAATCCACTTTGTAAAAAATTTAGATTTTAATGCCGTATGGTAGAGAAAGATATGCCTCGTCGACCAGCATCTAGGTTTTCTTCAATTTGAGTCCTGAAGTGTGTCAAATCAACAATATTTTTGGTTTTCCTCTCAAGTAACAAATTGGAAAAATAAAACGTTTTTTGTCTCTCCTGTAAAATTTGTTAAAAGGGAGTTAGCAGGTTTACACTCTAAGCCGACGATATAATACAATATTGAAATTTTTGATCCTTCAATGGGGGCAAAAAAAAAGGATGAAAAAGGGGAAATACGGGAAATTTAATTTCTTTCTTTAACTTTTCCTCTTTAACTTTTTGAATTTTCATAATATTGAACTTTGAAAAATTAAATTTTAGGTGCAATGCTCTGAGATGAAAGATGAAAAATGTTAGTACTTTTTTGTTAAAATCGAGAAACAAAAACTTTAGCATATAAATGTGTCCACGAAAAAAAGGAGACACTAACGAAGTAGCGGGTTAAATACTAGTTGTATAAAAGTGTATGCAAAAGATTAAAAGATACGATCATATCTCGCGGATTTGATGAAGTTGGAACTGCCAACCAAGATCCTGAGATTAAATATCGCAGAACCTTTTCTCGTAGAAGTTTCTAATCTTTTAGATATAAGCCTATAAGTTGCAACAACATTTTTTCAATTAGACTAATTCTAAGACAAAATCCCTTAGGAGTCAAAGAAATAACAAAAATTACCTTAACATTTATGTATTAGTTGAAAATAATATCTAATACCAAATTTAACCCCAATTTCACTAAGTTCAGTTAAAACTAACTATTACTTTAACTTCCAGTTAACAATATGTTTTGGCAGCTATAGCTGCTTGGTAAAATTGGGGGTTAAAGTTTTATTCTTTAATTTCTAGATTCTTCAAGATACAGAAAGCGAACGCAAAACCCTACAAGCAATTCAAGATCGTTTTGAGGATTTAAAAAAACTTGAAAAATCTATTGCCGAAGTTCATAATTTATTTATAAGTTTGCAAACTTTAGTATCAGAACAGGTAAAACAAAAAAAAAAAACAAATTAAAGTTAGTACTTACTAAGTCATTGCATTACAAATTTCTAACAGGGCGATGCCATTCAATGTATTGAAACCCATTTTGATGCTACGCGTCATTATGTGGAAGAAGCAACAAAACATATTAAAATGGTGGAACAAATGCGAAAATCTAAGTGTAACTGTTTTAGATGTTTTTGTTAAAATATTGATAATAAATAATGATTAATTTAATTGACTATGAATTTTTAACTTTATAAAAGCATTTATACTCTCGATTCTCGGTACCCAATGCTCAATACTTTGCCAGCACTTCATAGAGCCATCATAGCACAATAAATAAAATAGGTTTTTCGAGTGCAGGCGTTGTCGTTTATACCGATACACTCACACTTTTTTACCAACACACCCATACTTTTAAAAATTGAAACGAACTTGCCTTTAAAATTCTCTTCCCAGTAAGTGTTTCAATTTACGTTCGAGAAAACAGCTGATTTCAAGGTTAGTAAGGAAATTTTTCGTTTGTCTTCAGAAATTGTTTTTTTGATGACATCTTGAAAGTAAATTGCTCAAAAATTTTATGCTGCCTACGTCACAACTTTCAATTTTTGGAAATTTTGACAAACAGTATACATATGTAAAAGCCTATCAAGAAAAACTTGGGCATGTAACTGCAGTGTTAAAAAAAATTAATATTTAAGTTATAATAGAAAAAAAAAGGTTTGTATACAAAATGAATTCTTATCTAGTGTCAAATAAGATAAAACGTGTTACAATAATATAAAATTAAAAATTATTTTAATCTATCAAATGTTTTGACAGAAAATTTAGTAAGCAATTGGGGCTTTTAACTATTTTTTGGTTGTGAATTCCGAATAATTATATTTTCATTTGTTGTACTCGAATTGAAACTATTCCAACAATCAATAATTAGCTGCAATAAATGAATAAACATTTATATTACAAAATTTATTGACAAAAGCAAATTATTAATTGCTATGACCAATATTCAGTATTGCCCTGTATTTAATTCGGTTGTGATTCTAACCATTTGTACTAATTTTTAGAACTAAATTAAATTAGTTATCATAACTAATAAAAGAATTGAAGGAATCATATTTCAGTTGCAACATCGTTTTAATAATCAAGAGAATTAAAAATCAGTTAGAACTATACATTTTTAATAGTTGCAATAATAAATCATGTTACTTGATCAATATTTTATTACTGCAACCGTTTTTCAACCAATTCGTTTCTGTGTGTGGTCAAAATTGGACTAAGCCGACTTGAAAACATTTTATTTGTAGTTAAATAGCACATTTTATATTCTTTTCTAATTAATTTTTTAACTACAATTTTTTTTTTTATTATTTAACTTTTTAATATTTTTGATTTTGATTTTATTAAGATGATTTCTTTATTTTGTAGCGATTTTACTTTTCTTTTGTATTCACTTTTTTCGAACGTTGACATTCTAACGGCCATTTTCACCAAGTTCGGTTATAACTAACCATTACTTAAAGTTCTGGTTACCCATATGTTTTGACAGCTATAACCGATAGTTAATTATAACCGAACTTGGTGAAAATGGCCGTAAATTGTTAAACAGGCAATTAAACTTTATTTATATGATATTTTAACGAAATTGCATTATTTTTAATATGTATATGTAACTGTTTTCTTTTTATATTTTACTAGTTGAACGCAGTGCTCTTCGCTATGAACATTGAATTAAAATTAGTAAAATGATTTTAATACAAATCTCGTTTTATAGGGAAGTTATTTGTACCAAATTTGGCAACTTTTATTGTAACACGTTTTTAGGAAATATAGAAATTAATATTGTCTTCACTCGTAAAACTGCTCTGAGTGGAGAAGCAGCTCGCGCTTTTTGTCATTATTTCTTAAGGACAAATAGGTCGTTCTTGTTTGTCTGCTTTTCGTGCGTTTTGCGTAGTCACCCCGCATTGGTTAGTGGTTCGGCGTCGTATAACTGTACCGAGTTACAGCTTTTGCGGTTTTTACATTAACTATATGCAATCGTTTTTAACCTCAATGTTTTAATGTGTTGTCTGGTGGAGAACCATAAATAACTCAACGTGACTGGTGGAGAACCATATAAAACTCAGACGTTTTACTGGTGGAGTACCAAGGAAATAACTCAGACGTTTACTGGCGGAGACCAAAATACTCTAGAGCGGATTCTGGAAGCTCTCGCCTTCCTATACAAAGGTTTAGGTCAAGCGAGTACTTGTGGTTGAAGCTCCTAAAATTGTGTGATACCCTGGCAATATAACTGAAGAGAGTTAGCCAAAAAATTTTAAAATCAAAAAAAATAAATAATATTGTCTTTGTATGGGAGGTATCACGCCGACTTTTAAAGTTCAGACCATTTTTTTAATGATGTTGTTTATTGATAACCATTGTACCGAATGTGGACAATTTTACAACTACAGTTCTTTTGATGTACAGAATCTTATATTGTGCCACGGCCACTTATTTAATCCTGCCCACTTTTTTACTGATATTGCGTATTGAGAAACAAGCTATTTGTAACAAGTTTGGAAGCGTATAGTTGACCGTTTCTAGATATACAGAGTTCAATTTTGTGCCACGGCCCTTTCTAAAAAATTTGCGGGATTGGCGAAGTACGCGTGGCATAAAATACATTTCATTATACATGGAGAACGTAAGGAGAAAAATTGTCCAAACTAGGTATGGCTGGGTTGTCAATACACAAAATCAGTCAAAAAGTGGGTGTTATTATAACAAAATAGATCAGTAACAGTAACAGTTACAAAACTTCCCAAAACTGCAAAATACAGGACATTGTCTTGTGCACTGCCTTTTAAAGAAGTTTATAAGCGACGACATTACCGAAACTGTCCTTCAAATTGTCTTTTATTAAACCCCTATCCACGAAATCAACACATATACACGACAATATGAGCGACATTGTCTTGTATGCTGTCCTTTGTCACAGTGTATCCACGACAACATGACCGATAATTTCTTGTAAGGTGTCCTTTATCAACTTCTAAACACGACAATATGAGCGATATTGTCTTGTAAGCTGTCTTCTAAACAAACAAAAATAATTTGTTCCCAATACCTGTAAAATAACGAAAATATTAAAAAACAACCAAAGCAAAGTGAAGAAAATCAGCCAGTCAAGTCTGAGAATTTAAAAATATGTATGTGCTATTCTATATTTTTATTTTTCGTTTATGTTTATATTCGACATTGTCGTGTAAGCTGTTACTCCTGTAACTTCATCGACATTGTCGTATACGCAGTTGTTGACGACAAAGTAGAATCCATTGCCGTCTATATAGTCATCAAAGAAAATATCTCTCTCAACATTTTTAAGATTTTACCAAGGGGAATTCTCACCAGGTGACCTAAGCTTGCTACGTAAGCAACAGCTAATAAATAACCATATGGGCAAATCCCAGAAACAGTCCACTAACCAAAAATTTTTCAAATTAATCCAATTTAATTTTTTTTTTTTAAATGGAATATTAGACTAGATGTATAATTTCATTTTTATATAAAACAAGTTAGAGTGCTATATTCGGCTGTGCCGAATCTTTGATACCCTCCACCGACAGTTCGAATGTTTAAGGAGTAATATCTGTATGATGTCTTTTTATTATTATTATCTTAAACTGTGACGATTTGTTATTAATTATGGTTTTAGGAGACTAAACTGTTTTCCGGGAGTAGGGCATATATGGGGCCTAGGGTAAATTATGTACCGATCTTCACGAAATTTCACAGTATCATTTATAGTCCTATAAAATTGTGACGAGCCAAAATTTGTTATGATTGCATTATTTTTTACGGTTTTAGGCGTACTAAACTGTTTTCCGGGAGTAGTGTTTATATGGGGCTTAGGGTAAATTATGGACCGACCTTCGCGAAATTTTACAGTGTCATTTCTAGTCGAATAAAACGGACTTGTGCAAAATCTTATGTCAGTCCGTGCATTTTTGCATCATTTATGTTAGTTTTTGTAACAAAATTATCAAGTTTTTGAAGGTGGTGGTTCCACATTTTGATTCATAGCTCTGGTCCTACTGAACCTATTTTGCTGAAATTCAATCCCAAACTGCTTAGGATAACTACAAGCAATTTGACACCCAGTTTGTTTATTTCTTTTGAGTTTTTCGAAAGTGAGCGTGTTTTCAACAGACGGACAGACGGACAGACGGACAGACAGACGGACATGGCTAAATCGACTTAGAATTACTCAAGCAGCCAGAATATATATACTTTATGGGGTCTGAGATGAATAATAAAAAAGTTTCACACGGAATGACAAACTTAATATACCCTCTTCACAACTAATTGTGGTGGAGGGTATAAAAATATGTATATAAATGATCATTAATATGGTGTTTTATTTTTTTTTAAAAAATAATAATGCATTATAATTGTGTAATATATTTATCAGGTTACACGCACCCTTATTAAGTGAAACATTTTTCTAAATTACAATGAAACAAAAATAACAGAAAAATAACAACATTGTAAGATCTGACCATCGTCTGTACAAAGCTTAATATTTCAATATAAAACTTTATATTTAAGTACATACATAATTTTACTCCACAACAGTTTTTCCAAAATTTGGTTCATGATTTTTTCATTTTCATTTTATTGTGTTGTTTATTATGTTTTACAGCTGTTTGACAATTTACACAATTTGCACGAAGAAAAAGTCTGGGCTGTTTCGTGCAAGAAGAAGAAGAATTTCATTCTCACAAATCCGCTCTCATTTACACAAATTAAAAGTAGGGGAACGCTTTTCGTGCAAAGTAGAGTAAAGAAACAGAGCTAATATAACCAAAAATCACAATACAACACAAGCTGCGTTCATTTACCCCAAAAGTTGTACAAATTTGTACTGGATTTTACTGAAATGCGTTCGCGTACGCACAAATTTGTAAAATTTTTATAATACTCACCTACTGGATTTTACTTGAAAAGTAAAGGAACGCACATACAAATTGTACGCAAACACAAAAAAAGTTAATAAAAAAATACTTGCTTCCATAAAAGAGTACTTTACGCAGATGCGAAAAAGGGTATTATCTCAAACTCAATTATAACTGGGGGTAAGAAATGCAACAAATTTGCCATTTATTTTTGCAACATATTTAGAAAGGAAAACGACAACTTTTCACATGTTTGCATATATTTTTAGAATAGAAAGAAAACCCGCGCGAATTGTAGCATTCATGGAACATTATTGTCAGAAAAGAAAACACCAGTAATGTTATACATGAATTTAACATTATTTTAGTTGTTCATAAAATTACTTCAGAGGTAATACAGATGGTCCGATTGAAATTCATATTTTTATTATTCGCTCAATTCTCTTCAATTTTGGAATGAAAATTTTTTTTTTACTATTTTAGAAAATTAGTATTGTGGTTATTTTGTTGAACTATTTATGGTTTTTATTCCAAATTTTTAATATTTTTAATCAGGCTTAAGTTCATTAAATTTAATTTTCATTAAATTATTTTTATGAAGAAAGGAATTTTACAACATGAAAATTAATTAAAATTGTTATTGATAATCTTTCATTCTTGACCGTGGCGGGGGCTCGAACCCGGGCCGGCAGGTTACCATGACATGTTTCGATCGCAACCACTCGATCTCCTCAGATGGATTTGCCGTTTTACACTCGCAGCCATCGACGCACAGTGGGAAATTTTACGAGAAGGCGGTCAAAATTCCATAACTTTTGACTGGATCGGTATTTTTTTATGCGATTTTTTTTGCTCGGTAGGTGGGATGTTAGGCTTTCATTTGCGCTATAAAACGTAAAATTCGACTGATAGGAGCAAAAGTTATGGGGAGTTCAAAATGCTTTTTCATTTTTTTGTTGAGTTTCGGTGTAAAAGTTGAATATTTCAAATATGATTTTTTTATAATTTATCGTTATTTCTCTTGTATTTTACAACTGATACTTATTTTTTATTGTCGAACTTAGATCCTGTCAGAAAATGCCAATATTTGGCCCCTGTATATTTTTTAGTCGCAATATTCACAGGGGCCAAAGGTTGGCTTTTTTGGTACGAGACGAGTTGTTATAAGGATAAAACTGAAAAGGAATATTTTGAAAAATTCCCAAATAGCATTCTTGGCTATCGATAACATTTTAGGTAATTCAACTTTTTTTTTTGGTTTGAGATGTATGTGTATTTTATTTTTATATATTAATACAAATATATACTTAAATCAAAAACAAATTATAATCTATAAACAATTTTAAATTAAACAATATTAGTAAAAATTTCTTCTAAATAGCTTTGGGTTTCATTTTCCAGAAGTTGTTTAGCTTCTTCGATTGAGGTTGATTTCCATTTTTGTCGAATATGGATATATGGATGATGTGCACAACAAAATAGTAATAAGATCTTCATTAGTACAACATCTGGAAATTTTTCTTGTGTTATGCTCGCGGAAGAATCTGTAGTCTTTGTTCTCTTTTTCTTGCGCTTCTTCAGATAGATCTCCAATTGGTAGCATATTGTGTTGAACTATTTGTTCCCCATGGTATAAAATTTTATGAACTGTGGTTGGCATATGTCTCCAAGAGTATTTTTTGGTTTAAAGAAATGCTGTTTCATTTGCATACTGGCCAAATTTTTTTGCATTTATCTATCTGCTACATGATATAACTTGTAAAATGATCTGGAATCGTCTTATTAATTCAAAATGTACTCCTGTGATAGATGCTGCAGTTTCTGGATCGGAAAATAATCTCCTAGCAGTGTTTCCATCATTTGAATTTCCTTCTCCTTGTTTTGGCTGATCAATTATAAGGCCTAGGTGAAGTCATTTTTCTTGAATTTGTTTTTTTGTTTGCTTCCTTTTTTCCACATTTTCTTTGTTTAATTGACTTGATGTCTTTTGGCATATGGTACAGCTTGACTAAGACTTTGTTTCGGTTAATGGTTGTGCAACTTTTCCATCGATCATTGTAAGGAACATTTGAAAATTAATTTCAATGCATTGGTCATCAAATTTAATTATTGCCGGTTGAAGTTCTTTAATTTGATCTTTTATTTTTCGAACTTCTTCAGTTATGACATCTTTAGTTTCCTTTTTGTAAACAAACTTTATTGGTCTGCAATACTTTGTTGAAGAGGGAATTTCATTTTTCCATACATCCATTTCTGTAACTCTACTGGTTGACGGCTCTAAGCCAATATACGTTTTTCTTAAACGTAATGGAACTAAAGATACCGTGAATAAGTTAGCATCAGATGAATTTTCTGAATTACATTGCTTGTATTGTTTCTGACCAGAGCTTCCATCACATCCCCATTTAGAAAATAAAGTGACGCTGCAATTTTTAAGTTTTTTTAAACAGTCAGCATCAAGTGTATTTAATAATCGTTCTGCAGTGTGTTCGAGAAGAGCCTGCAATTTTACTTCTGCTGAACTTGAAGTTACACTAATAGCCGTTTGTGAAGGTAAGCACTCTTTGACAGAAACTAAATCTCGATATGCTGCAAAGATTCCACAATTTTTTTTTATTGGTTCGCTTTCGCAGTTCTGTATACTGATTTTTTGTCAGTTTTAAATCCAAAAATAGTCCAAATGCTTCTTCTGGAGTAAATTTTATTTCTTCAGTTGGTGTAGGCATACTTTTTAAAATCCTCTTTGTGGGTTTAGGACTCGCTTCCACTATTTTTTTCAATTATTGCAATTTTTGTTTTCTTATTTTGCGTTGGTTGAATTTGATGCAGAAATTAATCCTTTATCATAACTTTCACGTGAAATATTACTGCGTGCTAGTTTTTTTACCATTTACCTGCTCTTCCATTTTTTTAAATTAAGTTGCAATTTTCAGGTAATTAAACTATTTAGTTTATGTTGCGGCTATTTACTAATGTTTAACCTTTTAACTTACTCAGAAATCTAACGTGTTAGTCTATTTATGTCGCCTATTCGTTTTGCAGCATCCGTTCACCCACAATAAGTTCATAACAATGGCAATTCTCCAAATTAATTGATAACCTGACGTGCTAAATAATTTATGTGGCCTGAACTGCTTTATTTGTCGAAAATTCTTTAAGATTCACCTTCTTTAATTTCAGAAATGTTTCCTTGCAGGAGCTTGTTTTTTGAATCGAATATCTTACCTTGGGTCACAGAAATTGCTGTAGTTCGCAAGGCCGTATCCAGATGTGTGTACAATGGGGTATAGAAATGTAGGTTAGATTCTGGACTACAAGAGAGTATAGATTTTTTTTGACGCGTTTTGACAGTCAGGACTTATGCTCTATAAAGTAGGAAATTTCCGGGAAATTTTGAAATTAAAAAAAAAAAAAAAATTAAATAGTTGTAGAGGTCGCAGAGTTTAATGCTTTAAACCACGTACAGCTAATAAAATAAACTAATACACAAAACTTATTCTGTCAAAAAATCTTAAAAAACGAAAAAGTAATAAGCATTTCAACTTCAAAAATTGACTCAGAAATTCAAAACTATAACCAAATATTGAGAAAGTCCATTTCGGACCACCCTGTTCTCATTGAAATAGTTGAAATAGGGTTGAAATTTTTTGGCTCCCGAGGTTCACTAGTATTTACTTTCACATGAATAAAAAAATTTTAAAATCGGAGAACATAAAAAAAAAATAATTTTGGCCGCCTTCTCAAAATATGAACCAGTGTGCGACGACTGCTGACGTCAATAGTCAAACATCAATCCTTAAACCAAATTGTATTTTAACCAGGGACCGTAACTGTTATGACGTTTATCAAAAAAATCAAGAAATAAGAGTTATTTTTGATTTTTATATTTTTAGATAGAAAATAAGAGTTATTTTTGATATTTATTATTTTAAATGAAAAATAAAAGTTATTTTTGATTTTTATATTTTTAAATGAAAAATAAAAGTTATTTTTGATTTTTATATCAATAATAAAAATCAATTCAAAACTCTTATTTATTTGTTGATGCCGTATGTATTATAATATGCTGCTTCATTCAAATTTCTATATGAATATAATTTATTATGTGACTTATCCATTATCAGCTATAAAAACATGAATGCATAGAAATAGCTTATACGATTTGGCTGCCATTCAAGTCATTATCCATTTTAATTGCTTTTACATGTTTTTTGAGCAGCAGTTAAGAATGAAAAATTATCAATAAATTTCAATTAATTTTCATGTTCCCCAGGGAAGCGTTCTAGGGCCAACACTTTATACCCTATTCACATCAGATATGCCTACTACAGATAATATTTTAGTTGCAACTTATGCTGACGACATAGCATTACTGGCCTCGAGTACATGTCCAATGGAAGCTACTAATCTTGTGCAAAGAGAGTTGAATGAAATTGAAATATGGTTAAATAAATGGAACATAAAAGTTAACACTGAAAAATCCGTACACGTAGTTTTCACTTTGCGCAAAGGCGTTTGTCCAAGACTGGTTTTAAACAATTGTGAAATCCCTCAAAAAGACAGTATAAAATATCTAGGACTTCATATTGACAAAAGGCTAACCTGGAGTACACATATTAAAGCTAAAAAAGAACACCTGAAACTTAAAACTAGACATCTCCATTGGCTGTTAGGACCTAAGTCTCAATTAAATCTAGAAACTAAAATACTAATATATAAAACTATTCTGAAGCCAGTATGGACGTATGGCATACAACTTTGGGGGACAGCTAGTACATCAAATATTGAAATATTACAACAGTATCAAAATAAAACATTAAGGTCGATTGTCAATGCGCCATGGTTTGTTTCAAACAATACTATACATAATGATTTATTTATTCCAAAGGTTAAAGATGAAATCAATAGATTCAGCTCAAGGTATCTTGAAGGATTAAGTAACCACTGCAACCCTCTGGCCATCTCTCTGCTCGATGATACTGAAGAAGTTAAAAGACTTAAACGGCACCACATCCTTGACTTACCATTTCGTTAATAAATTAAATGCTTACAAAATGTAGCTTAGTTATTAATTATTTTAGTTTCTTAAATACTGCAAATACTCATATCGTTAATACTGCAAATACATATATGTATATTTATATATTTCTTTCTTTCTTATTAAATACTCATTGCTAATCCATTTGTAAATAATAGTATAAAAACATTAAATTTTGTTCTTTATGAGTTGTTGTTCTCACTGGAGTCTAACAACTAATGAAATTCTTTATTGTATCCAATTTGCTTATTATCCTTAAATGGATAGATTATAAATAAAAATGTATTATTAAAAAAAAAAAAAAAAAAAAAAAAAAAAAAAAAAAAAAAACATGTTCTTCCTTACTTCTGTTTTTTTTTTTTTTGTCATAAAAATAATTTAATGAAAATTAAATTTAATGATTTTAGAAAATTTTGAAATTTGGTATGATATGTCAGGTCTATATATTGTGGCGTGCGTCACGCAAAATTATTTTTTTTTTTGTATTGTGAGTAGATGGAAATTTTTTTCAAGTCGTCTATAATTTACTTCAAGTTCATTACCTGCTTTTAAGCAAAAAAAAAAATTTCATAATCATTATTATGTTTAATTGCATATTTTGAGTAGTATACCGTATTTTAAAGAATAATTTGATGTGAGCCACTTTGAATGGAAATTTTTTGCAACATCCCACGGTGCAGTTGGCGGAATTGGAGCTGTTGTGAGGAGGAAAATTTGGCAGCTGGCTAAAGCTCAATATCGTATACTTAATAACGCCCACGACTTTTATAAATTGGCTAAAATGATATTTATATTTTATATGTAAGTAGTAGAAATATAAAAAATACAACTGGTTTTCTTTCGGAAAAATGTGCTAACGTTAAGAGAATTCCTGGAATTAAAAGCAACTACCATTTTTTATCATTTAATGAAAATGTGCTTAAAGTAGCATTTACAGCAGACTCAACAAAATATTAATTTCATTAAAAAAAAATTTATATTCATTCATACATTCATTTATAATCACAGAACTAGTAAAAAAATGCAATTCATAAAAATATAACTTGATTTGTTTAAATAAACAAATAAAATTGGATTTATCATACACTACTGAAAAAACTGAAGCGTGCGTTGTGATGCGTGCGTCACAAAGGGTTCAAGTCTTTTGCCAAAAAATCACAATATTTTTTGTCTGCGATTAAGTAATTTTAGAATTCTATTATATGTTTTTAGATTTTGTATACCTTATGATGCTAAATTCGCTTAAAATTAGGGAAACACACTTCAACTTTTAAAGTTACTTGCACTTTTTGTAGCGTCAAAAAATACCTGCTAAGAAATAATGATATATGCCATTCGTAAGTTCATATTAATGTCACTAAACACTATATAAGTTGAAGCTATCTCGTTTGAAAGACCAAAAAATGTTTATATATCAATCAGAAAACGAGTGCGAATGTAGTAGCATGCGTTACGTAGTATTTGCCCATATATCAAAATTGTATACCGTTCTGATGGTTCTGGGAAATCTTTTATCTTTATATAATTTGCACTTAGAATTATGAAATTAAAAACGTTTTAAAGTTATAACATTTCAAAACACACAATTTAAAATAAAAAACTAAATTTAATATAAGAGCATATATTTTTGACACACAGCTAATCTGTTTACTACAGTGTTGTATTATTTTGACACAATATTGAAGTTTTTTATAGTGTATGAATTCGCCTTGTCATTAACAAACGGTAATCTAAATAACCGTAATCCATAAAACTGTCCCTATTAACAGCTTTCTAAAGTTTGCTTGTCTTTTATTTGTACGCCAATTCGATTAATTAGAATTTAAGTTTATAAATGAAAACCCTTTTTATTAATAATAATATTGAGTTTATTTTTTATATTATTGCATTCATTTTATTTTCGAGTTATTTTTATTAATTATTTTTAATTTTTACTTACTTTTTCTTTAAGTTGTTGTTCTTCTTTTATTTATACGGCAGCGAAGTTTTATGTACATATATTAATTTATGCTTTTCTTTTTTGTTACGAACGTATTTTCTTAACTAAGAAGCAGAATTTTTTTTTTTTCATTAAAACTTTTGAACTTTCGATATTTAGCAAAACGATAACTTTGAATAAATTGCATATCACTTTTTTTTAATTTAAAAAAAACTTTTTACAATACAGTAGACGCTCACAAATTAGAGCTTTCAGTAATTCGAACTTCCAGAAATTAGAATCAGTGTTTGCAATACATTAAACGCTCTAAAATTCGAATTTATAGTTCTAATTTCAGAGCGTTATTTTTTTTTTTTTGTTATTTGAACACAAGAAATCCGCAATTTATTTTTATTCTGTTTGAACATGTAAAACTAAAAAGGGGAATTACCAAATTTTAGATGTGTTTCCTTATTTGTTGTTTTTTTGTCGCATTTATATATATTTGTGGCTAGTTTATTTGTGAAATTCGAAACATGTGTACATATTTTGGAAGTCTCTATTAAAAAGTGAAAGTGTATCATTCGAAATGTCAAATAAACGTAAAAAAAAACACTTTATCATTGGAAACGAAGGTCAAAATATTAGAAAAGCTTGACAAAGGGTTTGAAGGGAATATTAATGTTACGACATCTTCAATCAGCTATATCAAATCACATAGAACAGCAATATTAAATGCTGTTTTCAACACATATCAGGAAGCAAGCAATAAATCTTTGCACAGCGCTGAATACCCAAATATGGTAAGTCGTCTGTATGAGTGGTTTAAAGAGAAAGCTAAAAAAATATTTAGAGAGGAATATCCCTATAAAGATGAAAATGCATTCCGTGGAAGCAATGGATAGTTTTCCAAATATAAGAAACGACACGGTATTTTTAATTTTAAAAAATACATTTAATGTCAATCAAATAAAATTGAATTAAAAAAAATTTAAGTAATTTTTATTTTTTATTCGAAATAAAAACGTCCAGAAATTAGAATAATTCAGAAATTAGAATTGCCTCAAAAACAAAGCGGTTCTAATTTGCGAGCGTCTACTGTATTTAGCACTAATTTTATTTTATTTAATTGATGTGTTATGAAAAACTTCAAAGTCCAATTTTATTTCCCGGAAACTTGAATTGAATATCATAAAAACAGCGGAAATGAAAAACGAACCAAAAAAAGAATACCAGATTTGTATCTACGACTTTTACCACTTAAGTCTCTTTTTCATTTGTGTGGCAACTTGATTTTGCAATTCTAATTATTTCTCTCTTCTTTTGCGCGCCTTATTTACTACTACGAATAAAAAGCTTTTTTTGTGCTAACACAACTAACAATTACACATACATATATTTTTTTACTAATAAAAAACGATTAGTTTGATAAGCTGGATTTAACATTTTATTTTTTTCTTAAAGCCCAACGTCTTAACTTTATTTTACACTAAATTTATTTTATTTGATGGCTTTTTTCCTTTATAACCGAAATAAAAATTAAGTCATAACCGGTTGTCACAAAGAAACATAGGAAACTACGCAAATAAAAAAAGTTGTAAAAGTAATGCCAGATGTGTGTAAGAAACAGTGTTTAAATAACTGCAGTTGAAATAAAGGGTGGTAAAATTTTAATGGCTGATGTTGATTTTGAATAAATTATTAGGAAATTATTGTCATTTCTTTTTATTTAATAATATTGGTATGGTTCAGTTATGTATGGAACCAATATCGGACAAATCGCCGCCGCGAACTCGGAGGCACACCTCCATCCGATGGTCCAAAATTTCGATGACGCTCAGGCATAATTGAGGTTTTATGACGTTAATGTGCCGAATTATCTCATCTTTTAGCTCTTGAATTGTTGCTGGCTTATCGACGTACACCTTTTCTTTCAAATAACCCCAAAGAAAGAAGTCCAACGGTGGCGGCCAATTAACATCGCCACCACGTGAGATAACACGGCCATTGAATTTGTCTCGCAAAAGAGCCATTGTTTCGTTAGCTGACCTGTCTCATTTTGGAAAAAAATACGGCCCAATGATGCCGCCAGCCCATAAACCGCACCAAACAGTCACTCTTTGTGGGTGCATTGGTTTTTCGGGAATCGCTCTTGGATTATCATTCGCCCAAACGCGGCAATTCTGCTTGTTGAAAATTCGAAAATTTATCATCCACTGTTGAATAACTTTAACTCGTTGCTCGATTGTGTATCTTTCCATGGTTCAAATTGAGTTAGTTTGAAACTGAGAAATGTCAAATGAAATACAGAAAAGGTCAAATCAGTGCTGCCAATGAAGAATTCGGAAATTACACATGACTGTGTTCCAAATTACACATTTGAAGAAATATTACACATTTAAATCGAAAAAGTATTTTTGATAGAATGAATTTAACTTGCAAAACCTTATTAATATTCCATATTTGCAATTCAATGGTTAGGTTTACAAAAAAGCAAAGCTTACCAATTGCTGTAGTAAGAATGAACTGGATGGACATTAAATTAAATCATTTAAATAATGCACAGCATGTTTTGCGGTATACACATGGACATACGGTGTTAGTCTGAGTTCACACTATTAAAGTCTTCTTGCTGATAGTTTAGAGAGAAAGAGAACATGTTATGGAAAGTGAAAAAAGTCAGGGTTTAAAAAGCAAGTTTGACTGTGATGGAAACTGAAAGAAATTACCAAAACTTAATGTTATAAAAGCAAATTTTGGCGCGTCAAAAATTAATAGAAAAGTTGAACTTAAATGCAAGTAAAAAGTACACACAATATGTGAAATTACACATGGACTGGCAACACTGGTCATTTAACATAGTGTGCTACTTCTTCGACTTTTAAATTTTTATTTGTAAAACTGCTCTGAGTGAAGAAGCAGCTCGCGCTCGTTGTCATTTTTGTTAAAAGGACAATCAGTTCGTTCTTGTTGTCTGCTTTTCGCGCGTTTTGCGGTGTCACCCCGCATTGGTCAATGGTTTGGTGTCTTATAACTGTACCGAGTTACGGTTTTTGCGGCTGTCACCATTGATTTTGTGCAATCGTTTTGTAACCTCAATTTAAACGACTTGACGTGACTGGTGGAGAACCAAATATAACGCGGACGTTTTTAAAAATACTCCGGAGCGGATTTTGGAAGCTCTCGCCTTCCTATACGAAGGTTTAGGTCGAACGAGGTCTTGTGGTTGAGGCTCTGGAATTTGTGTGATACCAGGGCATTATAACCTAAATTAGTTAGCCAAAAATTTTATTCGTGTGATACCCAGGCAGTATAACTTTTATAGTTAGCCAAAAACTTTTAGAAAAAAACGAAAAAACAGAAGTAAGGAAGAACATGTAACATCAATTAAAAATGGATAATCATTCGAAAAAGCAAACTTCGATCTACCAAAGGTTGAAAATACAATTTGGTTTAAGGATTGATGTTTGACTATTGACGTCAGCAGTCGTCGATGGCTGCGAGTGTAAAACGGCAAATCCATCTGAGGAGATCGAGTGGTTGCGATCGAAACATGTCATGGTAACCTGCCGGCCCGGGTTCGAGCCCCCGCCACGGTCAAGAATGAAAGATTATCAATAACAATTTTAATTAATTTTCATGTTGTAAAATTCCTTTCTTCATAAAAATAATTTAATGAAAATTAAATTTAATGAACTTAAGCCTAATTAAAATTATTAAAAATTTGAATTAAAAAAAAAAAAATTAATTTTTATTTGCCCAAAAACAAACTGTTTGATAAACTAAATGCAAACAGTCGAAGTCAAAGCGAAAAACGAAAAGTTATACAAAACAAAATACTTCGTCAGTCGACATGTTCGGAAGTTTTTGGTTTGACTGACTGAAACTTTTAATAAATTCCGAAACTAGGGCAGAAGAGATGTTGTGGGTTTTTTTTTGTGTTTTTGATAAACTCTTCCAGACTATTAATGATATAAAAATATTGAAAAATAGACCTTGTCAAAACTTTAAAAAAAAAAAAATTTTTTATTACCTAATTTTTGAAAAAAATTGTCACAATTTATAATTGAACAATAACAATTAATATGATTACTTCAATAGAGAATATTATTTAGAAATTTTTCACCCTCTGAAATTGAGAAGACTAGAAAATTAGAAACCCTATTTAATATTATTTCAATCACGCCCGACATTTAATTTAACATAGCTTAAACGCTTATTAAATTTAAGTTTTTTTAATTTAATTTTCTTAAAAAAAAAACTTTATTATTTATTATTTATGGAACTTTGAAGGTTAATAAATATATGTAAAATAATTTGACAGATTAAAATAAGCAACCGTTCGCCGTTAAGAAATAGGAAATATCTAAGGAAATGAAAAATAATATGCCAGACTGCCAAAGCTATGCAAAAACAAACTTGCTGTGAAAGGAGATGCCACATAGCTTAAGATGAAATTTTATTTATACTAATCATGTTATTAAAATTAACTAAAGAATTAGAATATAAAATACAAAATGTTTCAATATTTAAAACAAATCTTTTAAAAAACATTAATAGAGGTTTTCTTTTGATTTTTATAATGCAACTTAATTGCAATTAAGCTACGTTGTTATGTTGTAAGAAACAAATTGGAATGGAAAGCAAACCAATAAAATCTGGTATCTTTGTGTCAAGTAAATACAACAAAACAATTTTAATTGAAGTGGACAATAAATAAAACGCATAATTTTACTTTGGTTTATAAAAAAAGTAAAATATAATTATTTTTCTCATATTTTTAATGCAAAATAAGCTGCATATTATTGACTCAATGTGCGTGTATACCAAAATTCCGAAGGTGCTAACAATTTAAAAGAGAAATGCTCGAAAATTCTTAATAAACATTTGACAGCCATCTTGGTATTTTCTGTGTGTTATTGGAGGAGGTCTGCGAAAATGTTTAATTTTAAAGACCTTCTGATCAAAATATATTAATTATTTCATTGTTTTTGCAGTTAAGGAACTATAAATTAAATATCTATTACTATAGACAAACATAAAACGAAAACGTTTGTAGTATTAACAAATGGATAAAATTCAATTGCCTGCAGAAAAATTAATTAATCCAGAGCCAAAAGCCCATGACGGTTGTAACAGTAGAGATGACGTAGCCGTAACAGCAAAGAAGGAAAAATTTAATGACACTTCAGCATTGAATGAGACAATTCCAACTTCATCAAATCCAACTAAAGCAGCTTCTCGTGGCAAAGACGCCGCTGAAAAAAAACAAGATGTCAAAACTGTACAAGAGGTAGAGTACAAAACTTTTTAAACATTTGCATAAATTTCAAAACATTTACTTTCTCTCTGCAATTTGCATTTCTTTATGCAGATGGATACTGAGGAATTATTGGGTTCGGTTACGACCTACAATTGTCATGGCACACGAACTAGTGCGCGTGTTATACAAAAAATGCGCCAAGATCAGCAAACACGTCCGACAACCCCACCGCCATCAGAACGTGATGTCGGGCGTAAAGAAGATCGTTCTACAGCCCAAAAAACACCCTCCCAAGTTCGCGCCAATCGTCCTACCTGGTCAAATATTGAACGTAACCATTTCTTTGATGCACTGAATGAGTTTGGCAAAGATTTTGAAGCTATCGGCAATTTTATTAATACAAAACTAAAGCGTCGCAGTCCCACCACAGATATTTCATTCAAATCAAAGGATCAAGTGCGTCAGCATTATTATCAAACTTATCATAAAATCTGTAAATATATACGATTTTCAGAGGGTGAGTTAAAATTAAACTAATAAATGTGTTAAATTCGGCTTTTTCGAATTCTATCTAGGTACTTGTAATAACATTTCTATCAAATCAAAACATTTGGGTTGAATATCGCTAATTATATTTTCTGGTTGGTTGTAAATTTATGGTGGCGAAATTTTTTAATCGATACGAAAATCAGTACTTTCAAAGAATGACAATATTTGCAATTGCTTAAGTTTCTTGATAACTACCTATAAGCTGTTTCCATTTTATCATTTGGGGTATAAGAATTATTGCTAGGAAAGCATTTTATATTATTAATTGTTTTGTTTTATCTCTATATTTATTTAACATAAAATTCGATTTTAACAAACTTATATTCTAATATGTATAATAACATACAAATATTAATCTGTATTTTTTAGAGGTTCGTAAACCAGTGCAGGAATTATATGCCCTTATTAATTATGGCGAAATGAGAAGGAAATTACAATTTGTAACCGATAAACATTTTATGAAACTACGAAATCTCATATATCATGGACACATATCTGTACGTTCTAAAGGAAAAAATATACGCATCAAAACACCTTCATGTAAAGCTTTAAGAAGACTTAATCAGTTAGATGGTAAGAAAATCAATAATTTTAAGAAAAGAAAAATAAAAAATTCAAATTGTATTTGTTTTTGCAGATAGCCTGGAAGATATACGGTTGCCATCAAAAATTGAAGTAATAATAAGTCCAGCTAATATGGAAGCCTTTGGGCGCGTTCAAACAATTGCTCAAAATCCAAGATGCCGAACAACGGTACCATTACATAAAAAACTTGTAAATTTCATAAAAACATTTCAGTTGAAATGGCGCAGCATGGATGCAAGAATAGCTGAGGAAGCCAAGCTTATTGCAACGCAGGAATCATATTCTTCACAAAATCTGGCTTCAAGCTCGACTGATTCAAATGTACAAGATAGCGAAATGTGTTTTCTACCTAAGCCGGGCGTTACCATACACAGACCTTTACTTAGTATAACTGAATACTTGAGCAGTGTCAACATATGTTTAACGGCCTATGAGGAACGCATGGGTGTAAAAATTAAAAGCGAACATTTAAACACAGATAGAAGTAGTTCTTCGGTCACGAATAATGCCAGCTCAGCTCTACAATCATCAAGTAGTAACACAAACATATCAACAACGGGAAACAAACGTTTGCGCACTGAAAGTGGTTCGGATAAACGATCACCTGAGCAATTAAAAAAAGTGAAACAAATTGAAAGTTCTTATGACAACTTACTGATCCCAGTCGAAGATGTTCCTTTACTTAACGATTCATTTCATCAAGCGAAAAACGAAAGTAGTGGCGACGAATTGAGTGACGAAATACATGAATTACTTTCGGATTCAAATGAAATAAACAATAGTAAAGAATATCTAACAATGCAAGAAAGTCATAACCCACCGCCTCCTCCCCCGCCTCCAGTACCCTCCCTAACGACGACCACCTCAGAAAATATAAATGTCAATTGTATGCCACAATTAAATACAGCGGCTGTGCGTTCTAAACGTTCCATTGGTAGCAAAACATCACGTTCAGTTTTTAAACCCCTGCTAAATGACGATGTTATACAAAGCATACGAAGTGGCTGGACCTCTTCTACTGCAGGTGATATAACAATCGGCGATTTGTATGTAGTTTTTGGTCATGATTCGAAACTACAATTAGACTATTATTGGATGCCCGATGACAAAGACAATAAAACTAAACAGCTGTCTAAAAGCGAATCTCAATTGCCTACGATTTCTAAACAAAATCTGGGTAGTACTTCGAAACAAGCTAATAATTGTGCTTACAACGTTTCCTGTGATAAAGAAAAAATGGATAATTCTGTGCAAACTTCGGATTTGAGTAATAAACTTAAACAACTTTTATTAATAGCGAATTTGAGTGAACGCATGCGTAGACGTTCCTGTACATGTGATCGCAATAATGCCGCTAAGGTTAAGGTAAATTCATTAAATTTATGTGTTAACATATTTATTACCTTTTTCTTTTACATAGTTCGAAAGGGACTTGACAACTCGTACTTTTATTGCTAATAAATCCTTAAGCAATTGTAGAGTTAATTGTGGTACTACCAGCGAAAGCAATAGCGGCAACGTTTTTAGACAACCCATGATACCAGTTCGAAGAACATCAATAGATCCAGTAAAGCAATTGACAACGGTGAGTAAAATTGACAAATAACCGATTTTAAAAATAAAACAATTTCAAGCCAATAATATCGTTTTCATTATCTTTCATTGATTTCTTATACATTTTTCTCTTATTGTTTATGTGCAGGGTGGGCCATAAGTCACTGAACCTCTGTTAAAAATTTTATCAATTTTTCACAAAATCTTGCAGAAAAGTTTTATGTGCCATTTATATCTTTCGTATATTTTATATTTTTTTTTTTTTTTTCATTCTCTGCAGTAGAGTTCTTTCAATTAAAGCGGAGTGCTACGTTTTCGAATCGATCTTTCAGGGTTCTCATTTGCGCTCGCCCGAACTCGTTAGATATTATTTTAGCTTCGTAATTTAAGCGGTCTTTTTCACAGAGATAAGTCACTTACAGATCCCAATGACTGAAAATAACAGCCTGTTCGTCGATTTCGAACGTTAACGTTCGCATAGAAAATTACATTTAAAACAAAAACAAATTTTCGAATATTGTTTTTGTTTTAAATATAATTTTCTATGCGAACGTTAACGTTCGAAATCGACGAACAGGCTGTAAGCGACTAGATTGCGTACTAGAGTTCCGGATGGTGTTAAAAACAAAATTCCAAATTTTCTTTGGGTTTGAATTGTTGAATTTTGACTAGGAAAGCAAATCTAAACAATTTTTGCTCATTGCTCATTCTTATACATGACTAATGAATCTCACAAACCTTGTTTCTAATACCGAAAAATAAGAAAATAAAAATAATTTATATTAAAAATAAAATGTTCAGTGACTTATAGCCCACCCTTATTCTTTTAAATTTTATATATGTTATATAAATGTTAATTGAACTGTATTTTAAACAGTTCTTCGTGAACTTTTTATTTAAGTTTCATGTAAAATGTTCTTTTTTTTAATTTTACTACGTACATATATTTAAGTAAATACAGAACATATAATATATATATTAAACAAAAAATTAAGACTCAGAAATTGATTTTAAAATCGCTCAAAACTCATCACACCTTTTCAAAACGATCGTGTTAAAATCGATAGATTTTCATTACATACCTGCACTGTTTTATAAAAATTTTATTTTTGTTTATTACATTTAAATTTTAAAAAATTAAGTACAATCTTGTAATATTTCATATATTTTTTTAATTAAAGCTTACTCGTCAAAAAATGTCACGACAAGTTCTCGTGCAAAGACTATTGCTTCCAAGCAATGGTAGTGTAAACACAACGGGACATTTGCAAACTAATTCAACACAAACTCTTACACCCAATACCTCTGCGACGTTGTCTTCAAATGTAACGGCAACAAATTATAAAGAAGTGCCTTGGAATCAGGCTGATAAATATAGGCCACAAACGACAACAGCCACTACAATCACCACGACAACAACATTCGATCAAAATCCAAGAAATCATAATGCAACATTTTTAAATTCTTTAACACTCAATAAATTCGATGAAATGCCTCAAACATCAACATCACAGTATCAACAAGAACATAAAAATCTATTGGATCAAAATGAAGATAAAATTGATGGCTTATCCTCAGGCATATCATCAGTGGACAGTGCATTCGATGAAAGTTCAAGTAGGTTCTCTTCTTTTACCAAGCAAACGTTATTGTTTTTGTTATTTTTAACTTTTTGTTTTATTTTTATACTTACAGACACCAGCTTTTTAAATGGTTTGACTCCTATGCATCTCTTAAGGGAAACTTCATCAAATTCGAAGTGGCTTGATGATAATATAAATGATTTTTCTTTAACAAGTCTGTTGGGTCATCTAGATGAAATAAATTCTAGTCGCGATATGCTGGTCAGTTAGAGATTAACATTATTTTTATTATTAAAAGTTCTGGAATAACTTGAATTTCTTTACAGGATTCTTCTTCAAATCTTTCGGTTATAAGTGAAAGTAGTGTGGATTATATGCATAAATTTCAGGAGATTAAAGCCTTATTGCAAAGTCAAGAAAAGGATTAACAACAACAAATTAATTAAATAGTTTTAAGTCTAAATGTACACTAAATTATTTACGCAACTATTTTGTTATTTATTATTTTTTGTTTTAAAGAAAAGTAAAAAAAATATGCCAAAATAATTAGAAGCTAAAAATGATAAAAATTTTAAGTTTTTTATCCATAACGAAAAACTAATTCAAGTTGCTTAATAAATTTTTGGAAATCGTGTAAACAATTTTTCCACTATATTCTCTTTTTCGTTATAAACTTTGCTAACAAAGAAATTCTATTACTGTAAATGCCTTCAATTTTTTTTTAAGATTAACAAATATATATTTATGTAATTCTTATTTGTTGTAGTTTTTTTTATTTATTTAAACTGTTCTTAAGTCGTTTTTAGCTTGCTTAATTGTATAGTATTTTTTTATTTTTTATTAAAGTATTAAATTTATTTTTAATTTAGTTATTTATAAAAACCTTTTTTATTTGCTCGTATTTTCATTTCTATTAATCTGTTAAGCAAATTTATGTTTAAGAAATTATCTCCATGTTATGCTTAACCCATCATATTAATGTAAATTAAACAGAAGTATAAATGTAAAAATAGACTGTAGAAACTATTGTGGAACAAAAAATACAATCCAACACACCGTCCACAACATATGTTAATGGGTTGATTACGAATAGCAACCCAACTGAAGTTGAGTTGTCAGCAGCGAAATTAGAAACGCCGCTCATGTTAAAATATACAAAATTTTTTTTATTTTATATTTAAACATGAGCGGTGTTGCCTGATTTCGCTGCTAGCAACTCAACTTCAGTTCAGCCGTCATCCGTAATCGACCCATAAGACTTCATATTAAATGGTTTATTATATCTCAATGGTGGAGTACCGTATTCATATTAATGTTCATATTTGCCGAATGAAAATCGTGTTATCAAAAAAAGAAGCAAAATAACATCTGCCAAGTTTAAAAGTTATTTCATGTTATAAAAGCTTTGGTTAAAACATGAGACAAACTTAACATGATCAGAATATACTTAACACTAACACAATTTTAGTGCTACCCCCAATTTCACCAAGTTCAGTTATAATTAACTATCAGTTATAGCTGTCAAAATATATTGTTAACTGGAAGTTAAAGTAATAGTTAGTTTTAACTGAACTTGGTTTAATTGGGGCATAATGTTGAGCATTTCATGTCTGTTGTGGACGGGGTGTTAAAACCATTAAAATTAAATACATGTTTTTTATGATTCTGGATGTTTTAAAGAATTTCTAATACCATCCACAGACGAGGCAACATTAGTCGAAACATGTGTTACTACTTATGTTTCAGCTTTTACCACAGACGATGACACTAAAAACGAAACACCAGTATTGCGTGTTTTTTTTCAATATTTTACTACAAAACAAAAATTTACAGCCTGTTGTTCAACGATTTGAAAACTACACTAGATGAAGCATTTGTGCAAATGAGCAAACTTGCGAGGCTCGTTTATTAGGGCCTTTTTAGTTTTTGTGTAATTTTAAACAATTAATGTCCGTTTGTATGAAACGTTAATACAAAAAAAAGTAAAAACACAAAAGTGGAAACTTGTTATTTAAAATACACAAAAAGATAAATTTACTCAAATTATTGTAAGAATTTATTGTTTGTGATTTATAAGCACTTGAATTTTTCATTGAAAACGACAGTAGGCATTTAAAAAATCTGCACAATTAAGCAGCGCAAGCTTACGGGTCAAATTTGTTGGGCAAATTTACGAAGTTTGTGTAAATGTATTCTCATACAATTTTTGACAGTTCATTTGCGAGGGCATAAAAAGGCACAGTTTGCGAGACTTTTAAAGGATATCATGAAAACCCTTATTGTTTGGAAACCTGAAAAATATAAAAAAAAATAATATTTGAGAAACCAACAAGGTAACACGCATTTCAACCAAAACCGTTATCACACGCGTATCAATATAAATTGAAACATGGTCATGTTTCAACTAATGTTGCCTCGTCTGTGGGCACCATAAAGAAGAGATAGAAGCAGTGTTGCCACTTCATCGTGGTTATTTTTCTAGGGCAAGTTTCGGCATTCGATATCGATCGTAATTACAATACAATTTAAATGGAAATTTCGATCGATATCGAATGCCGTAATTTTCCCCCAGGTTTAATTTAAAATTATTTCTTGGTTACATTGATTTTTTGGCAGATATGTAAGTCTTTGCCATGTTGTTCCGATATCAAAAGACCAGCTTTATATACATTCAAAAAAGTGAATGCATTATATGTACGAAAACTGTCATACATTGCATGAAATCGTTCGTAATTTCGCACTAAAAAATCTTGCGTACAAAATGTACGAAAGAAATGCTTTAGTAAATTACAAAATAACTTTGAACAAAATTTATGTATCTTACGAAATTTTTTTGTATTTTCGCAAAATTAGTAAAATATTTAGTACAGCCAGTTTCACAAAGTTCAGTTAAAACTAAATATTACTTTAACTTCCAGTTAACAATTTGTATTTCACAGTAACAACTGATAGGTAATTATAACTTAACTTGGTGAAATTGGCAGTTAGAAAATTTTTTTGGAAAAAATTTTGAATTAATATTTTTATAAGTTAAAGATGCATTCTTAAAAATTTTGTACTATAATAATTTTTTAATTAAAAAAAGTATATATGCAAAAGGTTAAACAAAAATTTCTTAAATTTACAATAAAATTTTAATAGCAGATTTAATATTCGTTAATACAGCTCTTTTACAAAAGATAAAATCCAAAATCGACACGAATATCCAGCCAAACATTTACTAGTGACAAAAAGCTTTCTAATAACTAGTTTTGATAGTTGCGGAAGAAGTTTTTCAGCTATGCTTAGAATAAAAGCATGGTTACGTAGTGCAATGCTTTAGGAACTATTTTCAAATTTAGCAACTTAAAATATTGAAAATGAAATAGTCAAATACAAAATAACTTCGGAATAGGTTTTAAAAATATTTTGTAAAAAAATATAAATATAACGTTAGAACAACTTTTTCAATAATAAAATGATTTTAATTTTATTATTAAAATCATTTTGTTGTAACTCGGTTTGACTTAAAATAACAACAATTATGTATAAAATATAAATTTTAAAGAACAATATTAGCTTTCTTTTGAGATGTTAAGCGTTTTTTATTATTTACAGTTCTGGAGTTATGGCTCCATATGTCAGATTTTGGCATTGGGTTAGCGTTGTTATAACGAGCTTAAATTTTGGCTTTCTCAATATCTGGAAAGGGGAATCGTTTTGTGGAGTTAAGAACAAAAAAAAAATCCGAAATTTGTATCCCCCCAAATAAGATCCGGTCACTATTGAATATATTCCTTCCAAGCCAGCAAGATGCGAGATAAAAGTCTGGGGGGTTATTATGTAATACGATTCGAAAGCAAAGATTTACGAATTCGTACAAATTGTATTATGTAGTATGTTTTTCGAAAATTTATTTTCGAACGTTCGGAAATATTTTCTTTTTGTGGGATTTTTTTTACCCCTTTTCGTAAATTATAAATTACCCTTTTACAATTGCAACTATATAATACGAAAGCAAATGTCAGTTCATTTAAATTTTTCGTAAATTATTCGAAAGGTGCTGTGCTTGCGAAAACAATAAAAAATTTAAAAATGTAAGTAATTAAATAAAACTTTTTACAAAAAGTGTAAAATATAATTTAAAACATACGATTTCCTCTATATTCAGAACTGTGAGTGACTTGAAATTACAATTTATACTGTGTTTGTTGTCACAACTCCTTGTTTTTAGTCTGAAAATTTTTATACATAGTAATTTTTTTAAATTTGGGTTGTGTTTAGGGAAAGCTTAAACAAAGCAATGTTTACAAAACCAAGACAGAATATGGTGATGGTTAATTTTATAATTGCACATGCATATTGAGCAAAGGGGCACCTCAATGTTGCAAATGCTAAAAGCAAGTCGAAGGATTTGTGGCAAAGACTATCAAAGGATTAAGATGCGGTTGGTCCACCGTATCGTGAATTGAAAAAGTGGAAAAAAGTGAGTTTTCATTTAATCGATTTTGTATTAACTATTTTTACAAATGTGCTATGTTACTAGGTATGAGAAGAATTAAATGTCTGTTTTCGGTTGAAGTATAAATGCTCATCGTTTCTTGGCCAATTACTCCAGGTATTCCACATTTACTAAAAAAAACCATATTTTCGCCTCCATCTTTTTTTCTTCAGTCATTTCAAAGATAATATGCTTCGGACAAATATTTTGTTCGATTATTTCGCATACCTCAGATAAGCATATGGAAATTGATGAGTGTGAAAGTCCTACAAGACGATCTTGGTCAATCTGATGTTGGTATCCACCTTGTACCAAACATTTTAATGTTGAAGCTAATTTCATCAAAGGTGCAATGACTGTCGATCTTTCAGGTGGCTTTAAATCACCCTACATATGTATATACAATTGTTTACATACATAAATGAATTTTTATTAAGCCGAAAGTTTTTCACGAAACTAAAAATAGTATTTTTATAATTAAATTTGATAATTAAAAATCTTTCTTACGTACTATTATCAAGGCTCATAATGTCGGATGTATCTCGTATTATTTTCCGTTGAACTCTTTCTGCAGTTGCATCACTTTCTTTATCGCTATCTTCCAACCACAATGGAACAGAATTTATGTTCTTAGACCGTTATATTTTTATAAATAATTACACTACGTGACAAAATTTCCACAAAGTCGTGAACAAATGAATCTGACAGCTAATCTTTATGTAAAATTTTCCGCTGAATCCGAATATGAAGTCAGCAATCCATGGTTATTTTAGAAATTTTATAACCTTTCACTAGAAAGAAAGAATAACATAATCCGTTTAAAATTTTTGAAGATACCTATTAGCATTTCAGTCACAGCATCTTTTTTAAAAACACAAATAACGGTTATTTTGGAATATCAAAAACTGTTCTACTTTTGGCAATTCTGACTTCATATTCGGATTCAGCGGAAAATTTTACATAAAGATTAGGTGTAAAATTCATTTGGTCAAAAATTGTCACGTAGTGTTATTTGTTATTTTATTTTGTTTTGAAGTTTTCACTTATACATATTGTTGCGAAAGTAAAATTATCTAAGCATTATTTATAGTTTTAGTAATAAGTTATCTTTTAAGTTATAGTAGTTACTTAAAATTGTCATGTATAATTTTGAACACAACTGTTATTTAAAGAATAATTATTACATGAATTTCCCAGTCATTTCTAGAAATGGTTTTAGAACATAATAAGTAGTTAATACAGGAAGGTTCAGGAAATTTCAAGAAATAGTTATGAAATATAAAAAGGGGTGACTCATGAATAATTAGTTTAGTTTGTTTTGAGAAACGGTTCTGTTCGTAACTAATAATTGTGAACAAAATAATTAATAAAGTTTGTTAAGTTAAATAACTGTGTGTTTTTATTCGGTTTTGCAATTAAAAGAACTCAAACGCGTTTATTAAAGGAAAAACGTAACAATTGGTGTCAGAAGTGAAATTGCAATAAAAAAATAAATAAAATAAATAAACAAATAGAAAACTATACAAACAACAATGAAATTTGATGAGCTAAAAGTTGAGCAGCTGAAGAAAGAGTTGGGCAAGTTGGATCTGCCTACTGCAGGAAATAAAGCTGAGCTGCAGAAAAGATTAATCGATGAATTTAAGCGACGCAATATTGACATCGCAGCTTATGAATTTGACGAAAAAGAAGAAATAGAAGTTGCTACCCGTGCAGTAACAAGCAACATGGATCTTAGCACAATGTTTGCTGCTATGATGCAGAAAATGGAAGAAATGTCGGCCGAAACAACTAGAAAAATGGAAGAAAATTCAAGCACCATCTTAGCCGAAATTCAAGAAAATTCCAGATTAACAAACGAAAAACTTGAGAAGCTTAAAGAGATTTCTACTGCTATAAATGAAAGAGTAGACGATATGGAGATAGAGTTCAACCAGAAGCTGTTTGATGTAAAAACTCAAGTCACTGATGTTAAAACACAAGTCACGGTTTTTGATGGAAAACTACATCATCTGGAAGAAAGAGTAAATAGTCTTCAGTGCGAAGAGGGAGCGGTGCGAGTTTTTCCAGAAGTCTCGAATAGAATAAAAGCTCCAAGTTTTGACGGCAGTTCACCATTGAATGTGTTTAAGTTCCAGTTCGACACAGTTGCCAACAAAAATGCTTGGAACAATGAAGAAAAAGCCATAGAGCTGATTCTGGCTTTGAAAGGAACTGCAGCTGAAATTTTAGAAAGTGTACCAGTAAGTTGCAGAAACAATTATGATGACATTTAGTCAGCACTGCAACGCAAGTATGGTGGTGAACACAGAAAAGAAATATTCAGAATGGAATTACGGGGTAGAGTACAAAAGGCAAACGAGACGCTACAGGATTTCGCACTAGAGATTGAGCGTTTGGTGCAGCTAGCATATCCAGGTGAAAGTCATCCATTGTTAGATCACTTTAAGACCGAAGCATTTGTAAATGGTATACGGGATGCTGATGTGAAACTAGCGGTATGTGCATCACAGAAGCCATCATTTGCAGAAACGGTATCATTTGCCCTAGCACAAGAAACCGCAAGGATAATTTCAAGGCCGCAAGCGTATATGGTGCGAAAACTTGATTTTGCCGCTGAACAGGAAAGAGATGTTCTAAATGAAATGAGAAGCATAAAGGAGGCAGTGATGCAAGCTTTAAGCGAGAAGCAAGGCAAAAACAAAGCGAAATGCTATAATTGCGGTAAGAGTGGCCATATTCAGCGAAACTGCAAAGCACCCAGACAACAATCAAAGTCTGCTTCGCCGCAAAGGAATAAACGAAGAGCAAGTCAACAATCATCGCGGGAGCCACCACTAAAGCTGAGAAGAGCTAGCAGTGCAGAGGAAACTGAAGGTCCCACAATAAATTTAGTTGTGAAAACGAGTAACAGAAATATTACGACCTGTGGTTACATAAATGGTGAAATCCGCATCTTGACTATCGACACTGGTGCAGGACATTCCATTTTAAGAGCTGATTTGATAAATAGAGCTGTCGAGCCACTAAGCGGTGTAAACTTGCGAACAGCTACGGGAGAGCCTGTCATTGTCTATGGCAAAGCAAGAGTAGAAATAAGAATGGCCGATATGATCGTTTTTGATGAATTTATTGTGGCTGAAATTATGGACGAGGTCATAATTGGGGCAGATTTTATGATTCGTCAAGGCATTAGTCTAGATATGGGACGGCAAATTATGAATTGGCGTGGTCTAGAAATACCCCTAAACGTTGGGAATGGAAGTGAAGCTCTCGTAAGACAGCTAGTCACTGGTGAACATAGCAAATTGTCATCCCAAAGAGACGATGGAAAACGTGGGAAGGCGAGCACAAATTCGAGACGGCCCAGTAAACATAAAAGCAAGCACTGTATGGAGTCTGAAAACAGGAAACGCATCAATGAGATTCGCCTATTACATGTGGAACCCAGCAAAGACTGGTCATCGGCGCAGACAAGTGACCCTGTATTAGTGAAAATCATGAAGGCCAAGAAAGACGGTGAAAGACCGTCTCATGAAGAAGTTAGATTGGAGGGTCCACTGTTGAAAGCGTATTGGGCGCAGTGGAGTAGTCTGCGGATGGTTAATGATTGCCTATACCGTACATGGGAAAGTACTGATGGCAAAACGGTTAAAAACCTTATTGTAGTACCGTCTTCTAAAGTATGCGAAGTTGTGAAGAAATTCCACGACGGTACTGGTGGTGGACATCTTAGCGTAACAAAAACCATAAAGAAGTTAAACGCAAGCTACTATTGGGTCGGTTGCAAGCAAGCCGTGATTGAGTGCATAATTAAATGCCCACAGTGCATTGAAGACAGCGGTCTAATTGGAGGAAGTAGGTCACCGCTCCAGCATTACAACTTTGATGAATTATCCATACCAGCGAATAAAAAAGACTCCACCCAAGAGCAGAAAAGCGAGTTAAGACGAAGGCGTGTTAATTTATCAAATGACCAGATGAAAGCCAGAAACAATCAAGTGGCAAATTCGGAAGGCTTCAAAGAAGGCCAGTTGGTTTTACTTTTTAATCCGCAACGGAAGAAAGGACTATCTCCAAAGCTGCAGACTCATTGGGATGGCCCGTATAAAGTAATAAAGAAATTGAATGACGTGGTGTATCGAATCCAGAAATATAAGAGTCCAAGGTCAAAAATGAAAGTGGTACATCTAGAACGACTAGCCCATTATGGAAAAGGAGAAACTGAGCCTATTCGGGACGAACAGGCTTAAGTGGAGGGCAGTGTTGCGAAAGTAAAATTATCTAAGCATTATTTATAGTTTTAGTAACAAGTTATCTTTTAAGTTATAGTAGTTACTTAAAATTGTCATGTATAATTTTGAACACAACTGTTATTTAAAGAATAATTATTACATGAATTTCCCAGTCATTTCTAGAAATGGTTTTAGAACATAATAAGTAGTTAATACAGGAAGGTTCAGGAAATTTCAAGAAATAGTTATGAAATATAAAAAGGGGTGACTCATGAATAATTAGTTTAGTTTGTTTTGAGAAACGGTTCTGTTCGTAACTAATAATTGTGAACAAAATAATTAATAAAGTTTGTTAAGTTAAATAAGTGTGTGTTTTTATTCGGTTTTGCAATTAAAAGAACTCAAACGCGTTTATTAAAGGAAAAACGTAACAATATTTACATTTTACGGAAAATTTAACGTTTTTTTATTAACGCTTGTTTTTCAAAAAATTTCTGTCAATATTGACAGGTACTGTCAAATTTATCGGCTATAAATTTGGCAGCACTTTGTTTTTCCCTTTTTTTAACAAATACAAATCTGTGGGGCTTTCGAACGGATTAGAAAATACCATTTCATTTTCGATACGGAAATTTCTTTTGAAAGTATTTTCGTTTCGAATCGAATTACATAATAACCCCCCTGGTTGGCGAGCACTCAGTTTCCATTGGAGGGTAACATACCCTAGAGGAAAGCGAACTGACACCAAAGTAGTCCCGTGATAGGTCTTTGGTGGTGTTATTAAGAAAATCAGTAAAATTCCTATGGACAAATGACTGCCAAAATGCTTTTGACACTTTAAAAGAAAAACTAATGAAACCCCCAATTTTGCAATACCCAAATTTTGACAAACCTTTTATTTTAACGACTGATGCTTCAAACTACGCACTGGGAGCAGTCCTGTCTCAAGGTGAAATTGGACAAGACCTACCAATTTCTTATGCAAGTAAATCTCTACAGAAACACGACTTAAACAAGCCAATAATTGAAAAGGAATTGCTCGCAATTCATTGGGGAATAAATTTTTTCAAACCATATTTATACGGTCGAAAGTTCATAGTGGTAACAGACCACAGACCACTAATTTCCCTGTTCTCACACAAAAATCCATCATCAAAAATGACAAGAATTAGGTTAGATCTAAGCGATTACGATTTTACAATAATCTATAAGAAAGGAAAAATTAACACGAATGCGGACGCATTGTCAAGAATTGAAATAGACTCGGAAATACTTAAGCAAATGATACCATTGGAAAATGATGAAACAGAAAAGAAAATATTAATAACCACAAGGGCAATGAAAAAGAAGAATGAAGATAATATAAAGTTACAAGAGGCAAATAAAATAGCAAATAAAGAGGCAAATAAAGTTAATGGCAATGAGGAAATAGATATGAATGAAGCACGTGTAAACAGAAGTAATATGGGAAGATGCATTTCTCAGGAGTCTGATCAACTTCTAATATGGGAATGCACATCCATAAATGATATTAAGAATATGAAAAAATTGCAATTTAATAAGTTTGAAAATATAGAAGACGTCGACATAAGAATTGAAGATAATATTGTGCACATAGGACGTGATGATAATTCATCGAAACAAGATTCGATCATGAAGAAATCACGTACCCAAAATAATAGTTATGTGAAGAAAGGATGTAATGATAATTCATCGAAACAAGATTCGATTATGAAGAAGTTACATGCCCAGAACGTACAAGATGATAATAATATGCATGCAAGATTCAGCGATAACTCAGCGAAACTAGATTCGATTCTGAGAAAACTGATATCCAAAATGAAGAAAGAAAATATAAAGGAATTAGCGCTAGCAAAGAATGATAAAATATTTAAGACGTATACAATGAAAGAATTAAAAGAAGCATATGCAAAGATAAGAATAAACAACAAAAGTCCTCTACTAAAAATATTAATTTACAATGCCCCAACAAGAATAACAGATGACATTCTGAAATATAAACTCATCGATGAATTCCACAATGCCACACACGCAGGCCACTTAGGAATTAGAAAAACGGTAATTAAGTTGAAACAGCGGTACATTTGGAAAAACATGAACAAGATGGTTAAACAATTTGTAAGATATTGTGACAAGTGTAATATAAACAAACAGACAAAGAACATTAAGGAACCACTTACGTTAACAAACACCCCAAACAACAGTTTTGAGATAATATCAATTGATACTGTAGGACCTCTTCGTATTTCAAACGGATACCGATACATATTGACAATGCAATGCGAACTAACAAAATTCGTTATGGCGCACCCAATGTCAACAAAAGATGCACTTACAACTGCCAAAACATTAGTAGAACAATTAATTTTAAAATACGGAAAATTTAAAGTGCTCAAATCGGACAACGGGACTGAATTTAAAAACGAACTGATGCGTAACATATGCTCGTTACTTGAAATCAAGCAGACATTTTCAACCCCTTACCATCATGAAACAATAGGTTCGGTAGAAAGAAATCATAGAGTTCTCAATGAATTCTTGCTAACAACAGCAAATGATTATGAATGGGATAAGTGGATAAACTATTTTACTTTCGCCTATAACACGGCACCACACATAGACACTGGTTACACACCATTCGAACTAGTTTATGGTAAATTACCATGTTTACCATCAGAAATAAGTAACAATGAGGAAATTAAAATCTATAATTACGATGATTATGCAAAAGAGCTGAAACAAAAACTAAAGTTTTCTTTAGAAAGAGCCAAGGAACTGACAATAAAGACAAAAGAAAAAAGAATACTAGACAATAAATATAATAATAGATTAAATTTAAACATAGGAGATTTAGTTTTAATAAAAGTAGAGAATAGAAAGAAAAGCCAAAGCCCGTACAAAGGCCCATATAGGATAATTAGGAGAAATAATGTAAATACTATTATAGATTATAACGGAGTAGAAAAAGAAATGCACAATAACCAATTAAAACCATACCTAGGATTAAGAACTAATGATTAAAATAAAACTATATAAAAACAAAAATATATAACCATACTTATGATTAAGGACTAATAAATAAAACAAACTATGTAAAAATAAAAGTATAGAGATATAAGAATTAATTATGTAAATAGATTTTAAGAATCATTAATTAAAACAACAGATTATAATTATTACAATATTTTTACAGTACTATGAAAATATGAAGAAAAATTACTCCCCTAATTTTTCTCTTAACGGTGAGGGTGTAGTGTACCTTATAAGCGTCCACTGCTTACCCAATAACCAATCTAAAATGCATACATGCCACCCCAATTACTGTAGGGTAAATGCCATACATAAAAGATCAAATAACGGCATTTACCCAAATGACTCAATGTGTTCGAACATGAGTCAATATAATGGTAAAGCAGATCAATCAGAATGTGAGTGACATGAATTTGGATTGTCTAACGAAAATGAGTACATTCCTTACTCATGCATTCTGATTGGTCATAGCATTGTGCATAAGGAAAAACCATATTAATTCCATGGTACTGAAAGAGAAGTATAGATTGTAAGAATTAATATTAAAAGTTAGAATAAGTAAGCAATATTGTAAAATTAGTATAAAAAGGGCAGTAGCCCACAAATAAAGCAGACTTTAGATTTGAAAACATAAAGTGGCACTTGTTGCTTGGTTGAATTATTTTTAGTCTCCTAATTTGGCAGTTCGCTAAGAACGCCTGACCATCGAGCTGGTACCCTACAGCTGCATAAAATTATATTGGGCTATAGGGCAAACATCCTGTCAACATCATACTCTACACCGGTTCTAGTTTTAACACTTTCTATGAATAAGAAATATCACTTTTACATGGGGTTGTCATTGGAGGGGGACCATTTGACCAGTCACACATCTTTTCTCAATGGACGTGTTTATTGTCAGTTACTTCAATGTCGTTTTATTTCAATAAAATATAGTATTTTTCAATTAAACAAGTCCTAGAATTAAATTCAAGAAAGACTGTACTGTAATTCATTACTTTTTCTACCTTTTTGCTCTTCATAAACCAGTTACATGATTGGTTCTCCTTTCACTGGTCATGAGTTCTTTCTTTTTGTATCTGTTCTATTTTCACAACTCCCAGGACCAGTCTGTTGGACCAATTGACACAAATTTCCCGCAGGATATATACAGGTAGAGAGCCAGGTGAAGTACGAGCGGAAAAACAAGGGGAAAATGAGTGAATACGCCTTGCTATGCGGCATAAAGGTTCCGGACGAACAATGGTTGCTGACAATTTCTTTACAACAATTTATGCAAAAAACTTATGGAAATTCGCTTTGGGTTTGTCGGAACTTTAAGAAGCAATTAACGATGCATTTCTTCTTAAATTAGAAAACATCCGAAAAGAAAAATCCTGTCCAGCGAAATCGCATTTAGGATGATATTGTTATATTATCTAATATACCAGAGAAAAATAAAGCAGTTATTTTATTATCTACGGTATATATATTCCCTTTTATTTATATAAATGAATTGATATTGTACATATCGCTTAAATATATAAAAGTTCATTTGGAACGATCATTGGCTAGAGCTTTGACTTGGATCCACGACTTGTTGCAGCTTTCGACTTCTCTTCTTAAAATCCTGAGCCAAGTGTTTCGCGGGCGACCAGGCAGGCGGTGACCTTGAGGATTCCAATCGAGTGCATCTCTGCAGATTTCATTACATGGCCTACGTAGAATATGGCCAATCCAAGACCACTTTCGCCGTTTGATTTCTAACTCAATCGGTACACATTTGGCCAAGTACAAAAGTTGTTCATTAGTCACCCAATGTGGCCAGAATATGCGCAGAATTTGTCTAAGGCAACGATTTACAAATGTTTGCAACTTTCTGATTGTGGTTTGCGTTGTGCTCCATGTAGTACAGCTGTATAGTAGGACGGATCTTACACTGCAATTAAATATTCTAATTTTTGTGGATATAGAAATGTTGTTCGCTCGCCAGACTTTATTAAGCGCGTGGAATGCGACTCTGGCTTTGTTGATACGATCTGTTATGTCCATACCAGAACCGCCATCCTTCGAAATGCGACTACCCAGATACCAAAAAGAGTCAACGTCTTCAATTACGGCTCCATGTAGTGAGAGAGGAGTGGAGTTGACGGTGCCAATCCGCATAAGTTTTGTTTCATTTACGTTTATCTTAAGACCAACTTTCCTTGCCTTCTTTTCAAGGCATAAGAGTTTTTGTTTTATATCACCAAATCGGTGGGCAAGCAAGCATATACCATGAGGAGCATCGATGTTTGTTTGTTCCATTACCCCGTCTGGGAGGATAAGGAATAATGTGGGGGATAAAACGCAACCTTGTCTAACACCTGCGGTGTGTTCAAATGAGCAGCTCTCATTTCCATCGAATCTCACTTTAGATTCAGCCCCATTATATAGCTCGCGGATTAGGTCAACAATCTTGTCTGGTATACCTTTGCTCCTAAGGGCCGCCCATATGGCAGGTTTGTATACGGTATCAAAGGCACGTTCAAAGTCAACAAATAGCATATACAAGTGACTTATACGCTCTAGACTGCTCGATTATAATGCGGATGGTGTTAATGTGATCTGCACATGATCTACCAGGCCTAAAACCGGCTTGCACCCGGCGAAATAGAGGTTATATAATAGGCGTGATCCTTTGTAATAGGAGTAGAGCAAATACTTTGTTGATTACATTTAGTAACGTTATTCCGCGCCAATTTTTGCAATAGCTGAGATCGCCTTTCTTAGGAATAGTTACAATTACTCCAGATTTCCAGCTCTCTTGTATTTGATTGTTCAGCCATGCAGATTGAAGAATAGGTGTAAGTGCTTCGGCAACAGGTGCAGCCCCATATTTTAGCAGTTCAGCTTGCACAGCGTCGGGGCTTTAGAATCTTTTAATTTCATCAGTATCGACTGTATTTCGTGGTATGTTGGGGGTAAAGTTGATATATCTATCCGCGGATTGCGGCGACGAGAAAGCCAAGGGCAATTATTGATATTAAAAACAGTGTCATTTGGAGTAGGAGCAGAGCCGAAAAATTCCTGCCACGTTGTAATTTTTCTTCGGGTGATGTGAGATCGATGTTATTTTTGTCCTTAAGCATTGTGGTGTTTTTTATGTTCTTGCCACTAAGATGTTTTATTGCCGTGTAAACACCGCGCATGTTGCCAATGTTTTCCGTTTGTTCTGGTTCTTCAGCGATACTATTATAGTGTCGCTCACGGTCAGCACGTACTAGAGATTTAACGGTTTTTGCTGATTCTCGATAGTTTCTTTTAGCCACAATTTTAGCATCCGTTGTTTTTGTTCTAGTTACGATATTGTTAAGGCGCTTGCGATTTCAGCCCAAGACTCTTCGCTAATCCATGGTTTATGATTTTTCCTCCTAACTCCAAGAACCGCCTTAGCAGCCTGACAACAGCTGTCCGTAATCGTAGGCCACGAGTGCCTCTCACTATTTCGTGAACGGAGTGAACTACTGACGACAGAACAGTATCTTGCGGCCACTTCTGGGTTACGAAGACGGGACGTATTGTATTTAATCGGACCTTTTCGCAGTTTTACTCACAGAATACTAACAGAACTGTCACGAGACGGAAGATTTTGCGTTTTTTTTTTGTCTCTTTCTAAGAAAGCTGCCCTTTTTCATTTCTCTTTGCATCTTCTTTTATGCCGCAATACAATGAACACAAATTTATTTAGTTGAGATTTATTTGCAAAGCTTTTGTAAAAATTAACTTTTAAGTTTACCACAACACAAGTAAATAATATTTAAGTAAATAAATAACATTATAAAACAAAAAATATTAATAAATACATTTTTTTTTGCACAAAACACAACGTTTGTTGAACTAATGCATTTTTTTAACGTGGTCTGTGTTTTGTTATTTTTGTTTTGATCATGCCATTTGTGTTGATTGTTGCTGCCTGTTTTAACACATTGCCACTTCACCGCCAAAAAAAGCTTTTTGTCTCTTTCTTCGAAAGCTGCCCTCGCAACTGATTTGGGCCTTTTTCACACGTCACTTTTTTCAGTTCTGTTAGTATTCTGTGGTTTTACTGATGCTGGGCGTAGTTTGAAAATGCCTACCAATAGTTTATGGTCGCTGGCTATATATGCACCACGCATAGTTCTTACATCTAATAAGCATCCTAGGAACAGTTTGCTGACCACTAAATGGTCAATTTGATTGAGCGTAAAGGTGATTCCCAAGTATATTTGTGGATATTTTTGTGGATGAACTTTGTACCTACGGTACATAACGACAAATCCGTCTCTGGAAAAAAAATCATCCAGAAGCAATTTTTCACTACAACGCAACATAATCTGATGTTGATGTTATGGACCGAATGATTAAAAAGTACACTACAAAATGGAGGACAAGTCGCTGGACTTTGTCATATTTCTTTAATATGCTTGACATAATAGCCTTAGCTAGTTACATTATATATGACGAAAATATGTCAATTAAAAAACCAGGATGCAAGAAGGCAATTCTGGCAATGAACTGACATTTGCTTTCGTATTATATGCAATTGTAAAAGGGTAATTTATAATTTACAAAAAGGGGTAAAAAAATCCCACAAAAAGAAAATATTTCCGAACGTTCGAAAATAAATTTTCGAAAAACGTACTACTTAATACAATTTGTACGAATTCGTAAATCTTTTCTTTCGAATCGTATTACATAATAACCCCCCAGTTACATGATTGATTCTCCTTTCACTGGTCATGAGTTCTTTCTTTTTGTACCTGTTCTATTTTTACAACTCCCAGGACCAGTCTGTTGGACCAATTGACACAAATGTCCCGCAGGATATATACAGGTAGAGAGCCAGGTGAAGTACAAGCCGAAAAACAAGGGGAAAATGAGTGAATACGCCTTGCTATGCGGCATAAAGTTCCAGACGAACAATGGTTGCTGACAATTTGTTTACAACAATTTATGCAAAAAACTTATGGAAATTCGCCTTGGGTTTGTCGGAACTTTAAGAAGCAATAAACGATGCATTTCTTCATAAATTATAAAACATCCGAAAAGAAAAATCCTGTCCAGCGAAATCGCATTTAGGATAATATTGTTATATTATCTAATATGCCAGAGAAAAATAAAGCGGTTATTTTATTATATACGGTAGATACATATATTCCCTTTTATTTATATAAATGAATTGTACATATCGCTTAAATATATAAAAGTCATTTTGAACATAAGGCGTCCGTAAATTCTCTTCATTTGGAACGATCATTGGGTAGAGCTTTGACTTGGCTCCACGACTTGTTGCAGCTTTCGACTTCTCTTCTTAACATCCTGAGCCAAGTGTTTCGCGGGCGACCAGGCAGGCGGTGACCTTGAGGATTCCAATCGAGTGCATCTCTGCAGATTTCACATTTGGCCAAGGACAAAAGTTGTTCATTAGTCACCCAATGTGGCCAGAATGTGCGCAGAATTTGTCTAAGGCAACGATTTACAAATGTTTGCAACTTTCTGATTGTGGTTTGCGTTGTGCTCCATGCAGTACAGCTGTATAGTAGGACGGATTTTACACTGCAATTAAATATTCTAATTTTTGTGGATATAGAAATGTTGTTCGCTCGCCAGACTTTATTAAGCGCGTGGAATGCGACTCTGGCTTTGTTGATACGATCTGTTATGTCCATACCAGAACCGCCATCCTTCGAAATGCGACTACCCAGATAGTAAAAAAAGAGTCAACGTCTTCAATTACGGCTCCATGTAGTGAAAGAGGAATGGAGTTGACGGTGCCAATCCGCATAAGTTTTGTGTTATTTACGTTTATCTTAAGACCAACTTTCCTTGCGTTCTTATCAAGGCATAAGATTTTTTGTTTTATATCACCAAATCGGTGGGCAAGCAAGCATATACCATGAGGAGCATCGATGTTTGTTTGTTTCATTACCCCGTCTGGGAGGATAAGGAATAATGTGGGGGATAAAACGCAACCTTGTCTAACACCTGCGGTGTGTTCAAATGAGCAGCTATCATTTCCATCGAATCTCACTTTAGATTAAGCCCCATTATATAGCTCGCGGATTAGGTCGACAATCTTGTCTGGTATACCTTTGCTCCTAAGGGCCGCCCATATGGCAGGTCTGTATACGGTGTCAAAGGCACGTTCAAAGTCGACAAATAGCATATATAAGTGACTTATACGCTCTAGACTGCTCGATTATAATGCGAATGGTGTTAATGTGATCTGCACATGATCTACCAGGCTTAAAACCGGCTTGCTCCCGGCGAAATAGAGGTTATATACTAGGCGTGATCCTTTGTAATAGGAGTAGAGCAAATACTTTGTTGATTACATTTGCAATAGCTGAGATCGCTTTTCTTAGGAATAGTTACAATTACTCCAGCTTTCCAGCTCTCTTGTATTTGATTGTTCAGCCAAGCAGATTGAAGAATAGGTGTAAGTGCTTCGGCAACAGGTGCAGCCCCATATTTTAGCAGTTCAGCTTGCACAGCGTCGGGGCTTTAGAATCTTGTAATTTCATCAGTATCGACTGTATTTCGTGGTATGTTGGGGGTTAAGTTGATATATCTATCCGCGGATTGCGGCGACGAGAAAGCCAAGGGCAATTATTGATATTAAAAACAGTGTCATTTGGAGTAGGAGCAGAGCCGAAAAATTCCTGCCAACGTTGTAATTTTTCTTCGGGTGATGTGAGATCGATGTTATTTTTGGCCTTAAGCATTGTGGTGTTTTTTATGTTCTTGCCACTAAGATGTTTTATTGCCGTGTAAACACCGCGCATGTTGCCAATGTTTTCCGCTTGTTCTGGTTCTTCAGCGATACTATTATAGTGTCGCTCACGGTCAGCACGTACTAGAGATTTAACGGTTCTTGCTGATTCTCGATAGTTTCTTTTAGCCACAATTTTAGCATCCGTTGTTTTTGTTCTAGTTATGATAGTGTTAAGGCGCTTGCGATTTCAGCCCAAGACTCTTCGCTAATCCATGGTTTTTGATTTTTCCTCCTAACTCCAAGAACCGCCTTAGCAGCCTGACAACAGCTATCCGTAATCGTAGGCCACGAGTGCCTCTCACTATTTCGTGAACGGAGGGAACTACTGACGGCAGAACAGTATCTTGCGGCCACTTCTGGGTTACGAAGACGGGACGTATTGTATTTAATCGGACCTTTTCGCAGTTTTACTGATGCTGGGCGTAGTTTGAAAGTGCCTACCAATAGTTTATGGTCGCTGGCTATATCTGCACCACGCATAGTTCTTACATCTAATAAGCATCCTAGGAACAGTTTGCTGACCACTAAATGGTCAATTTGGTTGAGCGTAAAGCCATCAGGGGATTCCCAAGTATATTTGTGGATATTTTTGTGGATGAACTTTGAACCTACGGTACATAACGACAAATCCGTCTCTGGAATAAAAAATCATCTAGAAGCATTTCTTCACTACAACGCAACATAATCTAATGTTGATGTTATGGACCGAATGCTTAAAAAGTACACTACAAAATGGAGGACAAGCCGCTGGACTTTGTCATATTTCTTTAATATGCTTGACATAATAGCCTTAGCTAGTTACATTATATATAACGAAAATATGTCAATTAAAAAACCAGGATGCAAGAAGGCAATTCTTATGTCAACTTTCCGAATAACTGGTTTGCTCATTTGTAATGAGCGCAGCAACAATGAACACGTAATGTGCAATTTTGTTAGCAGATCAGGAGTAGACGACTTTTTGGACGAAATAGCCTAGGTTTTTCAAAACAAAATAAAATATGTTATTAACCATTTATAATAGTTTTGTGTTTTCCGGACTGTTACTCAAAAAAGCGGACCTGAATTTCTAAAAAATTAATCCAAATCCCAAATTTGTAAGGAAAATAACAGTATGAGACCAAATACAAAATACTTTTAATACTGACGAAAACAGCGTTGTGAAAAAGAGTATACCACCTATTATGTACTTCCGATTATTCTACTTCTACTTTTGTGGTTATTGTGCCTTAATTACGTTTATGATACTCAATTTTTTCGTTTTTTCGTGTTATTTTGGTTTTTAATTGTTATTTAAATGTTTTTATCACTAACAAATGAGTTAAAACAGTTTTAAGTTTTTAAATATTTTTAAACTATTATCAATATAATATTTGGGAATACAAAAATTTTAATTCAAAAAATTTTGTTATTCGTGCTTAATTCCCAATTTTTATTCTTGATAGAAGCACTGAAATTTATTGTTGATGGGATAAGCTGTTCCTATGCGCATTTCCCTGGTTGCTTAGGCCAGATCGTCAGGAAACTTTATCCATAAAGATTTTAGAAAAATTTGAGATATTAAACCAAATAAAACTGTTAAGCGTTTAAGAATTAGAAGCAACAGTTCTACTTGTAACAATATCAAAGTTTAAACAAAAACATCAACAATAAACAGTGAGTTTAATGTCCCTTCTTACATTCCCCACTACAATTGATTTGAATTCTTCCAATTCTTCCCTTGTAGTTGTAAAAGTAGGTTAAGAAAAAACAAAATGAAAACAAAAACAACTTGCAAAAACTCTAAAACTTAAACATTTTTCGCATAAAACAAGATTTAAACTGCATTAAAGTCCGGGCTCTAATAATTATTTTTAAACTATAAAGTGCAAATAACCTTTATACTACAATGCAATTTAAACCCAGTTTTAATGTTTTTTTCTTTCTTATTTGGTAACTTTTTTTTAAAATTTTGGTTGTTCATAAAGGCCAAAATACACTTGTCAAATGCTTGTCCAGCCGGCGAATCCAACGTGTACGTGTGCTGGACGTAATATTCGCCGTCATATCTAAATTTTTTGATTTTTCATCGAGCGCTGTCGGTGTCACACATACAAACACATTTCCACTAATACTACCACAATGCTTGATGAGTATTTTAATCAATGTATTTTGGCCTTTACGACTTTTATTTTGTGCCACTTTTTAAATTTGGTTAATGGTAACACTGAAACCAACACTAATCAAATTGAGCCAAGGCGAATTCATATAAAGAGAAATCGCCTAAGTTTGAGTTTAAATTATTAAATGGATTAAATGTTTTCAGGGAATTAACCGTTTTACATCTGCATATAAATGTTCAATCGGATTTAAACATTTTTTAGTTTGCTTAAAATAATTCGTAGAGTGTGGTTTTGTCCTTTAAAAAAGCGGTCTTAAATTAAATTATTATTCGCATCAACAATTAATATAAAATAGCGAAAGGCGAGTAAAGTGATCTTCAATTTAAGTTTCTTGTTAAGCATTTGATCAGAAAATTAAATGAATACAATAAGTATGTATGTTTACATCTTTTTTAGAATGAGACGTACCTACATACACAGAAAAAATTAAAAATTTTCTCTAATCACCAAATTTGTACTAAATTCATAGAATCAAGCAACCCATTTGTTGATTTTGCACCTATTACCAAAATGATTATATTGATTACTAAAAATTGTAAAAATTTATCATTTTGAATATTTTTTTTTTCAATAAATGATATTTTTAATTTTAATTAAAAAAATGATCAAAAAACTTTGCCGTTATAAACAATGTGTTGATTGATTTTGAAAATTTCCAACAACAATTTCACAAGTTTAAATTATTTTATTTTAAAAGAAATAATTTTTTGCTATTTAATTATTATTTTAATTCAAAATTTATTTCAAAACAACTAAAATGGTTATTAAATCAAAATTATTATTTTAATTTTCTTTCAACAAAAAAAATAATTGTTTCAATTATCACATTAATTAAATTCAAATACTTTTTAAATAATTTTTTTAATTGATAAAAAACTACTTATAATTTTTTCTGTGTATGCATATTTATAAAAATTTATACATACTTATCTGCATAAAAATAATTTTTAAATTGAAAAACGACCTGTGTTTTTTTTAATATTTTTCCAGAATGGCTACAAAAAAAGAAAATGCAAGTATCGTCGCCAAAAAAAAACTTAATATGTTTCCAAAACTCAAGAACTTTCTTGAACTTTTGGTCAAGGACGTTGATATTGAAATTAAACGGGTGGGCAGAAAATGTCAGTATCCCATAAGCGTCGAAAAAAATAATCTTCATTCAAATTATGGGGTTTTTATGGACTACTTTATCCGAAAACTTTTATCCGATCAATTCCAAACCCATCTGTGTGATGAAATTACGGAACTTGTTATAAAAAATCCAGATGTCTATTTTAAGGGTCGCTTAAAAAATGGAAGTTTGCTTAATGACATTAAAAAACACTATATCATTTATAAAGATTCGAGCATTAAGGCAATAAATATGATAGAGAGCATTAAAATAGTTTCTCTATCGTATACATTGTCTTTTCATGATCCGATACCAAGAGCTGAATACGAACCACATAAAGAAAGTCTGTTCGAGGTCATAAAATATTTTCAAAAGCTTACTTACTCGAAAGTAGATATGAAAGCAAATGTTGATAATATTTACCTGGAGGGAACTGCAGATTTAATATTTGACCAAAAAATTTTGTATGAAATAAAAACATCTAAATTTGAATCTCTTTCGCGCTTCGATGAAAAAATTCATATAAAAAGTTTCTATAAATTAATTTTGTATGGTTTCGGTTATTATAAAAAGACGGGTAAAATAATAAAACGTTTTAAGATTTATAACCCTTTACTGGGCTTAGAATATAAAATTCATATCAATGATATTGATATGATACATTTTGAGGAAGTCCTTAGAAATGAATTTAAAAAATGAACTTATTTGTTATTTTAATGTTAATAAATATGCACATATGTTTTTTAAAATATACATATACCTATATATAAATTGTTTTATTGAAAAGTCGTAATCCAGGGATGTCAGGGCAAATACATTTATCAATGTATATAAGTGTCCCTTATTTTGAAAATGTTCGAAATGTTGGCACGGTACCCGCTAATTTGACATACGGACCTGTTCTGAAAATCACGTGTTTTTGAAATCACGAGCGTGATTTTATAGTGTTCTGAAAGTCATACCGTTTTTGGTTTTCTCGGTGTGTTTTGGTAATCGAAGATCACTCCAAAGCACACAAAAACGGGTATCACACGTGTGATTTTAGTAGGCACATGTGATTTGCAGAACAGGCTTGATAACTGTTATTTCACGCCACTACGACCACGCCTTCCCTAAGCGACGGGGCTTCAAAGAGAAGAATATGCGTTTTTTCATAATCGGTATCTTTTTGGACCCGAACATTTTTGTTTTGTTAATTTTTATTGTTAATAAAAGGAATTTCAAATTATAATCATATGCCATATTGTTGCAGTATATTTTCTTTTTTATCACTTTCGAACAATTTCGATACATATTTCTATGATGTTCTATGACGCATTGCAATACATGTTGCCTTTGTTCTACTTGCACTCTAGAAAGTCAATAGATTTGTTTTGTGAAGTTTACAGCTCTTTAAAATAAGGGTCGCTCTTATGTATATTATTACCTAAATCGCAAGACAGCTTTACTAATTCAAAACCGACTTTTTTACAAATTCGATGTACTTTAATGAGATAGGTACGTCGGAATTTGTAACACAGTTTGTTTAAAATCTTTTGTTAGCGCGTTTTGTGTTTAAGATAACAATATGTACAGTCCATGGATATAAAAATATTTTGCATGTACGTGATAGAGCAGAATTATCTATTTAAACATCGGAAGTACCAGATGTTCATAATTCAATATTTATTATAAAAATCCGTTTAGGTATTTAAAAGAAAACGAAAAAAACTACAACTTGCACTAAAGGCAAGACATAGGACACTAATGTAAATTAAACAAAAAAAAAAAAAATTAAAATGATGGCGCTTACATTTTGTAAACCCACATTAATATCTTGTAATTAAACTTTTATTGTCAATAACGGCTTGGAAAATACTGCCGATTTAGCATTTTTCATTCTAGATCTCGCATTTTTTTTAAGTCATTTGGCATGAAAAAAACTGATTTAGCATATTTAAAAATTTCTAGAATTTTTTATTTCTTGTGGTATATTTAATATTTTCCATTAATGTTTAATACAAATATTAAAGAAAAAGAAACGGAAGATTCTAACATTGAAATTGATCTAAAAAATGCAACAATGTACAAAAGCTGAAGGACATTTTTTACCATTATTGAAGCATTTATTTAGATTTTTTTTTAACGAAATCTAGCATTTTTTCCACAATAAGGTTTGGCAACACGGATTCCCATCTAAAGTTCTTCGGAATTATATTCAACATGTTTTATTTTTCGAATAGAGTTACATTTCAGTTATGTATTTTATAAAGCTTTTTTGTAATAGTTCTATTCCTTAAATTTTAGGAATGACTTTTTATACACTACCAGACTATTATATTGTCATTTCTTGTTACATTTTACCTTAGCTATCCTTTGGATAGCAATGAAGTATATTTTATGTACAGAAAAATTTACAATTATTAGACACCAGCAGAATGTAATGCATTTTCTCGCCCGCTACGGCCTTCGTCAGCATTCTTTGTGTCACACTGGATATTGATACTTTATAAATTGAATGTATTTAACTCAACTATTTTTAACAAATAGAAACTGGGAATTATCTCCTTTCGTAGGTTACTTTATATTATATTCAACATTTTTTATTTTTCGAATTTATTCTAAGAGTTAGATTTCAGTTATGTATTTTATAAAGCTTTTTTGTAATATAAAGTAACCTACGAAAGGAGATAATTCCCAGTTTCTATTTGTTCTTCGGAATTTTTAAAATTTTGTTGAGCAATATTAGTTTTTACATCATTTAAAGTTTTAAAATAGGATTAAGATAAGGCTTAATTAATACTTTCCTTTGAAAACCACTTTTTAACAACTTTTGATGAGTGTTTGAGGTCGTTATCATGCATAAAAGTCCACGTTATTGGCATGTTTCCTTAAATGTGAAGAAAATCGTGGTGTTTGACAAACTTATGAAGAAAACTTAAAAAAAGGCCGGCCGATCCGATTTTTGGCAAAATTCGACTTGAGCGACCTCTAAACCTCTTCCGAAATATCTGAAAATAATCTCAAAAATACTTTACTTTGGCACACACTAATGTACATACCTATATACATAGATATAATATTTCAATGGAAAAGCAGAAAAAAAACTTTAATTTCTTGAATGTCTTTATGTTATAGATAAGCTTTTAGCTTCGTTTTATTATTACATTTGACATAGAGGATATACTACAAAAGGAAAAAATTTTAGCTTTTATTTTTACTGAAATCAGTCAAATTTTAACTCTTATTTATGACTAAAAAATACAGGTCAAATTTAAACTTTTTTATTTTTGAATAAAAAAAAATATAAGAAGTCAAATTTTAACTTTTATTTTTGATTAAAAAAATATCAATTAAAAGTCACAGTTATTTTTTTTTCTTTTTTGAAAAAAATAAAAGTATTTTAAGGCATTTATTCCATTAAAACCAAGGTATATTTACACAAGGTAGACTCATTTGGGAGTGTAGACATGCTGCTCTATAAAAGTAACCATGTTGTCAAAATTGTCTTCATATAAAACAAAAACAATTTAACGCACACATGTACAAATTTTGGCTCATATACACGCAATTTGACGTTGTGGTTCCAACTATGGGTAAACAGCTGACAAACATATGGGCCAACGAGTTTACCTTGTGTAAATATACCTTGATTAAAACGATATACTCAAATGACGTATAAACAAATTTTTTGTCTGACTTTTTGAACCAAAATATGGATAATAAATGTTATTTTCGGTCCCTGAAAGAAATTGCCAGTTTTTTCAGTGTCCTATTTGTACGCCCAAATAATCAATATGAACGGCAAGTAATACAGCAGCTCTCAGCGTATTGCTGTTAATATTTTGTATATAAGTAATATTAATAGCTTTTTACTATAAATTTAAAAGAAGCTAAAATATAATTTTACTTAAGTAAAATAATTAAGGAAATTTACCATTAAATGCAACCTCAGTGTATTATTTTTATGTCCATGGATGTCTGTATGTAAATAAATTCAGAAATGGTTTTTTTTTATTTTCCCATCCCTCTGTTTATATTGCGATTACAGAAGATTTGTTGATATCATTAGAATTTTTTAAAATAAACAAAACACTTGGTTTTTATACCCACACCACAATAGTGGAGCGGGCATTATGTGTTTGTGCTGATGTTTGCAAAAACTTAATATATTGGTCCTAGCAGGCAAGCTGACTATGTAAAATTTGTGCGGAAATTACAAGTCGCAATTTTGTAGATAATTTTATCAAATCTTAGCATATTGAGTTGGAGAATTGCATATTTTTTTTAAGCATTTTTTACTTTTTAGAAAAGCAGAACTTTAAATCATATTTTTAAAAATATTACGAGATTGCTTGCAATTTTACGTACCTATGTATAAAGCAACAAGATGTTAACTACAAAAAGTAAGAAAGAGAAATGAAAAAATGTCCAGTACAGATAGTCATGTACTACACACTCTACCTTTTCGACCCCTCGCAATCAAACTTCGTCTGTCTGGCAAGAAATGTCCCTAGTGTAAATTACGACTAAGAGATCTTTTTGTTTACACTCATTTTACCGAAGTGGACCCAAAAAGAACGTGATGGCACCTAATAACCTATTAAAAATGGTGAATATCGGTCCATAATTTCACATAGCCACCATACAAACATCTTTTTTGAATAGAGTATGTGACCATAAGCCGACCATCTTGTTCAGGTAGGCTTGCCACCGTGCTGTTTTCAGCAGTACGCGTACTTTTTTGTACTATTTGTACTGCTTTCTGCATAGCCCTTAAAGAAGTACGCAATTGTACTATTTTTTTAGCTTTTGTACTTTAATTTGTACTTTTTGCCCAGAAATAAAACACGTTTGCTGCATTTGTAGATGATTTTCTATTGAAAAGGATTCATAATACATTTGAAAAACTTGCCATTTTTAACCCTAATTCAAATATTTCAGTCCACGATTTTGTAGAAGTAATTTAATTATTTTCTATCAATAAATATGACTTGAATATTCTTTTTGATGAGTTTGTATCATTGAAAGCTATTGCTGAAAAAAATTTAAAAGAAAAAGCGGTAGAAAATAAATGAAAAGGATTTCTACAAAGTCATTTCCCAATTTCGAAAATATTCGTATTGTCACTTATATACGAAATTCATAATTTTATTGTATAGTCCATTTGATAACAAAAATGGTAAGCCATAACACGGAAAAATAAAAAGAATTTTCTCTAATCACCAAATTTAAACCAAATTCATAGAATCATGGGTTGCTTGATTGTTGATTTTGCACCTATTGCTAAAATGATTATATTGATTACTAAAAATTGTAATAATTAAATATTTTGAATTTTTTTTTTCAATAAACCATATTTTTAATTAAAAAATGATCAAAAAACTTTGCCGTTTCAAACAATATGTTGATTGATTTTGACAATTTCCAACAACAATTTCTCAAGTTAAAATTATTTTATTTTAAACGAAATAATTTTTTGTTATTTAATTATTATTTTTATTCAAAATTTATTTCAAAAACACTAAAATGTTATGGTGTTTTCTTTTCTACATAAAATGTGACATTTTATTTTAAAAAAATTGCAATATGGTGTCTGTTTCTTTAAAATTTTGCTCCCGAAAAGGGTGGCTTGTTTTATTCTAAAAAACTCATCCTTTTCAGGAGCAAAATTTTTAGGAAACAGACACCAAATTGCATTTTTTTAAAATAAAATGTCACATTTTTTGTAGAAAAGAAAACACCATTAATTAAATCAAAATTATATTTTTAATTTTTTCTCAACAAAAAAAATAATTAATAAGATTTCTGTATGACGTGCTAAATTCCCAATTTTTCATATCTGATAAATACGCTGAAATTTATTGTTGAGGGAAAGCTAGCTTCTATGCGCATTTCACTGGTTGCTTAGGCCAGCTCATCAGGAAATCTTTTTCTAAGATTTTAGAAAAGCTAAAAATATTATACGAATAAAACTTTAAAGCGATTTAAAGAGACGACAACCCGATTTGAACTTCGCTTTTCATAAGGACCAAGAATATATATACTTTATAGGGTGTAGGACCTTCGGTTGGGATTTCAGTATTTTGGTCATAACTCTGCTATTTCTTAACCGATTTGACAGATTTATATACCGACGTGTTATTTTGGTTATAAAACTTGGACTTGGTCATAACTTTTTCGTATCTGAAGCGATTTTATCGAGTTTTTTTAGAAAATATTTTCTATTGATATATAAGGTGTAACCAACGGTCATATTACAGTCAAAAAATTCAGGTTTTTATACAATTTTTAATACTTTATGTATGGTAGCGACCACGCCCACCTCTCCAATCCCGCCCACATTTTGTGGGATGGTTTGTATTTATAACCTAAATGTTTGTACCTAATTTGAAAACTTTGGCTCTTGCCGTTCTCCAGATAAACAGAAAAAAGTAATATAAATACAACAACCACAAAGGTTTTTTTGGAAAAATTAGAGGCAGTCGTGGTTTTTTGGTCATATCTCAGCCATTGTTGGACCGATCTGGCTGAATTTCAATAGCAAGAAATGGTGGACTATATGTGACATAAATGTAAAACAACCTAGCGTAAGACGGACAGACGGTCGGATATCGTTAAATCAACTTCTCTCCTTATAAGGACCCAGAATATATATACTTCATAGGGTCTAAGATCAATATTGTAGAAATTACAAACGGAATGACAAACTTATATATACCCTTTTCCACCTGTGGTGAAGGGTACAATAATTGATTTAATTATCACATTAATTAAATAAGCACTTTTTAAATAATTTTTTTATTTCTGTGAATGCACCAAAATCGGGTAAAAACTAAAAATCCTATAATAAAAAACAAAAATATCACTCTTTCAAATTCTTCACATTAAATCATACATGCAAACATGCTTGAAATGTATACACTAGTGCAAGGCGAATTTATTACAGGTGGTCTTAAAAGCCCTGCTGATATTAGCTAAAATCACTGTTGGATGTCAAAATTTTGTTTATTCTCTTTTATTATCTTTGTTTCTGTTTTGTTTTATTTCTGTTTTTGACATTGTACAATGATTTTACAAAAACAAATTGCTTGTGGTTTTTGTACGAGTTGTACTTGTTGTAGTACTGAGATTACCTGGGATGAATTCGCCTTGCACTAGTGTTTTCGTTGTTATACCCTCCGCCACAACTAGTTGTGATGAGGGTTAACTAAGTTTGTCATCCCATGTGAAACTTTTTTAATATTAATTTAAGTCCCCATAAAGTATATATCAATTATCATAAGCCCCATATAAAGCCTACTCACGGAAAAAACACTATTAATATAAGATCGGCCCATAATTAACCATAGGTCCCATATACAGCCCACTCCGTAAAAATTCTAACTGTAGGTACAGGGTATCAAAGATTCGGCACAGCCGAATATAGCACTTTATATAAACAAAACGAATTGCAAATACATTTTGGTGTTTTCTTTAACACAGTATAAACAAATGAAATAATTTAGGTTTATGGGGAACTTGAGTTGATAAACAAAAGCATCATCATGGTTAACAAAAGCATCATCATATTTGAAGATAAGAAAATGCTGAAATTGAATATAATTTTTTGGGTGGTCTTGCAAAAGACAAAGACAAAGCTTTGGTTAGAAGAACCAAGCAAAATATGTGATCTTTTTTTATACTTCCTATGAGCGAATTGTCATAGGCAAGTCTGTTGGGTGGTTCGTATGTGATTTGTATTGAATAAAAAGTATGTATATGAAATATTGAAGAAATAGGTCTATTACATAAAAGCTTTTAAAAATTGAAATTTACCTCATAGAATACAATCGAAAAATAAAAATGTTGAATATTACCAAAAAGTATCTTATGAAAAGGAATAATTCTCAGATTCTATTTATTACAAACCAACTTTAAGAAAAAGAGCTAGAGTGCTATATTCGGCTTTGAATCAAAGCCATTCGCATCCCAAAAAGCGACCAAAACTACCTTAAAGGAAAAGACATAAGCTTTCTTTTGAGCAATAAAAAAAAAACACACATTCCGGATAAAAAAAAAGTTTTAAATACAAAAAAAAAATTTTTTCGAAAAATTGATCAAATAGCTATCGAAGCTACTTTGGACAAATTTTGCTAACACCAATAGGTAATAAGTAAGGATGAAAAAGAACACCTGTATGGCCAAAATGTCAAATTTTGACCACCTCTAACTCAGAAACGTTTTGACCGATATTGTTGAAAATTTGTCTCTGAACTACTATCCAATAGGACTAACCTTGGTGCAGTCAGAATCAGAAGACATCGATTTAATAATTACGTAACTTGACATGAAATCTCCCATATATAGATATATAGATGACTAATGTTTAACCGTTTTGTTATCGTTAAGACCTCGTAATAACGCGTCTAGAAGTTCGTAATGCATTCTACTTCAAAGGCGAGTTTTTTTGGAGTGCATAATTTCAACACAGGCAATACTTGTTGCAATTACCAGCATATAAAGTACAGCCAAAGCAACTTCCTTTAAATGGTACGTACCTGCCGTATCCATGTAGCTATAAAATTTTGGGCTGAACCTATAAAAATTAGATGATATATCACCATTAAACCCCTCTTTACAATTAACAAACGCTAAGTTTTTCCATTGTGTTTCATAACAACAACGTTTTTTATCTATGACTAGCATTTAACCCGCTACTTCGTTAGCGTCTCCTTTTTTTCGTGGACATATTTTTATGCCAAAGTTTACTTTTCTAGGCTTAAACTTGTTTAAATTCAAGCATTTAACCCGCAAGTTTTTAATCCGGCTTTTTCTTTCATGAACATATTTATATGCCAAAGAATATGTATCTATGTTTTAGCAAAAAAGTTCCAAAATTTTCATCTCATAGGTTGATATTTACACAGGACTTTGCACCTATTATTTTGTGTTTCTAAGCTCAATATTATAGAAAATTTAAAAAGTACCACTCGTATTACACAAAAGCAAATGAAAGTAAGTTAATTTCCCGTATAATCCGTTTTGATACTTGTTTCACCCCATTTATGTATGAAACATTTCAGTGTTGTGGTGGGAGCCCATAATTAAGTACGAATATGCCAATGAATGGAGACAAATATTTTGTAAAAAAGGTCCAATACTAACGGAAATTCAAAAAGTACCGATTGATGAACAAAAAAGTACCTAAAAGCCCTCTTACAGATTCTTGTTCACTCAGGATCTTGCATGTTTAATTTTATGTTTCTAAGTCCAATAAAAACGGATATTCAAAAAGTACCAGTTAAAGAACAACAAAGTACTAAAAAGCCTATTTTACAGATTCTCATTCACTCAGGACCCGGCATGTTTAATTGTATCTTTCTAAGTCCAATACTAACGGAAATTTAAATAGTACCAGTAAATAAATAAAAAAAAGTTTCAAAAAGTTCCCTCTTATAGATTCTCATCCACTCAGGACATTGCATGTTGAACTTCATGATTCTAGGTGCAATATTAACGGCAATTCAAAAATTACCGGTTAAAGAAAAAAAAATGCCAAAAAGCCCTTTTACAGATTCAAATTCTCTCCGGACCTTTTATGTCTAATACTATGTTTCTAGGTCCAATACTAACGGAAATTCAAGAAGTACCAGTTAATAAACAAAAAAGTACCAAAAATCCCTCTTACAGATACTCATTCACTCAGTACCTTGAATGTTTAATTTTATGTTTCTAGGTCCAATATTAACGGAAATTAAAAAAGTAGCAGCCAAAGAACAAAAAAGTACCAAAAACTTCCCTCTTTTAGATTCCTATCCACTCATCACACATATTGAATTTTATATTTCTAGGTCCAATAATAACGGAAATTCAAAAAGTACCAGTCAATGAACAAAAAAGTACCAAAAACTTCCCTCTTATAGATTCTTATCCACTCAGGACATTGCATCTTGAATTTTATGTTTCTAGATCCCAGTATTGGACGGAAATTATACCAAAAGTACCAGTTGTAGAACCAAAAAGCTAAAGAAAAATATCAAATTCCCCGTATTTCCCCTTTTTAGTACTATTTTTCCCCCATTAAAGTATAAAAAATTTCAGTATTGTAGTAGGAGACAATAATTTAGTACGAATATGTCAATGAATGACGAAAAATATTTTGTAAAAAAGGACTACATGACCTTGCATGTTGAATTTTATGTTTCTAGATCCAATACTAACGGAAATTCAAAAAGTACCAACAGGTACTTATCCACTCAGGACCTTGCATGTTTAATTTTATGTTTCTGGGTCCAATATTAACGGAAATTAAAAAAGCACCAGCTAAAGAACAAAAAAGTACCAAAAACTTCCCTCTTATAGATTCCTATCCACTCATTACATTGCATAATAAATTTTATGTTTCTAGTTCCAATAATAACGGAAATTCAAAAAGTACCAGTTAAAGAACAAAAAAGTACCAAAAAGCGATTTTACAGATTCTCATTCACTCAGGACCTTGCATGTTTAATTTTATCTTTCTAGGTCTAATAACAACGGAAATTTAGAAAGTACCAGTCAAAGAATAAAAAAAGTAACAAAAAGTTCACTCTTATAGATTTTCATCCTAGGTGCAATATTAACGGAAATTCAAAAAGTACCAGTTGAAGAACAAAAAAGTACCAAAAAGTTCCATCATAGATTCTTATCCACTCAGCACATTACATGTTGAATTTAATGCTTCTAGGTCCAACAATGACGGAAATTCAAAAAGTACCAGTTAAAGAACAAAAAAGTACCAAGAAGCCCTCTTACAGATTCTTATTCACTCAGCACCTTGCATGTTTAATTTTATCGCTCTAGGTCCAATACCAACTGAAATTCAAAAAGTACCAGTCAAAAAATAAAAAAAAAGTACCTGTAAGAGGGTACAGATTCTCGTTCACTCAGGACATTGCATTTTAAACTTTATGTTTCTAGGTCCAATATTAACGGAAATTCAAAAAGTACCAGTTATAACAAAAAAGTACCAAAAAGTTCCGCAATAGATTCTTATCCCCTCAGGACATTGCATGTTGAATCTTATGTTTTTGGGTCCAATATTAACGATCATTAAAAAAATACCAGTTGTAGAACCAAAAAGCTAAAGAAAAATATCAAATTTCCCGTGTTTCCTTTTTTTGGTACTATTTGTTACCCCCATTAAAGTTTCAAAAATTTCAGTATTGTAGTGGGAGCCCATAATTTGGTACGAATATCTCAATGAATGTAGAAAAATGTTTTTTAAAAAAAGTACCAAAAATAGTTACGATTTTTACCCCTTAGATGTTAGAATTTCGAAAAAGTACCAAATTCATATTCGTATTTTTTTGAGAAGTTTCGAATGTGGTATAAACTTTTTTTGTATGTTTACTGGTTCAAAAGATAGATAGGGTGTCAAAAAAGTACTTAAATTCAGGTTTTACCCGTTTACTCCCTAAAAGAGCCGAATTTCATAAAAGTACCAGACACCTGTCCGCTTATTTTTCTAAAGAACAACGATAAGTATTACATTTTTTTTGTATCACTTTTAGTTTTGGAGATATAAGGTTACCAAATTTTCCCGTTTTTACCCTTTTTTACCCCCGATTTGGGGTGTGACCAATCTCTGGTCCAAATTTCAAGTGTTTAGCTTCAGGCGTTTAGGATGATGAATCAGTCAGTCATTCAGTCAGTCAGTAACGTTACAATTTTATATATATATCTATCTATGATAATAAATTGCCACATACATATAATGGAAAAATGTTCATAGACTTTAAATACATATATTCATGTTTTAAGGAATTGTGTTTATTGATTCTTTCAAGAGCACTTTAAAAAACGAAAAACAATTTTTTCGAAGATTTTTATTATCTTCATCAGCCATTTGAACATACATACTTTCAAATACTGACCATATATATGAATGCCTCGAATTTCATACATAAAAAAATTAGAATAAAAATAATATTTTTTTCTTCTTATTGAATATAACGAATTTTAAAACAAAACCATGCCTCATCAAAAATAGCCAACAAAATCGCCAACTATTTTTTTAAATCTCCAAAAAGTCGCCGTGTCGCCAGATCAAAAATTAGGTCGCCAAACAATTTCGAAAACCGCCACGTTTGGCGAGAAATCGCCACGTTTGGCGAATAATAATAATTGTGTAAATATACCTTGGACTATAGATAGTTTATTTTCGATAGCGATAGCGAAGAAAATTATCAATATTTTTTACAGTCTACAACTGGCATGAAATGCTTAACATTAACAAACAGTATATACTATGCAGGGTTGTCAGATGTGGCGATTATTCGAAAATAAACTACGAGTTTACCTTGTGTAAATATACGTTGCTATAGTCCAATCAAGGTATATTTACACAAGGTAAACTCGTTGGCCCATATGTTTATTACCCATAGTTGGAACCCCAACGTCAAATTGCGTGTATATGAGCCAAAATTTGTACATGTGTGCGTTAAATTGTTTTTGTTTTATATGAAGACAATTTTGACAACATGGTTCCTTTTATAGAGCAGCATGTCTACACTCCCAAATGAGTCTACCTTGTGTAAATATACCTTGAGTCCAATAAAAAAAGAGAACTATCAATACTATCGATAATACAATCGATTGTTTGCCAGCTCTACTTTATATGGGACCTGTGGAATTGATGAAATTTGGATCTGACATTCTTGCGCCTGTAATGCTCTTAGTTTTTAAACAGATCTGGATAGACAACACCATTCCCACGCAATGAAAGGAAGGTGTAATTATAAAAAATTCCAAAAAAGGTGGGGGGAGGTGGGGGGGGGGGAATTGTGTTAAGGTACTAGCATTTATAATCCTCGATCGTATATCACCAACCATAAATACAGCCCTACGACAAGAACAAAGCGGCTTTGGGCCGCACAGATCCTGCGTTGATCATATAAACTATAAGAACTATATACCAATGTTCAGTGTTCTGTCCGATTCAAAGGAAAAAACACCAAACAATTTTCCATTCTAAGAGTTGTAAGACAAGGATGTGTTGGATGGATGGATAATGCGTGCGTGGTTGGTCTACGAGTCAACGTCAAGAACACCAAGCTAATACGAATAGGGACTCCAAAGATACAGCCCTAAGTGTTGTTATAGATAGTACGCATACTATAATAGAGGATGTTGGACCATTTTCCTATCTTGGTAGCATTGTATCTAAAGATGGTGGAGCGAATAAGGATGTAATATCCCGCATTAGCAAAGCCCGTCACGCATACCACAAACTAAAAAAGATGGGTCGACACGCAATATATCCCAGCGAACAAAATTTAGAATCTTTAAGACCAGCATAAAAGCGGTTCTCTTTTATGGCTCTGAAACCTGGAAAGTAACAGACGCTAAATGCAACAAGCTTCAGGTATTCATTAATAAATGCCTGCCTTCCACGATCTTCAACGTGGATTTACTTATGCTGGGTACAGACAGTGCAATTCTGCATGCAAATTATTTCAATGCAGCCTCAAAATATCAAAGTGTTTTGATGTTGATGCAATCTGGAATGAATGAAAATTAATTTAATTTGCTAGATTGCAAATGTTCTTGCGAAAGAGAAAATGCAACATTTCTTAGCTTTTTTAGGAAATCTAAAGGAAACTCTATATATTTTGTTTTTGGATTTAGCAAAACAGCTATGATATTTTGCATTTGATCTTTTGCAAGACCATTTGCACTAAACACTGAACTCCGCTATTGTAAATATATTTTTGCTTTTGTTCATTGGACGATTGCATGAATTTTAAGTACCTTTTGTTTTTGTTGTATCAAATTTTTGGCTTATAAAATTAAAATAAAAAAAAAATTATAAAAAATGATTTAGTACTATTGGGATCTAAAAAGTACGATTTTAAAAGTTCGTTGGTACGATTCTTTTTTTTTTCCACAATAGAGCGGGGAGGTTTCCCCACAGTGACAGGTACCGCGACCAGGTCAGGTCTATTGTACCCACTCCCCTTAGCTGGCCAAAAGTCCCTCCGCTTCCCATAGGAACCCAACCAGGGCCTTTGCCGATATATTACCGATTCGGGACGCACACATTGTACCATGCCCCAAGTGCCTTCTCCTGGCCCATGCCAGCGCCGGGCAGTCACACAGTACATGCTCCGTCGTCTCGTCCCCGTCTAGACATAGTCTGCATTCCTGATCCTCAGCCAGGCCCATCCGATAAAGGTGGTATTTGATCGTGTGGTGACCAGTCAAATAGGCCACCAGCAGTAGCAGATCCCGTCTGCCGTTGGTACGATATTGGTTTTCTCATTTATCATCCCTGCGCGTACTAAGCCGTTTTCCGAGAGTAGGGTTTTTATGCTAAATTACGGCTCTATCTTCACGAAACAGTGACAGATTAAAATTTATTACAACAGCCTTTTTTACGGATTTAGGCATACTAAAGTGTTTTTCGAGAGTGGGCCTATGGTAAATTATGCGCCGATCTTCAGGGAATTTTGTGGTTTCTAGTCATATAGAAAGGATTCGTGCAAAATCTGACTTCAATATGTGCATTCCGCCACTATTTATGCTAGTTTTTGTAACAAAATTATCAATTTGTTTGGTTGTTCCACATTTTGATTTATAATTCTTATCCTTCTGAACCGATTTTGCTGGATTTCAATCCCTGCTTAGGAAACCAAGAAACAATTTGACACCAATATTGTTCTTTTCTTTTGAGTCGTTCGAACGTGAGCGTGATTTCAACAGATGAACAGACATACCTTAATCGCCTTAGAATTACTCAAGGACGCAGAATATATGTACATACTTTATTTTCACACGGAATGACAAACTTAGTATACTCTCTTCACAACTAGTTGTGGTGCAGGGTATTAAAACATATATGTAAAAGTTTTGATTAAACTAAACCGATTCACTTTTATGCATTGCAGAGTTATCTTGTTTTTTTAGTTATTATGTTTATATCAATATTTTATTAATAAGAAAATTACTTGGAATCCAATCTTCATGTTGAAATAGTCATGATAGTCATAACGGTAACGCTGACGGTATGAAACAAAATATGTTCACTAGTAGCATGAATTAAACAACAGTTTGTTTAGTAATCTCAATTTTGTTCGAACATGAGCATCAGTGAATAATTATGGTTATGAATGAAGTTGTTCATGCAGCCCTTTAATACAAAGTCATAGTCCAGGGATATCAGAGCAATATATTTACATATCGCACCCTAAATACTAAAGGGTATTAACTCGAAATTTTTATTTTTTCACTTTAAAAATATCATGCTATTTTGTCTCCATTTTGGTAATGAAAAGTTTGGTTTACAAATCCTTTTTCATATGCCTGTAATGTAAAATCAAAAATTGTCTTGCTTCTACTGAAAATTTTAAAATTTTGAGTTAATACCCTTTAGTATTTAGGGTGCGATATGTACACGGGAAAAAGCTTATTTTCTAAATAAATAAATTTCGTTTCTTAAAACAGGAAAATCAAAAATCTAAAAATAATTTCTTGATTTTAACTTATTTTGTTAGTAATTAGTAAAATTTTCTTAAATAAAGAAATATTTTGTTTAAACCAAGCCACACATTAATTTAGAATGCAAAATTTTCTTGGATTAAGTCATATTTAGAAAATAATTTTTTTCCGTGTATATATTGTTACCTAAAACGCAAGCGGACCTTTCTAACAAAATATTCGAAACCGACTTTTTTACAAAGTCGGTGTAATTTGATGAGATACGTCGGAATATGTAAAAAAGTTGGTATTAAATATTTTGGTAGGGCGTTTTGCATTTTAGCTAACAATATGTATGTACATACATATGTAAGTACATATGTAAGTAATATTTCAACGCCCTAAACGTCTTTTAAAAAATTGTTTTTTTTCCCCCATCCTACAGTTTATTCTGCGATTACAGAAGAATTGTTGATATCAATAGACTTTTTAAAAATAAACAAAATACTTGGTTTTTATACCCACACCACAATAGTGGAGCGGGCATTATGCGTTTGTGCTGATGTTTGTAACAACTTAATAAAGGGTGGTTAAATTGTAAGGGCCGATGTTGAATGTGAACCACACCTAAACGCCAAGTTTTTTTCCGAATTTTATTTGACATTTCTCTATTTCAGACTTACTCAATTTGAACCATGGAGAGATACACAATCCAACAACGTGTTAAAGTTATCCAGACTTCAGTGATGAGGCACATTTTCACCTCAGTGGATTTGTCGATAAGCAGAATTTCCGCATTTGGGCGAATAATAATCCAAGAGTGATTGTCGAAAAACCAATGCACCCACAAAGAGTGACTGTTTGGTGCGGTTTATGGGCTGGCGGCATCATCGGGCCGTATTTTTTCCAAAATGAGGCCGGTCAGGCAGTTACTGTGAATGGTGTTCGCTATCGTGAGATGATAACGAACTTTTTATGGCCCGAATTGGAAGACGGTGCCACTTGCCACACAGCTAACGAAACAATGGCTCTTTTGCGCAACAAATTCAATGGCCGTGTTATCTCACGTAATGGCGATGTCAATTGGCCGCCAAGATCATGTGATTTGACACCGTTGGACTTTTTTCTTTGGGGTTATTTGAAAGAAAAGGTGTACGTCGATAAGCCAGCAACAATTCAAGAGCTAAAGGATGAGATAATTCGGCACATTAACGGCATAGAACCTCCATTATGCCTCAGGGTCATCGAAAATTTGGACCATCGGATGGAGGTGTGCCGCCGTGTGTAATATTGAGTAATACCAATATATCATAATAAAATAAAATTACAATAATTTCCTAAATAGTTTGTGTTTTATTCAAAATCAACATCGGCCCTTGAAATTTAACCACCCTTTATAAAAAACCCTAATTTTGGCATTTTCCCCCTTTCTTAGTTTTTTTTTCATTTTCCAAGCCCGCCCCCATATTGTTTGATGTTGTGTATTGATAACCAATTATTGATACTTCATTTATAAATTTGGTTATTGCCACGCACACTTCTCCAATCCCGTTAACATTTTGTCGGATGTTGTGTATTGATAACCCACCTACATATGTGTACCAAATTTTTCTCTTACCGTTCTTTAGATATAAAAAAAGCTGTTTTGTGCCACGGCTACTTCTTTAATCCCGCCAAATTTTGTGGGAACTTTGACACTCCCTTTGCCAGCTATACAGAAATTTTTAATCTCTTTGTATAGGAAGTGCCACGTCCACTCCACCTCTTCAATTCCGCCACATTTTGTGTGATGTTGTGTATTGATAACCAAGATTCTTGCACCTAATTTGGAAACCTTGGCTCTTGCCGTTCTCCAAATTACCATACATAAATCTATAATCTGCTCACATTTTATCGGATGTTATGTATTGAGAACCAAAGTGCTTTTACCTAATTTGGAAACTTTACCTCTAACATAAGGTCTTCACCTGACAATTTTTTATCATACCAAATGTCAAAGTCTATATAAAAAACTCACAAATTTTTGTCAGGGTTTTTTTATATGATGTTTGACGTACTGTTCTCCAGATATACTTAAAAAAAAATAAAAAAACACCAAGGGATTTTTGGGTAAAATTAGAGGCAGTCGTGGTTTTTAGTTCATATATCAGCCATTTGTGGACCGATCAGGCTGAATTTCAATAGCAAACAATTTCGGACTTTATGTGACATAAATATATAACTACTAAGTCCCCATCATATTTGGGGTCTTCGGAAACCCCATTTTAACGGACAGATGGACATCATTAGACCAATTTCGCACCTTATAAAGATCCAGAATGTACACACAGAAAAAAATACCAATGTTAAATTAACATGGCGAAATGTTGATTGAGAATCATAGTAAATTTCTCGAGATAGAGCTTGTGGAGGTTCTGCCATTTTGATAAAAACCAGAGTCAAACACTACCTTATGTGTGATCATCGCTAAGACTTTCTCCAAGCAACAAACATTTGCGTTGAAGAATTAAATAGAGACCTAGTAATTTCATCCTTATACTCACCACCTAGATTTTCAATATCAGAAAGCCAATATTATAAGTCATTGGGGCCCTGTTTCCTGGCTGCTGGCGATTATAACGCTAAACATACCTTCTGGGGGCCACGACTAATAACAACAAAGGGTCGTGTTTTGTTTAATACAATCTCTAAAATGAATTTAAATGTTCTCGCGAGCGGACAACCATCATATTGGCCTGCTGATATGCAAAAAAAGTTCCAGATGTCATCGATTTTGGCGTGGTTAAAAACATCCCCAAAGAAACGATTCACGTTGAAGCTTCATTAGAATTATCCTCTGATCACACACCTACAATTGTTACTAAAACAAACACCAATAGAATTGTATCTCCCTCTGGTTACATAGCGACGTCAGCTACACAAATAAATTGGCTAAAATATAAAAAATATCTTAGTACCTATTGCACAGAAAATATTCCGCTTAGCACACCGGAGAATGTGGATCTTTCAATTTCAATTTTGACAGTTATCTTAAACTAGCTGTTCAACATTCCAGCAAAACCCTCAAAAAACCCAATAAAAATAAAATACTATATTCTACAGATGTCGAGCGCCTCTTGAATGAAAAAAGGAGATTGCGAAGAGAGTGGCAATTGCACAGATCTTCTCAACTTTAGAAATTATTAAAAAAAATTACAAAAAGGCTAAGAAAATTACTGCAGTCTCAGAAAACGGCTTTCGTGGAAAAATATCTTAATGCAACTCCACAATCAGACTACTCATTATGGAGTGCAGCTAGAAATCTCAAAAGGCCAGTTATTTCGAAACCACCATTAAGAAACCTGAATGGAAGTTGGGCAAGAAATGATAATGAAAAGGGAAACCTGTTTGTAAATCATTTGAAAAACGTATTTACCCCAAATATAGCGGACGAGTTACCGCCTGTTAATGTTAGAGCAGCTATCCCCCTAAGATTTGAGATTAGAGAAATAGAAAAGGCTATTTGTGAATTAAACTCCAAGAAGGCACCTGGTATTATTGATAAGATCAATAGCAAAATGCTTTTGGAGCTACCTCGCATAGCAAAGAAAATTATTCTTTATATTTTTAATGCTATTTTACGCCTTGAATTCTACCCTCAAGAAAGAAAGGTCTCCTTAGTTACGATGATACCAAAGCCAGGAAAAGATCACACAAAAGTTGAGTCATATAGGCCTATTAGCTTATTATCTAGTATATCAAAGCTGTTTGAGAAGCTCTTAGCGTTAAAATTAACCCCAATTTTAAATGACAATGGTTGTATACCTAACCGTCAATTCGGTTTCAGAAGAGAACGTAGCACAATTGAACAAGCCCATAGGATAGTAAACGCCATAAGAAAAGCCTTTGAAGAAAGAAAATACTACTCCGCTCTCTTCATCGATGTTTCTCAAGCTTTTGATAAAGTCTGACATGTAGGCTTGTTACCGGTTAACTCACAAAAGCTGTTAGAAAGCTATTTGGTCGGTCGAAAGTTTATTATTAAAGAAGGTGATTTTTTAAGTTCTTCTCACTTTTTTACCTTGTATATACCTCGGACATGCCAACAAACAACTACACCCAAACTTTAACTCTTGCTGATGATACAGCTTTTCTATGCGTACACGAGAACAGTCGTGAAGCATCTCGATACCTGCAGGATCATATATTTCAACTAGAACTGTGGTTAAAGCAATGGAGAAAAAGTTCAATAAGCAAAAATGCGTACATATAACATTCACCTTGCGTCGGAAATCATGCCCCCTATTAAAATCAATAATCAACTAGTGCCTCAACATTCGCATGTCAAATATGTCGGTATTCATCTAGATCGGCGTTTAACATGGAAATGTCATATAGAATTCAAATTAACTGGCTTATTGGAAGAAATTCTGTTCTTAGTCTCGATTGCAAACTACTACTTTACAACTCTTAAAGCCAATATGGTGCTACGGTATTCAACAATGGGGCACTGCCTCGGCCTCAAACTTCGAAAAAATTCAAAGGCGCCAAAATAAACTTCTTCGAATAATCGCAGCGGCTCCCTGGTATGTTAAAAACTCAAATATGCACAAGGATTTCAATGTGACACTGTTAAGAGTCCAAACACAATGTACCGATAATTTATTGCGGTGCGATTTTTCATACGATTTTGAAGTAAAAAACCGCAGTGCGGAACGGCATAAAATAAAAATCTATTTTATTTTCATTGCGGACTTTTTTTCTCTCTCAACAAGGCGAATTTAATTCGCTCTGTTTCTCAATTTTTGATACTAGTTCTCTTTCTGATGTTGCCATAGTTTTTGAATAATTGGCTATGTTCACAACATTATTGAAAACAAACAACATGATAAAAATGTATGCACAAATAAATTAATAAAAATTTAAACAAAAAATGACAACTATTTCCGTCGCCGTCTTCCGTTGTATTATGTTTATTTTTCTCTCCCGCAACGAGAAATCGCACCGCACCGCAAACATTGTGTTTAGACTCTTAGGACTATTATTACGAAGTATGCGGTAAAATATTTAAAAAGGCCAGAGTTGCACCCAAGTCCACTAGCTCGAAATATTTTAAATGATAGCGGCCACACTCGCTTAAGGAGAATACACTGCAGCACTTACCCATTAAGATAATTGATAAACACGTATATATGTGAGCAGAACACGTGATGAAGAAAATTTTTGTCTGGCACTGGCAGGACATAAAATAAAGTATTAGGATAAGATTTGATTAGCTATTGTTAGTTCATCTATCTATATTTGTACATAAAAGAGTTGCGTGAGTGACTGACTGACTGACTCATTCATCATCGCCCAGCGCAGACCGCTGACCCTAAGACGGGATTTTTCAAAATTCTTATGTTTAGGGGGTAAAAAAAGGTAAAAACGGGAAAATTCGGTAACCTTATATCTCCAAAACTAAAAGAGATGGAAAATAAATGTAATACTTATTAATACCGCGTTGAAAATTTCTGTATGGCTTAAGAACACTATTTTAATCAACATATATTTTTCTGAAGTAAATTCATGAAAAAATAATGCAAATAAAATTGGGTAAAACTTAGCTTCATTTGTAAAAGTACGCCATTTTTTAATTGCAATCACCTCCATGCCGCTCACTGACAGATACGAATACATCAAAGCGAAAATTATTGAACATTTTGCTGACAGCGAACAGCGCCGCCTTAATAGACTGTCTGAGCTCCCTTTAGGCGACAAAAAGCCAAGTGAGCTTTACTTTGAGGTGAAGCCTGTCGCCGGCAACACTTTGGGGGATGCTGCGTAGAAGGGTTTATGGACCAAACGGTTGCCGGAGTTTGCCCAACCTGCAGTAGTGGCTTCAACTGGTACGCCAGCTGAATTTACTCAAGTTGCCACCTCCATCGTAGACGCAATGGCGTCCAACCAGATCAACAACGTTAAAGCGCGTTCATATGATGATATTAAGGAGCTGCGTGCAGCTGTCGTCGAACTTGGCAGAAAGTTTGAAAAACTTTCGGTTCGCCCACGTTCACGGTCTCGTAGTTCAACGTCACGCAATCGATCGCAGAACTGACCTGCTTATGACAACAAAACAACTGGTGACGAGTGCTGGTACCATAAGAAGTATGGTCGTAATGCCCAGAAATGTCGTTGTCCCTGTCGACACAAGCAGCGTAACGCGAACGCCGTGTCCACAGCTTCGTCTAATTGACTTCTTGGGTCGGTCGAGAGTTCAGACGAGAGATTCCCCACCAAGTGCCAGGTATTTCGTCTCCAAGTCAAGGACAAATACTCTAACCAAAATTGTTTGTCGATAGTGGCGCTGATATTTCTGTTTTGCCACTAACTTCAAAATTTTTTGACGTCCGTCCAACTGCCGTAATAGTTCGCCTATTAGAGTAATCGGGGAAAAGCGTGTTAAATTGGACCTTGGCCTACGTAGTGAATTTTTTTGGTCATTCGCAGTCGCCGATGTGACGTCACCAATCATTGGCTCCGACTTTATCAAATTTTACGATTTGCTTATTGATTTACGACGCAACCGGCTTATCGACAACGTTACTGGCCTTATATCACAGCTTACTTCGTCAACATATTGTCAGGCTTCTGCCATCAAAACATTCGATGCAACTGAGCCTTTCGCCGACATTTTGAACAAATATTCTGACGTCACCAAGCTTTCACCATATGGTTTGACGACAAAATCTTCGATCACCCATAAAATCGAAACGATAGGGCAACCTGTTTATTGTCGCCAAAAAAAGAATTTGATTTTTTGATGGAAGCTGGAATATGTCAGCCGTCTAACAGAAATTGGTCCAGCCCGTCGCACTTAGTCAAAAAAAGTGACGGCACTTGGAGGCCATGCGGTGATTATCGTGCCCTTAACGCTCAGACGTTGCCAGATCGTTGTCCGTTGCCGTATTTGACCGATTTTACATCAAACTTAAGAGGTAAGCCAATTTTTTCTAAAATTGACTTACAAAAAGCCTTCCACCAGGTACCATACATCCAGTTGACATTCCAAAAACTGCAATTAGTACCCCATTCGGCCTAATCGAGTTCAAATTTATGCCATTTGGGCTTTGCAATGCCGCCCAAACTTTTCAGCGGCTTATTAATGAGGTGCTACGAGGGTTGGATTTCGTTTTTCCCTACATCGACGATATTTGTGTCGCCTCGTCTTCAGTTGAACAACATCGCCGTGATCTCGCCGAAGCATTTCGAAGCCTCCAAGAAAATCATCTCGCCATCAACCTTAAAAAGTGTAAATTAGGGAAAAGTGAAATCTAATTTCTGGGTCACCTGGTGAACGCTGACGGCATCGCCAGCTGGATTTTATTAGCCAATTCACCACTGATATTCGTTACACGCCTGGTTTGCAAAATGCAACTGCAGATGCTCTCTCTCGCTTGGGATCGATTAGCCAAATTGTAGACTATTCACGAATTGCAGCAGCATGATTAAAAATCCAGATACGCAGGTAAATTCATTAAAACTTAAGTTTTTTTCAATCCCAGGTTGCAACAACCAACTAATCTGTGACACAATGACATCCCGCGTACGCCCTTACATCCCGAAGGAATTTCGAGCACAAATTTTGGCGACGATTCACAATTGATCACACCCAGGCGTTCGGGAAACCACCAAATTGGTCACCTGCAGATTTTGCTGGCCTGGGATTCGTAAAGATTCTGCTGTTTTCGTTAAAAATTGTTTGCAATGTCAAAGATCAAAGGTACATCGACACACCCGATCGCCTCCTGCTAAATACGAGCCACCAAAAGAGCGTTTCGCGCATATAAATATCGATATCGTTGGTACATTTCCATTATGAGAAGGACAGCGTTACTGCCTCACAATAATGGACCGTTTTACACGCTGGGCGGAAGCGGTCCCAATTTCCGATATGTCCGCCGACACAATAGTAAAAGCTTTTTTAGCTCAGTGGATTTCAAGGTTTGGTATCCCAGCGCAAATAACATCTGATCGTGGTAGTCAGTGTGAATCGTTGGTTTTTGCGGAATTGGTACCACCCTCAAGCGAATGGAATCATTGAGAAGTGGCGCCGAACGTTTAAAGCGGCAGTTTTATGCCATAATCCAGCAAGATGGGTACAACACCACTTGCCAATAATTTTGCTTGGACTCCGAGTTGCCTTTAAGCCTGATCTAAAAGCGTCGCCAGCGGAATTAGTTTATGGTTGAACCTTAAAAATCCCTGGAGAATTTTTTCAAACTACAAAAATTTCCGATACCACCAGCGATTTTATCTCTGAATTTCGAACAACGATGCAAAAACTAAAGCCAACCGACACATTTCATCATTCAACGCCTGGTACTTTTATTTCGAAAAATCTTCAAAATTCAACACACGTTTTTATCCGCAACGACTCCGTCCGACCTTCACTCATCCATCCGTATGATGGGCCGTCTTTGGTTTTGAAACGCTACGAAAATTTTTTTACAATTTTGATCCGAGGTCGCCGAAGTAACATCAGCATCGATCGACTAAAACCCGCCTTTATCTTCAACAATGATCTCCACCTTTACTCTACAGTACCTGCCTCTTCATCGGAGAGCAACACAACAAATATGTCCTCAAATTTACCTGATAGCATTACAGGTCAACAAGTTCCTAATGAAACCAACTCAGACCCTGACACACCATTTAATTTCAGCCCAGCTGTAAGTTTTTAACCTAAGTTACTACAATCAAGATCTACTTCAAGTGGTAGACCGATAACAGTTCCTCTAAGGTTAACCTCATCCAGCGCGGGGAATGATGTGGCACCCTGTTGTTAAGTATTTTCATACCAACTACCAAGTACCGGTTTTGTGGTTATACACTTCATGTGACAAACAATAGTTTTTCATATTTTTATTACTTTTGTGTGTGAAAATTGCAGCAGATAGACGACGCGCGCTTTAATTCCAAAATTTGAATACTTAAACTTAGCATTTAATTTAAAGAATTGAATTTGAACAGAATAAATTTTATTTTAATATTAAAATACTAACGTCTTTTATTGGTAGTAGACAGAAAACCCAAATATATAATTAATTGGGTTTAAGATCACTATTGTAGAAATTACAAACGGAGTGCCAAACTTATATATACCCGTTTTCCTTCGGTGAAGGGATAACAACAACAAGAGATTTATGGGTAAATTAAGAGACAGTCTTTGTTTTCTGCTAATTTCTGAGTAATTTATGAAACGATCTGGCTAATTTTCAATAGCAAACAATTTCGAACTTTATGTGACATAAATATATAACTACCAAGTTCCCATCATATCTGGGGTCTTCGGAAAACCCATTTCAACATACACACAAACCGACGGACATCGTTAAATCAGCATCGCTACTCATAAGGATACAAAATATATATACTTTATATGGTCTAAGTTCAATATTGTAGAAATTATGAACGGAATGACAAAAGAGGGGAAACGTCTGGGGTGGGCTGATGCGGGTCTGGGTTAGTTTTTCGCAGCCCAGCCCCCTAGCTACGCCAATGTGCGCCGAGGAGAGTTTTAGTTGAGACATGCTGAAATAAATATCTTAAGTGAATAACGCTGTTTTGTGCATTGTGTTATCAATGAAGTTCAGTAGGGTTTGTTAAAGTGAATTGGCCACGATCTGACAATCGCGATTTGAAATCGCAAAACGCCAGATTTATTTTATGGCGTTCTTAGTTTCTCTTGAAAGGTTCTAGTTCCCTTGAACATACTTTTGTAATTTGAAGTCAACAAACTTCTTGCGATTGTGATTTAAAGGTCACATTTATGCGTTTTGCGATTGTCATAAAATGCACGAATATCCAAGTATGTATGTATATTTATTTTTAATTTTTAATAAAAATAACTCAATATTTCTTAGATAAGTAATAAACAAAAACTAATAAAGTTCATACAGTTAAGAGTAAGAGATATTCGCAGAAGGTTGGGGTGTTACGAAGGCACTCAATCGTTTTAGACTTTTAGCATATCCATTATTGGTTTCGTTTTTAAATCAATCAGATTCCCAAAACAAAGAATAAAACTCTTAATATAATAAACGCTCCATTTTTTTGAGTATACATAACGTTGGTCACATATAGAAAGGCCTATAGAAAGGCCCTAACTTACATAATTGCAACATTACAGTAAACTGTAAAAACATAACAGAAACTGTATGAACCAAAATTTAAAATGCTTGTAAAATCGTTAATTTTGAAACTATATATCGTTAGCTAAAATGCAAAAAGGCGTAACTAACAAAAATATAATTTTACAGCAGAAGCAAAAAAACTTTATAAAATGAAAACTACAAACATGTCAGAAAACATTCATTGATAGTCGTCCATGGAATTCTTAAAATAATTTTAAAAGGAAACCATTTCATTATATTTTGTTAAAAAAAAATGGGTAACTGCGTAATTTTGCATTTATAAAATAATTACTCTTGTAGTTACGTCCTTTTGTTTTTTGCTAATAAAAGCGTCATTTTTGATCGCAGAAGTGTAAAACTTTGTCAAGACATGTAGTTCAATAATAACCAATCAAAAACACGATTTTTAATTTTTTTGTTAGTTACGCCTTTTTGCATTTTAGCTAACGATATGTATATATTCGAGTTGTGTCGTTCCGGAACGACCTAGTTCCATTGAACGATTCCCTAAAAGGAACGGTGCGGACTTGTTCAATAGTTCCTTTTAAATCGTTCCTCGTTCCGCAATTGCAATCCGTTGAATCATCACATGTGTTTCTGTAGGTTAATTTTATGTGTGTTGATCAGTGTTGCCGACTTTTGTGTATTTAGATCGTGACACATAAAAAATTTCTAATTAAATCAATTACTGATGTGATTCAAAGCAATATATTTTAGCAATATACCACTCGTTCACCACCAGCAGCGGCATTACGCGCAGATTAAAACAGGATTAAAACAGTTATTATTTTTTACAAACATTTAAGAAATTATATAATTATTATTAATGTAGTCGTTACGCCACAACATGACAACAAACAATAACAAATATTTGTTTATTGACGTTTTTACGAACGACAAAGAAGTTTTATCGTTCCTCGTTCATTCATTGTTTAAAGTAAAAAACAGGAACGATGAACGAAAGGAACGACCTAGTTCCTTTGATCTAACGGATCGGTCGGAACGATTCCACAAAAGGAACGATTTTGCCCAACTCTAGTATGTATTGCATTAAATTTATTTAGATCATTTAAAACTCAAATTTCGATAAAAATCGAGGTGGGGCTTTTCTACATGAGACCAACGATATAATACTGTGGCATTTTGACAAAACATCTTAAGTCGAAATAAGTTAGCAAACAAGTTTATAAAAAAATAATTTTTATCAAATAATAAAATAAATCGAAATTAAAGAAAAATTTCGTTTATAATATTTATAATACAAAATTTCAAAAACGGAAATAAAAATGTTTTTGAATGAAGAAAATTCGTATGATAAACAACATTTTTTTCAAATTTTTTGATTTGAATTAAGATGTTTTGTCAAAATGCCATAGAATAATTCTCCTTAATAAAACAAACCCCTTTTTATTATTATTTTTTTTTTATTAAATGATTTTTTTTCTTTTTATTAACGATGAACAGAGACATGTTTGTTTTTTTTTTAATGTTTGTAGGTATGTAATTTGTATGTATGTGGTTTTTTTAATTTTTTTTTATGGAACAAATTTGTTATACTTATTGATTATACTAATTGTTTTTTTTTATGAATTGAAATTTAAGCTAAAAATTTGATTTCTAGAATTGGGAAATAGAGGGATGGATGGAAGGGGGGGGCTCAGGTTCAATTAAAAATTCTTTTATTTTTCTTTTGATTATCTTAAAACTGAAAACTTATTGCAAAAATTAAATTAATATAAGATAATATTTGATATTTAAGACATATTTTTTAAGATTATTTTAGGCTTTTTGTTTCTTAATAAAACATTTAAATGTAATTAGTTGAAATAAATAGGTACAAAACTTTTTTCCAAAATTCGAATTTACAAGTTTTAATTTAAAATTTTTATTAAAGTTCTTTTCGAACTTAGTTTAAAGTGAGTGAGTAAATACTTTAATTTAAAGTGAATATACATATGAATGTATGTATGTAGTACATTAAAGGGAATCAAAAAATAATTAATGACAGCGTAGAGATCAAATTTAATTTTTTTATAAATTTTTTCATTCAGTAATATTTTAGCTTTTTATTTTGCTTTTTTTCTAATAAAAGGTTCTGTTGAAAGGAAGTTTTCAGTTTTATATAGTTTTTCTTTATGTTTTAATATTGATTTCCTTCATATACTTGAAGTTATCAGTTTTTTATAATTTCTTTTTTTTTTCTTTATATTTAAATATTGATTTTCTTCATACACTTGGAAAAATGTTGCATTCAACTTTTATTTAATTACTTTTTTTGAATAATAAAAGTATTTCTTAAAGGATGTTGTTAAATGTTGTATGTATTGTTCCTATACCCTTCACCACCCTTTACCAACTGTCATTCCGTTTGTAATTTCTACAATATCGATTTTTTATTCTGGGTCCTTTAAGTAGCGAGGTTGATTTAACGATGTCCGTCCGTCTGCCTGACAGTCTGTGTGTTGGTTAAAATTGGTTTCTCGAACACTCCAGAAATGATGAGGATTAGATTGTTATAAAGGGTTATCCAACCATTTTTTTATGAGAGAGCGGGGAGATTTTTCGTCTATAGAGAGATGGTACTGCGACCAAGTTAGGTCTATTGTACCCACTCCCATTTAGTTGGACAAAAGTCCCTCTGCTTCCCAAAGGAACCTAACCAGGTCTTTTGCCGATATTTCACCGACTCGGGACTCACCTATTGTGCCGTGCCCTAAGTGTCTCCTTCTGGCCCATGCCAGCACCGAGCAGTCACACAGTATATGCTTGCGTGGACTCGTCCTCATACAGTCTGCATTCCTGATCTTCTGCCAGACCTATCCGATAAAGGTGATACTTGACCTCTTGACTTGACTTGATGTCGTCATCATTATATTCCTAGGAGATATCAATTCCCGCGCCTGACGCATTCCCGGAAGCGATACCCAGTATCTTCTATGCTCCCTTAGAGCCCAGTCTCCTATAAGGGACTGGATTGTGGCCCAATTCAGCCCACAAAATGGCTTGCGCCCAGCTCCCGTAGCCTTCCCCGGCACTCCGCCACCAACTTCAAGGACACCTTCCAGGAAGAGAGTGCTCTAACGGCCGCTTGGCTATCAGTAAAAACTACAATACTGCCGCCAACCATTCCCGCCTAAAATACACTAGGTGATTAGCCTATGGCCATTGTGATTCGATGCTCCGATTTGATTTGAACCCCAGATCCAACCATAATGCACGATGTTAATTGTGGTTTGCACCTTAACGTCAATTTTTTGGCCAACTTAATTTGACATTTCTTTGTTTTAGTGTTTGACAAATTCAACCATGGAGAGGTACACAATTGAGCAGCGCGTTAAGATTATTGAAGCCTTTTATGAAAATGGGCGTTCAAATCAAAATGCATTTCGTGCACTTCGTGATTGTTTGGGCCACCTCAGTAAATAAGTTAACAAGCAGAATTGCCGTATTTGGCAAATGAGAATCCACGATGCATCCACAAAGAGTGACGTTTTGGTGCGGTTTATGGGCTGGCGGCGTCTTCGGGCCGTACTTCTATAAAAATGAGGTCGACCAAGCAGTTACTGTGAATGGTGTGGCCAGAAGTTGAGAAGTAATAACGGCTCTTTTGCACTAGAAATTCAATGGCCGTGTTATCTTACGTCGTGGCGATGTTAATTGGCCGTCACGATCATGTGATTTGACACCGTTGGACTTCTTTTACATTAACGACATTGAACTCAAATTATGTCTTAGAGTCTTGAAAATATGGATGGACATGGAGGTATGCCACCGAAGCCGTAGCGAGCATTTGGCTGACATTTTGTTTCACACATAATTGTCATAGATCCGTCTATAATAATAAAATATATTAAGATAATTCTCCGAAAACGTTTTGTTTTATTTGCAACTAACATCGTGCGATTTGGCTGGACTACCCTTTATATATATTAATATTACATATAGTCCGGAAAAGATTGCTTTTAAAATACATCCAGGGAAGTCCACATATGGCTGAGATATGAGAAAAAACCACCACGGTCTCTAATTCCTACCCAATAAACTCTAATTTTTACTCATAAGCCTTTTTACTTTTTTAAGTTTTCCCATTATGTTTGGTTGGTCTCATGTTGCGGCCTTATTTAGATCAGACATTTCTTTTAATTACAAAAAGTATTAAATCTTGAAAATAAACCAAGCCGGTCCATTATTTCCACTTTCCCCCACACAAGGTTTTGTAAGTTAGAGTCGATAAAAAAGCAAGTTATGTTAATAAAATTGAGCTGAAATATACTCTATTTCTGAGATTTGTTTGGTTTTTAAAATGTAGGTCGATTTTGCTGGACCTAAATATGGATTATTTTGGAGCGATAGGACATACTATGGTGAAGGGTATATAAGATTCGGCACAGCCGAATATTTCACTTTGACTTGTTTGTTTTATTTTTGTGACTCGCGGGCAATTTTAAAACAAAAGGCACATTTATTGTATGAATTCTTTTTTGTTGTTTCTTATATTTGTTTATAGGCTGGTGATAATAAGAATTGTAATATTTTTTTATTTTTTTTTTTTAATTTTTTGCATTCATTTTTGCATTTTGTTATCTTAGTTTTAAAACGATTCAAATATATTATTTTATTATTTCTTAAATTTATTACAATATACTTTTTTACAATTCCTAATTATATTAAAATTAACTTTTATTTAATTTAAGTTTTTTTAATATAAACAATTAACAAATGAAATATGTATGTAGTTTTTATGATTTAAATTTTACAGATTAGAAGAGAGTTATGAAAAAAAGAACAATTTATGATTTTGCAAAACAATTGGAATTATATTAAATAGTTCGATAAATTGTAAACAAAAATATTTTTCGATTTAGGATACACAAGTTATTTTTATACTTTATTTTTTTAATTTAAAAATGTATTAAATATTGTAATTTTTTTTTAATACTGCCAATCATTTAAAAATTTTTATATACGCCCTTATTATAAAAGTCGTTATCGATGTCAACGTCAATTTTTAGTTGTTGTATCCATATACATCTCAGTAATGCGTTAAACCGATTTTGTTTTTAGAAATCTCCTATAAAGGTGGTGTATTGTTATAGGCATTTTATTGAAAATTCTAGAAGGCCTCTGTACCCCTTCTTTTGGATGTACAAGACCTGCTCGCTCCATTCCATACTCATATCTTTTTTACACACGTTGTCATTGCGGAGTAAGCCTCCGCTCTCGCTTCTTTAACAGGTACATAAGAATGGTAACGGGACAAAAAAAATGTATTTAGCTTTCGCTTGTGCAAAAAAACAATACAAAAAAGGTTACACCTTCTCTACTACCTTCTCATAGAAGCGAGTGTGAAAGCGTTATCTTATCTTTTATACGAAAGAGCCGGGGATAAGAATAGTAATTGAATCAAAAAATGATGTAAGAACCCAGCGGTAAAAAGAAGTAGTAAGCAGGCCTTCTGGAAGCCCTTATTTCTCAGACACAAGGATTACTACCCCATTCCATACATTTTTTACACACGATGTCCTAGCCAGCCAAGGCCTTCTGCGTTCCCTTTTTCAGCAGGGCTGATTAGAGGCCTTCTTCAGCAGGTCTCATTGTAGGCCTATGTATGTAGAAGGAAGTTCCTGTTTACAAAAACTTCACGTTTTGTGCTGTGATGATTGCATTTTATTAAAGTTTTAAAAATTTAAAATTAAAATAAATAAGATATTTATCATAGTTAAAAAAAATTGGCTAAAAATTTATTTATTTCATCACGTTTAAGGCTAGACTACACTATTATACTTTGTATTTATACATGACAAAGTGTGAATGCAATGTGTCACGAAAATGACAAGTATTATGAAAAAAGATTGACATCCCATACGACTTCATCGTTTTTTGAAAAATTTCTAAACAATAATACTTTTCATTGGATCAGGGTTGCATTTTATTTCATGTGTGAGTGTTTATAGATTGTGTGATGGTGTGAACACAAACTGTCATGTTAAATTAGATTTTTTGACAGTCGCAACAAAACTCATTAGATTTCTATCTCACAAATTATTATGGAATACGTAAGACTTGTGAGATAGTGTAATCTAGCCTTTAGCGGCACGCTTTGATTTTTGTTTAAAGTATTTTTTGACGTTAGCTGGTACCTAATTTTCATTTTTGTTGTTATATTGTATTTGTTGCCGTAACGATGCCACCTGCTTATTTTACCATCACAGTAACTAACAAAACAATTACAGTGTTGCAACCATAGAGTGACAAGTTAGCAAACATATCTTTCATTAGCACAAGTGTTAAAACTTTTAATTTTTTTCTATTTGAAAAATTATATTAATTTTTAATACTGAAACGATTGTGCAGGTATAATACCGGTATTAAGGGAACGGTATACGTATACCGGTTTTTTATGCAAAAAACTAGTTGCGGTATCGGTATCAATATCGTTATTCAATTAAAACGGTATTAGGATTGGTATCAGTTGCCAACCTTGATTTGAAGTAATCACGACTACGAGTATTTAAAGGCACAGTTAGCCGGGAGAGCAAAATGAGCTAAATAGTTTAAATTCTTTATAACTTTTTTATTTATTATTATTTCATTGTTTTTTTCCAGCATTTTGTGAAGAAAACTTGGGGAATTAAATAAACAGCCCAATTATGAATACCATTTCCTATGGTAGTTTTTTCCTTTTTCAATTTTTACAATTTACATAGGAAAAGTGGGAGAAGGGAGAAAACTTCCGGGGAATTTTTATCTATAATTGGGTTGATAAATAACTATAGAATCGAACAAAAAAAAATATACCCGAAATTTTGCGAAAAGTTATGGAAAATATGCTCAAAAGAGCACGTACATATGTGCGAAGCAGTAAATGGACATCACTTACAGGATATCATTTTTCAAAGCTAATTGCAAAAAATTCCCCAATAATATATTCTATTTAAAAAAAAAAAAAATTATAATAATCGCATTAATAAAAAAGTTATAAAACATTGAAACCAAATAGCTCATCCTGCGCCACACTGTAGTTAGCAGTAAGATGCTACGTCTCAATCTGTAAGAATTAAGGCTCAGTTAGCCGGGAGTAACAGTAACTTAACCTTACCGTAAAAAAGTAATACCAATCTATTTCTTACAGATTAAGACGCAACATCTTACTGCTTACTAACGGGTCCGCAATTTAACGTTTTTTTTTCAACAAGTGCTTATTTCGTGAATGGTAACACTTAGCTCATGTCGGATTTGACAGATAATTAGTTTTATCCTTCCGCTGAACGAATATGGTTGTGTATACGCTTGAACAACGCTGGGAAATATTGCGACATTACTTTGAAAATCATAGTAATGTTGCAGAATGTGTGCGAAAATTGCGTACGGATTTTGGAAGAAGAGAAGCACCGTCAGCTCCGTATGTTCGCTATCTTGTGAAAAAAGTGAAAGAAACTGGCATCCTCATCGATAAACCAAAGCGTGAAAAGCCAAAAACAGTGCGTACACCTGAGAATATTGCTGCTGTGGCAGAAAGTGTGCGCGAAGCGCCATCAACATTAATTCACCGTCGTTCTCAACTATTGAACATTTCGGAGACATCATTGAGACGAATATGACGACATACAAAGTCCAATTGGTTCAGGAGTTAAAGCCAACTGACCATCCAATGCGTTTTCGCTTCGCTAAGTGGGTCTGCGATCGACTTACAGAAGATGCCGATTTTGCCAAAAAAAAATCATCTTTTCAGATGAAGCTCATTTTGATCTTGGCGGGTATGTAAACAAGCAAAATTGTCGCATTTGGGGCACAGAAAAACCGCACGCATACATTGAAAAGCCGATGCACCCAAAACGAGTCACTGTTTGGTGCAGATTTTGGTCCAGAGGCATAATTGGGCCATTTTTCTTCGAAAATGAGCAAGGAGTGGCCGTTACAGTCAATGGCGATCGTTATCGGGCCATGTTGAACGAATTTCTGTTCACAAAAATTGAATAGGAGGATATTGGCAACATTTGGTTTCAACAGGACGACGCTAAGTGCCACACAGCCGAAGCTACACTCGATGTTTTGCGCCCTGTTTTTGAAGATCGCATTATCAGCCGCAGAGCTGATGTCGTTTGGCCAACTCGGAGCTGCGATTTGACACCGTGGGACTTTTATTTGTGGGGTGCCGTCAAAGACAAGTGTTACGCCGACAAGCCAGAGACAATTGACGCTTTAAAGGACAATATTCGTGAAGCCATTGGAGAAATACAGCAGCACACAATCGATAATGTGCTTAAAAATTGGACCGATCGTGTAGGCTACTGCATGGCCAGCCGAGGCAGCCATTAAAATGAAATTATTTTCCATTACTAACCGGAAGGATTGTACTTTCAAATAAAAAAAGAAATTTGAGAAAATATTCAGTAGTTTTTTTTTTATAGCATTTTCAAAAAAAAAAAAATGTTATTTGGCGGACCCTTTATAATTGATCTAATTGCTTTTCATACAACAAAATTAAGCAGCTGATTTGCAACATTACTGTTACTCCCGGCTAACTGAGCCTTTTTTACGGTAAGGTTAAGTTACTGTTACTCCCGGCTAACTAAGCCTTAAGTATCAAACAATTTACCACTTTTTTCCCACATTTTATTTATTGGATTTGATGGTTTAACTAAAAAAATGCTTTATGGCAATACTTATTAAATCAGTATTAAACTGTTTATTAAACCGCCTAAAAATATACTTTATTAACATATATGTTATTATCAGCGTTACCGTTGGATATTTTCAAAAAGTACCAAAAAAGGGGATATTTACAAAAAAAGTGGCTCCAAAAAGGGGATTTAAGGAAGAAAAGGGGCACTTCTTTTAAAATCAGAATAAGTACACCACGTATTTTGTTCAATTTATTTAAAATTTCAATTTCGAAATAAGTCGATTATTTAATCATGACTTGAGGATATTTGTACGATTAGATACAACGATTTGGAATTAAATTCTCTTTAAGCCATCTTAACAATAGTTTTTTATATTTTAAACAGGTTCGGAAATATTTAGAATATATACATAGATAAAAAAAGGGTGAATACCCAACTGGAAAATACCCGGTAAAAAAGGGAAAATTCGGTAAGAATTGGTAAATATACTGGTATATACCCGGTAGAATCCCATCTATAAGAATATAGTCGAGGTAAATATTTACAAGCAAAATTAAAGCTATTTTTGCTTTAAAAAATTCAGAAAAAATTATAAGAACAAAAATTTTACATGCGTAAATGTATATAATTTATTGGAAAGCTAGGTATACATTAAATAAAATAAGCCATTAACCATGAAAATAATTATTCTTTTTTGGAGTCGGAGTCGCGAGTTTTTGTGGGTACTTCGACTCAGACTCCTACTCCGGTACAACAACTTCGTCTCCACAGCCCTGGTTAGAACGATATTTTTAGTCAAAAACTTTATACAACTCTACTGAAAAGTACATAGTATTTTTTTTAACTATGACCAGCGTTTATAAAACTGCAGTCAAAGTAGAAAATGCCATTTCTACCACTTCTTCATTTGTCATTGGCCAAAAAAAAACTTTTGCTTTTACTTCTGATCAATTAGATGTAAACAGTCGCTACCCAAAAAGCGAAAAATTGTATACAAATTTTCGTTTTTTGTTCGACAGCTTTTGATTTCGACTGCAGTTTTTTAAACTATGACACTATTGCAGTAAGGGCCTGTTCGGAAATGCATCACTGCGTAGCATCTGTGATTAGTTTGCGATGCTTCTGCTAAACAGCTCGGCATCAGCTTGTTTGCTGCGCAGTTTGATTATAGTTTTGAAAACACCATGCATCGGCCATTTTTATGAAGCGTGTCTTAGATTTGTTTGTGCGATATCTGTTTTTGTTATTCATTTTCGAAAAGCTGATGCTTCTACGATGCAGCGCAGTTATGCATCTCCGAACAGGCCCTTAATAAGCGATATGTATTTCAAAATAATACCTCTTTAAAAAAGTACATTTTTCATTAAAGAACATTTTTAAAAAAATCACATTATTAAACAAAACACCTTTTTAAACGGTACGATCTTTTATATAAATTTTTTTTTTTTAATATTATTTTCAAAAAACGTTTTTTATATCCCTTTTCAAAAAGTAGCTTTATAAGAAAACACAACTGTGTTTTTCTTTTCAAAACCTTTTCTAAACAAATACATTTACAATTTTTATTCCGTTTCTTAATGAAATTTTCGAACTATTTAAAAAATGTTCCTTAACAACAACTATAATAAAAAAGGTTTAAGTTTAATACAAATTTTGAATTTAATAAAATATTTAAATATTTTTGATTTATTAAGATATTTAATTTTTTTTTAATCATGCACAAGACATACACATTATTTTGAGAAATTATACATCATTTTGTAAGAAACTTTAAGTTTACATGAATATTTGAAACACAAATTTGTGAAAATTTTTAAAGTATACAAAATTATTATGATAATTTTATAGTTAAGAGAGAAATTGAGGAAGATAGGTCAGTAAAATTATTGAAAATAATACAATTTGTTTATTTTACTTTTAGTTTTTTTATTATGTATGTAAATCGATCGCTTGAATTGGTTGGTTTTAAATATAAGAAAAGTTTTTCAACAATTTAGCACATTATTTATAAATTATTTAATTAGGACTTATACAACAATTTAATTTTCTTTTATTAACTTTAACTTGTTGGTTTTACTTTTTTTTTAATTTCACTTAAGTAGATGTTTTTTGTAGGTGTTGGTATTATTTATAATAAAATAAAAAATTGTGTGTTGTTTATAGTAAATTAAAATACTCTAAGCTCAAAGTAGTTTTAAATACTTTTTTTGTTTGTTTTGTTTTTTAAACTCAATAAAAAAAAAAACTTAAACTGAAATAATATTTCATGTATTAAATTATGGTTTCTTTCTACTAAATTGTCGTTGTGATTTGTGTTTCTATTTTAAAGGATACACATATAATAATGATTCAATAGAAATTAAGATATATAATTAAATATATTAATTAAAGGTAAATAATAATTTTAAGATTTATGACAAAAAAATTCAACTAACAATATAATTAAATATATTTTATTAAAAAAAAGAAGAGAGAACAAAATTTAAAACAAGAAAAGTTCAACAAAATATGTATTAAAATATAAATGATTGTGTTGTGTGTTATGGGAAATATGGTTCGTTTTTAAAAATATGAAAAAGAAGAAGAAGAAAAACCGTTTATAAGCCAAAGAAACTTTAATTTCATTTATAACGTTTTGTATTAATTTGTTTTTAAAAAGCCAGAGGGAGATGGAAATTGTTAATACTCTAGAAAATCTAAAACAAAGTCATATTGCACAGAAAATTTGATATTTTAAATTAATGAGAATATTATTTGAAGAATTTCATAATTTGAAATTTTTATTTGAAAATCTAAAAATTAGGGTGAAGACTTGGTGTATGAAGGAGAAAAAAGTCAAGATTTCGAGCACCTCCAGAATGCTATGATATGAATTATCAAAAAGTAATTTCAATTCAAATTTTGTGCTGAACAAAAGAAACTAAAAATCGAGATCTGAGAAAAATAATAAGCCGATGCTATTTCCCATACAAAATTGTTTTTATTAAAAAAAGTTTTTATACTTTAAACCAAATTAAAACTAAAAAATCAAACTAACTGAGCTCCCTTAACAAGAACGGAATGAGTTCTTTTAAATATGAAAATTCTATTTCCAATACATTTTCAAAAAAAAAAAAAAACCGACATAGCGATCTGCCAAATACGATTTACCAACCGGGTGGTGTTGAATTCGAGTTTTAAAGATTGGTTTCGTGTAAACTGCTTCAAAATTAGAAGTTTTGACATAAAACAGACGCTTGCCGCTCTTATTTAGGTAGTTCAGTTCGCTGCTACAACTCCTAATCACAATTTGTCAATTATGAATTGCAAACGAACTTCAAAAGGCAACGCAACTGATATAAAAATTTGTATTCGGTAATGGTCAAAATAAACCACACTTTGTTTTCGTTTTGTGTACGCCAATATACAACACAAGTATATTTCGTACACAGATTATTTTTTGATTTATCTCTTGTTTTGATGAATGAATGCAGACGACGATAGTGCTGCGGTTATTATGTTGCTATTTGTTAGTCCTCATCCATGTTATGAAACATTTGATGAAAAAACTTACTTCAATTCTCTTTTGAAACTGAATTCGTGTCCATACCATGAATCTTTTGTGTTGCAGCATTTATGTAGGTATTTTGTATGCATTCTCTCTCTTTTTTCTTCATCCTTTCAATAACAAACTTAAAAAACTGCTTTTATACGAAACAAGGTACACTGTTCCATACGTCTTTCCCTTTTCACAATCAAACTCATTTTTCGCAGCAAATGTTTCATAATATACGGGGACTAATATTAGTTCTTAAACTAAAAAGGATACAAAGGATAAACAGCAAAGTGAAAAGAGTTCATTGGCATTTTGAGTTTTGCTGGTGTTTACTATTACCATAGGGGGTAGTGCACTAAATATTGATTTAAATCAGCAGTGCACTATCACTAAATAAAACTGCAAAAAATTAGTTTGCACTCTTTTTTACCAGCTTTAGTGATGATTGTTATTTTATTAACAACCACTAAAAAATGTAGTGATACTGCAAATTTTTTCATTATCACTGAACGCAGATTGAATGCAAAAATATGCCCTCAATTCAAATAGTGCAAAATTTAAACTTGCAATCAAAAAAACTGCATACAAATATTGTCTTACTTAAATTTAAAAAATTAAAATTTGTATGTGCATGGTTTTTGATTTCTTTTGAGGATATGCATAAGCAAACAACATTAAACCAAATAAAATTTCGTCAATAACTGTATAATTATTGGCTTTCATCATGAAGAAACAAGATTTTGATTTTAAATTAAGTGCAATATTTTTAGTTGCACTCAAATGAGTGAAGATAAAAAAAAGTTGCAATAAGCTAATGATTGCTTTTTTTTAAATCAAACTATATATTTTTTTTTTGAGTGCAAAATTTTTTAATATCACTATTAAGCTAGATTTACACGATTGAAATTTTCTTCAAAATTGCTCTTCAAAATGCTTCAAACTCGTGTAAACAGCAAAATTTTGAAGAAATTTTGCTGTTTACACGAGTTTGAAGCATTTTGAAGAGCAAATTTCTTCAAAATTTTGCTGTTTACACGAGTTTGAAGCATTTTGAAGAGCAATTTTGAAGAAAATTTCAATCGTGTAAATCTAGCTTTACTCATGTTTAGTGAAGCGGCAAATTTTCAATTCATCACTCAACATCAACAATATGATTGCAATATTTTTGCACTATCACAAAGTGTGAGTTAAAACTGCAAAATGAGTGCACTACCCCATCTATGACTAGTACCACCAAAGCCTTGATCAATCGTTTGGCCTTTTTAAATTTAAAATAGTTTTTCCAGGTTTGAAGTTATCTTATTTAATAAATTTGATATTTTTGAAAAAATTTAATGTATGTAAATATGTTTATGGATTCGCAAAACTGCTTTAAAAGGGCAATTAGAATTGTTTAATGGTTTTTCGTCACATAACTGTACCGAAATACTCTGTTTCGTACCCATCACAAGTTCAGTTGACATTTTGTTAATGCGGTTAATAAAAACATTTCAACTCAACTGAGTTGAGTTGTAAACCGTAATAGGGGCTTTAATATTTTTTAGGGGCTGACTTTGAAAGTTTCGGCTTTCCACATGAAGCTTTAGGTTATCAGATAGCGTGTAAAGGAGGCTCATCAGGCGTAAAAGGTAACTTTTAACAAAATAGGTTAGTCTTTATCAATTTTTTCTTTAATAACTTTAATATTTCATATTAAATTTTCTTTCATAAAAATTTTTAAAGAAACTCTCACTTTTTGTTCTTAATTAAAATATCTATCAGTTTCTGCGCAATTCCAACAAAGCTTTCTTCCATTTTTTTGTCTCATTTAATCATACGGTTTTATAATTTTCTAGAGTAATTTAAAAAAATCTAAGTGTTATTTTATTTAAAATACTATCTTTTTTTAAAGTGCTGTTTTTGTATGTGTTTTTTTAACCTTTTCCGTAAAAAAAAAAAAAAATAATAAACTATTGGCTACCAAGCTTATTTACGCTCTACTCAACAAGTTTCTTTAAAAAAAGAAGGGAACAAAATAGTTTTGAATTATAAATTTCATTTTCATTACTATCATCATCATCATCATCATTATATTATCAACATTAATAAAAATTATCTTTTTATATTTAGTTAATTAAAAAATATGTATTTTGAGTTTTATAATAATGTATTTAATAGGGAACTGCATTTCTATTTATTGATCATATATTGTTTTTATAAAACAGAGTACGTCGTATTTATTTCATCAGTTTAAGTTGTACATATTCAAAACTGTTCAGGAAAGCACATAACTAAACGTTTTCAGAAACATACACACAGCTACGGACAATAAAATAGGATAGGGCCATTTTCCAAACAAAATGTTTTTAATAAAAGAATTTTTTATTAAGAAGCATAATGAAACTCTAAGCTACCACCTAGTAAAGCTTTTGCAGATATGTATTAGTAAAGGGCCAATTTAGGAGAGCTCTGAAGAAAATGTGAGGGGAGTATGCAGTGAGGCTATGCATGGTACCGGGTCACTGCAACATCACCGGTAATGATATGGCCGATGAGTTGGCGAGACTGGGCTCGGAAATAGAGGATTCTGACTTAGAAGAGACACAGTCAGGATACCGGGTGCTCCGGTAGGCTAGCTTGTAGTGAGCTAGTCTCTCAGTGCGGGGGCTGCGGGTTTGATTTCCGCCAGAGACTCTGGTTTCCTGCAGACAGGCGTAGAGCTTCACGGGATTAGCTTAGGGAAGGAAAAAAAGGCTTTTATTTTGGGAAGCTTAGGATATGTGTTATAAGCGGGACTAATCGGTCCTGGGGGAATCGAACGGTTTGTAGAGTATCGCGTACCATGATATGTATTATCACGGGCCACTGCATGGTAGACAGGATGACGGTAATAATAGGGCATGACTTGTCGGATTTATGTAGGTTGTGCGAGGACGCATAGGAGATAGAGACAGTTGAGCACATTCTTGTCACTGTCCTAAGCTACAGAACAGCAGGCTGGAGTGGCTGGGTAGTAGGTGTTTAGGCGAATAGTGAGATGTCTTGGACTGTAGACTCAAGAATCTGACGGGATTCGTAGTGGGCATGATCTGGCTATAAAACAGTGTGCTTTAGGCAATTGAAAATCAAGTGATTTTCAGAACAGGCAAGCAGCAAAATCAGGCAACGCATTGCGCATTTGCCTGATTTCGCTGCTGGCAACTCAACTTCAGTTGTTTTATCTTTCACTATTTTTTAAGATATCGCTCTTAATTTTCTTCTAAGTATTCTATTACTACCTAAGGCGTCACAAAGGACCCTATTGGTCTCTGGGTGTGTGTGTGAAGATTGAATTAAGCTATGTAGTTCCGTAAAACGCAGGTAAGTTGAAAAAGTTTTATTTGGGAGATTTAAAAAAAGAGCCCTCATGTTAAAAACCGACATCGGAAAAGTCGAAAAAAAATTTAAGTTCTGAAAATTTCATGCTAAAATAAATTAGCTTGGTAGTGATGGAAAAACATCAGTTAGGCAGTCGTCCTATATAAAGAATAATGTTCCCGATACACAGCAAAAACATTCAAGCAGTGATCCTATTTATTTGTCCGCAACTGTATATTTTAAAATTTTCTTTAAGAAAACAAATTTAATATTTAAATTAAACCTAAACCAAATTGAAAAGTATAAAAGCACAAAACTGTTAAAATTGTTTTTGGTAAAGCTTCGTACAGACGGTAGTCAGATCTTACAATGTTGTAATTTTTCTGACAATGGTGCCATTGTAAGATGCATTAATTTTACACATCTGCCAAATGAAAATGAGCCTACAATGTTCACACAGTTACAAGACATTTTTAGGCAATTTAAATGACAACATTGTAAGATCTGACCAATGTCTGTACGAAGCTTAAGTAGTAAACTCAATGTGCAATACTTACACATTATCCTTTTTTCAATCCATTTTAATTTTTAATATTTAAAAATATTTGAAAACGTTCAATTATTAATTTCCTTTATAGTTTTTGCTCAATTTTTTTAATGTTTTTATTTATTTTAATTTATGTATCGTCTGGTGGTTAAATTGGTATTCGAGTTATTTCTTTTTGCTTTTTTTATATGTTTATATAATTTAATTAATATTACATTTTGAATATTTTCAAATTGTTTTAAATTTTTTTTACTAAATATAACAACAAATGCATTATCACCAATGCGTGGGATATATTCTTTTGTTTTCTTACTACCAAAAAAAAAAAAAAATTATATTAGACTTTATCCTGTTCGTCCTAATCTTAAGAATCGTTTAAAACGTTATTTTTTTAGTTTTTATTTTGAGAATTTCTTATTTTTCTCTTTTTTTTCTTTAAAGGGGCGGGGAACTAAATGTTAGTGATAATAATTATTAAATGGTCGTCTCATAAATTTTTTGCATTTTGCTTTTGTTTTGTAATATTTTTGTAGTTAAGAAGCTTTTTTGCAAAAAAGAAAGACTATGTATAATAAATATTGGTTTTTGTTATTTTGTATACTAAATAATATGGCTTCTAACGTGTACATATTTTAGCCATTTAATTCTGTTTCATTTTAGGAGTTTTAGGATTTTCTTTAATGTTTGTTTATATTTTGTTTTGTGTGTTTGGGTTTGGGTTTGTATGTTGCTTTTTATTTCTTTTATTTTTTTTTTTAATGTGTTTTATGTTGCTGTTGCTGATGCTGTGTATTTGTCGTTGATCTCGAGAGTGGTCGACAACGTACTCGAGGTGGCAGTGTCCATGTCGTCGTAGCGGTTGGTCATAGTGATTCTTTAGATGGTACCCATATGGTTGGACCAGATTGTGACCAAATCATTGATTTCACTTTACTGTAGATTTCTTCAATAGTATCGCCTTGCACTACACCTAAAAATTTAAAGAAATTTCGAAAACGGTATTAGTTAAGATTATCTTAATAATGTATGTACTATAAAATAGTTAATGTAAATATAACACTGTGTCACAAATTTTCAACGAAGTCGTGATCTAATGAATCTGACACCTTATCTTTATGTAAAATGGTCCAAAGTATAACAGTCTTCGAGATATTCCAAAATAACCGTTATTCGCGGTTTTTAAAGAGATGATGTCACTTTATTAAAAGTATCTTCAAAAATATTTGACGGATTTTTTATTCCTTTATTTTTTCCTTATTTATAATAAAATTACTAATACAACCACAGGTCGTTCGTAAAAATTGGTCAGGAAACGACTAAATTACATTGGACCAAAGTGCAAATTTCACAAAAATTTTAAAGATTTATCACTTACGACGTTAGCTTATTTCAATACGCACATTTTGTGCCCAATAGGATCCAAAAAAAAATGACAAAGTTAAAGATTTTTTGATATATCCCACTTTTAAATTTTTACCAAATCACAAAAAACACAGCAAGCAAATACACAGCGAATAGTTTAGTAACAAAAAATAAAAATAAAAAAAGCCTTAAACTGTTTAATCACTATGTGGGTTAATTCACTAAATCTTCTGTAGCTTTATCATTTTTGCACCGATCTAGGTCTTGTTGGGCGCAAAATGTTCGTATTGAAATAAGCTAATGCCCAAGCAATAAAACATTACATTGTTTGGTATAAAAAAAATAACTTGAAAGAGCAAAATAGCAAAAAATCATAAAATTTTCAATGAAGTTTGAACTTTTGTCCCCTGCAACTCTGTCATTTCGTGATTGTCATTGTTATTTTAGTAATTTTATTATCTTTCCTTAAATTTAAATTAAACATAATATGGTTAAAATTTTTTTAAAAATAGTTTTGCTGCTTTTTCTCTGGGTGTATATATTAAATATATAACGAAAACCCTCTTGGGCGCAAGGATTTTCTCCTCTATGGTTTAACAAATACCGGCTTCGCTAACTAAAGCTTCTCTGCACTGCCGGCCTTCGGCCGGGCGCATGGATTTTCTTCTTTATGGTATAACAATTACCGGTTTCGCTAAGTAAAGCTCTTAAAATCTGCCTTGTTTCCGAACCAAGGCTGACTACTCAGAGAAGCTTTAGTTAGCGAAGCCGGTATTTGTTATACCACAGAGGAGAAAATCCTTGCGCCAGGCCGAAGGCCGGCTGTGTAGACAAGCTTAAGTTATCAAAGCCAACCAATGGCAGACTTAGAATTTTTCGGTAGGAAACACATTTTCTAAAGCCTGCCTTAAAGCTGCTTCATAGTCTGTATGATAAGCCAAAGCTTCGAATTGTAAAAAATTTCTATCAATAAATAATAATTTTTTTCTTAAGTTTTGATAATCACTTGAAATTTTAACGGTATTTTAAAACAAATTTTACACATTTTAATATTTTTGGTTATAAGTTAAGTTGTGGGCATTATGACACTGCTCTGATGGACACTATGACACTGGACGTTATGACATACCACCGGAATTTTGTTCCGTTTAAACGAGATTTTCAATTAAACGAAGTTTGGATAGCTGGAAACGCCTTAACGCCTTTACGAACTTAGTACTTTCAAGATTGCTTTGTTAAGCTTTAGTATTTTTTTTTTTTAGAAATACATAACATACAAAGATGCATAGTTATATTTAAAAAATAAAAACTACTTCATTATTATTATAACTCTGGTTCACAAATTGTAAACTTTTTTAACCTCAAAAACCTCTCGTTTTCGAGATATTTGCGAAAATCGTGCATTTCTGCAGTTGTTTTAGCTATTTCGAAAAATCTCAAGAATTTTTCATCTGAATTGTACAAATTTAGGCTATTGAATAAATATGTTTTTTTTCTTTCAATCCATATTTATTAATACGCATCATCTGTTAAAAAGTGGTCTAAATTTTAGAAGTGGGCGTGGTACTTCCATACAAAACAATATAAATTTCTAAATCTCTTTACAAATCAAATGAGATCTGTATTACAAACATTTTACTAATTTAATATCAATCAGGGTAGTAAAGCTATTATATTATACAACTTTTTATGAACTTACTCACTTACCCTTATCGTGAATAAAATTTGTTCCCTTTTGCCTTAAACATGTATGGGTAAAAGCAAAATTTCGAGGAAAAAAACTGTTCACTTTTTGTTAATTCAATAAAATTTGCAATTTTAAATACGCTAATGGGTATATTTACTAATAAAAGAACAAGTTATTTTCCAAGTTATTGAAAATAAATAAAAAACGTTTATTATCTTTTTGCTTTTACACACCCAGTTCATTTAAAATGTCATTAGGATTAATGTGTTTTCCACATAAATTGTTAATGCAACTTACCAGTAAAATATTCTCCGAATTCTTGTTCCATTTTAATAGCACGTTCGTATGTTTTCTTAGCTTGTTCTTCGGTCATACGACGATTCATTTCCCTAAAAAAATTTATAATATTTTATTAGTAATATGCAATATATTTAATTCTTATATAAAAAAAAAAAAAATAAAAATTTATATTAGAAATAAAGTAATTTTTATTAAAATCGAAAACAGTATTCTGCAAATCATGCACAAATATTTTAGTCTTATGGCGATTTCTGAGAAATATGTTGCATTAATGTTAATACATTTTTGTGTTCGTTTATACTAAAAATACAATTGTGGGAAAAATGTTCCAGTTCTTTGGTGAATATGTTGATGAAAAACATGTTGTATACTTTACCCTTACTTTTACTTAAGGGTTTCATAGTGCCCTGTTTTACAATTTTGGTTCTTACTTCTTTGTTTGTACAACCAATGTTTTATTTTGTTTGTCATAATATGTGAAAAAATTGTGTTAAAACAAAATATTGACATATTAAGAGAAAAAAGTCCATGTATATTATTATCGTTTTAATTTTTCCAAGCCATCAGTGATGTCGATATTTGTTTCCTAGCCACGCCATTACGTGCAGAAACCGCTTAAATAGCTTCAAAAACCGCTCATGAAGCACACAAATGATAAAAGTATAATAGTTGTAAAACAAAGCAGCTAATTTTGTTCTACTGCAGTTGCACTACATGTAACACTTCGAGTGATTATATGTAACATTAGAAAGTGTTACATGTATATACTGAAACATATTTTTCTCAGAAAAGCAATCACCATTAGGGTTATCTTTTAATCCCCAAAAACCCTTACACATTTGTACACTTCTGACTAGTGAGAAGAAAAGGTTTTTCTGTTTCAATTAGATTTCAATATTTGTATGATTTTAATCAGTATTATGCTGGCGATGTTACTTCAGTCAAATATATTTCAAAATGACAATTAAAATAAATGTTTAAATGAACAAAAAAAAAAAAAAAATAGCCTATTACAAGTCTGCATCGAGATAAGGCTGATTTTTCTATAAATTCTACAAATTTATGCAAATTAACAATAAATAAACAGTTTGTTTTCCACACGCAAACAATTAACATTTTTCTATTTGATACATTTCTCATTACAATTAAAACAAAATAATTAATATAAAAAATAACTTGTTTTTTGCTTTTGTTTTTAACTTACATGATTGAATCAACAGATTTAGGTTTAATAAATACAGCAATTGGATATAATTGTGCTACTTGTAAACGTTTAATTGCATTGCCCGATACATCTAGAATACAATGTTTACCCTTTTCGGCGACCTCACGTACACTGGCTACCGAGGTGCCATACAAATTATCATTGTATTGACCTGCCTCGATAAAAAGATGATTTTGTATATCATGTTCCATTTGTTCGCGTGACGATACGAAATGATAATCACGTCCATCCACCTCATAATCACGTTTGGGACGTGTGGTATCTATAAGCAGGAAGAGACAAATTGAAATTTTCTTTAGTAAAGGAATGGTGTGAAAAATTAGTAATTATAGTTTATTTTTTTTATCTGCACCATTTTTAGTGGTATTTTAGAACTGTGAAAAGTTTTGTTTGTAAAGCGTTTTATAATTTGTAACATTAACTCAGAATTCTCAATTTAGCATTTCACAGTTTAGAAAAATTATAATTGTAATTTAGGATTTTCGTTTTATACTCTCCCCTACTTGTGGTGAATGAGGGTATACTCAGTTTGTCATTTCGTGTGAACTTTTTTAATAGTAATCTAAGGCCCCATAAAGTATATATGTATGTTCTGGGTTCTTAACTAATTTTAAACCGATTTAGCCATGTCCGTCTGTTAGAAACACCCTCACTTCTGAAAGACTCAACAAAAAAGAACTATTTAAGTGTGAAATTGTTTCTAGTTATTCAAAGCAGTTTGAAATATTTCCTATTCCCATTAAAATGTTCACAAATACGTTTAAAGTATATGACTACAATTCTAGTCATATGAGTTAGCAAAGATCGGTTCGTAATTTACCATAGACCCAATGGGTTAGGTCAGGTTAGGAGTCAAATATATTTATTCAAAAAACTGTCACATAGTGTAATTTAAGGAAAATAAAAAAAATATAATTGTTTAAGCACGACTATACGTTGCATACTATACATCACAGTATTTATAGACAAACTTTCGAAAGTGGAGGGGGTTTATATAGGACCTATGGTCAATTTTTAGACATACGAGCACAAAAATTTGTTGTCGCCAAATTTTATGTGAATAATTTTATATCAATACCGACGTTTATTAGAAAGTCGAATTCCGTTAAGCGAAAATAAAAAAAATCAGGAATTTTGTTCCGTTTTAACGAAATTTTCAATTAAACGAAGTTTGGATAACTAGAACGCCTTTCGGGTTAACGAACTAAGTACTTTCAAGATTGCTTTGTTAAGCTTTAGTATTTTTTTTAGAAATAACATACAAAGATACATACATATCGTTACTTTAATATATAAAAGCCCTAACTAACATTTTCCGTATTTTACAGGAGAAGGAAAAAACTTAATAAAAATTATATTCTTGCAGTCGCGATTTTTTTTAAACGCAGTTTTTTATTAAACTCTCTACACAATTTAATAAAAAACTGCGTTTAAAAAAAATCGCAACTACGATACTACAATTTTTATTAAGTCTTTTCCTTCTCCTGTAAAGTAAGGAAAATGTTAGTTAGGGCTTTTCTATATTAAAGTAACGATATGTAGTTATATTTAAAAAATAAAAACTACTTCATTATCATTATAACACTGGTTCACAAATTGTAAACTTTTTTAACCTCAAAAATAAGATGTTTTCTAAGGTTAGGTTAGGTTAGGAAGGGTTATGCGCCCTTCCTCTGGGAGACCCATTCGGTCTATTGTGAATCCCTTCAATATAGAGGAAGAAGAAAAAGAAAAGTGAAGAAGAAAGGAGTTGGCAAATGGCCAGCGATGGACTCCAGTTCGTCGTGATATCTATCTCCTAGCCATTTCTGCATGAGACCCTGCATCCTGGGACAGTGGGACAGTGCATGCTCAATCGTCTCTAGTTCTTCAGAATTCTCGCATAACCTGCAGAAGTCCGGTATGGTATTCTCCCATTTACTCGTAAAAGCCCTAACAGAGCAAAGACCTGTTAAAAGCCCTATAAGCGTCCTAAAACCACTCCTATCCAATCCTAATAGAACCCTGGTTGTCCTGCGTCCAAACCGGGCCATAATGACCTAGGCACCCTGCAATCCGTTCTATCCCTCCAAGACCGGTTAACGGCATCGAAGAATCTATTTTGTATTGCCTAATAGTATTGACTAGGAAGGTTTTACTTCTGTGCCTTACCCCTATGTCAAAATTCGAACCCTCTCTCGCGAGTACGTCCGCCACCTCATTACCATCTACCCTGCAGTGTCCGGGTACCCAACACAGCCTTACCGTGAATGCCCCCATGAGCTCTCTCAGAGCATTCCTACACTGTGCGATAATTTAGCACTGGTCCAATATAAAGTCCACTCTCGGAAAAAAGTTTAGTACGCGTAACGAATAACGCTATTGCATTGAAATTTGGTATGTTACAGTTTTATAAGACTAGAAATCCCATTGCCAAATTTCCATAATTTCCCATAGGTCCCGTATAAAGCTATCTCCTGAAATATTCATACTGTCGGTGGAAAATATTAAAGATTCCCTTTTTTTAATTTCTGAAAAGCAGAATCTGAAATACAACGAAAAATCTAAAATATTTGTGTACAAAGAAGTTTTTAATGTTTTAACATATCATATTCAACATTTTTTTATTTTTCGAATTTATTCTGAGTTACATTTCAGTTATGTATTTTATAAAGCTTTTTTGTAATAGTTCTATTCCTTAAATTTTTAGGAATGACTTTTATACACCACCAGACTATTATATTGTATTTTCTTGTTACATTTTACCTTAGTTATCCTTTGGATAGCAATGAAGTATATAGTATGTACAGAAAAATTTACAATTATTAGACACCAGCAGAATGTAATGCATTTTCTGGCCCGCTACGGCCTTCGTCAGCATTCTTTGTGTCACACTGGATAGTGATACTTTATAAATTGAATGTATTTAACTCAACTATTTTTAACAAATAGAAACTGGGAATTATCTCCTTTCGTAGGTTACTTTATGTTATATTCAACATTTTTTTTATTTTTCGAATTTATTCTATGAGTTACATTTCAGTTATGTATTTTATAAAGCTTTTTTGTAATAGTTCTATTCCTTAAATTTTTAGGAATGACTTTTATACACCACCAGACTATTATATTGTATTTTCTTGTTACATTTTACCTTAGCTATCCTTTGGATAGCAATGAAGTATATAGTATGTACAGAAAAATTTACAATTATTAGACACCAGCAGAATGTAATGCATTTTCTGGCCCGCTACGGCCTTCGTCAGCATACAATATACTTCATTGCTATCCAAAGGATAGCTAAGGTAAAATGTAACATGAAAATACAATATAATAGTCTGGTAGTGTATAAAAGTCATTCTTAAAATTTAAGGAATAGAACTATTACAAAAAAGCTTTATAAAATACATAACTGAAATTTAGCTCATAGAATAAATTCGAAAAATAAAAAAAAAAAAAATGTTGAATATAATATAACGTAACCTTCGAAAGGAAATAATTCCCAGTTTCTATTTGTTAAAATTGTTGAGTTAAATACATTCAATTTATAAAGTATCACTATCCAGTGTGACACAAAGAATGCTGACGAAGGCCGTAGCGGGCCAGAAAATGCATTACATTCTGCTGGTGTCTAATAATTGTAAATTTTTCTGTACATACAATATACTTCATTGCTATCCAAAGGATAGCTAAGGTAAAATGTAACAAGAAAATACAATATAATAGTCTGGTGGTGTATAAAAGTCATTCCTAAAAATTTAAGGAATAGAACTATTACAAAAAAGCTTTATAAAATACATAACTGAAATGTAACTCATAGAATAAATTCGAAAAATAAAAAAATGTTGAATATAATATAAAGTAACCTACGAAAGGAGATAATTCCCAGTTTCTATTTGTTAAAAATAGTTGAGTTAAATACATTCAATTTATAAAGTATCACTATCCAGTGTGACACAAAGAATGCTGACGAAGGCCGTAGCGGGCCAGAAAATGCATTACATTCTGCTGGTGTCTAATAATTGTAAATTTTTCTGTACATACAATATACTTCATTGCTATCCAAAGGATAGCTAAGGTAAAATGTAACAAGAAAATACAATATAATAGTCTGGTGGTGTATAAAAGTCATTCCTAAAAATTTAAGGAATAGAACTATTACAAAAAAGCTTTATAAAATACATAACTGAAATAACTGAAATAACTCATAGAATAAATTCGAAAAATAAAAAAATGTTGAATATAATATAAAGTAACCTACGAAAGGAGATAATTCCCAGTTTCTATTTGTTTTAACATATCGCTCATTTACTTCAATAGTGACATAACTGAAAAAATCTATTTAGAGGTAAACTCGTTTCAAGATATTGATCTAACCAATTTGAAAAAGTAACTGCACATTCTCTTCAAACGGGAAAAGTATAAAGATGAATTCAATATAAAGAAAAATCAAGTGAATAATTCTGCATCACTAACTTCAAAATTTAATGTTTTGAGTTATGTCACTATAAAAGTTATTAAGCGATATGTTTTCAATTTTTAATGTTTTAATCTACTTCTCTATAAATAGGGACATAAGTTTTTAAAGCACCGATTTAAAAATTAAAACACAAATAAGTCAATTTTGCCAAATAATTATAAAAACTATAAATACAGTGTTAAAAATTCTATAATTGCTACCAATTTTGTTGGAAAAAAATTAAATGGGTCAAATCGACCAAGAGTTGGACCCGACCCCTTTCGATTTTAATGAAATTTGGTGAGGAGGTTCCTTTTATCCTATAAGGAACATATATGAACGAAAAAAAAATTTAAATTTTTTTTTTTAAAGTTATGTGATATTCAAAATGTCATAATTTCGCCGAATTAGCCGAATGTGTTGAGATTATTTCTTCAATATCTCGAATATTACTTTACATACGAAGATGATTTTAATGTCATTTTAAAGAGAATACTTGTGTAGCCCCAATATATTTAAAAAAATGGATAAAAGGAATCTTCTCACCAAATTTTTTTTAAATCGAAAGGGGTCGGGTCCCACTATTAGCCGATTTGACATGGAATTACCCAAGTATAATAAAAAAAATTTTATTCGAAAGAATTATACATGGCATTAAGATTTGAAAATGATTTTAAAAATTTTACTTTTTAGAAATAAATTTAGAAAAGTGGCGTATGCGGCACAAAACAATAATTTTCGCTTTCAATAAAATACTATTAACTCCTAAATTCGTTCATGAACGTTTACAAAAATTAACATTTTTCTTCAAAATAAATGCTAGAAGCAGTGGCGAAAATACAATCGGGTATATTTTCAGAAAACTTCATGTAAGCATTAATTGTCGTTTTTTCTCCACTACGACTTCTTGGCATACGCGCCAAACCAATAATGAGCTGACTTGTGGAAATCTTTTTTAAATATTGGTTAAATATAAAAGCTTAAAAGTTATTTGGAGAAGTGTTTCAAAAGTTTATAAGCCATAAATTGAAAATTCTGAAATTAGATTCTTTTTTTTTTGTTTTTTTTTTGTTTGTTTTTCAATACAACAACAAAGATTTTTTTTTGTATTAATAAATATTTTTATTATATATATTTAGCTGGTGAGGCCTAACTCAATTTGTGAAAATAAAAATGCAAAATTTTTTATTTCATTTTTCCCTTTTTTAAACATTTAAAAAAAGTAATAAAAACACAGTGAAAAATTAAGTGTTAAACTTACGTGGCACACATGATCCAAATTTATCTGGATATTCTGATATTAAATCATCATTTATACGATCCTTCAATGGACCCAATATTATAACGGGTCTGGTGTAATTTATCGATAACCGTTGCACAGCCTCGTACGATAAGACGTTCTCTTCTGAAGCTGTAAAAGTATATGTGAAAAATGTTTTATGCAAAGGGAGCTAAAGGACATGCAAGCGTCTTATAAATGAAAATTATAATGATATTGATTTATATATATATTTTTTATATCTATAATTTCAAATTTGAGTTAATTCTATAATACAATTCTAGAGCCAATAATTCTTTTTTTTTATTCCCTACATTTTTTCAATAAAGCAAAAAAATGAAAAGTTTTTCTTTATTTTAATGAAAGTTTATGATGAATAAGTTTAATATTATTAAGTTTTTTATTAACAGTCTTGGCTTAGTTAAGGTTAATATTTAAGAAAACATTTGTAAACGAAAAATAGTTGTTAAGTTCACAAAAGAAAAATAAAAATTAGTTTAGAGTTTGAGTTAAATTATAACAAAATTCTAATCTAAAAGATTTTGCAGGCAAGTGTGTGTATAGAGGTGTGTTTTTTTTTGTTTTAGAAACATATATTTTTTTTTTATTAATTTTGTGTGTAAGAAATTCAACATTTAAAATAGTAAACGACTAAATATGTAATAAAATGCATACAAGACAAGAATTATTTTCAGTGTAAGTTTCGATTTTTGTTGTAGTAGTAGAAAAAAATGGTTAAAATTTCATTTCCCAGTTTTCCAAACAACGCATTGACACCACAGACAGTTTCACATAAACATTTCTACTGGCATACAAAAAGAGGACTACAAACGAACATTTAAAGTTATAATTAATAATAATGCTTAAATAAAAATTTTATTAAAACAATTTATAAATAAAAAATAAAAGATAATAAATAAAATAAAATATTTTTCGTTTCATTTAAACAAAAAGAAAACATAATTAATTGAAATTAATAAAAAAAAATAATTATTATAACTTACAGTTTCTTTATATTTGCTTAAGAAAGTGGTTTTATAAATTTTTGTTTTAAAATTAATAAACGCAGTCTACATAATATAATTTAACAAAATTAGATTTTTATTTTTTTTTTTTAATTATTTAAAATTGTTAACACAATAAAAATTATTCATATTCACAACAACACATAGATTTGTTTTAGTTTTTTTTTTTTTAATTTTTTAAGACCATGTATGGATGGATGCTTTTGGTGGCAAAACGATACATTTGAAGGAAAGTAGAGGGGGAGAAAACATTTAAATCCAAGGGGAAACGACTAGAGAAGAAACTCCCGAAAATAAATAAAAGAATTGTCTCTAAATTACGTACTAGCTGTAAGGAAGTAAGAACAACAAAATATACACATTTATTACTGGCACAATCAAAGAGTTAGGTTAGGTATTTTTGACAGCTGAGATAGGCCATTTTCTCTCTCTTTATATTCTAGTCTAAAACGATAGAGCAAGGTACATTTACACAAGGTAGACTCATTTGGAGGAGCATTACCCGACTTGTCAAAATTGTCTTTATATAAAACAAAAACAATTTAACGCATACATGCACATATTTTGGCTTATACATACAAATTTGACAATTGCGGTTTATGTCTATCCGCTAATGAGTCTTCTACTTTGTGTAAATGTACCTTGTTCTAAAATTTAATAGAGAGAGAGAGAGAGATGCAAAATAAACTATATTTTATACCAGAGTAAATAAAGAACATTAGAAGCTAAAAAATCCCTAAAAAAATCCTATAAAAAGTTTCCTTGTGTGAACAAACGCCAGATTTTAAAACAACTTGAAAAATATACATATTTCAAGAAAGTTGATCCAAAAACTAGGAACATAGTAAGGTCGTAAGTTGTAGAAGCGTATAACGTTAGGCAGAAATCTTGAAACACTCTCTCGTTACACATAATTCCATCACAGACGTATTTGTAGAATAGTGGTAGAAAATTTTAACAATTTTATTTTTCTTGCCATTACGCAAAGAAAAATTTTTTTTATATGGTCACGACTAACAAAACTATTTTTAATACAAAATTGTCAAACATATTATGGTTACTTTATTGATGTCAACTACAAACATATCATAGTTAAATACAGAGACCGTAATAATTATTCTTTTTGTCATAAGTCAGATGATAACAAACAAAAACAGCAAAAAAAACAGTTATTTTTTGATTTTTATTTTTTCGAGCAAAAATAACAAAAAAAAATATGTAATTATTTTTTAAAATAAAAAATAAAAGTTATTTTCTAAAACAGTTAGTTTTTAACTCAAAAAAATTAATATCAAAAATAATTGTTATTTTATTTCAAAAATAAAAAAAAAACCTTTTATTTTTGTTAAAAAAAAAAATCAAAAATTAACTTGCCCGAAATAATAAAAATCAAAAGTTTAAAAAGCAATATATTTTATCATAGACTAGTTAATAAGGGTGGGTAACTTGCATCAGTTATTTTAAAATTTCAAAATAGCTGTTATTTTCGGCCCCTGGTTAAATTACTGCTCCATTAGAAAGCCGCAAAACAAATTAGAATTACCTCCGAACATGTTATGGTTAACAATAACATTAATACGGTTGTTTATCAACAAAAACATTTTCCTCTTTTAATCATTTTTTAGAAGCAACATGTTATTATTGGTTTTTATTTTGTCTTTAAATAAAAACAAACACACAAAAAATTTTATTTTTGTCTCACAACACGACTGGTAACAGGCGCTAAATATATAAATTAATTTCTGTCAGCATACAATGTAAACAAGCTTTTACGTTATATTCAATTTTGATAGCGTATCTACGTCGTACGCTTCCACAAGATGCAATTGTGTTCCTTCGGTAAAGTATGATAATTATTGTCTTCTTATTGCGCAAATAAAGCCGAGAATTTTAAGATACAAAACATATAAACGAATAAAAACCAAACGTTAAGACAAATTTTACGATTTTGCTTGCAGTTATAAACTTTTATTAACAAAAAACTATACAACCTAACCTATAAAATAAAAAGTTTCCAGTTTGTCGAAATATCTAAAAAAAATTTGGTTTGAATGAATTGCAAGCAAAAAATGTTCCAACTAACTAACAAATCAAGTTTATAGTACAAATTTTACTTACATGCTGAAGAAACCGAACAAACTAAAAGTTGTAGAAGGCCTGAAATAAATCTTTTGAAAAATTGAACAATTTTCTTTTTATAAAAATCTAAAAGTCTAAAACTGCCAAGTCATAAATCCTAAAAATTACTCAACAACTTTTTAATATATTTATGAATTTATACTAAATATCTACTACTAACTTTATGTTTAATAGAAATTGAGTTTTAAAGCTAAAATGATTCCATTCTTTTTTTGAAAAAAAAAAATGGCGATGATAGTAATAACGTATTCGAAAAAATACTGGCCATATTTTTTAATATTTTAGTATGCAAAATAATTTGAATTTTTATCGATAAAGAAATGCGTTTAGTAAAATTTTATCCATATTAATGTGGAGTGCAGAGCGAAAATTAGTCGAAATTCCAATGAAAGGTAAAAAAAAAACCTAAGATTCGAAATTCCAATGAAAGGTAAAAAACCTAAGATTTTTTTAAAATTGAAAACGAATTACTTAGGACCATTATTACAATTTACAAATAGTTAACAGCAGGGTAACTTTACTACAAGTTATCTTTACCTAGCATTTACACATGCCACTGCCAGTTCGAAAAACTCAATACACTCACACTTTTTTACTTATTCACTCCCATTTTTTGTAATGGCAGCTCCAGTGGCAGCAAAAATTGCATGCGAGCGGAAATTTGGCTTTTGCATTAAATGACAAAACGATGAACAATGTTACCCTGTTAAAAATTTAATGCAAATTTACTGGATTATTGTCGAATTGTAATTAAAGTTTTAACTTGATAAATGTATTAGTATGATTAATTTTTTGAAACGCGCATTAATAAAAGCAAGTTTGTTAGTTATAGAGCATTAATATTGTTAAAATAAAGCTTATATAAATAAATGTAAACCATTTCCCCAAAAATGTGCTTATATGATTAACTCGGAAACTCTATTTGGTTTTTTGATACTTTTCTTTTAATTTGAGAAGTCAACAAATTATCTCAAGTTGACGCTTCAAGGACATTTTTAAAATGAACTCGCAGTGGCATGTGTAAGCACAAGAGCTAATGGCATGAGATTCGACTATTTCGAACAAATTTTCTTTGATAATATGTATACAGTAGTGGCATGCTACTACTTGCATGTGTAAAGGCAGGGTTAAGAATTTGAAGCTTCCATATTTTCTGCAGAAGATATGGTAACTTCAATGACAATTTAATATAAAATTAACTTATTCTAATTATTTACCTTTGGTTTTTTTTTTTTTAGAAAAATTTGACACAATAAACAAAACAATTTACCATGAAAAAACAAAAATAAAGTACAAGCACATTGAATTCTGCTTTCAGTTAAAGAAATAACCAAAATTAAGTCATTGCCACTACTACTACGTATTTTAAACATCCAAAAGTAGTCGGTAATAACTGTAATGCCGCAACAGTATATATTTTACATATTCATTTTGTTCACTTCAACTATCAGGAACTTTATTTTTAGGTTGTAATAATGGCCCTTAAAGATTATGTAAAAAAAAAAAAAAAATCAAATATGTGACAAATACAGACTGGATAATGCTTGTTGCAAAACACGAAATTCACAGCTGCTTGATAAATAGTGTAATTTTTCGCTTTTCAGTAAGGGGTTGCATTTTTGTTAGAAAAAAGGAAGACTTATTTGTAGTACCAATATATACTTATGTAGGATGAGAGATTATAAAGAAATTTTTAATATTACAAATCTATCCTACAATCTAATATAGTGCCATATTGGAATTAAGATTTTATATTCTCAGAAAACGATTCGAGATATAGCTCGAGTTTTGAGTTATCAGATGTAAACGTCATATCAAAAGGTTGTACATCTGGCAACACCCATAAGCGACCTGAACTAATTTAAACATTTTAAGGGCAAAATACATTTGTCATGTAGGCGAATTCACTAGTGTACGTGTGCTGGACGTAATATTCGCCGACATATAAAAAATTTTTAATTTTCTATCCAGCATCGTCGGTGTCACAGAAACATACGCATTTTCCCAGCGGGAAAAAGAAGGAGTAGGAAGGCCTTCTAGAAGGTCTCTGTACCCCTTCTTTTGGATTTACAAGGCATTCTTGGTCCATTCCATACTCATATCTTTTTTACACACGTTGTCATTGCGGAGAAGGCCTTCCGCTCTCGCTTCTTCAGCAGGTACATAAGAAGGGCAACGGGACCAAAAAAAATTGATTTTGCTTTTGCTTGTGCAAAAAAAAAAACAATACAAAAAATGTTACTCCTTTTCTACTCCCTTCTCATAGAAGCGAGTGTGGAAGGTGTATCTTATCTTTTATACGAAAGAGCCGAGGCCTTCTTTGAGGCCTTCTTTAGCAGTTAGATAAGAATAGTAATTGAATCAAAAAATCTTTTAAGCAGGCCTTTAAAAGGCCTGAAGTAAGAAGGTCTTCTGAGTTTTCCCGCTGGGTTCCCTTATACCACCACAATGCTTTATGAGTATTTTGATAAGTGTATTTGGGCCTTAAGTGGTCTAACACGATCAAAATGCTTAACCATCATGTTTACAGTATAAGTAACAAATTTGTTAGTATTTGCGACAACGACAATGCTGTATGGAAATTAAAACCAATTTAGATATTTCGTCAAGCACACGCACACGAGCTTGACCTCAAGCATTTTAATTTATGATGTGATTGCTTTAAGTCATTAAAGGGGTCTCAACGCCACGGCGAATTTACTCGTGTAAGTGTGCTGAACGTAATATTCGCCGTCATATCTAAATTCTTTTAATTTCCATCCAGCATCGTCGGTGTCACACATACAAACACATTTTCACTAATACTACCATAGCGCTTGATGAGAAATGCTTTACCGTGTACAGACCCTTTAAAGTTGTTGACAGTGGCCATAATGATTGAATACAAGATAACGCCATGGGCATAATTTAACGTTAAATGGCGTAGTTTGTTGGAAGTCCCTAATATTCATAAACTTTTTATAAGAAGTGTATGCACTTTAAAAGCGCTGACAACCCCGCATTTACACAGCAACTATACCGAGTTTGCCAGCTTCAGATTAGTAGACAAGAGTTCGTGTGACGTCATTTGTCCGATATGCGCAGAAGATTTCAACTTAGTTTTTAGGATGGCGTAGTCTTTATTTCTATCATTCTTGGAAAACTGTATCTGACTTTGAAATGTTGTACGTTTCGACGGCTTAATTCTCTGCGAACTTCTTGTGATGTCAAGAAAAATAGCGATGGTAGATGCTAAATTTTATTCAAAAAATGAAGATGTCCCAATATATGTAAATAAATATGAGACTATACAAAAGTTTTAAATAATACAAATCTCTTCTACCATCTAATCTTCAGTTAAAAAGTATGTATGTATATATAGTATGTAAAACAGTATTTAATTTAAATAACGTATTACTAAAATAACAAGATTTAGAAAGCTTTTTTAACATTTTAGTAAAATGTCTTAAAAGCTGTTGTATTAACTAACATGTTAATATGTTACAATCAATAACAGACAGCAATTACAACTGTTAACCTGAAATAAAATTTATTTAGAGAAAAATATCAAGTTAGTAAAAAGTGTAGAGTGTATTTGATTGGTGTGCAAAGTGACATAAAGAGGAAACAACTTTTTTTAGCTGGGAGCAAAAAGACATGACTTGGGGGGAAATTTGAAATAAAACTTAAACAAGGACTTACTAAACAACTAACATTCCTTGGAAGAACAAATTTGGCAGAATGTTAACAACAATTTTAACAAACATATTTTTTTTATTAAAAAACTAATACAAAATTTTTGTTTTAAAAAAATTGAAGGGAAAGTATGAAAAGGAAACAAATGAACGTAACGATTTTCAATAATATTGATAAGAAAAATTGGAAACGTTTAAGAAACTCTTTCCACAAAGTTTTTTATTTAGCAAACAAATTTTCTACTAACAAGACATTACTACGAATAAAGTTTTTTTTTTATAAACAACTGAATAAAAATAAAAAAAAAAAGCTTAAACTTAAAATATAAAATAAAAAAAAAAAAACAAAATCAAACCAACAAAAATGATCAAAAAAGCCTTTTAATGTTTAAACAAACAAATAAAACAAAAAAAAAACCTTAATAAAAAAAATTTTATCAAAATTAGTATAAAGAAAAAAAGAAAAAACTACAAAATAATATAGAGAAAAACTACTACAGTTTTTATTTTATTTTATTTTTTTTTTTTTTTTGTAACAAAAATGTTTTTTTTTTTTTAAATTTTAAAACTGCATGACAAACAAAATGTTTAACGATTTTTCTATACCAAACAAAATATAACGTTAATAATGGTAAGTTTTTGTTAAAAAAAAATTAATAGTAAACAGTTGTAGTAAGTAGTAAATAGTAGTAGTTGTAAATAGACAATGGACTGTGATTTTAATTTTAATTGTGATAAAAATTTGAATTTAATTATGAAATAAAATAAAACAAAAGTTTCCGGTTTCTTCAAACGGACTAAAACAATAAAAATTATTTTGTTTCTTTTAATAGTAATTGATTTTTTTTTTTTTTTAAGATAAAATACATTATTTGAAATGTTTTGAGTTTAATTATTTAACATTACTTAAGAAAAAAAATATTTATTTAAATTTTTTTTTTGTTTTTTGTATTTTAAGTGTTTTTAAATTTTCAATATTTTTTTTAAGATTTTTATTTTTTAGTTGCTGGACTTACGATAGTCAGCATCACTATTCTCCAGGTAGATAAGAGTAATTTGTTCCATATCGGGTAGTTCCACTCTATAGATGATTTCGTTGCCTTTTTCAATTCACAAACACACACACACACGCACATCACATATTAACGGGGTTTTTATAATATAGTTGCACGGTTGGTAGTAGTAGTAGTAGTAGTAGTTATATATTTTTGGTGTATTTTTTGGTAGTAGTAGTGATTGATTGATTGATTGATTATTTAAAGTGGTATAAGAAGCACAATTTGTAGTAGAAAAATCAATTTTTTTGGTTATTTATTTAATTGTGGTGGTTTCAATTTAACAAAAATATCGGAGTTTATTTTGTAATTTATTGGCAATTAATAAATGGTAAAAGGTGGTGTAGAAGTAGTAAAAGTATGTTTTATTGTTGGATTAAATAGGTTTGATTTTGATTTTTAAGTACAAGTTGATTGATAATAACAAGTAGTAGTAGTAGTAGTAGTAGTAGTAGTAGTAGTAGTAGAAAAAAGTAGTAAAAAAGAGAATAAAGATAAAAACAAATTCAAAAGAAAAAAAAAAAGAAAAATCATCTATTATTGCCATACGATGTTGATTTTATAGGAGACTTTTGTTTATAAACTTAAATTTTATTTAATAGTATTAAATAATATAAAAGAAAATCTAATAAAATCATAAAAAGAAACACATTTTAAAGGATATACGGTAAATCAAACAAACGAAAACTAAAAAAAGCTCAAAAAGGAAACGAAAAATAATTGAAACAAATTTTGGATTTGGTGACCTGTTTGAACCAATTTCGTATTTGAAAATTTGACAATATTTCACACAACAACTACAAGCAGGGAAATGAGTTTGAACAAAGTTTATATTTTGATGATATGAATACAATCAGTATCAATCATTCTTTGGTTGAGTGAATGAAAATTGCTTTTCTATTTTTGTTTTGAAACGATGCGATTTTCGCTATGCCACACCTGCCATACAAGATCGTTTTTTTTTTAGTATTAATTTTTTTGTTTTAATTAGTACACTGAGATAAAACATTGCAAGCTTTTGTTTATATAATTATATGTTTGTATAAGAAAACTATTTTACATATCAGTCTTCTGGTATATAAGCAGAGAATAAAAAGAATACTAGTTTTACATTTAGGTATAAATAGAACATATAAAAAAATTAATGTATAAGTATCTTAGAACGAATTTTAGGACATAAGTTTATTAGTTTTAATTCTCGTAATGTTAATATGTACTAGAATATTTGTCAGTGTAAATACAGCTTTATATAAATGCTTTATAACATAAAATATATTTTGTTAGTGCAAAATAGTATAATTGGATTGTATTCATTTAAGAATTAATTCTTTTAAACTTAAGCTAAAATTCACAACTATAACACTAACAATTTATTTTGTCTATAAAAATTCCAAGTATTTCTACTACTGTAAAAACTTGTTTATATAAAACAAAACACACTTTATTTAAATAAATGTTTACTTTTAATTCTTTTTAAACTCTGTATATAACACATTTGTATGATCAATTGTTATATAAGAAATATGTATATCAATTTTTCTTTGAAAAATAAAAAAAGTGCTTTAAATCAATCATATGTATAAAAATTAGGAGATGTTAAAATCTGAAGACCCTCTTAAACCCTGTTTGATGAACAATTATTCAAAAAAGTTTAAATAAAATTACTTTTCATTTTTAAAATAAATGTCAATATGTAGTAAATATTATATTTTTTTTTATAATTAACAATTTGAAAATCGTTAGAAAAGTTAAAATACATACATACATAATTAGTTTTGAGTAGTGAATAAATCACCCAATTCCTACTTATACGTTAAGCGCTGTGAATTCTGGAAACCTGGTAACATAAAGATAGGAGTTTAACTTAAGGCATACAAGAGCGACTACCCAGCGACTAGACGAAAGGAACCATAATAAAGCTACCAAAGAAATATGACTAAGAGCAATGGGAGAACTGGCAAAGGATCACTCTGCCCAACATCATTAACAAGATTACAGCAATTTTAATAAACGACAGACAACAAAGCATAGAAAAATAAATACGAACAGGCTTGGTTTCGCGCACACCGAAGCTGCGTTGACCAGACAAACCCCCTAAGCGAGACAATTAAACATTCCGTAGAATGGCGGACTACACTCTAACTTGTATTCCTGATCTTCCGAAAGGCCTTCGATTCCTTCAGCAGCTCCGCAATTTGGGGAGGAAGAAACGCATGCCTCATCAAGGCGACGTTGTTATACGCAATATAACTTTATAGGTCAGACATAGCGGAATGATGGCTGAACCTTTCACAACGAACGCTGGAGTAAAACATGCATGTCCCATATCACGACTTATGTTTGCCGTCGTTCAGGACGATGTCATGCAAAAGGTTTGTTAAAAAAAGCGAGGTATAGTTTGGACTCTCCCTGCGAGCTTGAACTTTGACTTTGCTGATAACATTTGTTTCATTTGTATGCAGGACAAATTCTGCGGCCTCGATCTTTACGCTAAAGGGATTTACCTCCAAATCAATATAAAGAAGACGCAAGGTTTGCGTTTAAGTAACATAACTGAAAACAGCTAAGTTAAGTCATTTTGCTATTTAGGGTTTATTATGGCCATAGATGTAGGAGTAGAAGAGGTATAAGAACAATGGGTTAAACAAAGCCAGATCGGCGTTTCATCGCCTAAACAAAACATGACGATCGCCATAAATATCCTTTAGAATATTTAAAGCATGTGAAAATCAATATTACTCTACGGAAGTGAGATTTAGCTTCTTTATACTCAATAGCTTCTTTAAAATTAGCCGTATTTTCTAGCCAAACTAATGTTCCAACTTAAGAGCTTTGGAATATAGAAACAAGAAGTCTATAAAGCGCAAAATAACAAAAAGCAAATGGAAATGAAAAGGCCACACACCACGAAAGGTCCTGGTAACTTCGCCAAAATTGATCAAGACTGGAACCCCAAAGCACCAGAACGCCCTAGAAACACATGGCGCACAAGGCAACCCTGACATAATAAGCCTTAAGACCAATTTAAGTAAGGAATGCTGATTCATGAGTATTCTGTTTTAAAATGGTAGCGTATCAACTCTCACCTTAAGTCAATGGTAGCTTCCAGAACGCGCGCTTGTGCGGTATACGTCGTAACTACAGCATATTTGCTTGCTAATAAAGGATGAAATTATAAACCTTTTGTATGTAAAGTTTGACACACAGGCTTGTTCGGAAGCAGGATATTCAGTCAAAGTGGAAAATATGTATATGAAGATAATCTTTGTAAGTTAGGCTAAGTTTTAATACAATTGTATACGAACTACGCCATAATAAAAAAAGGCATTGAAATGGCTGTCATAAGATAAGGAACTTAAAGTTAAATAGTTCTTAAAATATTAAATGGGCATTCAGCTACAAATATTTTAAAGAATTAAATTACAAACATTTTATTTAGAAAAAAACATTTATTTTTAAACTTTATAAATTGTTTGGCGGCTTATGAAAGTATAAAGGTATAGGTATGTAAAACAAATAAAGCATAGACACGTCAAGCCCCTGTACTACCTGAGAGCTTTAGCTAACTATGGATCTACCGGGGCCCATTTTAAGTAAGATGTTTATTTAAATCACCTTTATTTAGAACAAATTTTATAGTGATATCAAATTTGTTTAACGAAACTTTTTCGAGCAAGTGTCTTTCATGAGTGGACCAGCATAAACTTTTCAGCTACCAATATTTGTACAAGATTTTATATGAGACTAAATGTGAATGTTGAGAATATTGTTACAAACTGTCAAGTAGACATACAAATACATATACGATGTTCTAAAGTTGTTTGTATCAAATTTAACCTTGATACAAACATTTCAAAAGCCTAGAGTGCACGGAATGTAAAATGACGCATGCACATGTGATTCTGACTTAGTTTTGATGTCATTTCAAAGTCACAGTCGCCATTGTGTGTTGTTTGATGACGTGTAAATTACGTCAGAACCACATGCGCATGTAGATTTTCACATTCCGTGTACTCTAGGATAAAGCGATTTATGGTTTAAGTGGCAAGGCTAAATTTCGGGAGAACGTTTATAAGTTCTTTAAACAAAAAAATGCTTATTTTCGACTTTTACTTTGGAAGCACAGGCTTTCATTGACACATTCTGTGTCAATTGGTATATGAAAAAGGTTGCAATATTAACCATAAGCATTGGTTAACGGATCGATTTAAAAAACCTCTTCACTAAAAGGTTGCCATATTAACCAAAAACATTGGTTAACGCATTTTTGGTCGACCTTTAACCGAACTGCGGCTACAATTAAGTTCGTTATAGCAGCATTTCACAGTTGCAAGTGATGAAACTTCATTAACCTAACCTAACCTTATCAACTTTGAAAGGCCATTTTTTCACTGTAAGTAAACAACACAAGTTGTGATTAAATGACAAAACATTCTAAGAAAAGATTTGATTGAAAGGTCAAACTTTTAAATTTAAACTTTAGATGGCACCTGTAAAAACTCAGTGTTGCCAAGGATCAAAATAAAAATAACAGCCCTCTTGGTTGTTATTGTTAAAGTTTTTTAAGCCTTAAAAGGATTTGTAATCATTGTAGCAAACATATTTATCTGAAACTGCTTAACACCCAACTTAATTTTGCCAATTTGAAATTTTACTCTTTTCTGTTTCCAAGCCTTAGGATAAGGTGATTTACCCTCAACAACGAAATCACTGACAAACCAAGAATATTGAAAATTGTATTTAAAATGAAAATGATAATTACCACCTACAAATTACCTCTTACATAAATTTTCGGCCATGTTCTGGAAATCGAAATCACGTGAAATTACAATCGATGAAGATTTTCATTTCAATTGAATTATTGTTAAAATTAACGTAGCTTTTCCTGGATTCAAAAGTTGTTTAGATAGAGGAAAGTGGTCCTCAAAGTATTAGGTATATAAAAGGAAATATTTTTATGAACTTTGAACACGGGAGAGTTTTCAAAATTTGTTTGATTTCAATTTCACGTGATTTCGATTTCTAGAACATTCTGTATTTTTACTTTTCGAACGATTTTTATAAGTAAAAATTGTAATAGAAAAATTAATAAATAAAAGCAACTTCTCTACAAAGTTTTATTTTTCAAAATGTACAGTTACAAAGAAGTCTAATTTCTATAGAAAAATGTTCGATAATTGGTTGCTAGAAGTTTAAGGGTAAAAAATTAAGGAGCCGAAATTTGTGAAATACTTCCAGCCGTATTCATAAATATTTTAAAGCAGTTTTAAGCATAAAAATTCATAAAATTGTATTCATAATCGAATATTACCTTAAAACTGCTATTTGAAACCTTGTGTAAATAAACGAATTTTAAAAATACAGAAATTACCGTACAAATATTAATTTATAAAAACAATTTTTTTTCTCACACACGACAAAAAAAAATTACAGATACGAGTACGAGTATGAAGTTATTCCTTTTTTCATAAAAGTCAGATAAATACAGTTATTTTTTGATTTTTATTTTTTTGAACAAAAATAACAGTTATTTCTTGATTTTTATTTTTTCGATCAAAAATAAAAGTTATTTTTTGATTTTAAATTTTTTGAACAAAAATAACCGTTATTTTCGTTATTTCGAGCAAAAATAAAAGTTATTTTTTTAAGAAATGTACGTGTAAGAATAATTTAGTTGACTTTAAATATTTATTTTAATGTGCATAAGAAATCCCAATGAAGATTACACATTAAAATAAACATTTAAAGTCAACTAAATTATTATTACACGTACATTTCTTCAAAGAATAACTTTTATTTTTGAGCGAAAATATAAAATCATAAAATAACTGTTTTTTTTTGTTCAAAAAAATAAAAATCATAATATAACTGTTATTTTTGTTTAAAAAAATAAAAATCAAAAATTAACTGTTATTTTTGTTCAAAAAACTAAAAATCAAAAAATAACTGTTAGTTTTGATCGAAACAATAAAAATGTAAATTTTTAAAATCAATATATTTTATCATAGACAAGTTAATAAGGATCAATATGGTATACTTGAATCAGTTTTTCGACATTTACTTCTATATGCTTTTTTTGTTTTCAAATTCCAATATAACTGTTATTTTCGGTCCATGGTATGTATTAATAACCACTGTTTTCCATCATTACGATTCAAGTGACAAATAAAATATAAAACGTTTATTTGTTAAAATGCTGTTCATCAATACGAATTATAAAAAAAGCTTTTTAAGGCTTAAAATGTTTTTTAACTAAAATGTATCTAAAACTTGAATTAAAATTTTTTTATGAATACGACGGCTGTTCATATTTTAAAAAACCTTGGAAGTTTGAAAATTTTTGAAACAACTTTTTAAAGTTTTTTTTTTAAGATTTAAATCAAAATAAAATCTACAGTTTAAAAGGGTCGTTTTTTATTTAATTTTTTTCAAAGGTATTCGAATAAAATTTTGTATTATTTTTTTGTTCAAATATTCGAATAAGAGTTTTAAACTAATCGGCTGTTCATACAAGAAAAACTTATGTAACTTTATTAGAACGATTCTAAAACCAAAATAATTGACAACACTTATATTTAATCATTTTTAGCGTTGCATTTGGTTTATAAAGGGTCTTTCATTAAGCACTTCCTATGTTTAAATTTTAATAATCGTCAAATTTTTTTTATTCGTTTGAAATGTCTATTGATGCCATTATATATCCGAAAAGTCCGTTTTTCCATCACTCTAAAGCATTATTCAGGCTAAATTTAACTGATGGTATGGATTATTTTTAATTTGAGGATGACTGTGATTTGGGCTTATTCCTCTTCGACTTGAGAAAACTTCACTCGAAAAAGTCTTACGAGGTCAAATTGGTGGCCAGTTTACAGCCATTACCAAACGAGCATGAGCCACACATAGCGACGTCCTGTTAAAACCACATGTCGTTGTTGTCCCTATCATCCAATTGAGACCAAAAGATTTTGGTAATCATCGACTTATAACGCTCGCGTGTTGACGGTGGTTGTCTGGTCGTTCTCAAAAAAATAATGCATGATGACGCCGCCGGCTGACTTTTTCGGAATGCATTGGACCGCTTGTTAATAAAAACGCTAATACATCAGAAAGTAAATTTTTAATATTTGGTTAGTTAGGGCCTTTTGCGTTTAAATAGTATTTATCTCTTTTAAGCATTTCATAATTTGCACTTTTTTTTATGCTTTAAAACGAGAAATGCATTTATAAAAACTCGCTTGTATGCATATACTGTGCTTATAAAAAAAACTTGCTTAGTCTGATCAGCAGCATGAAAAAAAAATATTTTACTTGCATCGAAAGTGCTTGAATACAATCAAAGTTTGATTAAAACTAAGCAAATTTAGTTTTGATGAAATAATTATTGTGCGTTTTTTGTTGTATTTGACTCTAGTTTGAAACGATGCTTATATGAGAATTTTTTTATGCAAAATTTTATTATATTGTGATGCATAAATGGGGGTTAAGTTTCGGCTATTTTAAATAACAACTTGTAATTGCACAATTTTGGATGCATAAAAGCAAAAAGTAAATACTGCAATATATTTAAATAAATTTTTATTATGTAATATCTTTTCGAAATGTGTTTTTTTTTTACTTATTTATTTATTATTCTGTAATAATCAGACTTATTACGAAACTTTATGTCGTGGTTGGAGTCGTTTGAAATATATTCGCTATTGTAAAACACAAAGAGAGTTTGTCGTATTTATATCGCTTACGACAATAAATTTCTAAAAACGACTGGTTTTCCACCCCGGCAATGACACGTATAAAACAAAGCCAAATATAAAAGTGTTTATCTATTTTAGATATTTTTATTTATTTACTTTTTGTGGTCTATGGAAATAATTTCTTGCAGATTATGCAGCAAGCCATCCAGGGTGTGCTGGAAATAGAAAACATAAGAATTTGGAAGTCCTTTTTTATACACTTTTACGGCCAATTTCACATTGTTCAGTTAAAAGTAACTATTGCTTTAACTTCCAGTTAACAATGCGTTTTGTAGTTATAACTGATAGTTAATTATAACTAAACTTGGTGAAATTGGCCGTTAATCTAATTTTTATAATTTTTGTTATAGAATTCTGTTTAATTCTTTAATTACAAAAATCTTATTAAAAAACGACTTTTAAAATTCTTGCGTTTTACGTTTTCGATTTTCAGCACACCCCTGAATATTTAAACCAAATTTAAGCTCCTTAAGTACCGTTTAAATTTCTGATAAACATCTCATTTTATACACTTCTGGCAACTCAAAAACAAACAAAAAAAATTATTTTTTTTCCAGCTGAAATATTGGACTTCTTTGTAAAAATTTAAAAAATTGTCCTTCATATGTAAATATATATGACGAAGACTTTATATAATTTAAAACATTTTTAAATTTACAAATTATTAAATATAAAAACAAAGAAACTATTGAAAATCGTTAGGTATGATTTCTAAAAGTAATTATTGTTGTAGACACCCGCTTTATTTAGCAGATCTGTTGACAAGGGCACTTAATAACATTTTTAAAGATTTATTCAACTTTAAAAAAGTGTTTTAAATAGTTAATGACTTCCATTATAGTCTTTTAAAAAGTAGGTCGTTTTTTTTTTTTTTTGATAAATATGAAAAGAAGAAGCATTACTATATTAATAATATTTTTATATATGTAACTTGTTAATTGGACTGAATATACATATGTATGTATGTAAGTAGTATGTAAATATAATAAGTATATGCAATTATGGGTATATTAAAACCAATAAGTAGCTTTAAAATATATATTGTGATCATTTTGCTTTTTTGTTTTTGGTAAATTTAATATATGTATGTATATATAATGCAGGGTATTTTTATTAAAAGATTTTAAAGAAAAAACAAGGTAAAAACAAAAGCCAGATTGAAAAACACATTAAATTTTGTAAATTTGTAGTAGTAGTTGTAGTTGATTAAGTTGATTATATAAATTAATGTTATTAAAGTATGTAAAAAGTAGTTAATAATAGTAGTGGAGTTGTTAAAATAATTGTTTGAAAAAAAATGTATGTTAATGTTAAGGTAATATAATAGTTATGTTTTATTCAAGAGGTATTAGGTATATATTATGTAAAAGAAATAAAAAAAAGAAAAATATAAATAATTAAAAGTCTACACTATTAAAACATAAAAAAAATAATAAAAGTATAAAGTAAAAAAAAAAAAAAACATAACACACTTAACAAATAAACTGTTTTGTTTTCTTTTTTTTTCTTTCCAAAATATATGTATGTTGTATATAGAAATATTATACCAGTACATTAAAATTAAATAATAATAAAAATAATAATAAAATAAATAGTATGTAGCAATAAAAATATATAAAAAAAGTTAACTAGATTTGATTACATACCTCCTTCAGCATTGGCATCGTCTTGTGTGTAGCAAAGCATAAAAGCTAGAAATATTAAAGAATTGAGAGAGAAGAGAAAAAACACAGAGTTGATTTGATTTGTTGTTTGGTTTTGTTTAAAAAAAAAAAAAAGAATGTGTTCGAAAAAAGTTTGTAGCACTTTTATAAAATTTTTAAACTTAATAACGATTAATTCCATGTAGTATATTGTTTTTTTTATTTAATATATGTATGTATGTACATTAGGGTATAACTCATTTTTTACAAAGGATGTTGTAAAATCGTGTTTGCCAGTCATTTCAAATCACATATATTTTCTTTTACTACATTAGCAGATTTTTGAAAGAGCAAACGCAAAAAATCGTAACTCTTCTGTTATATCTTACAACAACAACATACAAAGAGTTTATTTTTTTCTATTAAACGGGTTTTATTGTCTTATAAACAAAAGATTTTTCGATTTTGATTTCAAAAAAGGAACGAAAACTTTTATATTTTCTTTTATGAGGATTATTTTCACAAAATTTACAAATCAACTTACGTCGTCCTAATTCGTTTTATGATATTTTTTCAAAGTATTATCAATTTAACTCTTTTGTACGGCCTGGAACTTCATTGCAAATTTTTACTAATTTGAGGTCGGTGATTTAAAATCGAATCTCCATTTTTCTCTATCAGCTCGACTTTTCGAGATAAACCGTTATGTCAAAAATTAAGACACCTTTCTACATACTTATATTGGAATAACTTGAAAATGGTTCACCATATTCAGTAACCTATTGCGTGTATGTATTCTAATTACAAAATAAGCCTTATATGACAAGAATATATGACCTTAGGACTCCGAAACCCTTTTAATCACGGTTCATTATGGCAATCTCTGGAAATGACCCTTAGCATATAAAATGATGGTTCTTAGAGCAGCAAGCTATACGGAGATTTCTACATCGATGAACTAGGCATAAAGGCCCTTTTAAGGCTACCCGATGACAGCAGTGTCTTGTAGACGGAAATCTCCGACATAAAGCGGGCGGTAAATTGGCTGAGGTATTATCGTATATCGAAACATAAATTCATATTTACGGAGAGAAACGCTGCCGTTTGAGCTCTGACTGGTGTCCTTACGACATCATAGTTAATTGTGGAATGCCGGATGTGTCTAAATGAGATGGCGAAACATTCTAGCGTAACAATGGCATGGCTGCTAGGGCACAGCGGGTGCTTGGTGATCGTTAACTGCCAAATCGACATTTCGAACCTAGCCGAATCTAAATCAAACATTGAAACTCTAAAATACCTTATTTCAGGAAGGCAATTGTACTTGGAACATGTTTATGGAAAATATTTAAGTCAGACTTGAACAACCTAGCTTTTCTCTTCGTTCAAACCCTTTATTCCGAGAGCTAGTTGAAATAAAAGGTCAATTCGACTGATTTTTAAAACTAAATGATTTTATATACATACATACAGGCAATATTTGGCATAAACATCATGAGCTTAACTTGTTTTGTATAGACACTTGTATGGCGACCAGGTAAAATAATGTACGATTTAGCTTTTTTCACTATTTAAAACTTTTTATAAAGGTTGGTCCAGTCATAATGCACGATTTTAATTGTGACTCATATATTAACGTCAAGTTTTTTGGCCAACTTTTTTTTGGCATTTCATTGTTTCAGTGTTTGACAAATTCAACCACAAAGAGGAACACAACTAAGCAGCCCGTTAAGATTGTTGCTTGAACAGAGAGAAGTGAATGGTGACTTTACAAAGAAAATCATCTGCAGCGACGAGGCAAACTTTCGCCTCAGTGCATTCGTTACCAAGCACAATTGCCGCATTTGGGCAAATGAGAATCCACGAGTGATTGTTGAAAAGCCGATGCATCCACAAAGAGTGACTGTCATCGGGCCCTACTTCTTCGAAATGAGGTCGGCCAAGCAGTTACAGTGAACGGTGTTCGCAATCGCGAAATGATAAGAGACTTCTTGTGGCCAGAAATTGAGGATATGAACCTAGACGATATTTGGCTCCAACAGGATGGTGCAACTTGCCGCACAGCCAACGAAGCAATGACTTTTTTGCGCGAGAATTTAATTTGTTATCTCACGTCGTAGCGATGTAAATTGGCCGTTAGGATCATGTGATTTGACACCGTTGCACTTCTTTCTGTGGGAATATTTAAAAGAAAATATGTACGTCAATAAGCCAAGAACAATTCAAGAGCTAAAGGATGAGATTATTCGGCACATAACGACTTTGAACCTCAATTATGTCTCAGAGTCATTGAAAATATGGATCATCGGTTAGAGGTACATCACCGAAGCCGTGGCGAGCATTGGACGATATTTTGTTTCACATATAACTTTCATAGATAGGTCCATCCTTGTATCATAATAAAAAATATTAAGATAATTCTCTAAAAACGTTTTGTTTAATTTACAATTAACATCGTGAGTTTTGGCAGGACCACTCTTTATAAGAAATATCTGAGCCAAATAAGATCTTTTTTGCTTATATGGCCATGCGCCAAAATCATTATTTAAAAATATTCAAGGTGTTATTTGTCTACAACTTGGTCTATTTATAAACCGATTTCGCTTATTTTCACTAACAGTATTCTTTTAGATCCGTTTTCACAACTTACCGATAGCTAAATGTAGGATTTTATCGGCCGTATAAGAAGTGTTCCATTATTACAACTTTACTTTAACCTACCAGGTAATTTACTTTATCGCTTACTTTAAGTTAAAGTAAAGTTTTAATAATAGAACACTTTTTATAAGGCCAGTTAATGTCTACTTTTAGCTATCGGTATGTTGTGAAAACGGGCCTTAGACTTGTTTGAGGTGAAAGTAAACATAGAAAATTCATCCATTAGAAGTAGACATCGAAAAAACTAAGTTTAAAATAAAAATTTGAGGCAGTCGCGCTTGCTTGTGGACCGAAATGGAATCATTTCAATGGCAAACTTTTACGAACTATATTTGATATATAACAACTTAGTCCTCATCATATCTGGGCTCTACAGAAAACCTATTTCAACCAAGAAACGAACACACATACATACATATATACCTGTGGTGATGTATATTAAAATGTTTTCTATAACACAATAAAAAAAACCAATAAATATGAAAGAAATCGTTAAAAAGTTCCAGAAAATTGTATAAAAAATAAAATAAATTGGTTTTTGCGACAAATTATGAACGAACGATTTTGAACGATCGAAAAATTTGATTTTTTTTTTTTTTAGTAAAAAAGCATTCTACAAAGGGTAGATAAATTTATATCTTAATAAAGAGAGAGCAAGGTAAAGATTGTGTATTTTGTCTTTTTGTTTGTTGCTATTTGTTTAGGGAATGAATGTTTTGCTTTTTATTTTGGAATTTCCATACTAAACTTGCAACAATATTTGAAGCTAATACTAAAAACTATTTTTCTCATTAGCACTAAATTTAAATATATTTTTATTTAATTTTAATCATTAAAAAAAGAAAATAATAAATAAGAACTGATAAAAAATTAGAATTAATAAAAAAAAGTTAAGATTAAAAACGAAAGAATTTTTTTGTGTATGTAGGTGACTGAATAAGGAATAAATTAGCAAAATGTATACTAAAAATATTTTCATATAAAATACATTTAATTACTATTATTTAAAGTATTTTTTGGATTTCTTCTTTAAAATTTTAACAAGGCCTGCCATGCATTTCACTTGGAATTTTTTGTTAAAACTTGATTTCTTAATTTGGGGAAAAGTGTAAATTGGGATTTATGTAAACATTTACATATATACATATCTCACTGGTTCCTCTAAAGAGAGACAACTCAAAATGTTTAAATTTTTGCAAGAAATTGATATACAGTGTTTATGTCACAACGGTTTACTTTGATGATGTTCTATTCTGTGTTGTATCTTTTAAGTTGTTAAAGGTAAGTTTATTGTGCTGTTATATTTCGGTTTGTTTCTATATTTATTTATATAATTATGAACAAATTCCATATAAAGGGGAACAACTCAAAAAGCTAGTTATTTTTCAATAATCCCTAAAAAAAATACAAAAACAATTACAGCTGTATACTTCTTACTCGTAGTTCTTAGAAATGCCATAATTGTTTTAAACTTTCATTGTAAATATTTAAAAAAAAAAACTGTTTTTTGCCTGTACTGAAAATTTGTAAATTTTTACTTGACTCTATTTAGAAGAACCAGTGTGATATGTAGATATAAAGAATACCTCTTACTTTAATTGAATAAATTAAAAATATTTTATTCCGAATAATTTTTCCTTTACTTTTGTAAAGAGGTAATAAATGGAAATTGTTAAGGGACTTCTTTGACAGGACTATGTGCACATACTTTTCTCAGTCCCAACATTTCCAGCCATAATCGATACAAACTATCCAGCTGTTTTAATGTTGAAATGGAAAAGTTATTTAAGTACATACTATATTAATTTCATACTTTTTTAGTATACATATTTGCATTTAAACCCTTATAGGACATTTATAGAATTTTGTGTTCTGTTAAGACGATACCAGCCATTTCAGTTTCAAAAAATATTGACAGTTTTACCTTCTTAAGATATAAGAAAATTTAATAAAAATTACAAACCACCTAAAATTTTAAAATTAATATTATAGTAAAAAAAATTAGCCCTCGACCTTTTTAATGTTAAATTACAAACAAATTACTATTAGTTAACTAAAATTATACATATTTACATTTATATTAAATTTTATTATATAGTTTCACCATTATCAATTGCAATTCAAGGAAAAAATTTAGAAATATTTTAAAAAAATAATAAATTGAAAATAATATGATCGATCAAGTTTTTGCCAATTGAAGAATGCAATAACTTACAGAATTACACGTATCAATCAAGTATTTTCGACAAAATTGATGCTCATATATTCGGAATTGGCTATAAAAAATATATTAAGGTTTACATAAACATAAAAAAGAATTTTAGTTTATTTAAAATTTTTTAAGTTCGGCACAAATAAAGCTATATAAATAAACCTTATTTACCCAATTTTTTGATGTAAAATAAAGTCCACTATTGGTTGGTCCTATATAATATGATATCAAAGACAAAATTGCTAACGAACTCGCAAGGCTCAGCACTAGATTTGGCAGTTAGGTAGAAAGGACAAATAGGGCCTGCAGGATACCTAGGGCAATGTTACCTGATATAGACTCTGTCAATTTAAATGTATCACAATTTGTATCATCACAAGCCTTGGTTTATCAGGTGTATGATAAATAAAATGAATAGGGGTATCCCAGACTTCTGCAGATTGTGCAAAGAAATAGACGAACTCAATTCCATTGAGCATATTATCTGCTAGATGTATAGTAGCATTTATATATATGAAGATCTAAGGGATGTCTTAAGGTAACATCAAGACTTTATCAGTTTCATCATGGGCATAAGATGGCTAAGCAAGGCTAATCAGTTCCTCTATCATTTATTTCCTTTACTTTTAATTCCCCTTTGAACGGGAAAATTCTCGTTTTCTTTGTCTTTACTGTAAAAGGATTCACGACGGACCTTATTGGTCTCCTAGTGCACGTGATAATACGCAAGTGTTATCATATCCCTTATCGAAAATAACATATCTGATATACATATAACTAAATACATATAAAAAGTTCAATATAAATCAGTTCATGTTTTCTCTTTTGCAGATTCCCTGAACATCTGTTAAGAAATTTTAGCGGTTTGTTGATCACCAATTTGCAGCCGTTGGACTAATCTTAAATGTAGGTCAATCCGGGTTTATGACTGGCACTAACATTATAGAAGAATAGCTATAAATTAACATGTTTTATAAAATAATTACGAAGAAATTATGTAGTTTAAAATATTCTAACACTTTTTTAAAATTACAATTGATAATGACTTTTTAACGAAGTTATAATTATAAATAAATATAATAGATAAAAAAATTATTCAACAAACTTACGCTGTGGATCATTGGAATCATTGTTGTTTAAATTATTAACATCTAGCTCACTATTACTGGCTGCAATTCCATTAGCTTTAGATGTACATTTTATATCATTTTATCAATTCAATATTTTTGATTGGTTGTTTGTTTGTTTATCCATAATAAAAGTGTTTGTATATAAAAATATAAGCCCACAATAATTAGGCATTAAGTTGTGTTCATAATAAATTAAGTTATTTTTTAAACGATGACCAAAACGGGGGAAATTCGTTTGGATAAACCAACAAAAGGACGGTAATGCACATGAGGTCGAGTATATGATGGACGGTGTGTATGTAAGTGTTGAGTAGAAGGATCAGTGGTGAATAAAAATTGACATCAATATGAGTAAAATGGCATGGGTTGACAGTAGGACAGTTTTTGTGTGGACAAGAGACAATAGTTGTGGTATAAAGTATTTTATGAAAACAAAAAGAAAAAAAAATTAAATTAAAAGCATTACAAATTATACTTTAAGCCATAATTAATGAAATAAAACATAAATTAAACTAAACATATATAGTAAAAAAAAAACGAAAGACATTATTGATTAATTGAAAAAAAAAACACACTTGAAAAACTTATTGGTTGGTTACTCATCATTGAAAGTAAAGGAGGAAAAGTGCAAAAAAAATTAATTTATTATTCAAAAGATCGGGTCAGCTGGTGCACGTTTTGTTTTTGGTTTGTTAAGATTTTGTTTTAAAGGTTTTTGTAATTATTTGTTAAGATATTAACATGGTGTTTGCTTTAACTGTTTTTCATTTTTAACGAATTATTGTTTACCTTATTAATGTTTCACTTATTTGTTTTTTTTTTTTTATTATTTTAAATATTTTAGCTACTTACGCTCTTGGTCACTTCCATCTTCGTTGCGTTCATCGCGACTCTTCATAAATGGAAATTTACGCGAAAATGTGAAATTTTTCTTTTTTCTATCAAGTGTTGATTGCTGAAAACAAGAAATAAATGTAAAAATATCTTATATTTTGTTACAAACATAAATTAAAATTTACCTTATCCATATTATTATTTGCAGTAGCTGATTGGCCTTGAAATTTAACACTACGATCTCGCGCACGCATTTTACGTTCCCAGCGACGTTTCGAGGGTACAATACCAATTTGTTCATCTTCATTGTCTCCCAAGACACGACGTGCTTGCCACCATTCATCATCGGACGCATTTGTTACATGCAAAATATCACCATGTCTAAATGGTAGGCCCCGCGATGGCAAACCATCATCACGATTTGGATCGTAATCGAATAAGGCCCGAACATATAATGAACGTTTTTGTGTAGTACGCAGCAAAGTGCCAGTACTACCAGCTGTCAGAGCAGCCTGCTGTTTAAGCTCTTGTATACGAGCCTCAAAACGATTATATTCTTCGGGTCTGTATTGGGCAACTAATGTAACTACACCTCCAGATTTCTAATATAATTTAAATTCTTTTTTCGTATTAAAATTCGATTTATTTAGTTCTTATTTTCTTACCTTTAAGGCTTGAGCAGCTTCTTCGTGTGTGGCATTTCTTAAATCAATATCATTACAACTTAATAACTGATCTCCTCTTTTAAGTTCGCCGCTCAAATCGGCTGGTCCTCCCGCAAGTATGAAGGAGACATAAATACCTTGACCATCTTCGCCGCCAACTATATTAAAACCTAAACCTTGTGGTCCTTTTTGTATAGTAATTGTTCGTGATTCTCTAAAAAGTTACACATAAAATATTTTTATTTTAAAAACTGCAAAACATTTACAAAACTTAAAAAAGATTTTTTGTTAAATAAAATTAAAAGTGTTACGCCATTTCCAGATTATGTTTCTTATATTTAGAAATAGTTTTGCATTTCTATATTTATTTATTTAAATACATACATACATACATAGTTACTTTTATACAAAACAAAATTAATTTTTTGTTTTTTTGCATGTCAAAAAGTCACAATTGAGCCAAAAAAGGCACTTTTGAGCCCAAATAAAGACACTTTATTTGCAAAAAAGACACTTTTTCAATAAAATGTCACTTTTTAGTAAAAAGTCACTATTTCAAAATATCACTTTTTTTGTAAAAAGTCACCTTTTCAAAATATCACTATTTAATCAAAAATTAAATTTTTTAAAAAGTAACGTTTTCTACTCATGTTCTTTTTACATAAAAACACTTTTGCATCAAAAGTGTATTTTTACAATAGCGCGCTATTTACACATATGTATTGCGTCAGCTCACATCTATTGGGTTGACCTACCGACCATTTAAAAATAAATTTGTTAAGAATGGGGTATGTATATATATTTTTGATTCCCTTCATGTGTATAGTAACTTATGGCATTTAGAAGCCAACCTTGCTAAATCCAAAGTATTAGTTTTTCGCAGAGGCACTAGAATATCAAACAACTTAAAGTGGACATTTGGAGAAAATGAAATTGAAATCGTAAATTCATATAAATATCTTGGTATGGACTTGTGTTACAATTTATCCTTTAGAAAACATTTGGAAAATAAACTAACTACATCAAAAATGGCAATATCCTCAACTTGGTCAAAATATATAAACCATCCCAAAATATCTAATAAAAATAAACTTAAAATCTTCAGTGCTGCATCTCGGTCAATCATGTTTTACGGAGCCCAAATATGGGGTTACATGAAATACGAAATAGTTGAAAAACTATTTAGATTCTTTATTAAAAAGATGTTACTTTTACCTAACAACACTCCAAACTATATGCTATTTTTAGAAACGGGTTTAAACTCTTTATACCTACCCAGCAAAAACTTTACTTACCAAGTAAGTTAGCAAATAATGTTGGAGAAAATAAACACTACTTATTTTTCGGCTGAATTACTACTTATTTTTGTTCGAGGTGTCCACAGAATTCAGTACTTACAATACACTAACTAGAAGTCAAAAAATATCTAGTTATTATTTAACTACTAGTAAGTTGAATTGTAAGTACTTACAATATACTTACCAGAAGCCAAAAAATCACTAGTTAATAGACCTAATAAGTAATTATTGAGTGCGTTACCAGTAAGTAAATATTCAGTACTGAAAACAACACAACTAATAAGTAGTTATTGAGCTGATTATTAGTAAGCAAATATTCAGTATTGAAAATACTAGAAGTAATAAGTAGTTGTTGTGGTCATTACTAGTAAGTACTTATTAAAGTCTTCAAAATAATGACAATTGTAATGACAACTACTTACCAGGTAACGTATGAAATATCTACCACCTATTACTAAAAAACCAAAAAGTTTTTCCTGGGTAGATACGTTAAAATTGCATTTTGACTACATCAACAAAGTTCTTAACATGCCTTGCAACAGATTACCTCGAAAGCTTGCAGAAATAATAATCGCTAAACAAACTTCTTGGGCTGAGGATTGGACGAATTTGTGTGCTAAAATTAATTTTGTACCAGATAATAATTCTGTACCACTAAGCAAACATTGCAAATCAATTTTACCACTTGTTAAAATTTATGAAATTCAAACCTTTATTGCCGACGCTAGAAACTCTCAGTTTCATGACTTATACTCACAACTAAATTACTCTTTACTACAAATCACTACTACGGAACTCTCGTCTCGTGCGATAAGTCTATTGATAAGAGCAAGAGGAGGACTTTTGGATATAAATGCTAGATCGTTTAGAAGTACATCAGACGGAATCTGCACTCTCTGTAATCTAGACGCAACGGAAAATACTCTACACTTTATTGGTAAATGCCCCATTTATAGTGGATTTAGAAGTAAATTTTTTAACAAACATCAACTAAACCTACTCGACGTTCTAAATATTCTGAATGGTGATGCCTTTAATTTTGGCTCCCTTGTCAATTACCTGGAATCTTGCCTCAAATACAGAAAATTGTTATTAAATGAATTTGCTTAGTTCCTTTTTACATTTTATATTTTTAAAATTTATATAAATATTTTTACTTAGTTCTTTTGTTAAACAATTTTATGCTGTAAATATGTTTACAAATTTATCTTTCTTGAATTTTTATTTTTTAACAGCTTTAATTTTTGCCAATCTGGCTCACAACTATATGTTATGCCAGTTATAGATCATTATTTAAATTTAAACAAATTTTGTTATTATATTAGTAAATGAATCTATTAAATAAATAAAAAAAAAAAAAATAATATATATTTTGAATACACCTTTCTGAATCCAAAACCTGTTTTACGAAATTTTTTGAGATATCAAGCATTTACTTTGCTCGATATCAACTATTTTAAAGGTTATTAGATAAGCATTTTTTTCTCTACACACCACTGTTTGGCGAATGCTGCAAATTCCTCAACCAAAAACGTACAAAATAATTTTTACTCTTGCTTCGCTTCAATGTCGTAAGAAAAAAAGTATTTAAAGCAAAAGCAAAACAAAATGTCAACAACTTAATAATACACAGCAGTAAGTATACGTATGCAGCACAAAAAGCTACTTTTTAAAAATAAATTTCACTTTCAATAAAATACTATTAACTCCTAAGGTCGTTCATGGACGAGACAACTCGATATTTTAAAGACAAATTATAATCGAACGACAGCGTAAGTGGGTCTTGGGAACAGTTATTTATTTCAACAATTTAACGATTTTAAGTACACAGCCGATATTGGGATGCTTTGGTTGGCACATTATATCCAAAGCAGTTGCTTATGGGGTTTCTTTAAAGCGAAAAATAATCAGCATAGTCATAACTAGGGCAACCAAAAAAAAGCACTAAAAAAACAGTTTTAAGCTCTTAAAAAAAGCGTTTAAAAACATGAAAATAAGCTGTTAAAACTTAAAAAAAAAAGCAATTTAAACTTGTTTATTTTCCACTTAATTCGTTTGATACGTTGTTATAGTAAATTATAAGTTGATCCAATAAATTGTTAAAAGAAAACTATGTCTGTTTGGAGTTAGCAAGTTCTTGCACATAGAAAAAGTTCTTCCTACGTCTATAGATGTTAAGGGAGCATATTTAAAATTAAGTATTTGCTCTGAAGTATATTTTATACGATTGGACTCACAATTCCGCTTGCCTCCCAAAATATCCCCAATATCTTTTAATACCGAAAATCCTTAATTTTTTAATGAAACTGATTTAAATTTTGTATTAACTTTGTCTTCTATGTCCCCTGGAACACGGGACATTTTTCTTATGGTCCATAACTATGTTCACTTATAAAACCGATGAAAGATTTTTTGTTTCCAATTTTGTTACAACTTCGTGTAAAATCCCAAAATTTGCAGAAATTAACAATATTTGATATGCAGAGAAATTCTAGCTAAAACTATATTAAAAAAGCCAAAAAAATAAGACGTTACTATACCAAAAACAGAGAGAAGGGGAACTAACAGACGTTACTTTATACAAAAACGTTATTTAAAAAGAAATAAGACATTACAAAGTATGATGGTAAAATATGTTACAGACTGAGGAATTTGATCGTAAGAATACAGCTATGGAATTTTCGAGAGAAAAGAACTTAAACAAGCAAATATTAAATTAGGTTTATAAAAAGGCTTAACTCTAAAAACATAAACACATAAAAATTATACACAACACTATAAAAGGTACGTTACAGTACCCCTAAGACAGAGTTGCATAAAAATCAAGTAAGAAAGTATAGTCGGTCAAGCCCGACCGTATGATACCCAACACCACAGTATTTAAAAACAAGTTTCAAGAATGTATGGCTATATGAATAGGGATCATCTATGTTTTAAATTTCGTTAAAATCGTTTTAATAGTTTCTGATAGGCAGAAATAGCCCCCTATCTCCCCTCGTAGTCCTATTTTTTTAAAAATGCATACCTTACGTGTCCATATATATCAATTGCATTAAAATTGGTTTGATAGTGGGCGCAAAGACCCTCTTCCGGATAGCAGCTTGTATGGGGGCTATATTAAATTATGGACTGATTCGCCCTTGTGCCAATTAGAACCCACGTACCAAATTTCATTAAATTATCTTTAAAACTGCGACCTGTACTTTGCGCACGAGGTTACATGGACAGCCAGCCAGCCGGACGGACATCGTTAGATCGACTCAGAAAGTGATTCTGAGTTGACCGGTATACTTTAGTACCAATATTTAAAGGTGTTTCTCACATCAGCACAAATGCATAATACCCTCTCCACTCTTTAGTGTATGTATAATAATATAAAGAGATAATATAGGTTTTTGGGATTGCTCAAGGGAAGCACAAAATATTACCATAACGTTGAACGATTTTTTTAACCAGAGTTGTTACAGCACAGAAATGGTTGATTTTTTAGTATTTATAAAAAAAGTTGCACATAAAAAAAAATAATAATAACGAATTTTGCAAAATTTTATTAAATAAGTTTTTTTTTTGTATGAAAAAAATTAAAAATTATCTTAAAATGGCAAAATAAGCAAAAAAAAAAGCCGATATCGCAAAAATAACTAAAAAAAATGCCGATATTGCCAAAATAAGCAAAAAAAAAAGCCCTAACAAATATAGCTTATTTTCTTTGTTTTCTTATGATCGGAGTTTGTGTTCAATCAAAATCTTTCTATCTTGTAAACCAAAAAAATAAGCATTTGCTTTTTTTTGGTTGCCCTAGTCATAACATACAAAATATGTCGATTTTGTTTTTTCTTTTTACCCACTTACAACTACAAAAAATTTGAGTCGAAAAGAACCCAACCAATTGTAGGGGGATGTAAGAAAAGATAAACTCACTGTTTATTGTTGGTGTTTTGTTTAAGCTTTTATATTGTTACTTACAAGTAAGACTTTGAGTATAATATTTTTAGCTTTTCTAAAATCTTAGGAAAAGGTTTCCTGATGAGCTGGCCTAAGCAACCAGTGAAATGCGCATAGAAGCCCCTTAACAATAAATTTCAGTGTATTTATCATATATGAAAAATTGGGAATTTAGCACGTCATACGGAAATCTTATTAATGTCGATGGAAGTTTTACAAGCTGAATGGCGGAAAAAACCACGTGGGATACCATGAAATTGGAGCTTTCTTTGGGAAATTTCATAAGGTTCTAAAATAGTTAATAATTTAACGAACTCATAATTTATTGATAAAAAATAATTAACTTATTGACAATATTGGTTAATATTTTCATATATAAAATTCGTTTTTTTATGCAATTAATTAAATAATAGTAGGAATTTTTTGTTTAAAATTCTGCAAAAATCCATATAAATAAAAATTAATTTTGAGTTTCGAAAAGTTTAGTTTGAACTTTTTTTGCCTAGTGTATGCATGTACTTTATAAAATTTACATACTATTACTAATTTCGATAGATTGTTAATAAAATTGAAAAACAAAATGTACATTAAATCTTATTTGGAAATAGTGTAGGCTTAAAACAAAAGCAATTTGATAGCAAAATTTCTTTTTCTTTAATAATTAAATAAAATAAACGCATCACTTTTCAGTATTTTCATAACGATCACGTCGTAAATTATTCACCACCAGTAGTCGAGTATTTGCAAAACGTGTATCATCGGATTGTTGTTGTTGCTGTTGCTCTTGCTGCTGCTTTTCATCTACTACTGTCCATAATTGAAGTTTACGTAAATTCACAATACGTTCATCTAAATTTAGTAGTTGCAATTGTAGACAACTCATTTCGTAGATATTGTTTTTTTTTTTATTTGTATGTGATTGACAACGCAAAAACAATACAATATACAATTAAAATTTATAAAAAAAAAAAACTGAATGTTAAACAACAACAAAAAAATTATAAATTTTATGCGTCTCAGGTGTCGTGATTAATTCATAAAAGGAATTTCTTTGATAATTTGCCAAAACATTGACTTTTTTAGTTTTATGTGATATTACGAGCTTTTCGCTTTTTTCTTTTTTTTTTTGTTTGAAAGTGGGATGACGTTTTGTTTTGTCACTTGTATTTGTTGCGCACAGTTTAATTGCGAGTGAAGTTTATTATCTAAGGTTCAGTTAATGACTAACTGATTACTGCAGAAATAAATTTTTGGAAAGAATCATAAAATTTGCAAGCAATACAGTAAAACATTTGCATACAGCCTAAGTTTGATTTGCATGTTGTGTTATGTCGTTGGAGAGTTTATCGGTTATCTACTATATGCGGCGTTTAACTAGACTGCGCATATCTTGATTTGTTATCTTTCTTATCAAAACTTAATCAGGAGAAAAAATCTCCAAAAAAAAAAAGAAAAATATTAATAATAAAATTAACTAAAATAAGTCTGTTTGGAATCTTTGATAAGCAAATGAACCATTAAAAATTGCTTTAAATTGTAAAATTGTAAGAGTGTGAGTAATGAATGGAACACAATATTTTATGAATGAATTTTGCAATGCAGAGGGAAGAACTAACACTTGGTACTACCACACCCATTAAAATAATTTTCCCAAGATATTTTTTTTTATTTCTATACAACTTCGGACAAAAATATTTGAAATAAATGCAATTATGTATGTGAGGCCGGGTTGTTAAGATGTGGATGAAGTTTTAACTAAGTTTAAAGCAGCCCATACACGATTCAATTCAATAGTCAACTGAGTCGGTTGTTGTCCAAATCAAAGCGTGTATGGCTTTGTCAATTGATTAGTTTGACGGTTGTCGAGTTGGTTGAAGAAAAATCAAAAGATTTTGATTTTTTCAAGTTGACTACTAAGTCTTTCAATTCGATTGTACTGTGTGTGCCCAAGTTTCTTGATCAGCTATCAAAATTAATTTTTGTTGTTAAGTATTTTAAAAATTTTCTTTTATTTAATTAAATTTTAAAATAAATTTAAAATCTTTCAATTCAGTTGATGAAGTTGTCAACTGAGTTGAAAGAGTTGAGATGAACTGAATCGAACCGTGTATGGGGCGCATAACGTGATTTTTTTATTATTTTATAAAGACCAACATTTTAAGCAAAATTAAGCTGTTTCGTCAAAACTTTGTTTACAAATTTGGTAATGCGGCACAAATCTGTTTTCAGATTAACTAAGCCTAGTTTTACTGAGATCTTAAAAACCCAGCCTGACAAACATAATATTAATTAGACCTAAGTTTATCTTAACTTTAAACTTAAAGTTTAAAATTACTTAGTCCCAATAAATATTATGAAACATTTGCAGCGAAACATTTGAGTTTGTTGATGAAAGGGAAAAGACGAATGGAAAAGTGTAATTTGTTTCATGTAAAAGCAATTTTTGAAAGTTTGTTATTGAAAGAAAGAGAGAAGGCATAGAAAATGACTAAATGCTGTAAAACAAAATTTTTATTCTATGGACACGAATGCAGTTTCAAAAGAGAATTGAATAAAGTTTTTGCAGCAAATGTTTCATAATATGGATGAGCCCTTATTGACATTATCGAAAGGTTTGATTTGTAAAATTAACCAATAGCAATATAATAAGTAAATATGTATATTTAATGGCAAATTTGTTTGAATAAATAAATAACTAAACTTACCTAGTTATATCCTCAGTGCTAACAGCCCTTGGAGTACCTGGTGGCACGGCAGCTAAAACATTTGATGAGGCATACCTAGATGCTGGTTGTTCTATAATTTGATATTTTGTGTTTTTGTTTGCACCAAATCAAAATAAAGCGTATAATATAGAGAAAAAAAAATGCCCAAACAATATTGGTTGGGAGAGGAAATACGAAAAATACAAAATTGTTTATATTAGTGTGATTACAAGCAGAGGTTCGTTTCATTAGTATTTTAATAGTTGTAGTAGTTTTGAGAGTTTTTTTCTTGATGTTTTTGTTTTTCTAAAGCCAGTTGTTGTGGTAGGACAATAGTACAAAGTTATAAACTTTTTTTTATAAATACTGATTTCATTTTTGGAATTTGTTTGTAAACAATTTGAAAACATAGAAAAAGGAATATAAGAAAGTATAAATAAACAAATAATAGAAACAAAATAAGAAAAAACACACCACTCTTGTATGCAGCAGCAGCACCAGTAGACATGCAAACACTCAAATCATCACAGTTAAAACTCGTTAATTTCAGATAAAAAATATAATTTAATATACCAAGAACTAAATCATAGTCCACAGAAATTAAAACGTGCAAAACAATTACATACAAATTTTATTGTTGTATGGAAAACAAGGTTTTTCATTTCACTTATTATAATGTCCTTTAAACATGCAAATTATGAGCTTTTTCGTAAAAGAAAAAAATAATGCTAAAACGGTTTTTTCTTTAATAACTGAGCAGAGAACAGATTTAAAAAATTAAAATTTACTACTAGAATAACTAAAAATTACTGATTTGTTTCAACATTTTTATGTACAATTAAATCCACAAGCATACAAGTGTAGCATTTTTGTTTGTTAATATTTGGAATGATTCAAAAAAAAGGGTATGAATTTTGGTTTAGATTTATTTTCTTGCTTGAGCAAAGGTGTTGATTGGTTGGTTGGTAAAAAGGTTTTTTTTTAATACAACTCAAGAAAAACAATTTTAAATAAAACTAAAGTAAAATGAAAGGAGAAATCATAAAAAATAATAATGGAAAAAAGCTTACGAGGCAAAGGTGACTGGGATCTAGATGTAGATGTAGGAATTATTTCAGCTACAGCTGGGGAAGATGCATGGTGCTGATTATTGCTATTATTAGTAATTGTAGCTGTTGTTGGTGGTTGCATAGCATTTGTATTGTTGTTGTTGATGTTGTTGGTGGTAGTTGTGTATGGTGTGGTGGAAGATGAACGAGCAAAATCAACAACAGTTTGTCCTATAGTATTTATCGCACCTGTTGAATGCGAATTCACTTGATTGAAATGATGTCCCGATGTCGAAATAATATGACCTGATTTACCCACAACCAATGTTACTTTATCGACAACGGATTTTAAAGTGGCAACAGCTTGTTCATGTGTAACATTTTCTAAATTCTTATCGACCTGTAAGACAAAAAGGATGATGATTTAGATGATTTAGACCTTTTTTGCGTTAGCAGAGTTTTTACTCACCCCATTCGCTTTAACGGCTATAAGCTTATCACCAATTGATAAACGTCCATCGACAGCAGCAGCACCACCATCCATTATTTTGGTAACATAAATACCATTATCGCCTGGTATATGTTGATTACCAATGCCGCCAGCAATTGAAAAGCCTAAACCTTTACCACCCTTAACCAAATCGATTTCGATTACTTTGGGTCCCGCGTCGGCCGACTGTATGGCTGACACCTTAGAGCTAATACCATCAACAGCGCCTGCGCTACTACCACCACCTCCAGTACGTTTTCTTTTCACATGCAACTTAACAATATTACCGGCTTTTTTTAAGGCATCCACTGCTGAGGCATGAGGCACATCCACCACCGAAACGTCATTAACCGACACAATAATATCGTTGACACTTAAGCGGCCGTCGGCTGCTGCAGCACCTCCAGCTATTAATTTGGTAATATAAATAGAAGAATCATTACCAACATGTGGATTGTCTGTGCCCCCAGCTATGGAAAACCCTAAACCAGAATTGCCTCGTTCCAAAGTAATATCTTCATATTGCCAGCTATCGTCACCATTTACCTGTAAAAGTTGAAAAATAGTGTCAAATATAAATGGGATACACCAAAATTTTTCTATTAGAATTTAAGCAGTATACAGTTGATGAGTTACATACATAATTAAAAAGTGAAATTAACGAATTTAGTAGATGTTTTATAATTTGTTTCATTATTATTACTTAAATCCGATGTTTTGTTTAGGGGACAATTCACAAATGTTTTTGGATTATTGATAGCACACAGAGATTTTATGCAAAAAACACAAGGTTAATCTTACCTTATTCGAAGATGCCCGATGAGCCTATAAACATATAAAATAAACCAAAAATCGCAAATTATAAAATTATAAAAAAATAAATGCCACATGATGTTTTAATATAAATTAAACAATAATGTATTATTGTTTTGTGTCTATTTTAAGGCTAGTTTACACTATTATACTTTGTATTAATACATGTCAAATCTCAATTAATATGTAAAAGTCTGATAGTGTGAATGCATGTGTGATGAAAATGACGAGTATTATGAAAAAAAGTTTGACATCCCATACGACTTCATCGTTTTTTGAAAAATTTCTAAACAATCCCTACAAGAAGAATGACCGTCATTTTATCGGTCATTTGACTGTCATTGATGAGAGAATAATGGTAATCACGTAGAACAAAGTTTCTATCACTTTATTAAGGCCAACGTGAAAAAAATTACCTAAGCTTTTGTGTACGTGTGAATTAGCGTTGCCACCTAGCAAACATTTTTTCCTAAAATGTTTTTAATAACAGCAATTCCTAAAATTCCACCGCTTTTTTTTAAAATTAATTAATACAAATTTAGCTAAATTCTTATAATACTTACAATTTATGAAACGTATAAACAGATATATTCAACTTATTATTAAGTAAATTTATATCCAAATTTTTAATAATTTTAATTAGGCTTAAGTTCAATAAATTTAATTTTCATTAAGTTATTTTTATGAAGAAAGGAATTTTACAACATGAAAATTAATTAAAATTGTTATTGATAATCTTTCATTCTTGACCGTGGCCGGGGCTCGAACATGTAAAATCAATTAAAGTGGATAATCATTCAAAAAAGCAAACTTCAATCTACCAAAGGTTAAAATACAATTTGGTTTAAGGATTGATGTTTGACTATTATTAAAAATTTGGATTAAAAACAATAAATAGTTCAACAATATAACCACAATACTAATTATTGTAAATTTATATCGTCAGCTGAGAATTAGTTTGGCGCATATCATGGTTTAATTACCATAATATGCCCCAAACCAATTCCGAGCTGACGATATATAAGAAGAATAGATTAATAAAACTTGGGCTTTGAAAAATATTCCTAATTTGGTACACAAACGCACACGAGTGACAACACCAGTTTTAACAATAAAAATAAAATTAGTGCGTGTGTATTAGTTTCTGTCATCCCCCACCGGTAAAATTCAGAAGACCTTCTTACTTCAGGCCTTTTAATTAAATTACTATTCTTATATAACTGCTAAAGAATGCCTCATAGAAGGCATCGGCTCTTTGGTGTAAAAGATAAGATACACCTGCCACACTCGCTTCTATGAGAAGGGAGTAGAGAAGTAGTAACATTTTTTGTATTGTTTTTTTGCACAAGAAAAAGCAAAATAACTATTTTTTTGATCCCGTTACCATTTTAGCGTGAGCGGAAGGCCTACTCCGCAATGACAACGTGTGTAAAAAAGATATGAGTATGGAATGGCCTTGTATATCCAAAAGAAGGAGTACAGAGAAGGCCTTCTAGAAGGCATCCGTACACCTTCTTTTTCCCGCTGGGCCATGGAAATGCATTTCTTCTAGGGATAATACTTTTCATTGGATCAGGGTTGCATTATATTTCATGTGTGAGTGTTTATACTTTGTGTGATGGTGTGAACACAAGCTGTTATGTTAAATTAGATTTTTCGACAGTCGCAACAAAACTCGTTAGATTTCTATCTCAGAAATTATTATGGAATACGTAAGACTTGTGAGATAGTGTAAACTAGCCTTAAAAAATATTCAAAATAAGCCTGTATAGTAACCAACAATTCTGTAATTCGCTGAATTTGCTTATAAGAATATTGCAGGTTATTAGCTTTTAAAGCGGCTTTTCAAGTTAATCACACCTTTGATATCTTCACGTTCAAAAGTACACATGGGCAAGGTTTCATTTATTTTGTAAGATTTTTCAGGAAGTTAAAGCAAAATTACTTTTTGCTCATCTTTTTTCAATGTGAGATAATATTTGGAATAAAAACTTAAGAATTAAACCCGTTCAGTAAAATTAGGACTATTAAGGAATAAAATTTAAAAAAATATATAATCGCAGAGAAGACTAAAGCACTTTTTTCTTACTGCAACAGAAGTTAGTAAACTTTAAATCACAAAAAACCTCAGATCCACAAGAGAATAATCGAAAAAGGCCCAACCATAATTGGCTAAAAAAATACATGAAAAATATGAGAGTGCCTATAATTGGCTTTAATACAATTTTCGTCAAGTTTTTGTTGACTTGATGCAACTTTATTTCAAACGAAATAAATGGATGAAAAAAATGTTTATTTGTGTAAGTTAGAGCGGGTCCGATTACATAAAAAAGTTTAACATCGATGTTTGTCTTAGAAATTAAATACTTTTTTGGGTCAAATACCTTTTCTAAATATTTGTTTTATACAAAAATTAACAGGTATTAATTATCATTTTTTTTAATAAAACTTAAATAATGATAAAACTATTTTGTAATTTTTTTAAGCCAACTTTAGGTAAATAAAGACAAATTCCCTATAGTTTTTGGAATAGAAAAAAACTTCACAGATTTGAAGAAATTATTGATTTGGATAAATAAAATTCCTCGAAAGATGTGTTTATTTTTCAATTTCTTAGGCTAAGTTCACACTTAACAAATATTTGACGCCCTACACGTAACCACTAAACACTTGTTGAAGTTGCATAACCTTTACCAACAAATAGCTTTTAACAATTTTTTAATTTCATGAAATTGTTAAAAACATTGCTAAAGGTTAATCATATTAGTGGTCAAGTTTTTTTTTTAATTTTTTCGTCAAATATTAATTAAGTATGAACAACATACCTTTAGTTGTTTTAATTTCAGATTATTTCATTTATTATTATGATTCACTAATATAAAGTTGTAACGGTTAAAAATAAAATACATATTTCATAATAACAAACCTAAGCTTAAAAATAAATAAGTTTATAACCCAACAAACACGAAGTCAAACCTTTGATATGAAATGACTTTTTTATTTGACATCAAACACAATTCTCAAACGCTTTTCAATTGTTTGATTTTATCATTTAAATTCAAATTGATAATGGTTTGAAAATAAGCATTATCAATTTGATGTCAAACTGGTATCAAATGTTAAATTAAAATCAAAACTAAACTTAGCAATACTTAAGCGAAAAATAAATATAAACATGAAAAATGGCGATTAAAGTTAAATTTTTACTTTGTGGCTAAATGTGTTTTACAAGTAAACAATTTATTTCTTGTGAAAAATTAAAATTATTTGTGAGTAATTACAATGATTAAGAATACGAATTAAAAAAAATATCACGGGAAAGTGAAGAAATTATAAATTTTTTGTATGATCGCGGTGCACAATCCTCAAATAAAAGGCAGCGGAAAGAACATTATTTCATCTTTTAGTTATGGTGCCGAATGTTTATCTCACAGTTTATTTAAAAATAAAATATTTTCATTATTGTTCCATATTGTAGGTATTATAATCAACATTTGAAAATTACGTTTGAAAGCAAGTTGAAAATAATTACCTCTTTTTGTTGAGAATGTTATGATTTTCAAAAGATATTCAAATCATTATCAAACGTTTGTCGTTTGAGAAACCTCCGTGTTTGTTGGGTAAAGTTTATATGGCTGAGTTCGTTTAATAATCATATTACGTACTTTGCAGTCAAAGTCAGAAATGTATCATAGAGAAGTTTAACGATGCACAGTTTGCTTATTGTGTACGCATCGATAACTTTTTTGGTGCCCTATGGTACAGATAACATTGTAAATGTATAAGTTTTGTGGATTCTGTATCACATTTTTTCCAGATATGACAATCTTTTACTACAACCAATTACACTACGTGACAGTTTTTTGCCCAAATAAATTTGACACCTAGTCTTTATGTAAAATTTTCAGCTGAATCTGAAGATATTGCAAAATAACCGTTATTTATGTTTTTAAAAAAGATGATGTGACTGAAATGCAAATATCTTCAAAAATTTTAAACGGATTTTGTATTTCTTACTTTAAAGTGAAAGGTTATAAAATTTCTAAAATAACCATGGGTCGTTTGTGAAGATGAGTCAATTAATGGCAGAGTTACAGTGGACAAAATTTCAAACTTCATTATAAATTTGATGACTTTTTGCAATTTTGCTCTTTTCAAGTTATTTTGTTTTTAACCAAATAAAAGTAATATCAAATAAAGGAGCAAATACTCGTTATTTAATTTTTATTAAAACATTTTAAAAAGCCTTTAAATTAAAAAAATAAATATATGAAATAAATTTTTGCGTTGATTTTTTCAATTAATGGCGATAAACCTATTCAAGTGAGCCAAAAATACGATGTTTGGAAGCATGTTATTTTTCAAAACAAAAATAACTAGAAAACATTTATTGATTATTGAAACAATTTTCGTCTTTTTAATCATTTATAATACAAAATTCTAACATTATAAAATCTTACATAAATAATAATAATAATAATAAAAAACAAATTAAAAATTTGGATTAAAGACCATAAATAGTTCAACAAAATAACCACAATACTAATTAATAATAATAACTTATTATTTTCCGAAAAAATTCAATTTTAATATTAGAAAATGTGTAAACCTATTCAAGTGAGCGGTATGACTAAAAACATTTTTTCAACTTTTTAAATTTGACTTAAGATGTTTTGTCAAAATGCCACTGATATGTACATATGTATGTACACCTTTTCTTTAAAAGAGCTCTGACGAATCTGTCACCTTTAAACAAAATTTAATTAAAACAATTAAAACATTTAAAAAAATCCTAGAACAATTTTCACTTATTTTCCAATGCATTAATTGATGTGAATTTTCGTTTGGCGATAAGAAAAACAAAAACTGAATGAATAAAACAAAGTAATAATTTAAACACCCACTTGATAATAAAAATATTCTTTCTTTAGTAGCAACTACAACAAACATCAAAAAGAAAATATCGAATTAACTCTGAACAACGGGCATGAGTACGTACAAGTATGACTCTGACTTCCACTATATTGTTGCACAGACCTCATAAAGATCAAAAATAGTATGAGGTCAAGAAATTCTTTTCATATACTTTTTTTCTCTATTAATGTAACAACATACAGAAAAAAGTTTAAAAACACATTACAATAATATGATAAAAAAAAAATAATGTGATAAAATAACAACAACAACATACAAAGATCGGCACATAATGTGAAAAAGCAAGAAGCAAAAAAAAATTAATAAAACCAGATGAATATAAAATATTAATATAGAAAAATCTATGAATATACTACAATGGAATTCCCTGCAATGAGTAAAACAGAGTAGAGTTGCTAAGTGGGAAACTATTTCTATTAAAAAAAGGCATTTCAATTTTAAAGTGGAATTTATAGAAAACAATTTCTTAAAGAGCGGATTTGTAATACGTTCTCTTTAAAAACAAGAGTTTTAATGAAAATGTGCATTTCTTTAATATTAAAAATAAAAATCAGAAAATCACTTAAGGACTTGACAGGGTAAAATGAGAGACAGACAACAATTAATATGTGTGATATAAATAAAAAAATATTACTAAAAATTTGATGTTTTTAGAGGGAAAAAAGGATTAACATAATTTGTCTAATAACACTAGCCAACAAGGTTTTGGACTGGAGCAACCAAATATATTTCCTTACCCGGTGGGCTGAATTCGAATCTGTTATTAGTTTTTCTCTTTCACGTCAGGTTTTCGAGATACAAAAAATGTTTTTATGTATTCGTTTTTTACATAAAAAATCACTAGTAAATTTAAAAATCAATGAATTTTCAAAAGTGAATGGCGTTATGAGAACGTCGTTTATATTTTGTTGGTTCGGTTTCACGTATGAGAGTCCAGTAATAGTCTCCCAGCATACTTTTGTCCCAAAATCCTTGATAATTTCTTTCAATTTTAATTAAATCTTAATAAGCACGCTCCCCTTGTTCGTCGCTCACTACACCTAGGTTTTATGGAAAAAAATCTTAATGCGAATGAAGAAAATGCAAAACGAAGTCGATGCCCACGGTTTTTCCAAAATAATGTAAATATGCATATTTTAATGATTCTGATATTGCATATCCTTTTTTTCCAACCAAATATTCACCACACACAAAGCAAAAATAGATGGAATCAGTAACACACGATCTCCCTGACATGCTTAAACGCTACCTTTATGAAGATTTAGAATGAATGTGAGCTTCTGTCAAATTAATAATTGTGAAATTGTAGTGTCAGTATTGACTGTTTTACATTATCGCCATCATGCGATAAAAAATGAACAAGACATGATAGCCCAATTTTTATGCCAGATTCGAATTCAGCGCATCCAGATAAGCTAAAAAACATGCTTCGTTTCTGCAGTAAATCTTTTTTTTCTTAATTTGTAGACCAGTGTAATTGGTTGCTTTACTTCCATATTTTTTCTATTTTATTATATAACATCCAATTTCACCAAGTTCAGTTAAAACTAACCATTAATTTAACTTCCGATTACCAATATGTTTTGACAGCTATAACTGATAGTTAATTTTAACTGGAGTTGGTGAAATTGGCCGAAAATCTTATTTTTCGAAAGTTTTTGTTTTAAAAGTATTCAGATAAACGTTAGTTTTTAGCGTCTCTAATTTGTCATTTTAAGATTTTGTTTGATGTAAATATGTATGTACATATGTATGCATTCCTAAAAAAATCAAGCCCACGTGAATGTTAAATAGTTGGCTTAGATCCATTATTTGCGGCATAGAAAAAAACATTAAGTTAATTTATTTTTTTCTTAAGGAATTTAACATGTGAACCAAACTTTTTTTTGTTTACTCAAATAGTCATGTGTTCATAAAGGGAACTAAGAATCTTAAATAAAATATAGGAATAAGGGATTTTATATGTAGAAAATTTTATGTTCGACCTGTAATGGTAAAAAAATGTCATTTGACCTGTAGTTGTAAGATTATGGCTGAGCGGAAAAAAAAAATTAGGTCTTCTCGGTTCCGTAACTTCCAAAAGGCTTTTAATTCTTATTTGATTCTTTCTTGTTAAGGAAGAACTTCATAACATTCCATTCTTCAAAATTTAGCTAGATTTTGCTAGTTTTCTTGATTTTTTTATATTTTTTTTTTACATTACCTATAACCTAGCCTTTAAGTAACTAATGCTTAAGAAACATACATATGTACATAGTACTTGCAGCAAGAACTTTGTTATGTGATTTAAATTGATTTTAGCGTGCTGAAATCCGTTTTCAGTTTTTTTTTTCTATCACGTCTAGTTTTTTATCGTCAGGAAATAATGTTTCGCCCGAAATAAGGCGGTTCTACTAATACATTTCATCATAAGTTTCAGCACAACTTGAAGGACAAATGTAAACATGGAGATTGTGCCTTAGCTGTTTAACAATTATTAGTGCTGTTTATATTTTATTGAACTGTTTATGATTTTTAATCCCAGTTTTTATATTTTAATCAGGCTAAAGTTTATCAAATTGAATTTTCATTAAATTAATGTTCTTCATATAGGCTTAGTAAAAATTATTTTGCAACTTTAAGATTTGAATTCAAAACAAGTAAGAGTGCTTTATTAGGTTACGCGATAAGGACAGAAAGTTATATTTAAACGTAGAACAAGTAAAAAGCGTGTCTCATGCAGCACCTTAGACCACCCAGAAACTAACGCACATTGCCAAACAAACATTAAAATAAAATATATTGAATAAGGTAATTTGTTTGGTGGCATGTCATAATGTCCAATGCCATAACACACCAAAAAGTGTGGGCTTCAATAACTAAGTTTATAAATTCGTTAAAACATTTACATGTGTAGACAAATGATGTTAAAAAAAGCAATTTAAGCTTTAGGCAGAATGCAGATGTCTCAAAATGCGTTATATGCCTTGTGGAACTCAGGATTATATAACTGATGCCATGCAAATATTTCAATATTTGCTCCACCTGTTTTAAAAATTTAAATATCAAATCAAGAAGAAAAGTATTTAAAAAATATAAAGTAATTTCTTTTTGTTTTTTAAAAAAGTAGACACACATTTTAAATTGAAATAACACCAAAAAGTGTCACAATCTTCATGGACATTACGACACTTTTTAACTTTGACATGCAATAAGGTTCACCAATGATAGAAATTGTGGCACAATTGTGCCATTTTTTGGCAATTTTGAATACTGTCTGTCACTGTGGCACAATCACTCTTTTTTGTGCTCTTTTTTAGTTTTGGAAAGAATTCGAAAAAATACCGAATCGCTCAAGGTATTCTCTCTATTCCACGTACTTTAGCAAGTGTGGAAAGAATATTTTCTATTGTATAAATTGTATGTTGTATAAAAGTTACAGATATCAGAAGTTCATCTGATATTTGATTTTAATTATAAGCCATCTTCTATGTAAATAAAAATGAAGTTTTTTTACTGATCTACCTAGCGATCTGTCAAATATGATTTTCCTGGCGGGTGGTATTGAATTCGCGTTATAAAGGTTTTTTTTTTGTATACCTATACTGTATTAACATTAAAGTAGCTTAGTCACATTTTCATATTGCATATTTATTTAAATAGAACATGGTATTCCAGTAGTTTACAATAAAAATCAAATATAATCTTTAGACCAAAGGTACATTTACACAAAGTAGCAGCACTAGGATGCTAGCTGTCCCTTTTTTATACCCATCACTGAAAAGGGTAAAGGTATATGTATAAAATTGCAATACCGTTTGTAATTTCTATAATATTGATCTTAGACTCTACAAAGTACATAACCTATTCTGGGTGCTTATGAGTAACGAAGTTGATGTTGAAATGGGTTTTCCGAAGACCACAAAAAAGTTTGCTATTGAAATTCAGCCTGATCGGTTCACAAATGGCGGAGATATGAGCAAAAAACCACGACTGCCTCTAATTTTACCCATAAATCTCTTGTTGTTGTTTTTTAATTTTATTTTTGCTGCATATCAGCAAAACGGCCAAAGCCAGTTTTAAAATAAGGTAAAAGTATTATGATTATCATACATACACAACATCCGACAAAATATAGGCGAAATTAGAGAAGCTATACTAAACCTCTCTAAGAAATGGGTGGATATAAATATCAATTGTAATTTGGGTCCTATTTGTCATTTTGGAACTATTTCGAGTCAAACTTGGCCCGAAATCGCAAACTTCAATACCCACCACTGATATACACAAAGAATGAGAACGATCATTATATTAAAAAAAAAACAACACAATTTTTACTTAAGAGATGAAAAATTCAACATGAATAAATATTAGATGAAAACTTGCACCCGGAATACCCCTTCAAATCCATTTTCAACATTTGAGATTTGTTGACTGGCTAGCTTAGATGTTAGGTGGGTGATGGCTATAATGTTCTGCTGTGGCTAAAATGTATTTTTTTTCTTCTTTATAAATAAATGATGTTATCATCAGCAGCAGTAGCAGCCGATAAATTGGTCACATAAAAATAGCCTGAACAAGCCAACAACATCAACCACATTGATGAGCAAATAAATTATTTGAAAGTGAGTGGCGTTGACGTTTGTTCGTCAGGAAGAAGCACTTTAAAATTAACATTAAACAAGTTTTTTCCTTTTACTTAAAAAGACTACATAAATACATATATAAATAATCACAATAAAAACATCACAAAAAACATGTTAAATATTAATTACCGAATCTAAGTTAAACAAGGAGGAGACTTTTTTAATAAAACCTCCACCGCCTCCTGCATCTTTGCCCTTCTTTTTACGTGTGGTCATTTTTATTGTTTTTTCTCAAACCAACTTCTGTGTTTTATAATATTTTTGTAATATTTATTATAGTATTTATCACTTTTGATATGTATTTGCTTTAACAGCGATAGATGATCTGTTTTTTTTTTTTCAATAACAATATCCAGCAGCGGCAGCAGTTGTAGTAGCAGTAGTGAAAAAATTAAATAAAAACGATACAAATTATATTTTTGTATGTGTATGTTTAACAATTGAGCAACATTAGTAACACGGCACGGAAAAATTAAATGGGTGTAATAATAACAAAAATCTTAACGATAATAATTATTTAGTAAAGTAATTTTATTTTTTTTTTTTGTTTATTTTTAACATTGTTTTTTTTTTTTTTTTCTTTCTTCTACTTTTTTTTCTCTGTTCCGGTAAACAATAATAGTGAGAGCGCGTAAAGGGAGATGTCAATTTCCATAAAAAACACGACACATAAACACAAACATGTATGAAAACAAAATTTCCACTTAACAGCTATGTTTATAAACACCAACTTTTAAATAACATGTTGAAATCTTGAAATGTTGATTTAACAATCAACATTTTTAGCCAATAATTTTCACGGCTTTTTTTTATTGTACGACAAGTATTTAAATGTTGTTTGTACACTTGTTGCCAATGATCTTTTTTGAAAAAGGGATTTATTATATTACTGTTTGGTTGTTGTTGCTTTTATGAGTACATAAATATTTTGTTTTATCAATAAATTTATCTTTTTGTTGTTTTTGTTTAATTACACACCCATTATATTTATAACTCAATAATAAAAAAAATGTATTACTATGCAATTATTAAAAGTACAAGTTAACTTGTAACTTTCCCTTTATAAATTATTACACAAAATATAAAGACAACAAAAAATATGTCGGTCGTTAACGTCGCCAAGCAACCTTTTTTCTACTTCACAACACAAATACTTTGGTAAAACTTAAACGTTTATTTTTAAAACTAAAAATTTTATAAATTTTCATTGTTTTATTTTAGCTCATGTTATTATTGCCGGATTTTTTTATATTTTTAACTCTATATTTAAATAAAATATTCTTACGCGTTGACAAAAATTATTTTTTACTCTAATGAAAATTTAATGATGATGACAGCGTTTAGTTAGAGCAATGAATGAAACTCTGTTACTCTAGCAACATGTTGATAGTGTTAACCACAACACATTTCGATACTCGTTTGTCATGTGGCAATGCTGTAGAGGAATTTTTTCATTCCTCTTTTTCTTGTTTTATTGTCCGTGTATTTGTATTTTATTTATTCAGCACTGGTTTTGTTTACAACACTTTTTTCGTTTTTTATTATTTTTATTAATACTTTTTAAAACATTTAGTTGTTTTTCATTACTAATATCGTTTTTAGAATGCTACGGAAAAATTCCGCTCTTCTTTGAGCGATCGTATGCCGTATTCACCTTGCCGTATTCTACTGTCATTTTTGTGCATAGTGATGCCAGTCTTTTTAAAATGTGAATTAGAAGTTGACTTATTTGATCTTTTTAAGAAGGTATGCGCAAGTGATCATATGCTAATTTAGTTTATTCCTTGAAGCTGTCAAGAGTTGTTTACATTTCGCTTATATATGTATATTTTTGTTTAAGTTTTTCGATTTTTTGTTACACATGCATGCATAGTCTGCTTTCACACGTTTCATCTTTTGATGCTCAACTCTTATGTTTTTAGGTGAGGGAAGAAAGAAGAAAGGGGGTTGGATGCCTGTACTCGGTCAGTACGCTTTGTGTTTTTATTCGTTGGCATATGCACAAGGATGGCTGTATGTAATTTTTTCTTTTATTTTTCTCTTTGATTCGCTGTTAATAAAATTGTTTTTGTTTTGAACCGAAAAAAGTTGAAACCGATTGCTACGTGTGAATATATTGGCATCTTCAAAAGGGAATTGAAAAGAAGTTGAGCATCAAAAGATGAAACGAGTAAATTTAGACATATAGAACATGTTTTTGTTTATGGTGTAGTCAGGGTTGTAAATTGCTATCCCCATAACACTACTTCTTTCATTTCCAAAAATCCCCACGAAATACTCCTCAATTTTGTTTAAAAAGGGAAATCACGATGGGTAGTGCAGAGTGCAAACGATGCAAGTGCGTGCAAAAATACACATTTGCACCACAACAAAATGTACGTATTTGCAATTTGCTCTTTTTTACTTCGTTTGCACTAAAAAGCCATGAGCAAAATTAGTAGTGCATATTTGCTCAGTTGTAAACAATAACATTTGGCATATTAACCGTCATATTGGTTTTAAGAAATCTTATAAATTGAACATTTTCGAGGATTTAAACATAAAAAAAGAATTAAATTTAAATAATTTAAAAAGAAAAAATTTATTTGAATATGCTTGCATACAATTGTAAACAAATGCCGATTTTTTACAGTGCTGCCAGAAGTTTTTTGTGTTGCCAGAATAAATTTTTAGAAAGATAACACATTTGCAAAAAAAAAAAATTGGTATGCTCACGATCAATCATAATATGCAAATTAGCACAATGACCATAGTGATTACCCCTAATATATTTTATTTGTTCTTGATTCTTTCTATTCGTATTGCATTTTATTTCTTGTTTTTGTTTTTATTATAGCCTTTTCACTCTTGTCAACATTTAACATTAAACATCAATTTGCGAAGATGTTGGAATTTTTCCACAAGAAATACATAGGGCTAAAAATCAAAATTTTTCAACATCTTTACAGAATTTTACTATCTCATTTTGTTCCCTTTTTAATTTTTTGATTCTTCTAGTGTCATCACTAGAAAAGTGGCAGCAAATTCTATTACAACTGTGGCAGCACTGAAAAAATGGCATTTTTTTGAAAGCAGCGTTACCATTTGTCAAGTTTTTACTTTTTCGCAAGTCTTTTTTTAAACTATTAAACAATATTAATTCCAAATATATTTTGTTGTTTTCTTTTAAAAATTTCGCACTTTTGTAGAAAAAAAGTATGTTAAAAAAATAAAAGTTTCTTTTATTAGATAGTGACAGTTTTTTTTGATGGTAGATGTTAGAATTTTCAAGTGTGAGCTAAAAATAAAAATCTTTATAGGCTTTTTACACTTGCTCACATCTTTCATTTTATTGCAAAGATGATAACATCTTCCCATAACCCTACGGCCACACGTGCAATTTGTGATGTCTTAACACAAGCAATAACGCCGGCAGAATAACTTCGTCAAATTGCCAATGTGTTTTAGGTGGAGAACACGTAAATATCTTACAACATAAGTTTAAAAACAAGCTAAAGACAGGTTGTGTGTTATATTCATAGCGAAGAAATTTTTACTCATATAGATACATACCTTAACCCTTTCGCTACATTGTATCCATATGGATACACTCAACTTTGGAGGCATCTGACAATCTACAGGTCAAATAATTGGCTTAAGCTAAGATCCCATTATCGGCGCAATGTACCAATTTTTGTCGTATTTCATGTGCCGATAGTGTGAACGGTCAAAATTTTTTAATATGCGACAATCTGTGCCGAAATTGTGCTGACTGTGGACAATCAAAATTAACCTTGATGCGCCGATAATGTGAACACTCTTTTGCACAATGTGGAGCAATCAAATTGTTTAATATGTACCGATTTGTATCGGCCACTTGTGTGCCGATCACAGTCGCCAATCAGCGCCGATACAAGGGATGGCAAAACGAAATTTTTAAATTGAACCAACTGGCTACTAAAATTTTACTTTTTTGAGCTTAATTGTTTCAAAATTACATTTGTTTTATCTATTATTGATGTATTAAAACTTTCAATAGCACATTTGTACTGTTAAATGAAAGAAAACAATTCGCTTTAACCAAAACATTGCAGTTGTATCGATGTTGCCATCCCTGGCTTGGAAACATCTATTTACAAAACAACAAGTACAAAAAAAGTGCAGTAAGTTTGAATAAAATTGAATACATTTTTTATTTTATATTAATATATTATTTAAAGTTGTTAGGAAACATAATGAAATATTCAGTCGGAGAATTTTGCGAATTTCTAAAGTAAAATTATGTCTACCAACAAGCAAATAAACAAAAACATATGATTTAATTTGCCCAAATAGCACGATAGTGTGACCGTGCCGAATATTGTCGCAATTGAGTCTTGGCCGATATGAACCGAAAAAAATTGTCACAATGTGCGACGATAATGGGACCACCCAAGAACAAATTGTGCAATGTTATTAAATATGCGCCGATATAACACGATAAAAATCGTCACAGATTGTGCTATTTGAGCCGATAGTGGGATCTTAGCTTTAGATATCTGTATGTTATTGTTTTTTAAGATCTTATGAATCATTTTTAATGAAAATCTCTTGGGTTTTTACAAAATTGAGAAAAATATGGCATTTTTAAAAAAACCTTTTTTTATATGTAATTTTTTGCAAAAAAAAGGTTTTTTTATCTTTCAAAAAACATATATATATATATATATGACCATGTTTAAAAAAAACACATCCCACATAAAGAAAATGGTTTATTTTACCTTTTTGCATCAATAGTTTTTTGTTTTAAGCTGGACAAAAGCTTTGCAGATTTTTAAAACATTGTATGTATCCATATGGATACAAACGCAAGTTATGGTGTTGAATAATATAATATAATAATATACAATACATATAAAATAAATTTACGTTTGATGCTGCTGAGTGGTTTTTATATAGGGGCTATTGCAAATTATGGACCGATCATCACGAAATTTACTAGTGTGATTTCTAGTTTTATAAAACTGGGAAGTATTAAATTTTATTCTGATAGCATTATTTATTACGGTTTTAGGCGTAATAAGCTGTTTTCCGGGAGTATGGCTTATATGGGTCTAAAAGTAAATTATGGTCCGATCTTCACAAAATTTTACAGTGTGATTTCCGCTCGAAAAGAATGAATTTTTGCAAAATCTTATAGCATTCCATGCATTATTCCACTATTTATGTTAGTTTTTATAACAATTTTTTTATCATAACCGAAAAATTTATCCATATGGATACAGTCCAAAAAAACACATTTAGGGTACATTTTTTCAAAATGAGTATTAATTGTTGTTGTTAGGGCCAATTATAATAAAAATCCAAAAAATTGGATATTTTAGTAACCCAGTAAAAACTTGTAGCGAAAGGGTTAAACAAGTTTTTTTACCAATTTGCTTTTTAAATGAATTTATTTTCGGAAAACTTATTTTGTACTTTATTTTGCACTTTAATTTTAATTATTTATCAGCCACGCGCGTATTATTGACAAGTTGTATAAAAAAGTTAATAAAAAGCAACAAAAAAAAGCTGTCTGTCAAACTTAAACGTCAAGTTATGTTATAAAATAGCTTTCAAGACAGATTGCTTAACAACACAAACAAAACACACATGAGGAGGCTATACCTAACACTAACATGATGTTAGTGTTAATGTTAACCATTTGATGTCAGTTGTAGCCTGGGTGTAAGAATTGTGCAGGGCTAAAAATCAACATCTTTCTTCATCTGTAAAAGATGTTCCCATCTCATGTTGTTTCATTCAACATCTTTCGTCTATTTTAGTGTCATCACTAGAAAAACCAATATTTTGTAATGAAATATATACAATCACTAGAAAAAAATACTAAAGAACAGTGCCCATGTTCTGTAACTCTCGCGTCGAGAAACTTTTCGATTGAAATGTGTGAAATGAAACAAAAATGCCATATATAAACAAACAGTTGTTTTTCTCACTAAACTGTGTCTGTAACTTTTTTTGGCGAGTACAAGCTGTCACGTAAGGAAATTACTCGCATAATTTATAGAAAAAGCGTGTCTGCATCATTTTGGTGAAAATAGTTCCCGCTTTGGACTGTCAAATAAACTCACGAATAAAAATGGGACGAGAAAAAATTTGAACACTAACAAACAATTAAAAATGCAAATTGCAAAGAATAATAATAATAATATGTTCTTAGCACATTTTTCTTGTTTAATTATTTGCTTTTACCATTTTTATAAAATATACGAATTTATTCACAGCTCGTTTGCAAACAACAAACATTAAAGTCGCACTTTAAATTATAAAGGGTGGTTTAATTGTAAGGGCCGATGTTGAATGTGAACCACACCTAAACGCCAAGTTTTTTTCCGAATTTTATTTGACATTTCTCTATTTCAGACTTACTCAATTTGAGCCATGGAGAGATACACAATCCAACAACGTTTTAAAGTTATCCAGACTTATTATGAAAATGGATGATAAATTTCGAAGAAAATCATCTTCAGTGATGAGGCACATTTTCACCTCAGTGGATTTGTCGATAAGCAGAATTTCCGCATTTGGGCGAATAATAATCCAAGAGACATTGTCGAAACCCCAATGCACCCACAAGCAGTAACTGCTTGGTGCGGTTTATGGGCTGGCGGCATCATCGGGCCGTATTTTTTCCAAAATGAGGCCGGTCAGGCAGTTACTGTGAATGGTGTTCGCTATCGTGAGATGATAACGAACTTTTTATGGCCCGAATTGGAAGATATGGATGTGGACGATATGTGGTTTCAGCAGGACAGTGCCACTTGCCACACAGCTAACGAAACAATAGCTCTTTTGCGCAACAAATTCAATGGCCGTGTTATCTCACGTAATGGCGATGTCAATTGGCCGCCAAGATCATGTGATTTGACACCGTTGGACTTTTTTCTTTGGGGTTATTTGAAAGAAAAGGTGTACGTTGATAAGCCAGCAACAATTCAAGAGCTAAAGGATGAGATAATTCGGCACATTAACGGCATAGAACCTCCATTATGCCTCAGGGTCATCGAAAATTTGGACCATCGGATGGAGGTGTGCCGCCGTGGTCGCGGCGCCCATTTGACCGATATTTTGTTCCATACATAATTGAGTAATACCAATATATCATAATAAAATAAAATTACAATAATTTCCTAAATAGTTTGTGTTTTATTCAAAATCAACATCGGCCCTTGAAATTTAACCACCCTTTATTAGTAAATTTTGGTCGCCGTCAACTATATGTGTGACTGGCTTCTACAACGTTTGCAATGTCACATCGGCTTCGAGTGCAATGTTATAACATTTATAACGTAACGACGTAATCTCTTTTGACAGTTTTCGACATGAGTTACAGACACACTTTTTTCTCACTTTTCGAGAAACAATGGAATATTTTGTTTCACATCTTTACGATGCGAGAAGTTCTTACTAAAGTTACAGGACAGCAATAAAATTTATTTAGTTTTTATTCGCTCTTATACGTGAAAATAAATATTTTTATGATGAAAGATGTTACAAATGTAAACAAGTTTTTTTCATTTACAACGCATTCCTCTCAAGTGCTCAAGTGTAAATAGGCTATGGAAATTTCCAAATTTGTTTTTGGAAATTTCCAAATTTGTTTTCAATGTAAGTTGAACGGACGATTTTTGCGCTCGTGTTCTATAAACCACACATTAATCTTTTGTAGATTGGTCATTTGTTTTGTGTTTATAAAATCGCAAAATTTTGTCGAAAGATTACGAAATTTTTCAAATTTTGCGTACATTTTTGCGTTTTAGGTAACGATATATAAACTCTTTTAATCGCTCAAGGGATAAATCAGTTTTTAACCCTCTAACAGGCAAGAGCTAAATTTTAATAGCAACCAATTGTAAATTTTTTTATTAAATAATATTTTTCCAAAAACAAATAAATTAAAGGCTGAAGTTGAAAAACCTTTTTATTTCAGTCGTGAGGTGGAAAAAACGAAAGGGTGCCTCAGGGCATCCTTGAATGTTTACGATAAAAATTATGTACAGGTAGAGTTTTATGAATCAAATGAGTTTTATTCAAAAAATTATTATTTTTTAGGAAAAAAGGAAAAATGTATACTATTATTGTTAAAGATATGTAAAAAACAGTTTTTAGTATCTGAATAACCTAAATGTACATCACACTTCTGGCATTTACATTGTGTTTGAGATTTTTTGAATTTTCTTTTGCCATTTTCTTTACCTGGCCAGATTGGAAAAAGGTTTTAACCCTAAATCGGTCGTCTTCGGTTGGATGTTTGGCTTTTCTACCGATTCCAGATGTCGTTGTCTGTGGATTTTCGATTTCTAACAAAGAATGGCAAACCGATCGTCTTTCCGAACATGCTATCAGTCAATTCAGAAAGATTTAATTTCTTTTTTCTGGGAAATATATCTGGATTTTTATTTTTTTTAAGTAAATCCCACAATACAAAAAATTTATTTATATAACTGTAAAAATTATTTAGGACACAATAATTGCCATAAACGGGCAAGAGTGCCCTGAGGCTGCTATAAAATTTTTTCTTTTAGAAAAAACAACATTATTATTTTGATGAAAATTTTTGGTTTAATTTGAATAATTATATATAAACTGCTTATCAAAAATTATATATTGTATTCTTTTAATTTGAAGTCTGTTTTTTTACTTCACAAAAATTATATATTTTTTTAAATATTTTTTTTTCTATTGACACTGATTTCCTGCAATGAAATGTGAATAAAACACACAAAAATTGTGCTATTGCATTCAACCAAAAATTTAACGGTAAATTGAATAGTAAGTGATCGAAAGTAAGATTTTTAGCTCTATGTATGGGAAAATTTCAACATCTTCGCAAATTGATGGTAGATGTTGACAATTGTGAAAAGTCTATAAACTAATGTTTCATATTTTCTATAACTTCAACCCGTTTCACCGTGATGTTGATCAGTGTAAAAAGGCTATAATAAAGGCCGTACTAATAAGAGCATTTTTTTCATCAGTCTTTTGAAAGTGTAATTATTGGTGGTGGCCTTTTTAAACACTTTTTAATTTACTTTTCGCTAACAACAAACGCCAACTTAACACTGACACAAAAATTTTCAGTATCCTCGAATAGTTTTTCTTAAAAAATAATGATCTAACAATTTTTAAAATATTTTTCTATGTACCAGAAACTAAATTTTTTGTAAAAACTATTTTCAAAATATCTCGAAATAATAAAAAAAAATAATTTCAAATTTACATAAATTTTAAAACTACCTATTAAGAAAACTTTATTCTTGTATCGTGTGAATTGCATTTAAAATTGTTCAAATTTGCATTTCAATATTAGACATTTGCAGTCGAATTTTTTTAAGTACAATTAAAATAAAACCTTTGGACTTACAAATAGAAATTTTGAAATAATCCTTTAAATAATTGACAATAATGAATAATTTGATTTAATAAAATAATGCATTTTTTAATAAGAATAAAAACATCAAACAAATACTTTACTAGCATACAAACCTTTAAGAAATTCAATAACGCATTCTTAGCATACATAACCAAAAAATAAATTAAAACAAAAATACATTATACAAATTCAATTTAACTTTATTAATGATAAATTTTATTTTGCCATGCAAAAACTTGTTATAAAAAATAAAGCAGAAGTTATAAAATTACAAAATTAAACGCTAAAACTAAAGCATTTTTATAAAAAATAATAAAATGCATATATTAAAATAAAAATATATTTTTAAATAAAAAAAAAAGGAATAAAAAAATATAAAACTATGTATGTATTAAAAAAAATATTCGAATGAGTACAAAAAGAGGAAATTACCAGCTTGTATTTAAAAACTTTCTATCTTTAATATTTATTTATTGAAATGACAACAGTTATCTATGTCACTAAATTTAAAGAATTTTTCAAATACAGCTGGTCTTATTATGAATGTCGTTGTCGAAGTCGGAAACCAGTCGATTTTAAAATTTGTTATTATGTTTGTCACAAACGACAAACTGTCCATGTGTTTTACATTAGGCTTTTTTACGGTTCTTGATGTCGAAAACGACTATGTAGTAGATTAAAGAAATACACAACATGTGTGTTCTTTAATCTATTACAATCAGTAATCTACTACGACTTGCGGCACTGATGGGATTTGTGGTACAATTGTACTAAATTTGGTACAATCGAAACTTAATTGGTACACTGGTACATTTCATCCTTTTTTGGTACAATTTAAAAAAATACCTACAAAGTTTTATGATTTATTTAAGGTGGATAAGGCCTGGGATCAAGTGTCTCCAGTTCGCCACTTCTGTCGATTGTTTCGGTGACACTGTCTACACCTTTCTCTGCCTCTCACAACAAACTAACTGACAGTCTGGCTGGTTGTCCGTCCATACAACCTTGTGCACAAAGTACAGGTCGCCGTTTTGAAGTATTTTGATAAAGTTTTGTACACTGGTTTCGATTCATGTGGAGGAATCCTACTAAAAATATAGAGAATCGGTTCATAATTTCACATAGCTCCCATAAAAACTTCTTTTTAAAATAGTATTTGTGCCTATAAACCATCTTATCGTGTTGAAAACTAGATACAATTTGTGCCGAACAATTTTTTTGCAATCTATATTATCTTACCAAATGTTATTGGAATCGGTCCATATTTGGCCAAAGCTCCCATACAATAACTACTCCCGGAAATAGCTTTTAATGCCATTGATATTGACATAAAAATTGACTTCAATACCTACTGTCATGAAAAACGTTGTTGTGGTAGGTCCAAAATTATTTATAGGTCTCTTATAAGCGTCCTTCCTATAATCACTTAAGGACAAACAAATCTCATACAGATGAATATATATTAATAATTTTTGGCACAGAGAACTTTCACATGAATCTTAAACTTCTAACATAATTTTGTTTTGGCTTGTCAATGGGTCCGAATAACATATTTCTCTTCGAACTCTTCTTTAGATTACAGACCATGTATGAAATTTTTTTTTAAATAATTTTCATCAAATATCACCTCTTTTAAGGAAGATAATATTAAAGAAAATATACAATGAAACATTCTCACAAATAAGAAATTACGTTTGCACAACTTTGCAGTCTGATTGTTTATCTAAGGCCCAGAACAGACGGTGAAACGCAACTGCAACTTCTAGTTATTTTCGAGTTTCGTTTGAGTTTATGCTATAGCCTCCTTTAAGGCACCACACATGACGCGACCATTTTGAGACCGTTTGAAATGCATTGGAAATCAGTTGCATTGAAACCGGCGTGCAGAAAACTCGTGTTTGCGGTTCATCTGTTCTCAAAGAAAATCAAAATTATTGTGATAATTTCATTATATTTTGGTACAATTTAGGTTGCAGGGAGTGTAGAAAACGATTGAAACTAGTTTCGAAACAATGATTTCTAAAGAATTTCGTTGCAGTTGCGTTTTTCCGTCTGTTCTGGGCCTAAGATAAACAATCAGACTGCAAAGTTGTGCAAACGTAATTTCTTATTTGTGAGAATGTTTTATTGTATATTTTCTTTAATATTATCTTCCTTAAAATTTATAAAATTAGTAAAATCTAAATATTTCTCTATAACAATATCGTAATAATCAGCTTTTAATAACTTTTAAATTTTCGGTCACGGTGGACCTTTTGACGGAAATGCCCATATTGAAAATTCACACTTGCAGCATCTTACATTTACTATCAACACTAAACTAATCTAATAAGCTTCTTATACTGGCTTACAACTTTCGTCTTATCGCAAAGATGATAACATCTTTCCATAAGAATTGTACAATGTTAAAAATCATCATCTTTCTTCATCTTTAAAAGATGTTTCTATCTCATGTTGTTTCATTCAACATCTCTCGATTATTTAAGTGTCATCATTAAAAAAAAAAAACAAATAATTTGTTAAGAAGTATTTAGCATACTAGAAAAATATACATACAAAGGAGCAGGACAGCAATATCATTTAATGAAAATATTTTAATGATGGAAGATGTTACAAATGTAACCTCAAGTGTAAATAAGCTATACAGATGTAGAATGGAATAAAATCAGATAGGAATATCTGGTAAAGATGTTATTTTAAAGCTCTATGTATTTCTTAAAGCCTTTTTACACTTATAGGCTTTTTACACTGATCAACATCTAACATCTATTATCAAAGATGTAGAAAATGTGAAACACTCGATTACATTGCTCACATCTAACATCAACCATCAAACAAAAATGCCACCATATTTGCAAAAATAAAGTTTTTAAAATAACAAATTGTTTTTTTCTACAAAACTGCCAAAATTAAAAAAGAAAACACAAAAATGTATTTGAAGTTTAATTTGTTTAACAATATAAAAAATACTTAACAAAAAAACATCGAAATAAAAGAGAAAACTTGACAAATGGTAACGCTGCTTTTAAACCAATTTTTTTTTTTGTCAGAGATGCCACAATAATAATAATAGAACTTATTGTCACTTTTCTAGTGATGACACCGAAATAATCGAAAGATGTAGAATGGAATAGAATGAGATAGGAACACCTTTTAAAGATGTTGGTGTTTAGCCCTATGTATTTCTTATAGCCTTTTCACACATGTCAACATTTAACATCAATTTGCGAAGATGTTGGCATTTTCCCATAAGAAAAGCATAGGGCTAAAAATCAAAATTTTTCAACATCTTTACAGAATGTTACTATCTCATTTTGTTCCCTTTCACATTTTTGGATTCTTTTAGTGTCATCACTAGAAAAGTGGCAATAAATTCTATTATTATTGTGGCATCACTGACAAAATGGAAGTTGCTTTGAAAGCAGCGTAACCATTTCTCAAGTTTTTCTTTTTTTGCAAGCCTTATTTTGCTTAATTTTGCTTAAATTATCAAACAAAATGATTGAGAAATACATTTTGGTGTTATCTTTTAGAATGTTGCCACTTTTGTAGAAAAATAATATTTAAAAAAATAAGTTTTTTTTTCAGAAATGGTGACATTTTGTATTAATGGTAGATGTTAGATGTTTCAAGTGTGAATGCGTATTTCACATTTTCAACATCTTCCACGCGTTCCTCCGAAATGTATGCAAGTGTACAAAGGGTATTATGGAAAGATGTTAACATCTTCGCAAATTAATGGTAGATGTTAGATGTTGTTCAGTGTAAAAAGGCCATTAAGCACATCTTAGAGGAATGCGTGAAAATAAAGAAAAGTATATTTGCAAGATCTTTCATCATAAAAATATGTATTTTCACGTGTAAGAGCGAATAAAAAGTAAATTAATGACATTGCTGTCCTGCTCTTTTGCATTTTTTTCCTAGTGAAAATATATTATTTTTAACAAATTATTTGTTTTTTCTAGTGATTACACTAAAATAATTAAATGAAGTTGAATGAAACAACAAGAGATGGAAACATATTTTAAAGATGAAGAAAGATGTAGATTTTTAACCCTATGCAATTCGTATGGGAAGACGTTTACATCTTTGCGATAAGATGAAAGATGTAAGTTGTGAGCAGGTGTAAAAAGCATATTACGGGAAAATTTCAAAATCTTCCAATATTAATGGTGATGTTAGATGTTGACAACTGTGAAAAGGCTATAATTTTTACTTTCGGGGCTTAGTTCGTAGCGTTTAAGTTTAAATAGTGATAATAAAATATTTAACAGCAAATGGGAATGAAAGATAAAACTTTAACGGTTAGACCGTCCTATTTTGAACAAAAAAGTAATTTTTAAGCGTTTTCACGTGAGAAAAAATATGGCACTATTCAATAAGGCACTAAAGGCCCAACCAAGGTGAATCAATTTTTCAGGTGGAATTAAAAGCACAGCTGAGCTACTTTTTTTTACTGAGAGCGATGAAAGTTGCTAGCTTGTGTTTTTGACATATCGACCAACGAATGCAACTAATACAATAAAATGTTGTATTTTTGGTGTGGTACTTGTTGTAAAGTCGACACCACCGTTTTCATGAATTCGCCTGGGGCCCAAACATAATATGCATAAGTTAGCTTAAGTCCGTCAAATGCATTAAAAAAAACTAAATCCAACAAGTTTAAGTGCTGTATTCGACTGTGCCGAACTTTTTGACACCCTCCACCGACAGCTAGAATATTTTAGGAGTGAACTCTTTATGGAATCTATAAATTACTAACCAATCTTTATAAAAACTAATTTGAGTAAAATATCATGATTCGTTACAGTTTAAGCCATGCTAAAATGATTTTTAGGATAGGAATTTATATTGAACCATGGTAAATTTTTTTTTAAATTTCCTAAGCTAAGCCCGCGAAGCTCTGCACTTGTCTGCAGGAAAGAAACCAGAGTCTCTGGCGGGAATCGAACCCGCAACCCCGGCGCTGATAGACTAGCTCACTGCCAGCTAGCCTACCGGGGTATGTATTATAAACTAATTATCACAAAATTTCATTTATGGCCCGATCTTCACGAAATTTTACAGTGTGATTTCTAAACAGATTTGTGTACAAAATTTTGACGGAGCAGATTAGTTTTGCTTAAAATCCACAACTCAAAAACCCGGCCTTACTTGCTGTTAAATCAAAACGTTAAAAATAACTGGAAAGTTTTGGTTACAGTCTGTGTCTTAAATTGAAATAAAGTGGAAATAATCTTAAAATTACTAATAATATGATAAACATTAATAAAAAAAAAATAATAATAATTATGTAAAAAAAAGTTAATAATAATTATGTACAAACAAGTTAAAATATTTGGCATATCATTAAAGATTAGTAAAAAAAGGGGCTTAAAAAATTTAATTTTTTTGGCATGAAAAAAAACTTACTTTTAATTATTATGTCGTCATATGTTTGTTCCTTTATCAGGAGCAATCATTTTTTGCATTTAGCTCACAACACATTTACATACAACAAAACTTAAATAACATAAACAGGCATTTTCTAAAAATCGAAATGAAGCGGAATTAGAATCGAACTAGACTTTTAGTTCAATTAGTTACAAAATGATCGCAGTTTTTCCTGGTTTTATGCAATAATAGATCTTGTAAAGATAATTAGTACTCAATGTACCTATAAGGTATGTATGTATATAAAAATGAATATTTTTATAAAGTTTATTACTGATCCGTTTTCAAAATTTGTTTGATTTTTAAATCCACTTTATTTCGATTTCCAGAGCATGGCCAATAGACTTCATATGGACTTACAATATTCACATCTGTATTTCCTGGCAATGTTTGACGACCATTGTTCTGTTGCTGTTGTTGCTGCTGCGGCGTATCTGTTGCTGCAGTTGAAACAGCATCTGTTTGCTGCTGTTCCTTTTTCACAAGGTTTCCCTCAGTGTCAGCTACTTTTATAGGTTGATTCTGTAAATATTTAATGTAAGCAAAATAAAACAAAAATACATACTTTATTTTGTACCTGGCAAATTATTAAGAAAATGTTTATTTTATAATTAAAAAAAAAAACATTAGCAAAAACAATAAAACGTTTTTGAAAGAAAATAAATTTATGGTTTCATTTTATTGAAAGAAAGTAAATTTATGGTTTCAAAATCAATACACAAACCAGAATCTGTGAAAATTTTTATGACTTTTAATTTTCAAATATGTTCACAGTGATTGGTGATTGGAATGTTTCTTTATGTAAATGTTTGCGTATAAATGTATCTTTCTATATGAAAATAAAAAAAAGAGGGTTTTAAACAATTAATACGTAAGTTTGAATCGGTTTTTAAATTGGGTCATGAAAGCCAGAATGGCGTAACTACTAAAACAAGAGGCCAGCATAGCGCTACCAAACTTTTTAAATTTCTAATAGGCAAAGATGGTAATTCTAATGCCATCTAGGAAAAAAATGTTGAACTAATTTTCAGGCCACTGTGGGTGGCACTTTAAGTTTTATCGCTTAGAGAAATGTTTTCAATTAAAATCAGTATTGAAAAATTTCAGTTAGGCCACTCTGCTTTTAATGGCCTCAAATGTAATTTAAAATTTATTACCAATTGTATGTTAAAGATGTACTGCCGTGTTCATAAAAAATAAAATTAGTTTTAAATGCGTTTTAAGTAAAATTTTCATAAAAATTTTTCTTAAAATACATTTCAAATCCATTTTCTAATATTGAAAGCTTTACTGCCTGTTTGTACAACGCGAGCACAAAAGTGACTCGTTTAAATTACATTTAAAACAAAAACAAAAACAAATTTTGAAATTTTGTTTTTGTTTTAAATGTAAGTTGAACGAGTCACTTTTGCGCTCGCGTTCTACAAACAGGCAGTTAGTTAGAAGCCGGTGTTTGTTAAACCATAATAGCCTTTTTACACTGATCAACATCTAACATCTACCATCAATTTGCGAATATGTTAACATCTATCCATAAGAAATACATAGGGATAAAAGCCAACAACTTTTATTTCTCATTTTATTCCATTCTACATCTTTTGATTATTTTAGTGTCATCACTAGAAATATGGCATTAAGTTCTATTATTATTGTGGCATCACTGACAAAAGGAAATTTGTTTTGAAAGCAGCGTTGCCATTTGTCAAGTTTTCTCTTTTATTGCAATGTTTTTTTCGTTAAGCATTTTTTTATATTTTTAAACAAATTGAACTTCAAAAACATTTTTGTGTTTTCTTTTTAAATTTTGGCACTTTTGTAGAAAAAAAAACATTTTTTATCTTAAAAACCTTTTTTTCCTTTAAAAAAAATGGTGATATTTTTGTTTGATGGTAGGTGTTAGATGTGAGCAATGTAAACGAGTGTTACACTTTTTTACATCTTTCATGGTTGATCAGTGTAAAAAGCCTATAAAGGTGAAATTCCTTTCGCCCGGCCGAAGGCCCAGCCATACTGCCTATCGCGCAATTTTTAAAAGCAAAACTGTGCATTTAATCGGGATATTAAATGCAGTATTTTGAATACTGCATTTTTAAATTCGGGATTTTCAAACTCGGTACATATGTGTTTTTTTTTTAATTTAAACTTTTTTGATGTGAATATTCATTAAAAAAGAGGAATTATCCTTAATTTAGAGGCATGGTTCATTTCATTTTTCATTATTTTGGGATTATTGGGCTTTTTTTCAATATTTTGGGGTTGATTTTCATTTTCTTTTCGGGGCCACATTTCGCAGCGCAATAAGTTATAAATGTATGTATGTTTCAATTATTTTCCTTATATTTTTAACAAATTTGCAATGTTGGAAAATTAACAGAATTATTTAGCGTTCGGTTCACACACGCAGGAACGATATCCATTTTTTTAGTGTTTGTGTAGGCGAACACAACTCTTAATACCGTTCGTAACTATTTTCAAGAAAGAGCCGAATATTATGTAGTGTTCTGTTCTTGGTTAAAAACAAAACAATTGTAGTGATACTGTAGACAAACATTATTTTTTAATGTTCCATAGTCATTGCAGAAGTTGCTTATTTGGAAAAAAAAAACCAAAAGGTTAATTTTTGTATGTGGGGAGGAACACTATCAGTCAACAGTAAGCAGTGCAGTTGCCAAAAGCATTTAAAAAAAAGGGAAGACACTAGCAATGATTAAGCCACGACAATTACCATATACTGTTAACGAAAAACCAGAAAAGTTCGTTGACGTGGACAAACTTCAAAGGCCAAATGTACACTGGCGAGGAATAAAAAGTTTAAAGTTTAACCGTGATATTTTGGATAGCACCGGTGGTGCTTCGGAAGAAGAAAACGAGAACGATGAAGAAAACTAAATTTTTAAGGAAAATTAATGCCCCTATTGCGGTTCTCCACTCAACTCAGTTTGGTCGTGTTGGAGTCAACCCAACTTTTGCACAACCAAACTCATTTTAGGCGTTGTGATACCCAACTGTTTTTAGTTGAGTTTGCTATAAAGTTGCCAACTTAAAATATCGATTTGCCAACTTTAAATATAACGTTTGACAAGTAAAATTTTTATAAAATTAAATAATTTTTTAAACTAAAAGTATTTTTAATTGTTGTGTTGAATATAAAGTATTTATAATTGATATAAATGTCGATTTATTTTATGATGATGAAAAGGAAAACTTTTGTATAGATGCGCTAAGAACAAGAAGACAAATTTGTGATGATTCCAACCCTCTTGAACTTCCTAGTGCCTAGTAAGAACTTCTAATAAGTAAAGAAACTTTCTTGTGACTGATGAGTTCTTCTTCTGCTTGGGGTAGCTGTTGGCCAATCTGCTGGTTGTATTATTGGTTCAACTTAAGCTTCGTACAGACGATGGTCAGATCTTACAATATTGTAAGCAGGCGTTGCCAACAGCAGTATTTTTCTGACAATGGTGCGATTGTCAGATGCATTAATTTTGCACTTCTGCAAATACAAATGAGCTGACAATGTTCACACAGTTGTAAGACATTTTAGCCAATTTTAATGCAATTAAAGCAACGCTGCTTTCCAATATTGTAAGATCTGACCATCGCCTGTACGAAGCTTGACTCAGTAAAATTGTCACTTGATGGTGGAATACTTTCAACACCAAATAATTGGCCGGACTTGCAATACAAGAGCTGCGAAACAGTATACTCAAGGTTATTTAATGGAACCTCTTGTGATAGCCCTCCTCCTGTCGCTTGAGTGTTTTTTTTATTGTTGGCAAGTTTTTTTTATACTTGCCGTAGTGTATCCAAACCTGTACCAAGAATATTATAATCAGATTAAGAAGATTATAAGCGTTTAAAAGAATTTCTTGTCGTGGTCCCAAACAATTTAACTCCACTTTAAACTCTTCCCATAACTCCTTACATGAATTTTTCATCATACCAAACTTTGGTGTTTTCCGCGAACCATTTCTAAGTTTCTCTAAACAATCTGGACGGGCCGCTCGAATTGAGCTTTTTTTAAAAAAAACCGAAAAAGTTATTACAAAAATTTATACATACGATTTCTCCATTTTGTTTTCGATTTTCACCGAATTTAAAAAAAAATAATTTTTAACTGCCAATAACACAACTACTTTTTAACAGTTGTGTGTATTTAACATTTTTGTCGACCAAACTTTTACAAAGTTGAAAACGGCAATACCACGTAACAAACAGATACACAACTGAAAAGCCAACTGCCAGTTGAGTTGAGAATGGCAATGTGAATTTATCAAAGACAACCAAACTGTTACAAAAGTGGAGAACCGCAATAAGGGCATAAGACTTAGTAATTTTAATTTTTTTTTTTTTTTATTTTAATTTAAGAATTCTATTAAACCGCAAAATTCTTAAATTTGGCCAATGCAGCGCCTAGGATGCCCCTAGATGGGTCAAATGTATGACCAACCTTACTTTATTTTTCATCTCAATCATTTATTTCTAACATTCCCCATTCTTAAAGGGGGCTCCCATACAAAATGTTCAATGCAGACAAGAAATACATATATTGAAAAGAGTCTCATAAATGCCCAGGAGTTTAGTTTTTTATCCTTAACATTTTCTCGATACATACTTGCCCCTTATCTCCACTTTTTAGGGAGCTCCCAAGCGAATATTGCGTTTTATGAAATTCTTAAATAAACTAAAATTTTTCGAGTTTTGTGAATAAATGAATTTTAATCATTAATGGCTTGTTTTGTTTTTTTTTTAGTAATTTTAAACCGTTTTTGAGTTACGCGAAATATGTTGTGCAACCTCCTCCATTTTCGAAATAACGGTATATCTCGAAAACAAGAGATAACCTAAAAAACGGTGGGCACCATTAAATTCAGCGTACCCGAATTATGCTAAAATGCCATGTGCCCGGCTTGTCTAAAAAAAAGTGGAAATTTCGACCACAGTGTTATTTTAATGTATTTCGCTTTTAAAAGTTTTTATTCTGTAATTTAGAGCATTTGAAAATGTCTGAAATACGTAGAACCTAATTTTTGCACGTCTACGACAAGGATCCAGAGGTTCAGGTATTCAATAAATATGCTGTATATACAAAGTATAAGGCTTAATTTCAGCAGTGGTCAGGGTTAAGATTGATATATCTCCCAATCGTTCATGCTTGATGTCCTCTTTTGTGCTCGATATTTAAATTATAGCACTATTTAGCTTGAAACACATATCTTTTACGCTCCTAGATTTTATTTCAATTAAAATGATTATTGAATATGCTCTTGCTGATTAGACTTTTTGAAATCGGTAATATTCTTAGCCGAATTCGTAGTATACTGCGAATTTTGATAAGAGCTCTTTTTAACTGAAGTCACAAAGTCATTATGAGTAACTTACTCAACAGTTTCAAGAAACTTTGAATACATTTGGAAAGATGCAAAAGCATGAATACTGCAACACAACATGCTATTTAATGGATGTGCTTTAAAGCATTAGACTTTGTTTTTTTCATTTAAAACGAGAAACACTGTTTAAATCTTATTGCGGAACAACTTCTTGTTTTTACTTACATTAACACAAAATGGCGAGTTACAACAAGGAGCATTCATTTGACATGGAGTCCTATAATCACGCCTATTATGTTTACTGCTCTTATTACTAACTGTGGGTGAATCATTAACCCTACAATCTTCCACTGAAGAACCATCTATTGGTGTTATGGCTGGTGGTGGTATTGATGATATTTGATGTTTTCTAGGACGACGAGGAAGACGAACCGGTGAACGAGCACTTAAACCCGAAATACGTCGGCGCGAATGGCGAACTATAGAAATCCAATCAATCATAATTACTGGTTGATTTAATCAGAAAAATTCTCTTTATAGGTATATATTTTTTTAGGATTTTTACTTCATTACGATTTATTATAACGAAAAACCTCTTATTTAGTTAATTTATTTTCCTTTTGATGATTTTATTTAATGTTTAATATTTTTTTTTTTTTTATTAAAAACTTGGCATATTTGTATGTTGTAAAATTAAAAATATCGTGCACAGAACTTATTCTTGATATTAAAACATTTCTCATTTGTTGTTACTGTTCGTTTTTAACGGTGTAAAGAAAAAGATTTTTTTAATCACATAACATTAAAAAAAAAAAAAATAAAATCAAACGGATAATGTCTGAGTAATGGAAATTTTCAACTGAAAAACAAATATACAATATAAAGCCACTCACTAACAAAAAACAAAAACAACACGCGTGAATACAACGCTATTCCAAATATATTTGTGAAAATTTTTAAATATTTTGAATTTAATGTCAGTTGGTCGTCATAAGCATATTGATCATTATCATGAAAGCGTTGATCATTATCATTGTCTAACTCGACTTTATTATCATTATCATCATGGTCATTTGTTTCACAACAAAAAAGACAAAAAGAAAATTCTTTTTAAACAAAAAAATTTTTTTTAATAACGCGAAATTAGTGTTTTCTTCTTCTCTTTAATTTAGTTTAAAATAACAAACTACCGAGTTGTGTCGTTAGAAATTACTGCTCAACGAATATCAGACACATGCGAAACACAACAAATTCAAAACTAAATGGAAATTGTTCAATTCAATTCCCTCCATCTGAAAAATACTAAATATTTTCTGTTTTTTTTTTTTTTGTTAATGTGAAAAAATAAAGGAGAAAATATATTTATGAACGTAAAGACAGAGGCGGGTAAGGAGGTGGGGGTGGGTTTATTTAAGATAATACTCTTAAGGAGACCTACAATTTTGTTAAAGAGGAAACAATTTATATATCGCACTTGTTCATAAACATTGTATTTTTATTTTTACTTAAAAAAGGCTACGTAATATTCTTATCTACCTGCTGTCAAAATATCGTGCTATTTTGTCTACTTTTTGGCAATGAAACGGTTGGTTTAAAAATTCATTTTTGTGCCTTTAATAGAAACTTAAAAATTGTTTTGCTTCTATTGAAAATTTTTAAATTTCGAGCTAAAACACTCTTGTTGAACAAGTGCGATATATCAAATATAACAAATATACCAATAACACAAGGGATGAACAATTTTTTGTGCGGCCTGGAACTTTTTGCAAATGTTTACTAATTTGAGGTCGTTGATTTCAAATCTGATCTTCATTTTTTTCTATCAGCTGCTTTCGAGATATACCGTTATGTCCAAAATTAAGGCACTTTCACTACATATATTGGAATAATTTGAAAACGGTTTATCCGAAAATATCCGAAACTCGGCAACTATATTATCGTTAAGCCTTGCTTACATTGTTTTTAAATTTGCCGAGTAGTTTCAGAGCTGTCATACAATCATCCACTTGCCTGGAATTCACAAAACATCTATTACGGCCTTGAAAGTGGCCTGGCTGTCCACATATATAGATCTATAAACCTCCGAACCCCCAGCAATGATGCTTATTATCAATTCGGCCTTCAAGATCCCTAGAACCTCCGCCTGAAATACACTGCGGTCGTCAATAATTCTTAAGTCCTTCTTATTATCAGATCCTTAAGATAGACCCCTACACCCGTGCCCCTCATCATCAGTAAAAATAGAAAATTCCTCATACAATCTGCCCTTACCTGACTAGCTCTCCCTAGGCGTAAATACCGCCCTTTGCAAATGACCAAAGCCAACCCTGTGGAGCCGGGCAAGACCAGGCAATAACCACCAATGCCAATCTAAACCAAGATCAGTCAGTGGCGTTGTGTGAAATATTCTAGCAGTCCCCTCAGTCTAAGAATATTCCTGGCTGACATAAAAATAGCATCCAGAGCCGCATGAGGTGTACTTTTCATGACCACTGGCATTTTTAATTGACAGCCAGCATAACTCTCCTGATATACCTTACAAATCTGCCTTGGAGTTAATTTAATAAATGTTTTAATAGAAAACGACTAGAACAGGAAGAGAGTTAAAAAAAACACCTAACTCAGCTGTCAAAAAAAACAAACTCTATAATTGTGTTAGTAAGAAATGTCTTTACTTTGTTGCTGTAAAGGCCATGGCCTGCATGTCAGATAAAACTTTTGCTTCGCGTTGCGTTAGAGATTCGCTTTTAACAGTTACATATACGGGGTTTTGAGAGAAAATTTTTTGTTTTTTTTTTCAGTTGAGAATGGAATTAAAGATGTATTCGTTGTAGATCAAGCTCAAAGAAATTTTGTCAAATATAACTTTATTTGCTAAATTTTTTGAAAGGTTTGTGGGAATGGTTGCAAAATAACTTTAATAAAAAAAAATGTTTACTAATTTGGAGTAAAAAAAAGTTTTCTACTTAAGGATTTCCAGTAAGTAGTATCCCAGCTAGCATTTTGCATCATAGTCGAATATTTTAGGAATCAGCCTCAAGAGCAAAATAACCGCAAATAAGCTAATTTTTCGATCATAAATGATACTCTCGTTGTGAGAAAATGGTACCCTACCGATATATCACCTCTAAGAATTATACAATTTTCTGATTCCTTTTTGAGCATATGAATGAATCATATGTGAATCCTTTTTCAATCACTCTAGTGATTAACACTTAACTACAGATGACCGGTTTTTTTTACCGGTAAGCAGTAACAATTTTTCAATTTCGAGGGATCCCTTTTAGTAACGCATTTATACGTTTACGTACCTTTTCGGAGCTCAATATAACTTTATTTGCTAAATTGTCAATTGTGTGCAGTGAAATTTGCCTAATTTTTCGATATTTAAAATTCGTAACAGGTAAAAATTACCTGTGGCCTGTGTTGATGTAAGTTTATTTACATAAAATGGTCAATCCATAACATGAAGCCGTTCAATCTAGCAATGCAAAAAAGAAGAATCTGCAAGAGGGTTCAAGCTAACAAAGAAAGAACAAAAATACATATGCGTCATGCTCCAATATGTTTGCAATGCACAGAGAGAATTTTTTAAGGAATGCGATTTGTTTTTTCACAACTTTGCTTCTTGCAGGTTTTTTCCAAATGCACATTTTTCTTTTTTATTGTTATATTTTGTACCTGAAAATATTATATTTTAAATTTCTGTAATAAAATGAGTTTGTGTTTTCTTTAAATGTTTTCTATTGTCGTTTTTTCACAACCATAAAAAAAATTATTATAAAAGGTTGTTAAATATATTTTTCTTAAAAAACTTGCGCGATTTTATTAGAGTTGAGTTTAACCACTTTTCCTAGATCTGGATACCCCAGGCATATACATATAGCAATTACTTTACAAAGATTTGAGAAATTTTATATAACCGGTAAAATTACCGGTGGTCTGTATTAATTTGACGTCTATAATTAAGGGTTAATCACCAAAAGTGATCTGAAAAGACTCAATTAGGAGTTATTTTTACAAAATATGATCACCCAAATGCTAGCTGGGATAATTTGTTTATTTATTTACATACATATGTTAAAAAACTAAGCCTTTTCAATTAACACTTTCCAGATTAATTTAGCCCCTATTTTATCAGGCGCATAAAATATTTATGCCACTGTCCGTTTCCATCTATGTAATAATAAAAACACTTTTAGTCTCCATTTGCATCAGTGTTGAAAAATTCCGTACTTTTTTCCGTACTTTTTCATATTAAAAATACCGCAGTACCCCCGCGATGTCTTTAATACTATTTTATCCTTTGCGCTATTTAACTTTTAATATGTTAGCAACATTCCCAACTCAGCGCTTAACCAAGACCAAGGCCTATGCAATAGGTCTGCTTACCTCTACAACAATAAAACAACACAAAAAACAACAGGCATTTTGTTTGTGTAAAATTCCTCACCGTTGTCAAAATCTTACTACTACATAGAGGAAACAAAAGGAAAAATGTGTTTTGTGTGCATGTATGTGTGGCAAAAAAACAAAAATATACATGTATAAGGAAAAAGTAAACAACTTTTGACATCGTTGGGGAATAAACAAATCAAACATCTGGCTTCTTAAGCAGACCTATTGGATAGGCCTTGACCAAGACTGTGTGATGTGATCATTTCGATAGCAGACTTTGGTTATCATTTGTTTGTTGTGTTCAGGGTTACCACCAGCAAAATTTAAAATTTCACTTGAGATGAAGCAAAATTACCCGATTTAAATGAAATTACACCTAAAATAAAATTAAAGTTTTATTGAATAAAAAGGCATTTACAAAAACACAACAAACTCATTGAAAGAAGTTCACTTCCATATTTGGTAGTATATATCGAGCCCTAACCGCGAAAATAACGTAAGCGCCAAAAGCTAAATTTTACAGGAGAGAGTTTTTTTATTTTATTTTATATAATTTTTGAATGAAATTTGTCGCTTACCCAATAAAGTCGTTTATTAAAAAAAACGAACATTGAAAACAATGTCGTTTACGTTATTTTCGCGGTTAGGGCTCGATATCTAGGGAAATGCTCATTGCCATTCCTTTATAATTGGTGTTTTTTAAGCCCGATAGAGCTTACGAAAGATCAGCTGTCAAGCGAATTGTCATACTGATCTCACTTTTTGCTTAGGCACATCATCATGAGCAGATTCATGCTTAAACTACTCCACCCAATTATCCACATTGACTTTGAAAATCAGCCATCGGTTTTTGCAACTTATAGGCGACTTCATGATTTAAATGACGCAAATTATTTTTTCACAAATGAAGGCGATGTGTTGATTTAGAGAAAATAAAGTGTCAATTAGGCCGTGCGATGTGCCACCTCTTGATTGTTTTCCTGTGAAGTCACTGGTTTGTGCTGAGAAACCAGTAACAATTGACGTCTTGGAGGTCGTGACATGCAGCCAGCAATGCTCGAAAAATAGGAACAAAGTTAAACGCCTGCAATGCATTTCGTCAACGACAGGCGCGATGCCTATTTGTGTGAAATCAGTTTCAATTGGTAATGCCGTATATTAATCTGCGATGAAAATTATTTTTTTGTGTTGTCTACCATTTAAGGTTAAATGGTCTTAAAAATACCGTTTATACCTTAATAAGTAAACAAAATGCCTGCAGGGTTTTATAACTAAAGCATTTGAAAGTTGCCAGATAAAAATAAAATTAATTATATGTTTGAATACTGGAAACATTTCTTCCCCCAGGCTAGTTTTTAGTTTGAATAACTTTTTTCAATAGACTTAAATTTCTAAATCACTATGATAGTCTATCTATCTTGCGACACTCATTATCGAACTTTTGAAAATATATATTTAATGATTGAAGACTTTACTTAAAAAATACAACGAGACTTTGGTTCAGAAAAGAAAGAAAGAAATAAATGTCATCACTGATATCGAAGCATGATTTTATTTGGGTATCTGAAGTAAGAATTTCAAATTACACCTGAATTACACCTAAGAGAAATTACCCACGCTCTACCCACGACAGTAAAAATTATACCAAATTCGGGTAATTACCCACAAAGTGGCAACGCTGGTTCTGTTTGTTGTTAATATTGTTGTATTAAGCGAGGACGCCAGGGGCCTAATTCTGGCAGTCGTGATCGAGTAATTTCTCGATTCGAAAGCAATTTTATCTCAGTCGATACTGAACGAATCAAAATTATTTTTTCAGTATTGTGAAACTCAAATTAATGCTTTACAACAACAAAATAATTCCAATTCGTTAAGTATTGACTGAAAAAAATTAGATAATAAATTGCTTTCGAATCGAGAAATTACTCGATCACGACTGCCAGAATCAGGCCCCAGGATTCATATTTTGTTCTTACAAGTGGTAAGAAATTTAATAAAAAGGGCTGCATTGGATAATATCTCAGAGGTAAATATAAATGAAAACCATTTACGTTTAAATGAAATACCTATTTTGTGAAACATGCAAATTGCTTATAAATTCAAAGAAACTGCAAAATCATTTAATATGTGATTAAGTACTAAATTTTGTTTTGAAAATAAAACCTTTAAAATGATAATCAGACTCACTCCAACAAATATTGTTTCCGGGAAAACCAACAGCATTATACCATTGCTATTAATGTTATTTCCAAACGAGAAGGAAACTTGAAAATATAAATTCACAATTCCGTGTACTAGAGGATCTTCCAGAAATAAAGCATTTCAGAACTGAAAATACTTAAATTCTTTGAAAAAAAATGAGAACGAAATGTTATATTTTATAAAAGTACCCTTTTAGAGATGTTCAGTACCATTTCAAAATTTAAATTTTGCAACACTGATATGCATGCAAATGTTCAATACATGACCATATTAAAAAAAGAATGAATGAATGAATGATGGTTGTATTTTCATAGAAACACCTAATGCACACAAATGTTTACACATATATACATATGTATGTACATGCATGTGTATATAGGCATGTATATGGTCCATATGGTTGAATCTTTTCATAATGATTAAATAAAAGAGAGCCATTTCCGAAGAAAAAAAACGGAAAACAACATTTTTTTTAATATTGACACGTACGCTTGAGAGGTACAAGTTAATATGAATGAATTGAATGGCACGGCACATATTTGCTGAGATATCAGTTGTTGGAAGCATTGCTATCAATATCATCAGCATCATTATGAGTAAATGTATCTGAACTCAAAAGTGTTAATTTTAAAAAACTGTCTAAAAGCATTTCAAATTAAAAATTTATGCAATTGTTGACTTTTTTTTTAATTTATAACAACTACATAATAGCTAAACTTTTTGATAATTTTGGCGTGTTTTTTTTTTAATTTTGAAAACTATTTTTTGCATATTAATTTTAATCTTTCCAAATCAATTGTTTATTTTGGTGTGTGCTTGACAGTATGGTTTTTTTGTTATAAATTTAAATTTCAAAATTATGGAAAAAAAAATTTTTAATTAATTTGCTATTGTCTGCAATTTGCATACATATCAATTTTATTGCACGTTTGTTTAATGTGAGCAGAAATGTATTTCAATTGTGTTAAAATGATTCCACTTAAACTTGAAGATTTAATTATAAAAAAAGTTCTTTTAACGCAAAACCACATTTAACATTTGTGTTCAACCTTTGTGTTAATTGTACAAGTTTTATTTAATACGATTTTATACTACAAATCGTGAGTGTCTTTTTCGTATGTATTGTAAATTAATGAATCTGCTGTTTTATTCTGGTAGATTTGGCACACGTGTTTATTGCCGCTTTTTGTGTTATTTTTTAACCACAACGTAGTTAATAAAAGTTTAATACATTTTGTTGTTGTGGTGTAAATGTTAGTACGTTTACTACATTGATAAGATGAGCAAGGTCTACAAGGGTTCTTTACTACCAAGAGTTAAAGCCGCTAATAGCTTTTTTTAGTACTATGCCTATTGTAAAAAACAAAATTTTTATTTACTTATTTATCGATTTCCTGCACAACAAGAACAAGTCTTATAATTAAAGTACAGGATTATATTATATTATAATAAAAACTAAAGCCTATAGTACACGGAATGTAAAAAGCCACATGCGCTTGTGGATCTGACGTAATTTTGTCGTCATCACACAACACGAATTGGCTATTGTGGCTTTGTATTGACGTCAAAATTACGTCAGAATCATCCGTGTACTAAAGGCTTAAGGAAAGAAACAAACTACATGTGCTAACACTATCAAGTCTTATTCAAACAAAGGATTGGTTAGGATCGACAAATTCATGCTGCTATGATGTAAAAATTCCAAATAGTTTATTAACCCTTTCGCTATTTTGTTGCCATATGGCAACATCAAGTTTTTTGACCTGGAGCTTTAATATGTATTAATAAATTCATGATCTAAAAGTTATTTTTAATATTTGTATACATTAAAAACAAGAATATATCAAAATATATATATGTTAGACAACTCACAGAAAAATAATTAATATTGAACTACCTTTTCATAGACCTCAGCATTTTTTCTGAAAAAATGCTTTTTTTAAATATGCTTTTTTTAAAAAAAAATTAATAGTAATAGACCAAAAATACATTGGATTATGCATATAAGCCTTAAACTTTGCTTTTTAATAACGAATAAGAATTTAACAAATTTTTCAAATAAGCTTGTTGCCATATGGCAACAAAACATTTTTGTGTATATACAATTTACCAAAAAAAAAAAAACGTTACTTTATTTTGTGAGCGGTTTCATTTATATTTTATTTGCCAACATGACAAGACGTATAAAAGATAGTGAAATCGAAAAAATCTTGATAAATTTTGAAGACTCAGATTTATCAGATATAGAAGAATTAGAGGAAACAAATGTTTTAAAAGATTTAATAGAAACTTTTGATCAAAATGATTCTTTTATAAGGCAAGAAATATTACAAGGGGAGAACTACGAAGTTACAGTTAGTAAAAATGAAATCGAAGAAATACCTGTTGAAAATCCAAAATCTAAATATGTTGCTAAAAAATTTAATGACTTCCGATCGAGAAAATGTCCCTGGACCACACCCGAAGCGCCATTTAGCTGTGAGCACTCTCTCTACCCATCGCGAAAAAGTTCCTGTGAAATATTTTTTGGAATATTACACAGAAGAATTTATTGACCAAGTTGTTTAAGCGTCAAACCAATCAGCAATGATGAAAACTGGAACGTCAATCAATCTTACACGGGAAGAGTTTTTAAAATTTCTTGCTTTAGAGATAATGACTGGATCAATTGGATATCCTCGATTAGAAATGTATTGGAAGAAACCCACAAATATTCCAAGTTTTTCCGAAAGTATAGCAAGAAGTCGATTTCATTCTATTCGTAACAGTTTAAAACTTACACTTAGTGAAGTAGCAGATGATAAACTTTATAAAGTCCGACCTTTAATAAATATGTTTCTAAAAAAGTCTTATACTTTTTCAAAAGAAGAAAACCTTTGCATCGATGAAATGATGATTCCTTTCAAAGGAAAAACAGCACTTAGACAATATATGCCTAAAAAGCCCATTAAGTGGGGCATTAAAGTTTTCTGTTTATGTAGTTCAAACGGCATTTTGCACCACATTGAGATTTACCAGGGAAAAAACACAATTAAACGTGGTCCACAATTGGGATTTTGCTCCGATATCGTAATCTATTTAGCAAAAACAATTCCAGAAAATAAAAACTTCAAATTGTTTTTCGACAACTATTTCTCAACTCTTAATTTAATTCTTTTACTTAGTGAAAAGGGAATATGGTCTACCGGGACCATAAGAGCCAATAGAATAAATAAGTTGCCACTGAAGTCTGAAAAAGAGCTAAAAAAAAGAAGGATAAGGCAGTTATGATTTCCGTGTAGATAAAGAAAACCAGCTATATGTTATCAGATGGTTAGACGGAGGCATAGTTCATGTCGTGTCTTCTATATATGGAGATGAACCATTAAATACCGTGAAAAGATTCTGCGCTGAAAAAAAGACCAAATTGCAATACCTCAACCAAATATAATTTCAGCGTATAACAAAAGTATGGGCGGAGTTGATAAGTTAGATTTTTTACTTTCGTTATATAGAATTTCTATAAGATCCCGAAAATGGATCCTAAAATTATTTGACCATTTTATTGACTTAGCAATATGTAACTCCTGGCTAGAATATCGAAAAGACTACGAAGTAAACAATGGAAAAACAAAAGATTACATGGATCTCTTACGTTTTCGAAATGATATTGCGGAGGGACTTTTGGCACTATCAAATGTAAATGTTTGCTCCCGCAAAAGAGGAAGACCTAAAACGTCTACAGGTGTAGGTGACTTAGACAGCCCATCGACGTCAAAAAAGACATATGAAACAGCACCATCAACTTCTGTCCGATAAGATGGAAATCAACATTGGCCAGAATATATAGAAAATAAAAGCAGATGCAAGCATAAAGGCTGCCATGGATATTCCAGATATAAATGTTCAAAATGCAATGTGCATTTGTGTATACCAAACAAGGACCGAAATTGTTTTCGAGAATACCACAATTTTATCAAATAGTATAATTTTATAAAGTTTTGTAATTACTTTTGAATGAATTTTCCTATTTTTAAAGTTTTGTATTGATTTCTGAAAAAAATATTGATTGACTTTCAAAAATATTTTAAGTTATTTTTTTTACAGTTTATTTAAAAAGTATGACTAAAATGCCAAAAAAATTGTTTAAACTAGTCAAAAAAAATTTTTAAAACAACATAAAAAAAAAAATTTTTAACACATTAAAAAAAATTGTTGCCATATGGCAACAGTCTGAATATCCAAATTTTTAAATTTTTTAAAATTTTTTTATTTTGGTTTTATTGACTAAAACTATTAAATATTTGTAAAAATTGTATTTTTAAAATTCTTAAACAAAAAGATGTAGCGAAAGGGTTAACTAAACAAATATGTATGTATGTGCCATATAAATAGTTATAAAACTTTTATGTACCTTATTGAGTTTTTATGTACTTTTTTGTTGTTTTAATTAATTTAAAAAAATGGTACCGGTAAGGTCCAAAAAGTAAATTTTTTTTGGATGTTGGTACAAAATTTAAAACCCCATTTAACATCCCTGTGACAGAGTACTCGAATTTATCGATCAGAGGCCGTTCTCAGTTACTCGGTCTCTCTGCCCGTCCACTACATGGAAAAGATCTTGGAAATCTGTTGGAGGATATATCGTTCAAACAAGACGGCGGAATAATGCGCGCGAAACCATCACTTTGTTGAGCCAACCGTAAGGTGACCAAATTATCTCAATAAATGAACCTGTGAATTGGCCGCCTCGTTCGTGTGATTTGACACCTTTGGACTCCTTTTTGTGCGTGTACTTCAAATCTCTAGTCTATGCTTATAACCCAGCAACGATGAGCTGATAAACTAGCAAGGATTAATCAGAAGCTAATATTCGACGCACTATTGACGAAATAACAATAAGACCCAATGGTTTTATGTCTTGGAGATGTTGCCACTTCTTTGAGTGTTAAAGCGTCGGTTCCCGATAATAAGATGTTTTATGGACACAAAGACTCTATACGTAAGATAGTGGAAAGTGTCCTTTATTAATTCCGTGATAAAGCTTGTGTATTTCATCTAGAGTTTTTTTTCCGGACTTTTTCGAATCCCGGGAAAGCGGGAAATTTTTTTAAATTTCCCGGGATCCCGCTCCATACAAAGTAAATTTTGGTATTAATTAATGAAAAAAAACTTTTATAAAAAAACGTAAGGGAACTTGTTTACAAAGAAAGTAAATGAAATGGTTCAATACTAAAAAATTAATTGAAGATTGAAATAGGAACTTGAATTATTATTACCTCACGCCTTTATTCCCTATTATTATGCTTTTATTCAGTATTATTATGCTCCGGATAATTCATAAAACAATAATAAAAACAAAATAAAAATTGAGGTACTCAAGATATGAAATCAAAAAGTTAATTAATAAAATAGATAAGATACTTTAAAGAAATATATAACATTTTTTAATGGCTTAGGAAATAACTTTCTGACACACTCAAAGCGCTTTGTAAGTCGTCAAAAAGTATATTCCTGATTTTATTTACTAATTATCATGTTTCCGAAAAATTTCGTTCATTTTTTACCTAGGTTGGACAAATAGTTAAAAGTGCACCGTTGTAGCATGCTTCGGATTTACAATCAGAAGCAATTTTTTCTTTTTTATAAACAACGTCTATATATGTCAAATGTATGTCAAGGTTGATGCAAAAATAGCATCAACCGGACTACTTCTTCCAAACCTTTTCATTTCAATAGGTCCATTTGTAATCTTTAGAACAATGTGTTTTTCAAGTTGTATGTTGTAATATCTTACACGAGCCTCCAAAATGTTATTTTATTTCGGTTTCCCCGCACTTCACGGGTATATAAACCAACACAAATTGAAATTGAAAATTTGTGTTTATCACCTAATAAACATAACGCTCCTTCATTGCATCATAGTCATATCTAAACTGAACCGAAGTTATAGCAAAATATATCTTTAAGTCGGTACATTTTGAAAACTTAATTCGCATTTTGCCAAGATCTTTTGTTTTTGTAGATATTACTATGTTGCAATAAAGGAGCGATATGTTTAGGTATCTCCTATTTTTAAGACTTTTTCATGGACAATGAAACTTTACTGCCTGCATCTTATTTTGAATTAATGTACTTATTAACTCTTCACTTCACTAAATGTAATAATTATCAACTGTTGCACTGTCCATTCTGCTTTTAGTAGATTTATTGCATCAGGAGACATTGATTTCAATACATGTACTCACTTCTTGTAATTGATCTAATCCACAACCCATCCACAGATGCTAATTTTTAGAGAATAGAAAACTAAATTTCAAAGTATAAATAGCTATTTTCTGAAATTATGAGGAATTTTGTATTTCCCGGGATCCCGCAAGAAAAAACTCGGGAAAGCGGGAAATAAAATAATGGAAATTCGGGAAAACGGGAATTCCCGGGAAAAAACCCTAATTTCATCAATGACAGCGTGATTTATGTGATTAAAATTAATGATGTCCAGAAGAGCACTTCCTTCTTTTGATAAGTGATGTTGAGGGTTTTTTTTTATTTTAAAATTACATTTTTCGTATCTTTTGATGACTTCAGGTACCATGTATAATCCTGACAGTTTTCGTATCTTTTGAATCTGTACGCAAAACTGTTGAAACTACAGTTATAAATACAAGAAATAAAATATTAAACTTTGGTTTAACAGTGCCATGGCCGCGGATGAGTATTGGGAAAAAGTGTTTAATTTAAAAATTTTGTTAATGAGATGATGTTTAAAAATTTTAAAAAAGTAGTTTGTTTAACATTTGTACTTCCATTTTCGAATGCATGTGTGGAGAGAATTTAAAGCCAACGAAAACTTGTTAAGAATGATCATCGTAGCCAACTCAATACTAATACAATAGCAGCTTTAATAATGGTGAAAGAAAACATTAAGGAAGTTTCAACATACGGTCCACCTAAATCGATGTTTGTTCTGAGCAAATATGAACATCTTTTTTATTTTCAGGAAATTTATATGAACTTTTTGATATAATCGCCTTAACTCGTATATTAATTTACAAAAATGAATTTGTTTTAATAACTTCCAAAGATAGTTACATATAATTAATTTTAAATTTGGTTTACTGTATTTTTAAAAATTACATTCCTAATATTTATGACTTAAATAAATATAAAAATTAATTAATATGATATCATTTTCTTAACAATATTCATTGAATATGAAATATAAATGTTATGTTATAAATGTTATGTTATGTTCTATTCGTTGCTAGGTCATTCAGATCACCGATGTTGTTAAACCTACGTCCTGAACTGACTAACATTTCGTTTACTTCTTGCAATATGGGTCTTCACCATTTATTCCAGGCCGACCTCTGTTCTTACTACCTTGCAGGTTGTAGTCAAGAGCATGACAAGGGTTTTTTTAACATTGCGCACAAATTTTACACTTTTCTTTAACAAACTGGGCAACCACCAGTAAAGCTAATTTGAGGACGCTGAATTCAATGGCGCTATTAATTTTTCAAAGTTTGCGCTCGTATTCACGATTAAAAATGTTATTACTATGTACCACAAAACGATATTTTTATACTTTTAGTATTCACCCCAATCGTGAATAACAAGTGGAATTTTTGTTCCCATGAAATTTTCATTCCCCTTGAAGGGAAAAAAGCAATCGTGAATCTCATTTTCACGCTATCAGTTCCAGTGAATGTAAAAAATAAAAAAGATTAAGAAAATTAAAAATCAATGAAATTTTTGTACACGTATATAATTTAAAGAAAAGTTAAAATAATAAAGCAAAATATTAAGTATTGGAGGTATAGTTTGATTACAAAGTTAGTTTTTTGCACTTTTTAAATTTTATGTACATAGTAAAATATTTTTCAAAATTCTGCCACCACGTCTTTCGAAAACTTCACAAATCCGCAGGCAATCGACTTGTTGTTTTGCATTTTGTTAATCAATATATCGGTTTGTGCCTTTTTAACGGATCTAGCCCTAAATATTCGATATATATGATGAACTACTTACATACATGTTCTGTTCCCTAGCAAAAATAAAGTGAGAAAATCTAATAGTGCATTTACACCTACACCATAAACAGGTTATAAGTTGTTTATGATGATAAACTAGTTTGAGAAACTTGTTTATCCATACAAATTATAAACACGTTTGTAACTAGCTTTTGAGATAAACTAGTTACAAACAACCAGTTTTTGTTAATGCAACTCTGTTTTTTCAAATTTACTTTTGTCTGTAAAAAAGCCAAAACAATAGTAAGAAAAATAAATATTTTCTTTTAGATGGACAACGGAAATAAAAGGTTTGTTTATATGTTCGTATGTATGTGCTTTAACGTTTTTTTTATTATTGGGGCTAAGAACTTGTCAAAGATAAGCAACTTAACTGTCAAAAATGTTGATGTAAACGGTATAGTTTATGAAAGTAGTTTACGATCATAAACTAGTTTAAAAATTACAAGTGTAAATGTGAACAAATTACGAGGGACAAATCTTTTCACGATAAGGGGAATTATTTCCAGTGAACACTTTTTCACGTTATTATTCTTATTTGAATTACTTTTTTTTCATGGGAGTTGTTCATGAACGCAAATACGTGAAAAGGGAAAAATTACAAGGGAAGAATTATTCACGATAGTGGTGACTATTATTGTTCAATTTAAATCAATCCAAGTGTGTTAAATACATTTTTTTCGTTATTTTTTCGCGTAAAAAATTTTTTTTTCTTCAATGGAATTGCTAGATACTCCCGATGGAGTTTCTAGCAATCTTTCCAATGACTTTATGCTGCACTGGGAAAGAATAATAACAGAGGAAGGTTTATTAAACAATTTTTTTTTTTTAAATATGTAAGTAGAGCCAGTCAGAGCCTAAAATTAGTAATAACTAAAAAAACGTTATTAAAAATGTAAAAAATAAGTTTTTAACAACTCCTGAAAATACTGTTATTTTTGTTTAATCATATTTTACCCCGCCATTTTAAATCTGATCATTTTATTTTTCTCCTTCAAGAATTTTTAATTTGGCAAACGTTTTAGGATTTACTTCTGTTACTGCGCATCATTCCCTCTAACTTATGTTTTCGACTCACCCTACTGTAAATTAAAATTAAAACCTTGTTTTACTATAAAAAAAATTACATACTATTTAAAAAAGATATTTTTTTAAATTAATTCAATTTGGAACTACATATTTGCATTTCTAAGAATTTTTTTAGGGATCAAATCAGCAAAGTATTCTACATCCTTTGCCTCAAAAAAGTCAATGTCATGCCTGTTTCCCAAGGAAAAAGTCATAATTAAAAATCAGTCTAGAATTTGTAAATAAAAAATAATTCTGATTCGTTCAGTATTGACTAATATGATTAGATATTAAAATGCTTTCGAATCGAGAAAGTACTCGGTCACGACTGCCAGAATTAGGCCCCAGGGGCCTGATTCGAAAGCAATTTTATTTCTAAGTCTTTCAGTCGATACTGAACGAATCGAAATTATTTTTAGTATCGTGAAACTCAAATTAATGCTTTACAACACTGAAAAAATAATTCCGATTCGTTCAGTATTGAGTGAAATAATTAGATATTTGATTGCTTTCGAATCGAGAAAGTACTCGATCACGACTGCCAGAATCAGGCCCCTGGAATGTTTCGCAACAACGGGCTGAAGGTCTACTTTACTATTGCTCGGTTAATTAAGTTAGAATATAATTTGTGATTGTATTTTTAACTGTTATAAATAAATAAATAAAAAAATATTTAAAAAATACTTCATTCCTTTAATTAAATAAAAAATATTTATCGCACTTGATTAACAATAGGGTATTATTAACTTAAAATTTTTATTTATTACTTTTATCGTGCTGTTTTGTCTACTTTTTGGTAACGCAACGGTTGGTGTAAAAATTATTTTTCATATGACTTAAATATTAAATAAAAAAGCGTTTTGCTTCTACTGCTTGTTAACCAAGTGTGATATGTAGGTATGCATGTGTGTACATAGGTATATTAAATTCTACTTACATCAGCAATTTTAACTGTATGGCCATCTTGTTCCCATTTACTGGCGATTTGTAATGTTTCAACTGTTTTTTGCTGTATTGTTTTTGAATCATCTAACAAGGTAAGCTCGTAGAATTCTTGAATATCTGTAAAAATTAAAAAAAATGGTAAGATCAAAAACCGCAAAATATGAACATAACTGCCTGTTCATCTATTTGCGAAGGAAGACTTCGATCGCTTAACTTAAATTTAAAACAAAAACAAATGAAAAACTATTGTTTTTGTTTTAAATGTATGCTAAGCGAACGAAGTCTTCGTTCGAAATCGATGAACAGACCATAAGTATTCTATAAATTTATTAGGGTAATTTTTTAATTAATAAAGTAATTCACGTCATAACTTGCACGCTTGCGAAAAAGCAAAAGTGCAAAAACATAACAACAACCACATAGACAATTGTTTATGTACAACTAATTGTCTATGTGGTTTTTGTTATGTTTTCGCACTTTTGCTTTTTGAAAGGGTGCAACTTGTGACTTGAATTACCTTAATATTCACCAAATTTGGTCGAGAGTAAACGAAAGTTGGCAAAAGAAAAATTTTCATATAGCTTTGGGCACCCTAGGTGAGTCTTTAGAAAACGAAAAAGTTTCTTCAGAAAGAAACCACTTCAGAAGAGCGCGAAACACCTATGTGAACGGGAACCGTGATTAGGAGAATTTTCTTCAGGCATTGGCAGGACGCAAACTTAAGAATTAGATTGAGATTTTGTTAATGTTTGCTTGTTCATATAATATATAAAGATTAACGCCCGTATTCATAAACGATTATTAAATTTAACAAGGACAATTTTCATAGTAAATTTGTTCTTTAAACCTTTATTTAATTTAAAAATTTTTTATGAATACAGGCATAAATAAATAAGCTTTATTTTATTCAACCTTTATTTATTAAATTGCTTTATAATTTATTAGAGTTGTCAAAACCGATTTCCGAAGTATTCGAAAAATCGATTTTTTATATTTTTCCGGTTTTTAAGAAGGACGGTTTTCGAAGTTTTCGAGAAACCGGTTTTTTGGTCTCGAATAATCGACTTTTTCTTATATTTAATTTTTTCATTACCTTTCATTCGATGAAGTTTTTTACAGTACCAAGCTATTGAACTTGCTGAAGAATTCTACAAAACAGACTTTTTTAAAAGCCAGCAACAGTATGAGTTAAGCGACAGTTCTGTCTTTGGCTATGGTTTCTGGTTTACAAAAAAGTTTAGTTAAAATGAAAACAACTGCTAGTGATGAGTTGTGAATTGTTAATGTATTTGTAAATCGCACCAAAAGAAAGAGTTTTAAACTATAATGCAAAAAATGTCAACTGAACTAGAGTTGAGTTGTAATAGAAGAACCGCTTATGCTACCTTTAAAAAATTCAAAACCCAGCTAAAAGGTCAAAAGCAGTGACTAAAAAGATGATTTTGACTACAGAGATACATTTTCTAAAAGATCTTCCAAATTAGATCTGTTTTACATGGCATTACAGACAATTAACGCAATCTCAACGTTTTCAGTATTGTCCTCTATAAAAACTAAGTTGAGAAATCGAATGCCCCCAAATCATTTGAGACGATTTTTGTTGCAATAAAGTAATTTTGATTCAACTTTAATCTAATTACCAACAAAATAAGTTTATGGACACAACGACTATTCCGAAAAGAAGATTGTATGGGGGCTATAAAAAATTATGGATCGATTCTCACGATTTTTAATAAAATTCGTCCTTGTGACGATCAAAACCTGTACTTTACATGGACAGGCAACCAGCCGATCGGCATACCAAGAGGTGAGCCACCAGACCAATATTTTCATAACAAACATCATAACAAACGCATTGCCCTCTTCACCATTGTGGTGTAGGTATAAGAATTACATTTTATAAAGAAATATACCTAACATAACATAAATAAATAATTTTAAAAAAACCGATTATTCAAAACCGGTTTTTAGTTACAAAACCGAAACCTCGATTTTTTCAGAAGTTGGTTTCACGAAGTATTCGAAAACCGGCAACTGACAATGCTATGTTATACTTTCTTCTGACCACGCAAAGCAGTTTTCCCACTTCAACCCGGGAAATTTCTGGCTTGGATACTTCTGGGGGGTTGCCGCGTATTTCGATTCGAAAGAAATAATTTACGAGTTCAAACAATTTAAACTGTGTATTATGATTTTCGTACTTTGTTTCGAATGAACGGAAGTTGTTAATACCTTTTCGCAACTCTCTATTACGAAGAATAAAAATCCCTTTCGAAACTCCAACTCCGTATTACGAAAAGAGCGCCAGTTATGTAAAAAGCGTTAGGAAATTGTTCGAAAGCTATTTTGTTAGTGAAAAAGTGCACATGACAAAGTTCAAGATAAATAATAGTGTAAAACAAACAAATTAAACCTAATAATATTATAATTGATATAAAATAAATGTTTACTAACGTTATTATTGAAAATGTTTTAACATTTGTGGGGTCTTGAAATTTAAAAAAAATTTAAAAAAAAAAAAATACATTTACAAACAAAGAGCTGTATAAAGTAATGGTTGGTTTTTTCTGTTGACTCTTCAAACCACAGGGAAATACAATTAATTTTTATTAAAAAACACAATTATAATATTTTTCACACATGGAATAGTATTTATTATTTGTTTTGTTGTGGGATATTTTCGTCCATTTTGGTATTTTAATAGCAGTGCTAGCAACTTTTAATCAAATTTCCCATTTGTTTATAAAAACAACTCTGTCATCGTTTCGAACAAGTTACGCATTACGGTTTAACTTTCGAATCGGAAATTGCTTTCGAAAAATTTTGCTTTTCGAATCGAAATACGCGGTAGCCCCCCTTGTTTTTTAAAAACATCTTGTATGTTCTTCGAAAGATATACTGGAGGTTTTTAGGCGTACACAATACGATTGTTTTATTTCAAATCATACAAACATGCATATCGCTCTAGTTCCTGGTCAATTTCTCTAGTATTTGTGATATAAGAGTACATATTAGGGTATTCATTCGGTTAACCGTCAACCGGTTAACCGATTAATTACTACCCGATTAACTGATCGGTTAATTTCAAATTGGCTTTTTTCGATTAACGATTAAACCGGTTAATTTCAGTCGATTAACCGATGTAATAAAATTTTTAATTTTTTGTAGTATTATAACATATTTTTTTGTGTTTTTAATTATTTGTTTCGTCTTATATACAAAAGGTATTTGTTAAGAAAATAGTTTTTCATACAAACAAAGGTGTTCTGTGGTCTTCATTTCAACCCATTTTCCGCCGACCGATTTCAATGTTCAATCAACAGGAATGTGGCGAAAAATGGGTAAAATGTTTGATCGCCAACACCTTTTTTTGTTTCACGTACTTTTTATATGTATGTGTTTAGTTATTTGTTTCTGCTCATACCTTCTCATATCAGTCTTTTAACAAAATTAGCCGAAACAACTAGAAGTGTCAAACATTTTTAAAAATTAAAACAGGACTCTAAGGGCATAATGGAATATTTTGTATGCTTAGAGAAATCCTGAAAAAGGACTGAGAAATTAGATATTGATCTACGATAAGTGAAAGAATTTTTTCTCAGTCAAGTTTTGTCAAAATAAAAGAAAAGAATCGCTTTACTCCAAAACATTTAAACCAAATTACTTTTCTAAAAGATTATTTTATAAGATTTCCTTTAACTATTGAAATAACTAATAAAATTATCTCAGTCTATTTTTTATAAATACATACTTAGGGGATTCACAAAGAAGTCATAAAGTTGTAAAGTCTTATGTCTTTAAATAATTACTAGAAATATATATCGTAGGATTAATATGCAAACCGGCTAAATCCACTTTTTATGTAAATTGAGATTTTAATGCCGTGTGGTAGAGAAAGATACGCCTCGTCGGCCAGCTTGTAGTTTTCTTTTATTTAAGTGTGTAAAACTAATTGTATTTTAATTTTCTATCAAGCAGCAAATAGAAAAAATAACAAGTTTTTTGTCTCTGCTGTAAAATGTGCTGAAAGGAAGTTAGCAGGTTTGCATATTAAGCCGACGATATGACTATTGTGGGCTACCGCTTATAATTTATATTGCTACTGTGCAGTTATGACGAATCAATGAGCGCAGCATTAAAATTTTTATTTTGTTTGAAACACAACAATATTTATTTTAAGCAATTGAAAAATATTTTTTAGGTCATTATGACGATATGACTTGATAGCACACCTTGTGAATCCTCCAATTATGTATTAATTGAAAAAAGCATATTACATATTTATGAATTGTTTTTTTGTTTGCTCGTTTTAGTTCAAGAAGATTAATGTTTGGTATGTTATTGTTTTTTTTTACTAATAAACTCCAAATAATAAATAATTAATGCATTTCTACATATTGAAATTACTTAATTTATGAAAAAAAACTTTATTAATCGGTTAACCGATCAAAAACAAAATTAACCGATTATTGACCGATTAAACCAAAACCTCGGTTAATTAATCGAGCGATTAACCGATTAAAGCAAAAGGTCGATTTAATGAATACCCTAGTACATATAAAAAAAGTTTTTTGTCTCTACTGGAAATTTATAAATTTTGAGTTAACACTTTAGAAGAACCAGTGGATATGATGTATGTACATAAGTAAATATTTTTCATTCTCATACTATAACAAAAATATGTAAAACTCTTGTCATTTTTGTTCAATCTTTAGTTTTATTTATACAATATTAATAAATATAAATATTAATAAAAAAATGATATTATCTTAAATAATTTAAATAATAAAAAATATTTTCTCTGAGTTTTACGTATTATCATTAAGCATTTCTCATGAGACCGTATTGATGGCGGGAAAAGGATTCTGCTTAGACACTACCAATTTATTATGACTATGTGATATATAACCCTTTATCTTTCCCTCATATATTAAATTCGCCACTATGCAATGCGTCTCATCGATAGTCATATCAGTCTCGCCCACAAATTGCAGCGCCGAACGAAAAGCATTCAAATCCAACTGATGCGTTTGCTTTATTAAATAGACTTTCTTAAACAGATTACGATAGACAATGAACTTGAGTTTTTCCACTAATAAATAAATGCCACATTTAATAAAGAAAATTTCATGTCGCTGTATAACATCACTGAACTTCCGTACATTGCCCTCTTTGAGTGCCTCAGCCAATTCGTAAAATTGTAAAACATCATAACGTTCCAAAATGTATTTTTTAGGCAAAAAGCCAAGTAGCATTTTAACGGGTACCAAGTAAATAAGTATGAGTCGTTTATTACGCGGAAAATTCTTTGGGCAGTGTTTAAAGGCAAACGAAAGAAACTCATCAGCGCTCTTGTAGTCAGAATCGAACATGGCCTTACGTCCTACAAAATATTTGTATGTAATGCGTTCTGGTAGTGGAAACATGTCTTTAAATGCACTCGAATCGATGGCACGTATGAGAGGTTTACAAAGATGCAGTTTATTTATGCGAAAATAAACTTTAAATAGTTGATTGACCAGATTAAGCATTCCCAAACGTTTTGTTTCGTTGTCAGAGGATCTAAAAGTAAAAACGTTATTTATATTTGTTTTTTGTTTAATTATTTTTATTATTAAGTTATTTTATAAAATAAATAAAAAAAAAATTACCTGTTATCGGCCGCACACACACGAAAGCAACTCATCAAGCAATCCGCGGCCTTTTCTAAAATCTCTCCTGGCTTCGAACCATTACCCAACTCTTCACAATGTTGTGCCAATATTCGTAAATCCAAGCAGCTCGTATACATTACAGGTAGACACCAATTTTCCTCTTTTAGTTGTTGTAACATTTTCACAACAGATTGTATGCATTGCGATTGACATTTGTATGCCTGCATAAAATCTCTTGCTGAAACCAACGAGCAAATCAATTACATATTATTAAATACCAAACATTCCAAAAATTTAAACTTACGTTCCAACCACAGGTAATATAAAACTTTAACATGAGCACAAATAATTTCATCAATTGGCGATTCTAATATACGATTTACAGCATTGTCTGGATTTTGTACATAAAGATTACGATTCATTATATGTTTGTCCTTAAGGGAGATATATGAAGCCAATACATCTCCATCACCGTTTGTCCAGGCACGATGCACACTGCTCAAGTAATTGTTTAAAGTGCCAAACATTTTTCAATTTTTATTGATTTTCTTTCACACAGCTTTTATAATATATATTTTAACTATATTTGTTAATATTTTATTTTAACTCAACTAATTTCTTTTATTTCTATTTTCATTTAGCTAAGAAATTTATTTTTGCACAAAATTATGCGGTCTTTCAAAAAAAGCAATACCACATACAAACGAGACTCGAAATATCTAACATTCGTCAGTATTGCCAGTCTTTGAAAATATAAATATGTTGCCATTCAAATGGCAGCATTTTAGCGTTTAAATAGTGTCGGTAAATAAATGAGTACACTTAAAATAAACGAAATTTATAAAGATGAAAAAATATATTGATATTTATGTGGCAATAAGTCGCAAAAGAAATGCCAACAGTGTAAATTTGGTTTAAGGAAAAAGTGATTAATTTTTTTTTTAGTTTTGTAGGAGAGCAATGTTAAACTTTAAATGTGATTTTTGAAAATTCACTAATATTCTTATATAATCAGCACTTCTCCGCGGTCAAAGTTTTTTTAAGTTTTTATTCCTAAATATTCCTAGTGTCATAGATCGGAAGTAAGCTTAAACCATTTTGCTTGAACTTCCTAGAAACTTGTAAAAAAAAATAAAACTTTGCCCATGTGAACACTTGAACATCTCAAAGGTGTCGTTAACTCAAGTTGAGCTTAAGTCAAATTAAGCAATTTTTTATTGCATTATTTAATAAATTTGTAAATCGAAATGTAGTTTAAATAAAGTAAACTTTTAATCTTTTAAATTAAAAGTAAACTTCTTAAAAAAATTTAGCTAAAAATCGCCCAAATAATAGCTCTGTTCCACATGCATAACGAAACAGTCCGAACTTGCCCAAAGTTACCCAAAAGCGTTCCACATAACAATTTTTGTTCAATTATGAGAGTAATTGAGAGAGTAATTTTTTTCATTTCCTGTACAAATTTGCACGAACTTTTTCTTTGGGTAAGTTCGGACAAGAATTTAACAATAGGTGTGTTCCACAAGATCTCGGGCAAGTTCGGACTAATGAGAGTAAAATGAAAATTACTCTCTAAATTTGCGAAAACTACCCAAAATAGCTGGAACGCAAAAAACCATTTTTGCACTTCTTGTAATACTAATGGTGCTTACTTTTTAAATTAAAATCTATTTAAGTGATTGTAGACGCTTAAAAGCAATAACATTATAAAAACAAAACATTTGCATCATTGCCAACAGATGTTAAAAATAATTAAAAAAAAAACTGAAAGAAAAGCTGAGCCAGTGTAAATTTTTTAAAAGTATTTATTTATTTTAAAGAACAAGGGAGATATCTATTCACTAATGTATTTACCACTTTAAATTTTTCATTAAAACCTTCCATTTTGCTTTTTAATATATTTTTTAACAAAAACTAAACTTTTTCTTTTGCTTTCAAATTTTTTGATTAATTTTCAGTTTCATATGTAAACAAAAAACAGCTGATTGTTAAATTCTTGTCCGAACTTACCCAAAGAAAAAGTTCGTGCAAATTTGTACAGGAAATGAAAAAAATTACTCTCTCAATTACTCTCATAATTGAACAAAAATTGTTATGTGGAACGCTTTTGGGTAACTTTGGGCAAGTTCGGACTGTTTTGTTATGCATGTGGAACAGAGCTACTCAGCGGTTTTTTGTTTACATATGAAACTGAAAATTAATCAAAAAATTTGCAAGCAAAATAAAAAGTTTAGTTTTTGTTATATTAAAAAGCAAAATGGAAGGTTTTAATGAAAAAGTTAAAGTGGTAAATACATTAGTGAATAGATATCTCCCTTGTTCTTTAAAATAAATAAATACTTTTAAAAAATTTACACTGGCTCAGCTTTTCTTTCAGTTTTTTTTAAATTATTTTTAACATCTGTTGGCAATGATGCAAATGTTTTGTTTTTATAATGTTATTGCTTTTAAGCGTCTAAAATCACTTAAATAGATTTTAATTTAAAAAGTAAGCACCATTAGTATTACAAGAAGTGCAAAAATGGTTTTTTGCGTTCCAGCTATTTTGGGTAGTTTTCGCAAATTTAGAGAGTAATTTTCATTTTACTCTCATTAGTCCGAACTTGCCCGAGATCTTGTGGAACACACCTAATAAAGATTCTTTTTTAATTGCAAAAAGTTTTACCAACCGATCCATTTCGCAGGAAAGTTGCATTTTCTAAAAAAGCGTGATTTAAAATAAACCCACTATAAAATACAAAAATGGCAGCATGTTTTTTTTTTAATAGGGCACCCGGCGCACAGTGTGATATTTCGACAATATAGGTGGACAAAATGAATTCTTCATATTTTTGGTAAACAATTCTCTATACTTTCTATTGTGCCTATTTCGCGCTTCTTGGAATTCCGCAGATAGTTGTCCGATGGGACGAATGCAAGAAAATAAAACATCCTTTCCATGGCATAATATCTTGTGCATCGTAACGGGTATGGATATCATGGATATTTTTCAATCACTCTTATCGTGGTTGGCGAATTTAAAATACGCCTGCGTCTGATTGGTAATAGATTAAAGTGAACACGCACTTATTTCCTTTAATCTATTGCCAAACAGTCGCGGCCGTATTTTAAATTCGCCATCCACGATAAGGGCAAATGTTTCTTGTTGTTTTCACATACTCCTCAAATTTATCGACATTAATATTAAAGTTTGAATTAATTTCCTCTTAGATCAAGTGAAATCAAATTAAAAGACTACCTTCTATATCAGTAATTTCAGCAGATTTTTGGGCATTTCGAAAAACTTTCGAACAGAATTACCATCGTTAGTATTACCACCTTTTGTTGTTGGTAGACATAAACCGTTTGAAATGCCTGCCTGATTTTTTTCACACATTTGTAACCCTGAAGCAAAATGTTGTAATTTTGACTTTGATTGAATTGAATATTGGATCTGCTCTGACATCTTCGAGTCATTTACTATGTATGTACCTCTAAAACATAAGCCAAGAGTGCGTTAAATTTTGATGAAGTTGGGATTTTAACCCATATTTTAAATAAAGTATTTTTTAATATTTGTACAACCATTTTTGTTTAAACTGGGATATTTTAAAACCTAGCACACTTTCGAAATGGTTTTTTCGTAAATTTTTTTTGGAAATGAACACAGCTTTTTCAAAAATGTAATATAAAAGTTGCATAATGTTGCACACCTATTAAGAATTCATCTTATTTTCTTTAGACCAAAAATTTATTATGAGACGATGATGTTACTTACCTTCCAAAGGAGAAACTATATAATTTTTTAAAAGAAATTATGTCGCTATTTATTAATATTGGAGCATTTAATATGCGGCTGCTTCAAAAAATCGCGTGGATACGAATATAAATGTAAAAATAGCAAATTAAACTGCAGTCTAAACTTATTCAAATTAAGAAAAAAAAAAATTGTTAAGGAAAATTTTTGAAGTTTTTCATTCGCTTGTACATATGCCCGTTATTATACCCTTCACCGAATGTAAAAGGGAATATATAAGGTTGTCATTCCGTTTGTAATTTCTACAATATTGATGTTAGAGCCTATAAAGTAGATATATTCTGGGTCCTTATAAGTACCAAGTTGATTTAACGATGTCCTTCTGTATGTCCGTTAAAATGGGTCTTTGGAAGACCCCAAATGTGATGGGGGCTTGGTAGTTATATATTTGTATCACATATAGTCCGGGCCTGATCAGCCTGGTTGGTTCACAAATGGCTGAGATATCAGCAAAAAATCATGACTTCCTCTTCCCAAAAATCCCTTGTTGTTGTTTTTGTTTTACTTTATTTTAATGTATATCTGGAGAACGGCAGAAGCCAAAGTTTCCAAATTAGGTACAAGCATCTTAGGTTTAAAAACACAACATTGGACAAAATGCGGGCGGGATCGGACAAGTGGGCGTGGCACTCCCCCTACAAAGACATTATAGATTTCTTTATATCTGGAGAACGGCAAGAGCAAAAGTTTTCAAATTAGGTACAAGCATCTTGGTTATCAATTCACAACATTCGACAAAATGTGGGTGGGATTGGGCAAGTGGTCGTGAATTATTGATATTTAAAGAACGGTATTTATATAATTTTCACTCTCACTTGTTTTTTATTTTTTTTTTATTAATTTCTTTAACAGTTGGTATGTTTTGCACCATATATATATGTAAAATATTTTGATTTCGGTGAAAGATTTTTTTTTTAATTTTGTTCACCTAGATTGTCAAAATATCAAAAAATCCACATCACATTTATTAGATAACGGTACATTTGTGTTTTACGTTGTATACTTCTCTTTCAGTCAACATCCATAATCAAAGGCCCTAATTATGTAAAACGCAACGCAACACCAAAGAATAACATTGAAAGCAAAACCAAAGTCATAAATATTTTGTAATTTCACATTGCCTTTTAAAATTCCAAATGCCTCATAACTTGTAGCGTTGAAAATTCTAAAACGGAACATGAAATTCTGTAGAAAGCAACAACAAAATTACAAAATATTTATGACTTTGTTTTTGCTTTCAATGTAATTCTTTGGCGTTGCGTTGCGTTTTATATAATTAGGACCAAAGTCTAGTTTAACGGAACATGAAATTCTGTAGAAAGCAACAACAAAATTACAAAATATTTATGACTTTGTTTTTGCTTTCAATGTAATTCTTTGGCGTTGCGTTGCGTTTTATATAATTAGGACCAAAGTCTAGTTTAGCATGCCAAAATACATAAGAGTCAGGTGGTATGGTTAAAAAAAATATTTTTAAGGTTTTAAAACTGTCTACCTGTGGTATAGTCTACATTAAAATCAGCGTTGTCAACTTGTGCGTTTCGCAACATTTTGGGAGCGTTTTTAAGTTGTGTGTGCGAAAAAATCCCTTGTTGGTGCGCTTTTTTTTAAATTTCGGTGCGTTTTTTAATTTTTGGTGGCACCAAAGCAAATTCAGCGTGAGAAAAAGTCTGTGTGTTCAATAAAATTCACCTGTTTCAATACCATTTCATTCAACAGTGCAAAAATTTTACAAACAATTTTATAGACCACAATTAGAACAACAAGTAATGCTGTTTAAGACGTACCAAATCATATGAACTAACTAAAATGGTCTTGTTGTTGTAGATAATTTTTATTATGTAAAGAAAAATAAACATTTAATTATATTATTAATTTTGAGTCCATACTATTAATCGTTAATCTCTTTTTAAACAGTTTTATAAAGTTTTTATGATGTTAAAATAAATTTATTATCTAAACCATTTTCTTTAAAAATGAGAAAATTCCAGACGAAATTGAGAAAATTCCAAATGAATATGAATATAATACAAATTTTATAATTCAATTGTATCAATTTAAAATAAAGATTTCCCAATTTCATTTGGAATTTTCTCATTTTCAAGTTAGAATTTCCCAATTTTATTTGGAATTTTCTCAATTTTAAGTCAAACTCTCAATTTTGTTTGGAATTTTTAAAATTTTAAATTCTCAATTTCAACTGGAATTTTCTGAATTTCAAATTGAAATTCTCAATTTTATTTGGAATTTTCTCAATTTCGAATTTAAATTCGCATTTTCATTTGGAATTTTCTTATCAATAAAAAATTGTCTAGTAAAATGAATACAAGCAAATTTGTTTAGTTGTTTTTAATTGTTGTTAAGTTTTTCCTTATATGTATTTTCAATACAAAAATTATAATTTTTGTGCCAAATTAACTCAATAAAGATTTTTAATAAAAAAGTTGGTGCATTTTTCTTGAAATGGCGCATTTTTTGCGAACTTTCAAAGTTGACAAAGCTGATTAACATACAGGAAAAGCTGGTACTCTTGGTACTCTCTTACCTTTGGTACTTTTTCTCTTTTCTTTTCCAAAAAATTGGTACAGAGATAGCATATGCCCAGATAAAAATAAAGGGTTATTTTTATGATGTAAAAACGAAAAATGTTTTCCATTTTCTTTTTTTTATAAATTTGGTATACAGATTAAATATGGTCCATTGGCCAGAGTATATATGTATATTTAGATACCCCTTGCTTTTCATATGGACAGTTGAATATCAAACATACATACATATGTATATGTGTTGGCAAAAAAAAATAACTCCTATAATGTTGTTTATAGAAATATCTGTACTACTACTATTATAAAACTTAAAAGTTTTTATGTTTGTATGTTTGTAACAAGTAATCTACGGAACTGCCGGACCGATTTTAAAAATTTCAACAAAATTAAAAATGGGACCTCCTAAAGGACATGGGCTATATAAGGTTCCACTTAAGTGCTTAGGATAAGGTCCATGGGCGCTAAATCTCCCATACTCAGAAAATATTTATTAGAATTTCACAAGAGAACTATTGAAGAAATAGTTTTCGTAATCAAAAGAAAAACAAAGCCATTTTTACGTGACTACCCTGTTCACCCTCCATTTTGCCACCAAATCATCTGTCTGCTTGAAAGTTCCCTGACCGAATGCGAAAGTGACTTTTTCAGACTCCATTAAAAAAATTGCAAAAGTTTAAAACAATTTCAATAAGAAAATTCATTTTCATAGATTTTAGTAAAAATCTTAAAAGAACAAAAAAAATTTTTTCATATATGTACCTGCCCTAAGCACATTATTTTCTATGTCGACTGCTATTTAAAACTTGGCAAATCCGATCACAAACTGTAATAATTCAGCAAGAATTTCATATCAAACTTACCTAATAAAGCTTGAAAAAGACGTGATTTAAATATACGTATAACACGTTCAATGGCAATGCGTAGAGCACGATCTTGAGGCTCTGATAGTCTTGAATGATAGTCCTCTAAAAGCTCAAGAGCACGATGAGCCTCTGGAAATAGAGAAAAAAACACAAATATCATCATTAATAATTATGTATAAGCAAATAACGAAATGAATTAATTAAACACAAATATTTACTAGACAATAACTAAAATGTAAATTACTCTTTTCTTGGGACATTTCGTCATACGTTTCTATTTCACTGGCCTGGCCAAAAATTGTCGACCAATAACCGCGCTCTTCTGCATTGGTTGCAATATTTATGGCATTTCGTTGATCTATAGTGTCTATTAACAAATCGAATCTATTCAATTGATTGTGTAAACTCTCCGAAATAGTTTGATCATATTGCGAAGGCTGGCGTGATGAACAACGTGCCTCAAATTCTTCTTTCGAATACAAACTATCCGACTTCTCAAAATAGCCCGATTCAACATCAGGTGTACGTGATTCGTGACGCCGCAATACATGTTCATATTCAAAAAGGTCATTGGCTGAATAAAAGAAATCCAATGACTGATTGGGACTGTCTTTGGGTTTGGTAATGGATTTTAATTTTAAATCTTCGTCATTGAAGGTTTCATCGTCATCCACTTGGGTCTCAATAACCTTAATAAAAGTTGTTGCTGCTGCTACTTCTGCTGTTGTTGTTGGTTCATTAACAGTGTCGTTTGATTGACATTCTTTTACATTTATTTTACTACTACTACTGCAGACATTATCGATTTCTTGAACAATTTCTACGGTTTCTGTCAATAGTTTAACCTTTTCGTATTCATATTCATGTGCATTGGATTTTTTATGAAGTTCTGCATTAGAGTTTGATAGATTTGGTGAATCTTCTTCATCATCTGAATCATTGCTACTTATGATGGGCTTGTCAGCCCCTTCTTCGGTGTCCTCACTTTCTGAAGAATCATCTGTATCATTTTCTTTACGTTTAAATTTTGAGAGCTCATTAAATTCCTTGTCGGCGGCCGTTTCATCATTGTCATCGCTATTTTGTAATAATTTATCTGTTTCAGTTTCAATTTCCATTGAGATTTATTGTAACTTTTTTCTAAGTTTTTCCTTTTTCAATATTTTTTATGCCACAATAGTTTTAATATTCTATTGTTTGCCTTTTATATGAACAATATAAAAGTGATGTTTTTGGTTCTTAAGTCGGAATTGAACTAAAAAAGTGCATTGTGTGGTGACTGGTTAGTGTTTGAACATTATTTAGAAAATGTAAGGAATATGAAAAACATAAAAAATCAATAGTATTTTATTTAATACTGTCTTACAATAAATTTCCAAACAAGCTAACCACCAACCAGTAACAGTCACAATCGCAAAAAGAAATGAAAATAAATACATACATATGTAGATATATTTATGAAATTGTTACAAATAGCATTTACATAGTTTTAAGTTATCAACGCTTTCCATTAAATACTTCCTTGTAATTAATTTTAAGTATCAATAATTTTAAGATACATCGTCAAGTTTTGTCAGTGTTATTTATAAAGTAAGCAAATATTGGGACCTTCAAAAATGTCTTGCTGTCTTTTGTAAAAAAAAATATTTTATTAAAACTATGCGAAAAATAAATTAATTTTATTCAAAGTACGACTTTATTTTAAAAGGGTTTGTACTTGTGGTTGTATATATATAGAAGGCCATAACCACTACGACCCAGAGGATCTTTTGTGCAGCCTGTGTGTCTAGCCATGTCAGGTTCAGGATACGTATAAAGCCCATTATCCCGTCCGGTAAAAGATCATAAGCTTCAGTTGGTTGCAACAATCACCCCCCGATAAATTTCTGCATTGAAGGCTCCAAGGCGGGACAACAGCAGGGCAGATGTTCTGACGTTTAGTCATCAGCTCCAAAAATTCTGCATACCTTGGTACTTACATTACCATTTATACCATAGTGCCCCGTAAATAGGCCAACAAGTAGTTTAAGTTAGTTTAAGTCTCAAGGAAAAGGGGTGGCCCTGCCACAGGTCAGGGTCACACATTTTTTGGATTGTCTTAACTCAGGAATGGAAGTCCATGTGTAAAGGAATTCACGTTCGGACCATGTCCGAATCGTCACCCTAATGTGGCCAACAGGGACGCCGAAGAAAGGCTCAGGGCATTTAAATGGGTTGAATTGTAAGTTTTTAATTTTTTATTATGGTTTACAACTTTGCTTTATTGCGGCGAACATAAACATCAACAAATTTCAACTCAACACAACCAATTGTTTTATTTGCAACTCAACTGAATTGAGTTGTGAACCGTAATAGGGGAATAAAATTCCTATCCGATACCAGACTAGGCAGCATATGATCACCAACCAAATTAGATGTATCATTCCAGTGCGGCATAGGTCAAAATTGGTCTTATTATCGTAGCGAGAGACCAGTGGACCATTCTAGGCATTAGCCCCCATGTCTTCCCAAAGAGCCTTTGCCAAGCATATATTGCCCTTGTTGCTCTTCTGGTGTCATGCTGTGCGTTCCAGCCAAGGCCCTTCTAGAATTATCCCCAGGTATTTAACCTCATTAAAGAATCCTACAAAATAGGTTTTAGGCCCCTATTACGGTTCACAACTCAACTCAGTTGAGTTATAATATCTTAATTTTTGTATTATGGTTTACAACTTTGCTATATTGCGGTGAACAAAAACATAACAAAAATTTCAACTGATTACAACTGATTACAACCAGTTGTCTTAATTACAACTCAACTGAGTTGAGTTGTGAACTAATAGGGGAATAAAATTCCTATCCAGTACCAGACTAGGCAGCATATGATCACCAACCAAAATAGATGTATCATTCCAGGGCGGCATAGGTCAAAATTGGTCTTATTATCGTAACGAAAGACCAGTGGACCATTCTAGGCTTTAGCCCCCTTGTCTACCCAAAGAGCCTTTGCCAAGCATATAATTGCCCTTGTTGCTCTTCTGGTGTCATGTGATAGCTGTGCTTTCCAGCTATTTAACCTCATTAGAGAATCCGATAAAATATGTTTTAATTGTTTTGCTAAATGTAAGTTTTTAAAATTTAAACTCTATTTTTAAACTATTTAGCTTAATTTCTTCGACCTTCTTAATATTATTTCCTTTCAATAATTTCTCAAGCTCAAGGTCCGTTTTATATAAAGAATATTTATTTAAAATTTATCCAATATTTCGCTATCTCAATGGATAGGATTGAGAATGGATAGGATTGAGATAGCGAAATATTGGATAAATTTTAAATAAATATTCTTTATATAAAACGAACCTTGAGCTTGAGAAATTATTGAAAGGAAATCTATTTTTAAACTTTAATAAAATATTAAGCACCCAAGTTAATTAAAAGATGTAGAAAAACTATTTACAAATTAGTATAGAATTTGTCGTTTGAAATATCTTCAAATTTAAGGCGTATGTACGGTGACCATCCGTTCAGTACAGACAGAACAGTACTGTTCATATTTACATACCCTCCATCACAGTATTTACAGAAAATTTTTCGAAAGTGTACCCTATTTGAGACCCCGAATCAGTTTTGGGAATCTTTGGTGAAAAAAATATATTTACTTCAAGTAAAAAAATTATTTTCTGTATTTAAAAAAATATATGTATCATTAAAAATTAATTTTTTGCATGTATTTGAGCATATTTCTTAATTTTTTTAAAATCATTTTTTCTTGAACAAAAGTTTTTTTCAAGTCATTTAAATTAAGAAAAAATACATGAGCTCTGTTTCTTAACTCTTTTTGGGATCCCTCGGGATCAGGGTTGTCAGATGTGGCGATTTCTCGCCAAACGTGGCGATTTTCAAACTTGTTTGGCGACCTAGTTTTTGATTTTGAAGATGAAAAACTATTACTTTTATTCTAGTATTTTTATGTATGAAATTTGAGGCATTCAAATGTATGGTCAGTATTTGAAAGTATGTATGTTCAAATGGCTGATGAAGATAATGAAAATCTTCGAGAAAATTGTTTTTCGATTTTAAAAGTGCTCTTGATAGAATCAATAAATTTAAATTATTAAAACATGAATATATTAAAAGTCTATGAACATATGTATGGGGCAATTTATTATCATAGATAAAAAAGTTGATGTTAAAGATTTTTATGAATCTTAATATTTTTAATCAGGCTCAAGTTCATCAAATTTAATTTTTCATTAAATTTTTTTTATGAAGAAAAGATTGTAAAATTCGTTGAAAATTAATTAAAATTGTTATCGATAAATTTTTTATCGATAATAATTTAATGAAAAATTAAATTTGATGAACTTGAGCCTGATTAAAAATATTAAAATTTGGATTAAAAACCATAAATAGTTCGACAAAATAACCACAATACTAATGATTTTAATGAATCCTTACGTACCTTTTGATGTTACGAAACACACTCGAAAAAATTAGCGTTTGTTAATTGTAAAGAAAGTTTTAATGATGATATTCCATCTAATTTATATAGGTTTAGCCCAAAATTTTATAGCTACATGGATACGGCTGGTACGTACCATTTAAAGGTACTTGTTTTGGCTGGTATGCGGGTAATAACAACAAGTATTGCCTGTGTTGAAATTTTGAACTCCACAAAAACTAGCCTTCGAAGTAGAATGCATTACGAGCTTCTAGACGCGTTATTACGAGGTTTAAATTATATGAATGTGAATAGTACACGTTGCACTTCTTTTGTACCTTCATTTAAAAAATGTAATTCTCTCACAATGTACTTCAAATTTTGAAGACAAATAGGGAGTCTTGCCAGCGTTTTAGATAACTGCAACTTATATACAAAGTTTAATCCAATATTTATTTAATACTAACTACAAAAATTCTTTTTTGTTGCTTTAAGTATACTACTATAAACTATTTTACAGTAAACATTGTACCTCTTTTGTGTTCACTAAATATTTTTACTGTGTTCTAAATAAATATTAAACAAAACATATATTATGGCGACTTTTTTTAAATTTTTGGCGTATTCTAGCGATACATACTGAACAAATTAATTTTTTAGACTTTAGAAAAATTTTTTTTATAATTCTAAAAATATGTATTTTATTGCCAAAAACTGAAAAACAAAGGCTTTGGCGATTTTGGCGATTTTTGATATTGAATTTGGCGAAAAAGGTCAAAATCAATCTGACAACCCTGCTCGGGATCCCAATCAGCGTTGCCACGACCAAAAAAATTTTGTAACCAAAATGTAAAAATAAAGTAACCAAAAGCGAAAAAAAGTAACCAAAATTATTTTGTATCAAAAGTACTATTTTGTTCGCACTTCAGTTTAAAAATATGTATGAAGAAATTGTGTTTGTTTGTATATTGTAGGCTCATTAGCCGCTGGACCGATTTCAGGAAAGAACAATAGGATATACAATTTTTCGAAATTTTTAGTGGAAGTGGCACTTCCTATACAAACTTATTTTCGTCATTTTTAAAAATGTTATGAGCTATAGCTTTCATTCTTTTTATATAAAGAGCTCTTACTGTGTGTTATATTATTAAAGTGCAAAATTGAGCTAAATTTTGCGGTAGATCTTTAATTTATAAATGATTTTAGCCCAGTGGTATATACTCATATTAAACGGGATCGGATCGGAAGGGCCTTTGACCTTTTCATTTATCTAGAAAAGTGTTTCAGTTAGCCATATGAAGCATGAAGAGTAGCAGATAATGGACATTTACACTTGATAGCAGGGCTGTCAGACTTGGGGATTTATCCCCAAAGTTGGGGATTTAATGTGAGCAAAAAGGACAAAGAATGTCATTTGGGGATTGGGGATATTTTTGGGGATTTAAAAAAAAAATTGCGGGATTTTTTGGGGATTTTACACTTGCTTTATTATTTACGCTTATTTTTCTTTGTTTCGTATATAAAAAAAACTTTTATCTTACTTTTTAATAGTGTAGAGGGTCCTTATTAAGATTACCATTTTTGTTAAGTGTGTAAAAGATACTTTATAAAATTGTTATTTTTCTTGAGTGAGTGTTTAAAAAAAAACACATCAAATTTTTGATATTTTTAAATTTTTTTATACAGATAGAAAGCCAACAATATTTTAGGCGACTACCGGGAAATACAGGTATCTACCTAAACTAGAAGTATGTTAATTAGCGCTCAAAAATGAAATATGCCTAGCCAGAACCATGTGTTTGTCCAAGGGTTAAAGACAATTTTAAAGCAAATATGTATGACTTCCCCAAAAATAAGTAAATATGAAAAAAAATATAATAAAGATTGGGAAAAAATGCTAGGCTATTGGTTAGTAGTTATGATGCATGCAAGTACTAAATAAATGACGGATATATGTATTTTTGTTGTTGATTATTAGGATAGCTTAGGCCGATTGGACAAGCTTCAAATTCTTATAAATTGTCTCATTCGTTTCAATAACTGCATATTGTTCTGCTTGTTATTTCTTACAGGAATCGCATAAAAAGGATTCAAAAAAACATGATTTTTTGAAATGATTTTTTTTACTAAAAATTTTTATTTGGGGTTTTTTGGGGATTTCTTATTAACAGTTTTCTAACTATTTTTTTAAAAAAATTTAAAGTTTGGTCAGAAAAAAAACAAAAAAAAAAAATATTAACTTTTTAAGGTTTTGTTTTTTGTGGATTTGGGAATTTGAGAACTTGGGGATTTTTGGGGATATTTTTTTAATTTTTTGGGGACAAGGGAAAAAAGTACCTGGCAGCCCTGCTTGATAGTCTGTTAAAGCTTAACTGCCTATTTCACGATGTCACTCGAACGTTTACGTTCGCACAAATAACATATGAAACAAAAACAAATTTTTGACTTTTGTTTTTGTTTTATATGTTATTTGTGCGAACGTTAACGTTCGAGTGACATCGTGAAATAGGCAGTTAGCTTCTAAAAAAATTATTTTTAACTAGATGAAAAAAGTATTGGTTTAAGATGCACAAATACCACACACAATTTTTAAAGGTCAAAAAAGCGGAGCGGGTAGTTCTTGCTCCAAAACAAAAAATTGGTTATTTTTGTGTTGAAAAAAAGTAACCAAAATGGAAAAAAAGTACACAAGTACACATTGAGAAAAAAAGTAACCAGTTTTGGTTAAAAGTAACCAAAACGGCAACGCTGATCCCAATTAGTGTAAATAAGAGCGGATTTGAGAGAATACTTTTTCTTCGTGCAAATTGTGTAAATTGTCAAACAGCTGTAAAACATAAACAAAACAATAAAATGCAAAGGAAACAAATCATGAACCAAATTTTGGAAAAAGTGTTGTGGAGTAAAATTATGTACTTAAATAAAAAGTTTTATATTGAAATATTAGGAAAACATAATGTTAGTTATTGTAAAAGTGTTTGTTTTGTTTTATTTTTGGTAAAAGTAGTTTATTTCTACAGCTAATATTTTTCAAAAGTGGCGCAAATTTTTTTTGTGTTGTAAAGACTGTCAAAACACTGAACTTTTATTTTGTGCTTAAAATTGTGCTTTTTCTGTTCCCATACTTTTGTGTAATTTGTTCTCTTTATGAGAGAAATTTATGCTTGCTCTCATTTGCACGAAATTTACCCAAAAAGTAAAGAAACAGAGCTATGAAAATAAGGAAACCTACAAAAAAAAAAAACGATCACCATTTCCCGTTTGAAAATGAACTGCATTTAAAAAAAAAGTTTAGAATCCACTTTGTTATTAAGATAACTGAAGCACCCCATTCACTGCCTTTCTGCCAGCACATTTTCCCTCATTAATGTTGATGACCCCAATAAAAATTATAAAGCTATTAAACTCAAAAAAAAAAAACTTAGAATTCTGGCAAGTACAATGTGATATGGCTAAAAAATTATAATTTGGTAAAGTTTTTAAACTTGTCTTGCTAAGTTAAGCCTACGCGTTTCCCCACACTCCCCGTTACTCTTATACTTAAATGTTAAATTTAATTTCCCTAGCCGTTTATTGTGAAACGAAAAAATTATTTCAAAACTATAAACAACAAAATGTTTTATATTACAAAAAAATTTTAAAGTAAACAAAAAATATGTAGTACAAACTATAGAAAAATACCCAAAATCTTTTTGACACCGCAAAATTTTTGGCATAGGTCCAGGTACTAAAAAGAACAACTAAATGATACAAGATACAAAATTAAAAACCATGCAAAAATAATAATAATAATAAGAAAAAACAAATTATGTATGTATAATATACATATATTATATGAATGAAACAGAGCTTTTAAAGAATACATTAATCAATATTCAATTAATCAGTTAAAGATATTTAAATAATTTTCATGGCCGCTTTTTTCATGAGGAGTGTTATTTAGTAAAAATACATATTTTTGAAACAAAAATTGTATTTAATTAAAATGTTTACATTTTTAACACACGCAGAGAAAAAACATTGTTGAAGCCTGGTTAAAAAACATATTATGGTCCCCGCAATGGCAACAAACAAACTATGTATTGTTGTTTTTAGCATTACTTTTTTCACGATTGATAATATCTTGTTTCTATTGAACAATAAAGTGTTTACCTCCACTGAAACGTCAAATATGGTTTGAATTAACAATATAAGGTTTTAATAAAATAAAGCTACAACCATACACTTAAACACATTGTGGTTACTTTAAACATATTATTGTCACCGGCAACCATATTATGGTTAAATTCATCCATCCAACCCATAACTGTATTTGTTATATTAACCAACGTAATGACAATAATATGTTTGAAATTAATATACATATTTTAAAACATTGTATCTTTCATTTTCAATTTAATATAATATGTTTAAAAGAAACGAACTTTTGGTAGTACAATTGGTTCGATTAAAATTCTCATTCATTTTATTTTAATAATTGATTACAATACATACCCTGCCAATAATATTGGACTACCTGATTCATTTTGATAAAATGAACTACTCCATGGACTGTTCCAATGAAATGCAAGCATGGACCATGTCATTGCTAAAAAGTGTTTGTAGTGAGACGATATGTTTTTTACGACATGTTTTCGTTTTAAAACGACTTTAAAACTAACTCTCTTGAGTATGCCATGGAGTAGTTTTAAGACTACTCCTTTGTAACCAAAGGTGGGTTATATGGTCCAGCCCTAGGACATCGTAATGTAAAATAGTCCTAGTCCCTTATGGGCTACAGTTTACATGCGTGTATGGACTAGTCGCATTATTTGCAGGGTAAATTTACATAGTACATGAACCAGAAGGAGTGCTAATGAAGGTCGTCAAAGGCTGGAAAATGGTTTATATGGAATTTACTTATGAAATAGGAACGTAACACGTAAAGCCTACCCTGCATATAATAGGACTAGTCCAAACACGCGTGTAAAATGTAGCCCACAAGGGACTAGGACTAGTCCAAAAGTAACCCAAACGTATGGAAAAACAGGGTCTATTTAACATTACGATGTCCTAGGGCAGGACCATATAACCCAGCTTTGGGTTACATAGGAGTAGTTTTAAAACTACTCCATGGTATACTCAAGAAGATATGTTTAAAAACGAAAATATTTCGTTTAAAAACGAAGACATGTCGACTCACTACAAACAATTTTTAACAATGACATGGTCCATGCTTGCATTACATTTGACCAGTCCATGCCATGGAGTAGTCCATTTTATCAAAATGGATCAGGTAGTACAATATTATTTGCAGGGTAGTACTCTGTTCAAATTTGTGAAAAATGTTGAGCAACATTAATTATTTCACACGAAAATTCTGACATGTTTTAATGTTACCTATCATGCGAGTTTGTACAATTTTACGTTTTTATTCCTGCAAAGTATGCCACATTGTTTTGCGTATGTAAACAAACCACACATGTATTTATGGATAAGAAACTGTTACCGGTTGTGTTATTTAAATTTTTTATTTCGTATTTAATAATCAGTTCATACTTTTTTGCTTTTGATTAAAATTCCACGTGAATTAAGTGCAGCTTGCATTGTTTCGCAGTTGTAAAAAAATGTTGCCAGAAATATTTCGGAACTTTTTCACAAAATGAACAGAGTACAGCTCTATCAAAATTATTTCATAGATATTCCGCACAAGTTTTTTTCATATGCGTTTTGACAGCATTTCACGTGAAATGTTGAACAGAGTACCAGGCTTAACAGGAAAAAAACGAAATATTATTATAACTTGACACTTAATAATCAAATTTAAAAAATGGATGAAATAAATAACCATAATATGGTTAACCTTGACCATACTATTGTTAATTTTGACCATATTATGGTTACTTTTATCCAAATTCTAGAATTTTTTTAATTTTGAACGTAATATGATTAATTTTTACCATTATTATGGTTAATACTGATCTAAATATGGTTAGTTTTGTACAAATAATGGTTAATTTTGACCATATTATGGTTGATTTTGGGAAAATTTTAGTTAATTTAAATCTTATTATGGTCATATTTAACCATAATATGGTACCCTGCAAACATAAACATTGTTAAAATCCCACCATAGTATGGTTACCCCCAACCATATTATTGGTGTTTTTTACCGTATTAAATGTTTGGGAATATTATAATTAATGCTGTACACTAACCCAATAAAACATTTTCTTGTTTTGCGAAGCAGTAACAGTAATATTAAAAAGTAAGCGCACATTTTTGCTCTACCCAATAAGAAATACAGGGATATAGTAAGGCAAGTGAACGAATTCTTAACAAATTAAAAAAAAAATTAACCCGGCCACGGTCAAGAATGAAAGATTATCAATAACAATTTTAATTAATTTTCAAGTTGCAAAATTCCTTTCTTCATAAAAATAATTTAATGAAAATTAAATTTAATGAACTTAAGCCTAATTAAAATTATTTAAAAAATTTGGATTGAAAACCATAAATGGTTCAACAAAATAACCACAATACTAATTAAAAAAAATAACATTTGAATACCTTACTACGAAGCAGGTTTGGAAGGGAGCACATTAAAGAATAACGATAACAACAACAATTCAGTGTGTACAACTTGTCGTTACATTCGCCAATTATTACATGCGCTGAATAAAGCGCTTTTTGTGTCAAAAATGTATTGCTTCAAAGTGGAAACTTGCCATATAGAATTCATGTCTTCCGTAAGCGAGATGGTAAGCAATACTTTTACGTTTCTCCCTTACAAGCCTGCTGCGTTAGAAGTTCCATTTTTTTATTCGGTAGTGGTTCGAAAAAATATGTATTGTAAAATAAAAATGGGGTATACTTTTGTGGTGTGGCATAAAAGTCAGCATATTAAATCCTAGACACACTAAGTTTTAAAAGGGCTGTCTTGCCACGTGCAAAACTAGGGTCATTATGGGGGAAGGATCCGAAACGCAGAGCACACAGAGGCGTCACGAGACAGAAAAGATTGTGTTTTCTTCTGTCTTTTTCTTGGAAAGCTGCCTTTTTTGCATTTTTTGTTTTGATTACGCAATTTGTGTTGATAGTAGCGGCTTGTTTTTATACATTGCCACATCACAACCAAAAAACGTTTTCTTTCTCTTTCTTCGAAAGCTGCCCTCGCAAATGATTTAGGCATTTTTCATACGTCATTTTTTTCAACTCTGTATGCTTTGTGATCCGAAATGCCTTAAGTGGCGCCCAGAATTCGATGTCGGATTAATAAAGACAAAAATAAAGCTATAGTGAAGCCATTAGCAATGATATGCGATACGATGAAAAGAACAAAGTTAAAAATTTACAAGTGGTAAACGATGTGGCAGATCGAGGTGTGGCTTTCGCTAATACTTACATCAATGCCACAACTTCTGAAACTGATTTTCAGAACTTATTTCAGGGCATAGAGCTACATCGTAAGAGCCCCAATAAATAATTTTTAAACAAATCAAAACAAAATGTTTCGAATTGTATGTGTTTGTTGGGTAGAAGTGGTAAACTAGCAAAAACAGCTTATAATAATATCATAAACTGAGTAAAAAGCTGAAAACCGTTATAACTCAAGAAGGGTAAGAGCTAGGGTATACATTTAATCTGGCTTTTGCTTTAATCGGTTAATCGCTCGATTAATTAATCGAGGTTTTGGTTTAATCGGTTACTAATCGGTTAATTTTGTTATTGATCGGTTAACCGGTTAATAAGGTTTTTTTTATAAATTAAGTAATTTTAATAAATAAAAATGCGCTAGAATTTTTCCAAAACCGGTGAAGGTTCGATAACGCCAGCTCCTTAACAAGCTGGTGGTGATTGGTAAACGCATTGTTTGTCACCCAGTGATTTTGTTAATTTTTACTATGTAATTGTATTTAACACAGTTTCTTTAAAAAATAAAGTTTATAGGTTATACGAATCAGCTGTTTAATTTTTGTTGTTTGTAAAGCAATTAGAACGATTATAGTTATCAGTAAGATGTAACTTAACCGTAACGTCTAAATCAATAGCACATATACGGTAACATTACTGTTACTGTCAGTTGACTGGGTCTTAAATATACCCTCATTCACCACTAGGGCTGGAGGGTATAAAAAATTTACTGACCACTGTTGGGATCTGACAATTCTTAAATTAAATTGTACCAAATTGATATAAATTGTACCAGAACTTCGCTATAAAATAAAAAAGCATACATATTAATTCATAAAACTGTTTCTTCAATAAAATTAAAAACAAAACAAGTAAAAAACTATATCCGGTCAAGCCCGACCATATGATACCTCACACCACAGTATATGAAGACCAATGTTACCACCAGCAAAATTCTAAATTACACTTAAGATGAAGCAAAATTACCCGATTTAAATGAAATTGCACCTGATATAAAATTGAAGTTTTATTTAATAAAAGACATTTACAAAGAAGCAAAAACACAACAAACTCATTGAAAGAAGATCAATATTAGTCAAACTGTTAACATTCCAATTGTAATTTAAAATAAATTAACATTAAAATAAATAACATTAAAGACTTACAAACAATTAATTAAACATAAAATAATACTCTTAAAATAATGAGTTTAACTTCCACATTTGGTTGTATATATCTAGGGAAGGTTCAAAATGGTCATTGCCATTCCTTTATAATGGCTGTTTTTTAAGCCCGAACGAACCAACGAAATGTTAGCTGTCAAACGAACTTTCATACTGCTCTCACTTTTTGCTCAGGCACATCATCGTAGATAAACAGAGTTTATAATTGCAGATTATTCGTGGCTCAATGAAGTTTAAGTGGTGGAGTACCCCACAGTGAGGATAAAATAAAAACACCCGTTGTAATTTCATAGATAGATAGATTCATGCTTGAACAACGCCACCAAATTATCGAAATTTACTTTGAAAATCAGCCATCGATTTTCGCAACGTATAGGCAACTTCGTGATTTAAATGACGCAACATATTTTTTTCACAAATGAAGGCGATGTGTTAATTTAGAGAAAATAAACTGATAGATGTGACTTGATTGTTTTCCGTAGGCCTGTGAAGTCACTGGTTTATACTGATAAACCTGCAACAATTGACGACTTGGAGGTCAACATTGTTCATTTTATTCGTGACATGTAGCTAGCATTGCTCGAAAAGAGGAACAAAATTGGGCGTCTGCAATGCGTTTCGTCAAGGACAGGTTCGGTGCCTATTTGTTTTAAATCGGTTTCAAATGGTAATGCCGTGTATTAATCTGCGATTAAAATTCATTTGTTTTGTGTTTTCTACCATTTAAAGTTTCATGGTCTTAAAAAAATACTCTTTATACCATAATTAGTAAACAAAATGCCTGCAGGGTTTTATACAACTGTTCCTTTCGTAATTCAGTTTTAAAACTGTTAAGCCTATATTACACGGAATGTAAAAAGCCACATACGCATGTGGTTCTTACGTAATTTTGACGTCACTACGAAGCCACAATACCAAGTTCGTGTTGTGTGATGACGACAAAATTACGTCAGAACCACATGCGCATGTGACTTTTTACATTCCGTGTACTATAGGCTTTAAGGGCGTTAAATATTCTTCAACCCAAAGCATTTGAATGTTTCCAGACACAAACAAAATTAATTATATGTTGGAATATTGGAAACATTTCTACCCCCAGAGTAGATTGTAGTTTGAATAACTTTTTTCAATAAACTTCAGGTTCTAAATCACTATAATTTTCATATTTATCCAAATCTAAGAGTACATCTTGCGATATTTATTACCAAACTTTTGAAAATATATATTTAATGATTTAAGTCTTTTCCTTAAAAGTAACCGAGACTTGGGTTCAGAAGACTGTGCATTTTTTATCAACAATATTTAAAAAGAAATAAATGTCATCACTGAAATCGAATCTTGATTTTATTTGGGTATCTGAAGTAAGAATTTCAAATAACACCTGAATTACACCTAAGAGAAATTACCCACACTCTACCCACGACAGTAAAAATTATAACAAATTCGGGTAATTACTCACAAAGTGGCAACACTGATTAAGACACTATTTGGCACCCATGGCCAATCGTGGACCAGCCAGCACAAAATTATGTTTGAGGTTAAGATACATGTGAAAGTTCTTTGTTTGAATATTATTTAGGCATCTTCATCTATATGAGATTTGTTTGCCCTTAAGTGATTTTTGGAAGGGCGCTTATATACAATCTATGTCGCAGAGAAAAAACAGGTTTCAATATGGTCACCTACAGCAATACCATTTTTAAAGAAAATTTTAAACATATTATTTTTAAATTAACCATATTATTGTCGCCGACAACCATGTTATGGTTAAATTAGTCATCCATCAAGAAGCCACAACCATATTATGGTTGCCTCTAAACATGTTTTGGGTAATGGTTATGGTTGATGGAGGACTAATTAAAACATAATATGGTTGTTGCTGACAATAATATTCTTAAAGTAAACATAATATGTTTAAAATTATCTTTAAAAATAAAGGGTCCGCCAAGCGGTATTTCACCAATGGCTTCACGAATATTGTCCTTTAAAGCGTCAATTGTCTCTGGCTTGTCGGCGTAGCACTTATCTTTGACGACACCCCACAAATAATAGTCCAACGGTGTCAAATCGCAGCTCCGAGGTGGCCAAACGACATCAGCTTTGCGGCTGATAATGCGATCTTCAAAAACAGGGCGCTAAACATCGAGTGTAGCTTTGGCTGTGTGGCACGTAGCGCCGTCCTGTTGAAACTAAATGTTGCCAATATCCGCCAAGATCAAAATGAGCTTCATCAAAATTTTCGCACACATTCTGCAACATTACCATGATTTTCAAAGTAATGTCGCAATATTTCCCAGCGTTGTTCAAGCGTATACACAGCCATGTTCGTTCAGCGGAAGGATAAAACTAATTATCTGTCAAATCAGACATGAGCTAAGTGTTACCATTCACGAAATAAGCACTAGTTGAAAAAAAACGTTAGATGGCGGACCCGTTAGTTTTGATGGAGGTGACCATATTTAAACATGTTTTTTTCTCTGGGTGTGGTTAATATTGGACCTACCAGCACAACATTCTTCATGATAGCCAATTTTTATAAGGAAGTCATGGCATTGAAAACTTTCCGAGAGTTGTATCGTCAAATATGATCAAATATGAATAGATTGCAATAAAATAAGATTTGCCCAAATTTAATCTAAATACCAAAAAAAACATTTCACAAGAATATCATATATGACAATATTTTAGCTACTTTAACTACTATCCAATGGGACTAGCCTTGGTGCAAATTTCATCCAAATCGGAAGACATCGATTTCAAAATTGGGGCACTTGACTTGAAATCCCCCTTTTTTGTAAATAAAACGTATATTTTACTCTAAAAAAGTTTATAGTTTAACCCTGCCTTTACACATTCAAGTAATTACTTGCAAGTAGTGTGACTGCGCCTCAAATGGTCCATCCGCTTAGTCCAATTTTGGCATACTCTTTCCAACATTTCGGCCGGTATCTCATGAATAAATGCTTCAATGTTGTCTTCCAATGCGTCAATTGAAGCGGGCATGTGTGTATAGACATGAGCTTTAACATAGCCCCACAAATAATAGTCTAAAGGCGTTAAATCGCACGATCTAGGCGGCCAATTGACTGGTCCCGCACGTGAAATAAAATGTTCACCGAACTCGCCTCTCAATAAGTCCATTGTTAAGCGTGCTGTGTGGCATGTGGCACCGTCTTGTTGAAACCACATGTCATGCAAGTCAAGCAGTTGCCTTTTGGGCAAAAAAAAGTTGGATATCATCTCACGTTAGCGCTCACCATTCACAGTTACGTTACGATTCGCATTATCTTTGAAGAAATACGGTCCAATGATGCCACCAGCCCATAAACCGCACCAAACTGTGACTTTTTCTGGATGCATTGGTAGCTCTTGCAATGCTTCTGGCTTATCTTCACTCCAAAATCGACAATTCTGCTTATTAACGTACCCATTGAGCCAAAAATGAGCTTCGTCGCTGAACACAATTTTTCGATAAAAAAGTGGATCGCATTTTGATAATAAAATTCAATAATTTGCAAGCGTTGTTCGTTTGTAAGACGATTCATGGTTAAATTATAGACCAAACTGAAGATGTTTGACAGTGAAACAAAACACGAATCGTGCGTCAGCTGTTAAACCAGTGTTGCCAAAAAGATAATAGCTAAAAAATCACCCGAATTATTAAAAATATTTTTTATAAATCCTTAAAAATAAATTTGTTCAGTATCGCTAAAATACGCCAAAAATTTAAAAAAAGTCGCCATATATTTATTTTGTTTAATATTTATTTAGAACAAAGTAAAAATAGTTATTGAACACAAAAGAGGTAGAATGTTAGAACAAAGTAAAAATAGTTATTGAATACAAAAGAGGTAGAATGTTTACTATAAAATAGTTTATAGTAGTCTACTTAACCCTGCCTTTACACATGCAAGTAATTACTTGCAAGTAGTGTATACGTATTATCAGCGAAAATGCCGAAGAAAAAGCCGAAAGTCTTGCAAGTAGTTTGAGTGTTTACACAGTCAGTTGTAAGTTCATTTTTTAAATGTTCTCGAAGCGAAAACATCTTATGAAAAAAGTTTTGTTTTTCAGTTTAAAAACATTGGCATGTTAAAAACATTACTATGTTATAACAAAATAAATTTATTAATTTCTTCTTTATTTAATTTTCGGTCCATCTTGATGAAAAAAATTATGTTTATTTTATAAAATATTTGACTCCAGTATTGCCGTAGCGGAGATATTATAATATTACTGAGAAAATATTTTAATCAACAATTTTTTTTTTTCAAAATGCTTGAAATCTATGATTAAGATTACAACTAAGATGCGTTGTTGTATAGTTGTGCTCTTTTTTATTTGTTATTTTTTATAAATACACAGAAAACCCGCTACAAACACAACTTTTATGTTACTACGTACTAGTTAATTGATACAAATCTCATCCACGGTAGCACTGTTTTTCCATTTGTTATTTTACTTGCGACAAGTGTCAAAAATTTACTTGCAAGCAAATTCTCTTGCAAGTTGGGCTGCAAGTCAGAAAAATGTGATATTGTTAGTAAAAATGTGTGAGTGTATAGAGTTTTTCGAACTTGCACTTGCAAGTGTAAACCCTAGGTAAAGCAACTACAGAATAATTTTTGCAGTTAGTATTAAACAAATATTGGATATACATTTGTATTTAAGTTGCAGTTATCTGAAACGCTTCACTGGTCAGACTCCCTATTTGTCTTCTTCTTTTTGGAATACATTGTGAGACAATTTCATTCATAAACCTATATAAATTAGATGAAATGTCATCATTAAAACCCTATTTACAATTAACAAACGCTAATTTTTCCATCCAAAGGTACGTTAGGATTCATAAAAATCTTTAACATCAACGAATTTTATCTGTGATAATAAATTGCCAAATTCATATAATGGAAAAATTTTCATAGACTTTAAATATATTCATGTTTAATGAATTATATTTATTGATTCTTTCAAGAGCACTTTTAAAAACAAAAAACAATTTTCTAGAAGATTTTTATTATCTTCAACAGCCATTTGAACATACATACTTTCAAATACTGATCATACATATGAATGCCTAGAATAAAAGTAATATTTAAATTTTAAAACAAATCCGTAGCTCACCAAAAATAGCCAACAAAATCGGCAACAATTGTTTTAAATCGCCAAAAAGTCGCCATGTCGCCAAATCAAAAATTAGGTCGCCAAACAAGTTTGAAAATCGCCACGTTTGGCGAGAAATCGCCACATCTGACAACCCTGCTCGAACCAAGGCTTTCACGGACAGATTACCATTAGCGTGGCCGTTAGTTGTATGGAGAACTTTTTTTTTTTGATTTCTTTTACTCTCCCCCTCCAAATCGGTTCAGTTTTATGTAAATAAAATTACAAAAAAAATTCGTAGCGATAAGTTGTGTTTTAGGGAGGGCGTCCGCCCCTCAAAGTTTGCCATCAAGCCATTTATTCAAATGTAATTTGTTTGCGTATGACTATCTTCTAAAAACAACATTTTACAAGAATATGATATATGGCAATATTTTAGCTCTTCTAGTCAACAACCTAAGCCTCCCAGAAAGTTTTTTGCTAAGACTAATATCTTAGAAAATAATTAAGAAAATAACAACAAAATACCAAACATTTTATATACGTTTTATATATATAAAAAGGCGATTTAATGTCAAGTGACACAATTTTAAAATCGATATCTTCCGATTTGGATGAAATTTACACCAAAGTTAGTCCTATTAGATAGTAGCTTACACACAAATTTTCAACAAGATCGGTCAAAATGTTTCCGAGGTAGAGGGGGTCAAAGTTTGCCATACAGGTGTTCTTTCTCATCCATGTAATTTATTACCTATTGGTGTTAGCAAAATTTGTCCCAAGTAGCTAAGATAGCTATTTAATCAATCTTTTTTAAAAATATTTTTTTGTTTTTTTTTTAAATTTTTTAATATTTTTTTTTTTAAATTTAAAACTTTTTTTTTATTTTTTTTAGCCAAGTGTTAAATTTAAAAAAAAAAAATTTAAAAAATTTTTTCAAAAAACAAAAACTATTTTTTTAAAAAGTTTGATCAAAAAGCTATCTAAGCTACTTGGGACAAATTTTGCTTACACCAATAGGTAATAAGTTACATGGATGAGAAAGAACACCTGTATGGCCAAAATGTCAAACTTTGACCCCCTCTAACTCAGAAACTTTTTGACCGATCTTGTTGAAAATTTGTGTCTATGCTACTATCTAACAGTACTAAAATTGGTGTAAATTTCATTTAAATCGAAAGACATCTATTTCAAAATTGGGTCACTTGACATTAAATCCACCTTTTATATATATAAAACGTATATAAAATGTTTGGTATTTTGTTTTTATTTTCTTAATTATTTTCTAAAATATTGATTTTAGCGAAAAACTTTCTTAAAGGCTTATGTTGTTGACTAGAAGAGCTAAAATATTGCCATATATCCTATTCTTGTAAAATGTTGTTTTTAGAAAATAGTCATACGCAAACAAATTACATTTGAATAAATGGCTTGATGGCAAACTTTGAGGGACGGACGCCCCCCCTAAAACACAACTTATCGCTACGAAATTTTTTTGTATTTTTTTTTTACATAAAACTGAACCGATTTAGGGGGGGAGAATATAAGAAATCAAAATAAAAAAAATAACGGCCACCCTAATTACCATACATAATTTTTGTAAAAATTAATATACGAGTTAAGGCGTTTATACTAAGGCGATTATATCAAAACGTTCGTATAAAGTTCCTGAAAATAAAAAAGTTCCTCAGAACAACTTCCCACTACTAGATCCTTAATGTGTTCTTTCACCATTAATTAAGCTGCTATTGTATTAGCATTGAGTCGGTTAGTCTTAATAAGTTTTATTTGACTAAAAATTCTCTAATATTTTATTTCTGTACATTTGGCGTAACGATTCAAAAGATACGAAAAATGTATCTTTCGTATCCTAATGGCAACACTGATTGTATTGCAAATAGTGATTAGACATGAAGAAACTATTTTGCATTTCCTTGTTTTAAGAAACGAATTTGATTACTTTAAAAAATAAACTTTTTTCCGTGCAAACATTTGAAATATTTTTGAGTACTTGGTTGCTGTTGCTATTGTCGATTTGCTCCACATTATTCAATAAGTTTGGCAATATCAAAAACAAATATACATATGGCGCAATTTTTTATTGAAATCATGTACAAGTAAACAAAGCCAACACAAACATGTGCGTAATTTTAAATGTTGTTTACACATTAAAAAATAATTCTTTTTGTGCAATATAAATCAACGGACTTTTGATTTCATTCAATACATTGTGAAACCTACTAATATGATATGGGCACAGCCAATTTAGTTGTGCGGTATCTATTATTAAACAATTATATTGCAAATGTATGGGTTCCTTAATAATTATACTTTTCTTAAATGATCTTCCTTCAGTGTTATATCTTATATAAGTGATTTTTAAAGTAGTGCATTTTTAAAAGATTATTTTTTAATTGTTAGCTCTTAAAGTGGTACTTTTTATAGTGTGGTTCTTGAAGTTGCCTCTTAAAATGTTCTTTTTAAAGTACTACTTATTTAATAAGGTTAATTTCATTTTATTAAAAATAGAAATTTTTAAAAAAGATGCTTCTTAAAAATTAATTTTTAAAAAAACATATTAGATTTTAATATGTTTTGTATTTTATTTTAAATATATTTCTTAAAAAAAGTTAATTTTAAAAGGTAATTCCTTAAATGGTTATTTTTTATTACCTATTTTTATACCCTCCACCACAATTAGTTGTGAAGAGGGTATACTAAGTTTGTCATTCCGTGTGAAACTTTTTTATTATTCATCTCAGACCCCATAAAGTATATATATTCTGGCTGCTTGAGTAATTCTAAGTCGATTTAGCCATGTCCGTCTGTCCGTCTGTTGAAAACACGCTCACTTTCGAAAAACTCAAAAGAAATAAATAAACTAGGTGTCAAATTGCTTGTAGTTATCCTAAGCAGTTTGGGATTAAATTTCAGCAAAATCGGTTCAGTAGGACCAGAGCTATAAATCAAAATGTGGAACCACCACCTTCAAAAACTTGATAATTTTGTTATGTTGACATAAGATTTTGCACAAGTCCATTTTATTCGACTAGAAATTACACTGTAAAATTCGGTAAAGGTCGGTCCATAATTTACCCTAGGCCCCATATAAACCCTACTCTCGGAAAACAGTTTAGTACGCCTAAAACCGTAAAAAATAATGCAATCATAACAAATTTTGGCTCGTCACAATTTTATAGGACTATAAATGATACTGTGAAATTTCGTGAAGATCGGTACATAATTTACCCTAGGCCCCATATATGCCCTACTCCCGGAAAACAGTTTAGTCTCCTAAAACCATAATTAATAACAAATCGTCACAGTTTAAGATAATAATAATAAAAAGACATCATACAGATATTACTCCTTAAACATTCGAACTGTCGGTGGAGGGTATCAAAGATTCGGCACAGCCGAATATAGCACTCTAACTTGTTTAACTCTAAAATGGTACATTCTCGAAAAGTAATTTTAAAACATAGAATTTTTCTTCAACAATTTTTTTGAAACATTAATTTAATTCACAATTTGCATTTATTTAGAACTCTGACATACAGATGTTTTTAAATGTGTGTACGTACGAGTTAAAATATGTTGTTGTATGTATTTCAATGAAATATTTTGTTTTTATTTTTTAGCATATTATTAATGTACATATATTTAGCATATTTACCTTGCTTTTTTACTGGCATATTTAATGTATAGAAATAAATGATGAAAACTTTTCTGAGATTAACTTTGGGGAATTGTTACGATTTTCTTCTGGTAATTGTTTCTTAAATTATGATGAAGTTATTGTGCAGCAGGAGTTATGGCCTTAGTTCAATGAATTTATTTGTATTATTTTTTTTTGTTGTTTCTAGAAAATAATTTGTGCTTTATCACCAACAACCAACACTCTGTAGAAAAAGAAACAAAAAAGAGAAATTTGTTTTATAGTTATTTTGTTTTTTTCTTTATTCAACACATATTTCTTGTATTTTATTATAATTTTTATACATTTGCTATAGATTTGTTTGAATTATACAATTTTATTTTGTTTTGTTTTATTATCACAGTGAGTACTTTAACAATCCGTTTCAACACAGAAACTAATAATAGAGCAAATATTATTAGCAGAACTTTTACTATTGCTAAATGCCACATGCAATTTTTTAATTGAAATTTCTATTTTAATTAAAATAAATTTTTTTTTTTTTTTAATTTTTGTTGTAAGAAACTTTTTTATTTTTATTGGATTGTCTGATCTGGTTTTCTGGTTTCACTATCATTTATATATTTTTTTTATCTGTTTTTTAATTATTTCACATTAGACCCCAACTGATGAGAATGACGTTGCAACAGCACATTTCGCAAGACATTAATAAACACAGACGATTTTGTGTATCTGACATCATTCCCTTATAATTGTCTCTTTTATTTGAAATTAATTTTAAAGCTAGACAAACATTGAGGTAGACACAAGGTCAAAATTTTGACAAAATTTTTGAATTGAAAGTGATATAACCAATTTGCAAGAAACCGGAAACAAAATGTTGTCGATATTTTAAGGCTGAAGAAATAAAAAAAATTTGTGTATAATTTGAGTTTAAACTAATAGAAAACAATAATCGGTCAAGTTCGATTATATAGCATCATTGATCACGCTATGATTAACTTTTGACAAGGTTAGCTTCAATTTGCAGCCGACACGAGGACGGCTCACTTAAGTCCTTACAGCGATCCCTTTATTATACTCTCAGCCAGGGACCAGGGGTCTAATCACCGCAAACGATATCGAGCAAGATTGATCGAAATTTTTAATTTTAGTATCATGACACTCGTTATAAAATGAAATGTATCGTAATTCGAGTAACCAAAGACAGTACATCTCTCGAGTTTTCATTCGATACGTCAGTGTCTATCGTATGCAGAAAAATACGGGAGTTTACTCGATACGATAGTCTACTCGATATTAGACCCCAGTGTTGGAGATAGATTACTCCATCACTTTAGCCTGCAACCATTTCGATGTATTGCTTAAAACAAAGATTGACCTTAGTAACCTCTGATAAAACAATAAAAATGAAGTATCGTCTCTTTCTCCTCTTCATTTTGACATCTGCTATAGAAGTCATTGTAATTGAGGCCATTTTAATGTAGTCTCATTGCATGTGTCCCTATTAACCAGTGAACCGTAATGACCTATGTCACGGTTCTAATTGTCTCCCTAAAAAATCTAAGTAGCACGCTGGTCTTCCCCGCATCATATCTAAGCCAAAGATTTATCATCATGTAAGCACGGCTTAAAGATAACACTGTTGCTTAGTTTCAAATTTTTTTGTTAACTGACTATTGTCCGTTTTCAACTTATTCGAATATATGAAGTGAAAGTGCCTTAATTTTTGACATAATGGTATATCTCGAAAAGTAGAGCTGATAGAGAAAAATGGAGATTAGATTTGAAATCAGCGACCTCAAATTTGCAATCAAATTCCAGACCAAATTTGTTCCCTTGTGTTATTTATTTCATATAATGAACCGAAGTTTTTTATACTTGATCGAAAACATAAGTCCCTTTTAAAACAGCAACTCTTTATTAAAAACAACTTTTTCTCCAATTTCTTATTTGCTTTTAAATAGAACTCTGCCATCGTTTAAAACGAGTAAATGTTTTCTTTCGAATCGAAATACGCGGTACCCCCCTTCCGTTGTTCTCACCTTTCCATCTCGATTTACCAACGAGCCAAAATGGCAACTAGATTGTCGAGGAACATATCGTCCAAGAGGCAATCCAGTTTAGCTATGTAGAGTATCCGAAGTATAGTTTATTAGACAACCATTTTGTCCTGGGATTCATGCCAGCGTCACCCTAACATGTATGTATTTATGTTTGTGCTGAAACCGAAACCTATTTTTGTAACTTGTAGTTTTGAAAAATTGGCCCCTATACCATGAGCACAAGCTTTTTCTGCCTATTTCGGGTGATTTATATAAGGCATGGGCGAAATCATGCACTGATTTATACAAAATTTTAAAGCGTTCGTTCAAAGTCAAAGAAAGCTTATGTACGAAATATTATTTATATATCTAAAATTGCGACCTCTGTCTTAATTACAAGCTTTGCACACCCAAAGATGAGAGAAAAACATAAAATCGATTTCGAAAAAAATTACGAGTCTAAAAGGCATTTTAAAGATTTTAAAAGACGTTCTTTTTCTTATTTGACCTTTATTTATAATTATTTTCAATTATTTAAGCTTGAGGTCTTTTTTTATAAAATATTCTATTTATTTATATTTTCAATATTTCGCTAACCTTTGGTTAGCATCGTCAGGAAATTTACAAATGTGAATAAAAATAACAAAAAACGATAACAAAATTATGAAAAAATTTTTGTCATAAATTAAATTCAAAAACCTATTTGTCATAAAAAATTTATTCAAAAACCATAATAACAAAAATAAAATATAACTAAAGTATAACAATTCATATAAACTGAAAAAATTTCCTATCTATAAAACTAATTCAAGAACCGTATGTACAATAATAATAAATATTCTGGCTAAAGAAAATTCCTATAACATATACAAATTTTTAAACTATGTATACTTATTCTTATCTTATACTACATTTACATTAGGCCGAAATCTTGTAGATTTGATTTAAAATCTTCTTCGAAATCTAGTGCGTTTACATTGTACTTTTTTGACATTAGCGAGATTTTGTTTTTATAACACAACAGCTGACTTAAAGTTTTTTCGTTACACACACAAACACAAAAAGAAATATACATTAAAAAATTTGCATTACCTTTTTTTTAGTAATCAACGATATTTATTTTATCAATATTATTCGTGTTTTTAAAATTTTTATAAAAATTTTTAATATTTTTTTTAACAATTTTTGTTTTGTTTTTTTTTAAATGTCATTTTTTCTTGTGCAGGGAAATATTTTTTAGTGCTATATTGTAAAAACCATAGTTGCATCATTAAGTACTACTAGATTTTGAGTAGATTTCGTCGAAATCTTGTCACGAGGTAGATTTTGTTTTGTATGGGAAATCTAGTCAAAAACAACTAGATTTGGCTCGAAATCTCGTAAGTACTAGATTTTGCGTAGGTGTAAATGTAGTATAACATACTTATAAAAACATTTTAATTATCCTTATTTTTATTCTTACAAACTAATATGTGTATCGTGACCTAAGGACAAGAAAGTCATAATTTTCATGTAATTTAATTGCGAAGTGAACTCTCTTGTTCCAAGGCTGTGATAGGTATATTTATATTAATATATCTTATCTTCTATCTCCTAATAACTAAATTCCTATAATTATTCGCTATATGTTCTGTGTCTGATTTAAAATTTATTCTCTGTGCAGTTGGTGTATTAATTATGTGTAACATTTCCAAAATATATCTGCGTTTGTAGTTAGTTTCAGTGTTTAAAACCGATGCTTCTTCAAAATTTGGATAATGATTAGATTGATGACAATGATGGCTTAATGCTGTCTTTTTAGAATTAATGTCCCTATATTTTCTATCGGATTTATGTCCCGCAATTCTAGTCCTTAATTTGTTCTTCGTTGTACCTATGTAAACCTGGTTGCATCTTTCATTATGATTTCCCTTACAAGGAATTTTGTAAATAATGTTTGCCATATCCCATTTACTAGTTCTATCTTTTGTCTTGCTAAATAAACAATTCAATGTGTTATAAGCTTTGAATGCTACCTTATATTTGTTAGTGTCAAAGATTCCCGACTCTTTTATTCTTTCCGAAACATTGGCTATGTATGATAATGATTTATATATCATTGGTTCTATTGTTCTCGTAATCCTTATATTCCTATTACTCCTATCTTTATATTGATTAATTAACCCATTACTTAAGCTATTTGGAAAATTATTTTCCCTTAATATATTTCTAATTTTAATTATGTTTTTCCTGTGATAAACCTTGTCACTAATTGTTAGTACCCTATTAATTAAATTTCTAGCAGTATTTATAATAATCCCTTTACTGTGTCCAGAATAATAATTTATAAGTCTGTCTGATGCTGTTGGTTTTTGATACCAATCTATTAACAAATTATTTCCCTTTCTTATTATTAAAGTATCCAAGAAAGGTAATTTTGAGCTACCTTCCATTTCCAAAGTGAATTTAATATTACTATTAAACTCATTAAATGTATCTAACAAGTTATTTACTCCACATTCATTAATAATGCAGAATATGTCATCAACATATTTTATCATTATTTTAGGTTTAATATTTAGTTTTTCAATAGATGTATCAAGTAACCTTTCCATTACAATATCTGCTACAATTGGAGAAGCAGGAGATCCCATTGGAAGTCCCTTCAGTTGTGTATATACTTTCCCATTACAACTAAAGTATCTGTTGTCCTCTATACAAAATTTTAAAATTCTTAAAAACAATCCCTTGTCAATTTTCGTATATTGCTCTATTATGTTCCATTTTTGCTCTATTATTTCAAGTGCCAAAGTGACTGGTACACTCGGAAATAGCGATACCACATCTAATGAAATTAACTTTTCATTTGTCTGTATAAAATGATTACTTAACTTCTCTTTAAATTGCACTGAATCTTTAACATTATATATAGAATGTTCAGTTATTCTTTTTAAAATATTCGTTAAATATCTACACAATTCATAAGAAGGTGAGTTAATAAAAGAACATATTGGTCTCAAAGGAAAACCAACCTTGTGGATTTTACTTAACTCAATCTAATTTTCGGATTATTTCAAGTACGAAACGGGATTGAATATGGATAATTTAAGTATTTTGCGATTGAAAATCCGTACTTGAATTAATCTTTCTGTACTTGATTCAAGAAAATCCGTACTAATACCGCTTCGGATTGATTTGAGTACGGATGGATTGATTTTTCTTTTGAGTACATATCTAGAGAACGGCAAAAGCCAAAGATTCGAAATGAGGTGCGAAAATCTTGTTTATCAATACACAACATCCGAACAAAAATTTGGCGGGATTGGAGAAGTGGGCGTGGCACAAAATAGATTTGTTTATATAACTTTCTGTTTTTATTGCACCATAGTGAAGGTAATATAAGATTCGGCATAGCCGAATATAGCACTCTTTCCTGTTTAATATAGCCTTGATAGAACTTTAGCACCAATAGGAATTTATGAATACACATACATAAACACACGTGAATCGATTGAGAGGAGTTCTGTACATTTTTATTTTTTTTTTTTACAAATACACTCACAGATGAAGGATAACAAATCTGTACCAATTAAATGGCTTTTAAAGAAACTACATTAACTACATTTTTTTTTGCCATATTAACACAATGTTAAGTATCGAAGCAGGAGCACCAACATCCTCAGTTGAAGCAGCAGCAGGTTGCTCGTTTGGTATCAAGTGATTAATGTTCATTGAACTTGAATGCTTTCAAAAGGATGATTGTGAATTAAAAATGAAACAAAAGCGGGTAAACGAGAAAAATAAAATAAATATGTAATTCACTTTTCTTGTTTTTTCAAAAAAAAAAATATATATATTATAATAATTGTTAAAGTATGTTTAAAAAATAAATTGGTTGCTAAGTGGGAAATAAGAAGGAGTGTGCTATTAAAAGCTTTAAAACATTGTAATTTTATAAGGTTTTCGGAAAAATAATATTTATAAATTTAATTGTCTGTTTCTTTACTTGTTGGGTAAAGTTCGTGAAAATGATAGTAAGAATTAATAAAGAGACAAAGATATGGAACTAGAGAAGCGCGATGTAAAAATCACTGTTCTTCAAAACTGTGATCACGGTTTTTCAGATTTCAGTTCCTTTGTAGTTCTCAAAAATAAAACAACTATACTATATTTTCTAGGATATTTTTGATTCTTTATAACACGAATTAAGTGAATAGAGTCAGAACTTAAAAACACACAAAATGTTTACAAAAAAAGTGCTTTAAACAAGGTTTATTTATTTTGCAAAACCAAAAACATTGTGGTTTTTTTACTGTCAATCCAAAAAAAACAGACAAGTTAGAGTGCTCTATTCGGCTATGCCGAATCTAATATACCCTTAATCATTGTGCAATAAGAACAGCAAGTTATATAAATCTATATTTTGTCATCGGCGGCCTATGTTCCACAGGGAATTAAAGGATTACATATATATATATATATATATATATATATTTTGTCATGCCTACTTATCTAATACCGACCACATTTTGTCAGTATTTGTTCCTTATTCGGAAACTTTGACCCTTGTCGTTCTCCAGATATACAGAGTCTACGACAAGACCGAACTAAAATCAATTAAGCTTGTCGGAATTGAATGCAGAAAATTTGTACTGTGTGAAAATAAAAACGTATAGTAGCGGAGATATTCACCACAATTTCTTAACAGAAACTATTTGAAGTTAACATTGCATTTAACAGTGCTACTGTAATAGAAAAGTATATTTTGGGGGATTTTTAGGGAATTGGAAACGGTTGAAAATAAGAAAATAGTTTTTAAAAGGATTGTACTAGTGGGATGTCTGAAATAATTTTGGAATTTCAGAAATTCAGATTTGAAAAATTTCGTTGTTAGGAAATCTTCTGGCGAGGATTAGTGACTATTTCGGAAAAATATGGAATGTCAAGAGCAGCACACTTTATGGAGATGGTGCTCCAAGGGGTTCTCTTTAGGACCATTTTAGTGGTTTATCTGAAATAATTTTGGAAATTAAAAAAATTGAATTTAAAAAAATGGCGACTTTGAAAAATGTTTAAAGTGGACTTTATGGACGTTGGACAATATGGAGAACTGGTGATAGTTACTAATATCACACTAAAGGGAGTCCCTAAGAGGATTCTGGTAGTGGGATATCTGAAATAATTTTGGAATTTCAGAAATTCAGATTTAAATAATTTTGTTTTTTCGGAAATTTCTGGCGAGGATTAGTGACCATTTTGGAAAAATATGGAATGCTACTAGCAACACACTATATGGAAATAGTGCTCCAAGGGGTCCTCTTTAGGACCATATTAGTTGTATATCTGAAATAATTATTTTTTATGGTTTTATGGATTAGTGACCATTGAAAGCTTTTTTTACTTTTGGGTCAATACCCAATACATATTTGTTGTAAAATTTTCTGCATTATTTTAAACTTATTTAAGATGTGGTTAGGTTAAGAAAGGTTATAATATACTTGAGTATATCACGTCCACACGGATACCGATTTGGTCCATTGTAAATCCTTGAAAGTAAAGAAAATGAAGAAAGAAGATAGAGAATTTATCTAAACAAATCTGGAATTTAGTTTTTAAGCAGTGAAAGATAGAGGTCCTCATGATGAATCTGATGATGCCTTAAAGTTTGCACCCTAAGACAATAGAAATAACCAAGATCTTGCGATTAGACTGTTAGTTTTAAGAACGTCTAATTTGAGCAGCATCTACACGCTAAACCAATGAAAAATTGGACCTTTAGTAAATGAATGTGAATAATTTAATATTTTATACAGAATCAAAAAATTAATTTCCTTAATATCTTAAGCAAAACTCGTTTTATTTTAATTCAACAAGGACTTATTTAAAAGTAATTTTCAACTTCATACATAAATAAAGTTGTATTTATCGTACTCAAAATCGTTTCAATTCCCAACTGTGCGGCAGCCCTTTCGGACACATTCACATGTATCTATGTACATAATAGGGTTCCTGATTTCCCAGACTTTTTACAATCGCGAGAGCGCAGGAAATTATTTTCTTTAATTCACGGGAAAGTTTTTGGCAAAAAATTATATGAAAAATATATAACATAATATATACAAAATATAAAACGCACTTTCCTAAAAAGTAGTAAGTTTTCTTAAAAAATTTTTGTTAAAACATTATTTCGACTTATAAATTAGATTTTCCATAGTAAAGTACGAGCTAAAGTACAATTTTCCTAATAGCCTACATAAAGACAGAATTAGCAGCGTTGCCATTTTTGTGCCTTTCGGGTATTTTTTGGTGCTTTTTTGCTTATGCAATACCCGAAATTTTGTTAAACACCCGTTTTTGAAACGCGGGTATTTATAGTGCTTTTAACAATTTCTCACAGTGCTTTTAAGTGCCTTTTAAGTAATCTACATATATTTTTGGCACTGAACCATTTTGCTACTATTCTGTAAACACAGCGAATACTTTTTTAACCAACTGCGTATTATTTGCATTTATGTTTTGAGTAGTATTCGCAAACTCTTCTAGGCTTTTCTCAAGCATCATCAGTGATGCCAACTTAGTGCTTTTGGCACTATTTATGGTGCTTTTTGATGCCTCAAAACGCCAAAATTGTATCCTTAGTGCCAAACTAAGAAAAAGCACTATCTTGGTGCTTTATCCATTTTTCGTTAATGCCTTTAATGCTTTTTAAAATTTTTATTTTTTTTACCATTTTTTAAAACTTCGGTTATATAGAGGATGATTTAGATGAGATTAGCTATTTGGAGTACAATTTTGAGAAAGCCTGTAAAGATTTTAAGATTTCAAATGATAAAAAAAGTGATAAAAGAAAGTTGCATTCGATTTACCAAGAACTTTATTTACGAGGTTTGAGCTAGGCTTCCTAGCAATTTGGAAATTTTACAAAACGTTGCACTTTTAAGCGTTGACAACATTTTAAGTAATCGTAATAAAAACGATGTATTTAGATGTAGAAAATGGCTTAAAAAATATTAAGAATTTTAAATGGAAAAATAAACAACGATTTTGAGTCATGTAGAAAAAACGTATTAAAAAGTTTAATACGTTTTTTTTCGAGCTACGAAAATCGAGCTCGCACTGTATTACTTTTAAACTGTTTTATGGCCAATTCAAACTCCAAATGATTTGGATAATATTATTTTTATTGAAGATAATAATAATACATTTAAAAATTTTAATATACAAATGTAAATATATGTATTATTTAATTTTAAATGAAAATGGTCCCCCATCTACGCCGTCGACTTTTTTAAAATTTTGGAGGTATTTAATATTCGGCACAGCCGAAGGCAACTCGTTTTGTGTTTAATTTAATACACATAAATTTGAAGAAATTAAATTTTATTAATTCTTAAAATCAAAAAATAGTTTATTTCAATATAAATATGTATTTTTTATTATTATTTATTTTGCTGTCACTTACAATTACTTAACAAGTTTTTGATTTTAACAAACTGAACCGCAACGGAACAGCAAACCTAATCAATTTCACAGGTATTTTAACAACAAAAACAAATCAGCTGATTCGTAACAGAACAGAAAGTAAAGACTAATTCTGCCTTAACTCATTAACTTACTTAGGTACATATTTGTTATTTTTTATTTATTGAATAACTTATAGTGTTTTCTTTTCTACAAAAAAATGTGACATTTTATTAAGAAAATTCAATTTGGTGTTCGTTTCTTAAAAATGTTTGCATAAGGCATTGAACTTTTCGCCCCGTATAAATCGACCGTGTTATTAGTGCCGTTTAAAATAGGCGACTTCGGTTTATATATATGGTTATTTTTAAAACGGCGGCGATTGCCTCAAATAGCAATAAAGCTACGCAGAAATTGATAAATTTCAAATACATTTCAAGCAAGCCATAAAATTGATTAAAAATACCAAAAACTAAAAGGAATGGCAAAAACTTGGTAAAAATTGCTAAATTAGCGGAAATTTTCAAAAATATGGTATACCATGATGGTATACGTGATTCGGATTGTTATTTCAATATAAATTACATTTTGCTCTAACTTTACTGCAATGTTAAATTAACATGAATTATAGTTATTTTAAAAGAAAAAAATGTTGTTCGCAGTTATTGTAAAATCAGGTTGAATTACAATAAAAACGTATGAAGCAAAATCACCACCGAAAAATTTTAAATCAACCATATTTTCTACGTTTTTAACTTGATTTTTTTCTGTGTGTAACAGCGGTATGATAGCAAAGCCTAATATTTATAAAAATTTTAAAAGCTTTAAAGAATCAGAAAACTTACAGGAACATGGTTTAACCCTAGAGTACGAACCATATTTTACGTACGTTGTAACTAATGATAGTCGATTGGACGATGTATTTTTTAACTGCCTATAACTTTGGCTTAAAAGCAAATATACTTTTTCAATAAATGTTATTAATCATTATGGCACCTTATAAGTTTATATAAAAAAAATAATTTTATTAGTATTGTGGTTATTTTGTTGAACTATTTATGGTTTTTAATCCAAATTTTTAATAATTTTAATTAGGCTTAAGTTCATTAAGTTCATTTAAATTTAAGATTATCAATAACAATTTTAATTGATTTTCATGTTGTAGAATTCCTTTCTTCATAAAAATAATTTAATGAAAATTAAATTTAATGAACTTAAGCCTAATTAAAATTATTAAAAATTTGGATTAAAAACCATAAATAGTTCAACAAAATAACCACAATACTAATTATTGTTAAAGCTAAGGCACGAGCTCTATGTATTCATTTGTCTTTCAAGTTGTACTGAAAAAGGTCAACAGGAAAAAGAAAGACAAAAAAATGAAAAAACAAAAAAAAAAAATGTAATTTAGACTTCAAGAAAAATTCTTGACAAAAGTACGAAAAAACAGAAGTAAGGAAGAACATGTAAAATCAATTAAAATGGATAATCATTCAAAAAAAGCAAACTTCGATCTACCAAAGGTTAAAATACAATTTGGTTTAAGGATTGATGTTTGACTATTGACGTCAGCAGTCGTCGATGGCTGCGAGTGTAAAACGGCAAATCCATCTGAGGAGATCGAGTGGTTGCGATCGAAACATGTCATGGTAACCTGCCGGCCTGGGTTCGAGCCCCAGCCACGGTCAATAATGAAAGATTATCAATAACAATTTTAATTGATTTTCATGTTGTAGAATTCCTTTCTTCATAAAAATAATTTAATGAAAATTAAATTTAATGAACTTAAGCCTAATTAAAATTATTAAAAATTATTAAAAATTTGGATTAAAAATAATTTTATATTAATTCATATAGATAAACGAAATATTCAATTTTAGAACTTTTTTATTTTATGTTGCATATATTTTTGGGATCACAAAAAATTACCCATAAAATATTGTTAGGAAAACTGAAAAACTAAAAAAGAGAGAGAGTTGCTAGTGCTTTAGCTTTAAGATTTATTGTAATTTTAATTATAATAAATATCTAAATAAATAAATAAATAAATAAAAAAGAGTCAAAACTTAAAAACTACATTTTTGGCTTTAAAAAAATAAAAAATATTTTTTTTTTAAATAACACTCTGAGCCAGAGTCACAAAGTTCAACTTTGTGCTCTCCGCATATGGGTTTTTCGCATATATCACATTTTGATTTTGACATTCGTCATTTTTTCGTATGGGCATGATCTACACATACTTCATTTGTGTTCTTTTTTTTATTTTCTCCTAAGCTGGGCATTGGTGCCACTATTTTTTGAACTAACAACATTTGCAATATTTGCTCACAAAGTTGAAAAATAAAAGTCACGTCAACACTAACCATCGACGATTCGACGAGTACAAAACCAATAAAAGCAATGTTCCAGCAACGCAGTTTAAAAAACACAATTACACACAGCAAAAGTAAATCATCTACTAACAGCATACAAAATTTAAGAGTGTGAGACACACCCATTTAAAAGTAAATTAATTAAAAGGAAGCGATGCTCGTCGAAACGTCGATCATTAGTACTCTAGGGTTAAATTAGCGAACAATTGCAAAATTGGAAACAAACCATAAAATTTATTTGAAATTGCTAAATCGGTAAGAGAAAAGAAAATGAAATGAAAAGAAAAAACTTTTTGTCAGGTGGGACTTCCATAAAAAAAAGTTTAGTTTTTTGAGCACTTTCTACCTGAAATGAATATTGTTTGTTTTTTTTTAACTTGGTCATATTATTATCCCCAAAATGGCAAATACTGCTTTAAAAAACTTGACCCTTGTATTAAAAAATACCCTTTTTGTGACCCTTTTCGAAAATTTCAAACGGTTACCCTGGACATGAACTCACAAACGAGTTCAACTAAAATCAGCTTTTTTGACGAAGAGATACTATCGTGGATCAGGTGGTAGTTGTGGTTTAAACCCAAACTCGCGGGTAGGGTTACATTCACATCGGAGGCTGATTTGTTACCCTTGTGTTGCTATTCAACAAAAGCTGCTGGTATTAATGAATAGCATTAGAGGTTAGATAGCTCCGGCTCCTAAACAAGGGGTGGGTGTATAATTTTTGGTGGAACTCGAATTGCTACCTGTGAGTGTACATGATCCTTCACTCACTTATGAAATTAAAAAAAAAAAAAAAAAAATGGTAAGTGCTTTATAAAAACACACCATGTGGTTGAGATCCACCGTGAAATCAAATCGCAAGACAGATATAGGAACCCTATAGATACTATAATATGTATGTTTGCATGTATGTATGTATGCGTGCATGTATGAACCATTAAAAACATGGTGTGCTATTGCTGTTTGCAGACCCAACAAATACATATTGTACTCGTATATGTGTAAATAAAAGAATGTTTGTATGCAATGTGTCTGCAGCTAACGGTATTTTTTGTTATTTGTTGTTATCGGTAGGCTTCCTATAACGAAACCTTGCCTGTCACTTACTGACTACTACTTTTGTTTATTAATGTTTGAGCAGGGCAAACTGAGAAGTCCTTTTTCATATTTTAAAAAATATTTTGATTACTAAATACAATTTGTTGCCTGACACACGTTATTTGCAAGGAAATTAGTCGGAATCAAGGATTTTATGTATTAATTGAACAACATTTTTGAATCGACCTCATTCATATCTACTGTTATTTTATTGAGATTGTGCATTATTGTTTTTATGTTTTATTGGGGAATATTAGAAAGGCATGTACATTAGACTAGGCGATATACATATGTAGATAGATAAATAAAGAGGGTTGATATGGACGATCAAACAACCTAATTTCTTTTATTTTTATTAGTATTGTGGCTATTTCTTATTTAATATATTTTGTAGTTTCAAACTAGACAAGAAAAAGTACAATGACCAAAACTGTAGAATTTATTTATAAATTCATGCCACTACAAACTATTTGCTGGCAATAAAAAATTATAAACACACAATCGTTTTAATATACATATTTCTTGTACTCGTATATGTATGTACGATGTAAAAGTGTACATATGTATATACATACGTATATACAAATATATTTATGTCAATACGTAAAGGAATGTTAAAGTATTTATATATGTACATTAATGTATTTTTAGCTTATGTTTTGAATATAATTTATGACATGATTTTCCTCTTTAAGTAACATTTTGTAGTGTCAACTTAACAATAATGATAACTTCCCACTTTGATTTACATCCTTAAGCCAACTTTCACTCATGTACCCAAACATTTGCATATACAAATGTAAACTTTTAATGTAATAAAGTAAAACTTTTGCACAGATGATATTGGCAATGATGTCCTTTTTATACACATTTATTTAATTTAAAACATTTATTTATTATTTTCTTAATTTTTTTTTTATTTTTTGTTTGATATTTTTGTACACCAAAGGTATTAATTTTTACACGTTTTTCTTCATTTTGCAAATTAATGTATGGATGGATATAACGTTAATACGACAACGTTGTTTTGCGCAATTGTTATAAATTAATGTAATTATTTTTATTTTACCGTTTACTACATGACACACAAACAAAACATCTTTTCATGCAAGTACACACAGATACAAACATAAACACTTAAAGAATAGACTCATATGCATGGATATGTACCTAGGAAACAGTGTTGCCAATAAAGCATTAAGTGCACGTAATTTTTTTTAGCTAAAAAACATTTAATATTTTTTAAGCGTGTGTATTTCAATTTCTTTCGTTAAAAAAAAAACTAGTGAAAGTTTTCATTTAAGTTTTGAATGCATGTTTTTGCATATTTTGACATTTTTGAGGAATTTTTTTAATTTCCATATTATAAAATTAAACTTTCCCAAAAAATTTTTAAAAAATAAATAAATTCTTTTGGAGCTTTGATTTCATTAAAATATTTTCACATTAAAATATTTCGACAAAAGATGCTTCTATTTTAAACCGATGCGTCACCTTTCATGGTTAAGGCTTCCAATGGGTTTAAAATATTTTATCCAAAACTGTAACAAGCTACTTGCTTGGCACATGTGTTATACCGCGTTGCAAAGAATTTAGAAGCCAATTCGATAATGTTGCATTTTTTAATGATTCCCCTTCCACAGCAGCCAGTAGTAGCAAAATGGGGTCCTGGCTGAATGCGCATAGAAACAGCTTATCCCACCTACAATAACTTTCGGTTTATCGTTAGAAGAGCTTGTTCAGCCGATGATTGTGCAATTAAAAAAGGAAAATTAATATTTAATTTAAATAACATCAGAAGTCAATTCCAATTACGGATATATTGGTGTAACAATAACTAATTAGGAGCAATTTAGTTCAACTAAGGTGCTTTTTTTGTACTTATCAGTGTATTTGTCAAAATTCCCACTGCAAAATAATACATGTCGTGTAAACGCAAACAAAAATTAGCTTCTGTAAATGTCAGATGGAATTAGCAGTGTAAAATTTTTCAATTAACGCGTGTTTTATTATGATCTGACAAACCATCTGACATCAGCTGTTTTGCAAGTCATTTGCTTGTGGCGGCATATAACATTATTTTTTATTTATTTACACATATTCCTTAAAAAACAACATTTTTAATTAACTGAAATAAAATTAAAAGTGAATAAAAATATAAATATGTAAATAATTTGCTGTTAGTAACGATTTTAGGTTATGCCAGATGAAACCAAAAACGAACGTGTGAAAGCAAAAATTATAAACCTTCTGTATCTGACAAGCATACTGCAAAATACAAATCGTGTAAAAGCACCTTTAATACTCAACTTAACATTGATATTGCAAAAGTTAAATTAACAATGTGGAAGGAAGAATAGCCCGACAAATTAAAAAAATCCAAAACGTTTTGCAAAAAAAATATTAAGGATTTCAAAAAATAAAATAAATTTCAAATATTTCTTTATCTGATCTGGAATTAAAGTGTGATCTGGAAATAAATTTTTTCAAAATGCATTGGCATTCTTTAAGTACAAGACAAAGTTTTACTTTTAATAAGACGGTACTTATTATTTAAACAAACAAAAATTTAAATTAGTTATTTAAGTTTTTAAAGATATTTGAATAACAATATACTGAACTTTTTATATTTTTGTTTTTAGTAAAATTAAAAAACAATTTTTTATGAACATTTTTTTTAGTTTTTAGTGATTTTTTAGTGCATGAAAATCTTATCCCTTTATATAAGAAATATATAATACATATAAATAATTTGGTCCTACAATGGGATATGCGCAATAGTGTCAAGACCATTATAAACTGATTTTGTTAATTTTTACTACTAGTATTCTACTCAGTCAGGTGAAAAAGAAAAAAGAAAGTTTATAAGTTTATAGAAGACTTCATAAGTTAAGTTAGAGGCAGTTGTCGTTTTTGCTCAGTGTTTTTGTGGACCGATCTGATGAAATTTTAAAATCATATGTAATATAAATATATAACAACCTGATCGCTCTCATTTCTGGGCTCTTTGGAAAACCCAATTCAACATACACATGGACCCCTTCCGCGGATTTTTCGGGATAATCTTAAGGATATTTCACCTTTTGGTGTAACATCCTTCAAAAATATCAGGTGCAGTCAATACCTGGGTTTCGAACAAAATCAAAATTTGACAGGTGACAGGAGATCAATACGATATCTTGCTGTTGCGGCTAACCAGAGATCCCACCTGGTACCTGGGGAGTCAGAAGACCCCGATGAGCAGGCACCAGACTGACTATTGGCTAAGGCCCCCGTCAGTATACTTCTTGACGAAAATGTTTCCAGTCTTCCAGGAATATTGTCTTTGTTTTACCTTTCTTGAAGAAAAAAGCTTTTCACACAAAGAGATATTTTTTACACTAATGTTGCATGAACATGATGAAGAATGAATGCTAAGTGAAAATATAGGAATTAACCCTCACGCCCGGTCCTTGTATGATGAATAAATATGGAATGCGGACACCCCATGAATTAATATGACGAACGAACTCTCCACAATCTTGATTTCAATGGAATCCGTAAGGATTCAGAGACAGGGACGTCCAAGAATTAGCTGGTGAGGATCAGTGGAAGACGAATTTCGAAACAAAGGACTTTCATGGGCTCAGCTTAGAAACTTGGCACATAATAGAGATAGATTTAAAAACTTTGTTTAAACAATTTAGAGTTAGTTCACAATCAAGGTTTAAAAAACTGCAGTCGAAACCAAAAACGGTCGAACAAAAATGAAAATTTGTGTTAACTTTTTGCTTTTTGAGTTGGTTTTACAGCCACGGTTTACATTAAATGAATCAGAAGTAAAAGCAATAGTTTTTTTTTTTTTTTTTGCCAAATTAAGAAGTTGAAGAAATTGCAGTTTTTCTACTTTTTAAACGGGATTCTTAATTCTTTAGTATATATTATATGTTGCTGCTAGAAGTTCTAATACGAGTAATGTATTACTTATATTACTTATATTTATTAAATATAAGTACGTTAACTAAAATATAAGAAAAACTCTCCACAATCGTGGCTGATCAGAAAATGGAGAATGAAGAAGGAGGAAGAATGAAGAAGAAGTTGGTGAAGTGATGAAGACGGTGACGAGTAAAAGCAAGATGGACTAGTCTCATGAAAATGTGCTTTTAACAAGAGTATTCTATGGGGGATACTTTCGGGGATCACCAGGGGCAGTAGTTTAAACCCAAAGCCGCTGGAAGTTCCCACTAAAGGGCAGATTTTTCACCACTTGTATGGGAGTTGAACACCGCTGCTGCTGGCATTTTCGAAAGCAAAGGAGGTTAGACAGCTCCAGTTCGTATACAAGGGGTGAGTTTTTAATCTAGCCGGGTTAAGCACTCAAATTGCTTACAGTGTGTGCCTCTCACAAACAGGGGCGACTGGTAAACGCATTGTTTATTCACCCAGTGGTTAAGACCACCTTGAGATAAGGCCAACACGGCATGTGTTCAAGTTAAATTTTCCTATTCTTATACATTAGCTGATCGACTGACGGACGGTCAGACAGATATCGGCAAAATCAAATCCGTTAATCTTCGTTCTTAATATATGTATATAGGTATATTTTATAGAGTATAATACCCCTGACAAACATATGGCTTACTACGGTTATAGTGGCAGACTTGTAGTAAGTATGTTTACTACTATGTACTAGTGGCTTAATGTTGGATCATATGTTTAAAAACGGGATAATCTTGGTTATTGCGGAGCAGCTCTCAGCTCATTGATGTTATCCTAGAAAACACAACAGAGTTTAGCTAAGTTTGCACAAACGGAATGACAAACTTATATATAGCCCTTCACATGTGGTGAAGGTAGAGCTGACAAAACTGAGATTTGAAAAGGGGTTTTAGCTATGGTTCCGATATTTTCCAGCCCGGTTTTCGGGGTATTCTAAAAACATAGTTTTTAGTATCAAGGTAATCAGCATTTCTAAATATTTTTAATTTTTTAAAAAAAAATCTTACGTTAATCCTATTTTCTTAAGACTTTTGTACATTAAGAAACATTTTCTGAATTGGAATTGTTATTATAAGAAAGTATCTCTAACACATTACCTGGGGTTTCCACATGTAATGAGTAACACATATATACACTTTTTATACTTTCAGCCAATCGGCTAATCCTTCGGTTTTTCGTTGATCATACGTATACTCTTCTTGCAAGAAATTATTTGCTTGTATTAACCACAGGTAAAAGCAGTTTTAACTGCTGTAAAAAACTTGTCAAGTAATAGGGTAACACTTTTGGATTCAGACGGAATACTAATAACATTAACTAAACAACGTAATGCTTTTGTCCAAAATTTGTTATCATCATGGCAAGTTTTTTATGGCATTACCATTTCTTCAATTATTTCGTGAAAATGCCATTTTTGGTGCAGCTTGCCAAAAAATACCTTTTTTGTAACCTAAAAGAAATTTTTAAATAAGTTTAGCGAAAATGAGGCAGAGTCTATTCGAAATGCTAAATGAATGTTGTAAAAATCGGACGTAAAAGTGACTAAGTGTACAGAAAAGAGCACTTTCAATGTATCTGCTCAATTCTCTTGAAATTACAAACAAAAGGGTTTTATATAAATGAAAGCTTAGACTTAATTGGCAGTGGCAAGAAAAATATTAAAGATGACAATAAAAAGATTTTCTTGAAAAGTTTAAAAAAAGTTTTAGATCTTAATACCGGAATACAAGATTAATTAAAATAAGAAATAGTATATGTGAGTCCACTTGCAAACACCGCTAAGTTAAAAAAAAATAAAAATTCTGAAAAGCCGACATTTTATTTGTTTTTTAAAATGCCTCCATAAGCCATTACTAATCCCGTACAAAACTCCGTTAGTTACGCGCAATTTCTAGCTAATTATTCAAAACTCCTGCAAAACTCTATATATATATACATATATATATATAATATTGTTTTGATTGATTTTCTCAGAATTTTGTTTTTTTTTAACTTAGCGGTGTCTGCAAGTGACTACTTATATTTTAATGATTGAGACGGATGAATTTATTGACCTTTCCTCATCTGAACTATTAGCGTTCAAATATTCTCCAGTTACATCTCGCGATGCTGAAAGACTGTTTTCCACTTTTTGAACTGTTTTATGCGATAACAGGAGACTATTTATTTTTAACATTTAGAAGGAACATACTAGTGTACTTTAAATTCAAAACTTAATAAAAAATGTAAATGTTTCTTATTTTTGCCAGTTTTGCCATTTTGTGCCATTTTAAACTTTCCTTGGTTATCATCATTGTTTCAACCTATCTTGGCGAGACGAACTGCCTGTTTGTAGAACGCGAGCACAAAAGTGACTCGTTTAAATTATATTTTAAACAAAAACAAATTTTTAAATTTTGTTTTTGTTTTAAATGTAAGTTGAACGAGTCACTTTGCGCTCGCGTTCTACAAACAGGCAGGAAATGTATTGTTACTGCCCTTTTATACCAGAGATAATTAAACGTCAAAATTATTTTATCTTTAATGTAGACAGCAATGTTTTGTACATATTTATTGCCGGCAATTTATGTTGCAATAATTGTTAGTCCATTTTCGTTGACAATTATTGCTAACATAAAACTTCAAATTTGGCTGTCAAATGAGAAAAAAGAAGCAAAATAGAAGCAAATTGTGTGAGAAAGAAATTAAATTTGTGAAATGGTAGCAAATTATAATTATAGTAAAAGAACTAAATTAAAGAATTTAATAAACACTAAAATAAAATTACAAAAATTATTTTTATTAATATAATTTTTTTCTTATTCGATCTTTATTATTTAAATTTATATTAATTTGTTTAAGTTTGAGTTCTTTTTAATATAAAAATATTAATTTTACTTTAACAAAAAAAAACTTAAGTAAAATTAATATTTTTATATAAAAAAAGACATTAAACTTAAACAAATTAATATAAATTTAGTTAATAAAGTCGAATAAGAATTTTTGCAAGAAATCACCAGTTTTTACACTGCACCCTCTTCCTTGATTTTTTTCAAATTATGAGTTAACATTAATACGTTTTCCCATACCTTTAACATAAGCTGAGCAATAAGAAATATTGCTATGTTATTCTGCCGACGTTATTGCAAACTTGCTGAGATATTTATCTTTAGTGTAGACCTAGAATTACATATCCGAATATTAAATTTGTACACAGGCAGCGTTGCCAAATGTGCAGATATTTCTGTTTTTTGCAGTTTTTTTGAGGTGTAAAGCAGTCATGAAGATTTCAAAAAACAGTTTTTTTAAATCACTTCAGTTTTTTCCATTTTCCATCATACGAATAATACAAAAAAGCATTTAATTATTAAGACTAAAAAACATTTATTATAAATTAAAATTTAAAAAGAAAAATAACAAGTTTCCACAGCCAACGTTGAGGGCATGTTCTTTAAATCGAAATTACGTGAAATTGAAATCGAACAAATTTTGAAAACTCGCCCTTGTTCAAAGTTCATAAAAATAAAAACAACAACTTTTTTTAAATACTGTTTTGCTCTACACCCCACTAATTAGCGATTGCACCAAATTCATCGTATAAAAACATACAAAATAAATTTCACTCTTGCTTTGCTTCATAGCAAGAAAAAAAAGTAGTAAGAAAAAAAAGTAGTTTAGGCAAAAGCATCGTCGAATCAGTAGGTCAACGAAAAATGACTGCTAATTTTTGTAGAGTTGTGTTTTTTTTCATGCAATTGTTTTTGTAGCAACAGTTCAAGGTATATTTATAGCAGGTAGCCGCGAGATTACAACAATAGTACAATAAAACAAACAACAGGGCTTTTTATTGCTATTATGCGATACGAACTGTCAAACAGCAAAGGGTTTGATAAGAGACAAAAAAGACAAAAGATAAGGATAAAAACTTGTTTACTTGTTTACTATACAACATTTGACAGTTCGTATTGCAAAACAAGCAAATAAAAAATAAACAGCTGGCTTTCCGAGACTATCTGCTATAAATATACCTTGCAATAGTTTTTGATATCTTTATCATGTTATACACAAACAAAGTATGTGTTGTTTTTTTTATTGTTGTATTTCTGCATATACCTAATAATTCGACCATGAGCAAAAGCAAAATAAAATGACAACGAGAAAAATAAATTGTTTTATAAAATTATAAACACGTGTTAAAAAATAGTAAAAATTTCTAAGACTTATTAAAAATATAAAAATGGAACTGTTTTTGTAAAATAAAACCAAATAAAAGAAAAATAAATCATCAATGTTGACTTTTTATTAGATTGTTAAAATAGAAACTTTCATTTAAGCTAGTTAATCAATGCATAGCACAAAAGGTTACTTTTTAAAAGTATTTTTAGAAAAGTAGCGTATGCGGCAAAAAATACTATTTTTTACTCTCAATAAAATACTATTAACTTCTAACTTCATTCATGAAAGTTAACAAAAATTAAAATTTTTTTTTTTTAACATATGCCGGAGGCAGCGGAGAAAACTTAATAAAATTATAGAGCAATTCCATATGAAAGCGATCACCTTTTGGACGACCCCTCTCCGATTTTAAAATAAATAGTCTCAATCGATTGCCCAGCAAAAAATAATGTACCTACATATTTTTTTTTTTTTATAGTGACTGGTTTAGTGGTGGTGTACACCACTGTCATGTGACAAAATTGAAGAATTCTTCATAAGGGACCTCATTGAAAGTTGTTTAAAAAAAAAACTACTAAAGCGATCGCAACGAGTGATAGCTCGTTGGAAAGGCTTTAATTGAAAAATAAAATTTTCCTAATTTTTCTTAGAAATTTACCTTTAAATTTTCCCATGAAAATTAAATTTTCCGATTTTCCACAGAAGCTCCTAAATTTTCCGGCTAATTTTTTTTTTTTTGATTCCTCATAATTTTTGCTTTAAGAATCAGCAATAAAAAAATGGGCCCCGACTCCTTGTTTGGACAGGAGAAGAGCATTTAAGAGACCACCTTGTTAAAAATACATTTTAAAAATTATTTTACAGTTAAAAATACATTTATGAAGAAAAAATCAATTTTTTTTTAAGAGCCCCAAGTTGAGTGTGTAGTGAATATGGTCTGCCTGCCTTCACAAGATCGGCCATAAATCCATGGATAATAGCAGCAGTGGCATGTAATGGCACACCAAACCCGACTGAGGCTACAGGTCATAAAATGTTTTGTAAATTTTTTAAATTACCAGGTAATAAATATTTCGCCTAAAATGACACGTGCAGAAACAAGTCATAAAACACGGATTTTCCATAAATATGGCGAAATATTTATTACCTGGTAATTTAAAAAATTTGCAAAACATTTTATGACCTGTGGTCGGCTTATTGGCAGTAACCAATTAAGTCCCTCTTTAAAAAGCATTTTATGACCAGTAGTTCACGCAAATTTTCCTATTAAAGAAAAGCAAATATCGCTTATTTTTTTTTACCTATTTTTTACCAAAAAATAAATATAAATACTTCACACACTCTGAGTCAAATTTCAGTTGAATACTAAACGTGAAAGTGTTAAAGTGTTTTTTTTTTTGTAAAGTAAAGAGTGAAGCTGTAAAGACAATTTAAAGTAAAATGAATAAATTTTGCTGCAATCCGTTTAACAAGAGTGGACATCGTTCGAAAAAGATAAAAGTATTAAAATTAACTGGTGTTTCGAAGCGATACATGAATGAATTAAATATACAATACGGTGAAGAAGCAGAATTCATTTGCCCCAAGTGTAAAATCGATTTGTCTCAACAAGCAAATGCATTGAAACAAATGCAGCCACAATCCGAGAGTGAAATGACAAGTGAACAAAATGTTTCATCTGATAGTGAGGCAGACATTCCGATGGTCAATATGTCTTTGAGTCCTTTGAATGAGGCTATTACCACTTTAGGTGAAACGCCTATTAGAAAAAGAAAGTTGCGAAGTGAAACATACAGGAAAGAGAAAAAAGGCAAGGTTATGAGTGCAATCGCGACAATATTTGATGAAGGCTCTGATAACGAATGCAGTCAAGCAGATGACGTTGATGACGGCAAACAAATGATTGAGCAGTTGAAAAGAAAATTCAATTTAGCGACCACTTTTCCGGAGAATTATCTCATTTTATCTGTGCTGCCTCAATCATGGTCTATACGCAAGATTTCTGAACAGTTTCAAACATCTTTTTACATCGCGAGAAGAAGCAAAGAATTAGTTCGACAGAAGGGCATATTGGCGACTCCCACCAAGAAATTTGGCTCAAGGACCCTCAGCGAAGCAACAGTGAAATTGATTCAAGATTTTTACTGCAATGATGACAACAGCCGCCCCTGCCCAGGTACACGTGACTATGTTATCACACGTGAAGATGGAGAAAAAGTACACAAGCAGCGCAGATTATTATTATGTAATCTATCCGAAGCATACCATCAGTTCAATGAGAAATACCCAGCAGAAAAAGTGGGATTTTCTAAGTTTGCCATCCTACGACCAAAAAAATGCGTGCTGGCATTAGACAGGCACGGAACGCATTCAGTCTGCGTTTGCATGTTTCATCAAAACATCAAATTTATTTTCTTTCCATGCAAGAAATTGAAAGTATTTCACGGTGAAATTGAAACATATAGGGACTTCCTGTCGAAGTCGTTGTGCGCATACCCCACGGAAAATTGTCATCTGTCCAAATGCGACAATTGTCCGAAGATTGACGAGCTGGAGCAATATTTGGCGGAAAAGTTTAAACAGCTGTTAATTCAGGAGGTGCATTTCAAACAGTGGATAATTAGCAGCGGCAGATGTTCCCTTGATACCGTGGTAAAGCAGATTCCGGAATTCATCGAGGAATTCGGATTCAAGTTGAATGAACTGAAGGCGCACCATTTCATATCCGAGATGCAATCGAAATTTCTAAAGGAAAGTAAGGAGAAATTAGCCCAAAATGAATTCATTGTGATAAGCGACTTTGCCGAGAATTACACTTTTCTCGTTCAGGATGAAATTCAGGCTTATCACTGGGCAAACGACCAGTGCACGGTGCATCCTTTTTGCATTTATTTCAAAAACGAAGATAACGAACTACAGACCGTAAGCCTTGTTGTTGTCGCGGAGAGTTAAGCTCATAATTATGTGTCCGTTTATTTATTTCAAATGAAACTGTTTGAATTCTTAAGATCAAAATTCGATGCAATCGACAAAGTAACGTTTTTCTCAGACGGCGCGGCTTCTCAGTACAAGAATAAAAAAAAATTTTACAATCTTTGCATAATTGAAGAAGAACAAAACTGCAAGGTCGAGTGGCACTTTTTCGCGACGTCCCACGGTAAGGGCCCATGCGATGCGTTAGGGGGAACCCTAAAACGCATGGCGACTAAGGCAAGTTTGCAAAGGCCATATACTGACCAGATCTTAAATGTACAACATTTGTTTTCGTGGATTCAAAGCAAGGAAATTGCCATTAACACAGTTTTATGCACTCAAAATGAACACGATGCCATGGAGCGACGAATTCAAAACAGATATAATAATGTCAAAACTATAACTGGAACGCAAAAGTTTCATTGCTTCATACCAAATATTTCTGATATGTCAATTAATGTTAAGCGGTACTCTTCGTCTGCCGACGTGCTAAATTTAAAGTTACTTTAATTTTATAATGATGCCAAGACAATTGAAATTTTTAATAAATATTGTAATTAAGTATAAGCAGCAAAATAAGAAAGATTTTTTCTTCATAAATGTATTTTTAACTGTAAAATAATTTTTAAAATGTATTTTTAACAAGGTGGTCTCTTAAATGATCTTCTCCTGTCCAAACAAGGAGTCGGGGCCCATTTTTTTTATTGCTGATTCTTAAAGCAAAAATTATGAGGAATCCAAAAAAAAAATTAGCCGGAAAATTTAGGAGCTTCTGTGGAAAATCGGAAAATTTAATTTTCATGGGAAAATTTACAGGTAAATTTCTAAGAAAAATTAGGAAAATTTTATTTTTCAATTAAAGCCTGATTCAATACCTTTCCAACGAGCTATCACTCGTTGCGATCGCTTTAGTAGTTTTTTTTTAAAACAACTTTCAATGAGGTCCCTTATGAAGAATTCTTCAATTTTGTCACATGACAGTGGTGTACACCACCACTAAACCAGTCACTATAAAAAAAAAATATATGTAGGTACATTATTTTTTGCTGGGCAATCGATTGAGACTATTTATTTTAAAATCGGAGAGGGGTCGTCCAAAAATTTGCCAATTTTGATCGTTTTCATATGGAATTGCTCTATATCGCATACAATTTGAGAAATCCGAATTTTTGGCATATGCGCCAAACCAATAATGAGCTATCGAAATATGGTTTTATAATTTTGTTTTAGAAGCCGTTTTTTCTCCATAAAAACAGTTTTTTATTGGAAGTTCTCAGTTTTTATAAACCAAAATATGGCAACACTGCACACAGGTAGTTGTCAATATCCGCAGAACAAATAAGTTTAATGATAGATTGACTATCAACAATCAGACTTAAATAACAGTTCGTAAAAAGATTCAAATGTGATTTTCAAAATTAAAATGAGTTGCTGATGCCAGTTTATGTGAATCCACCAAAAATAAAAAAAAAAATTTACCGTTTCCGAAAGCTCAACAATAAAAACAAAATTGCGAAACTGTATGTTAAATTTAAAAGGTAAAAGCAAAACAGTATACAATTTCAGCAATGGGGAAAAAGCCGAAAACGAAAAATGTCGAATAGAACTCTGATAAAACGGAATTTTTTTGCAAAGCAAATTGAAGCTTATTATTTGGCGAATATGATGCATTCCAAATATGCACGCATGCAAATTAATTATCAAATTCATTTTAAAAAGCCTGATTTTAATTGTTAAAATGCCGAATTTTATTTGAAAAAAGGTTAATTTGTTTTTAAACCTTTATTTGATTTGGTAATGACCGAATTCGAAGTTAAAAATCTGTATGCAGTATACTACAGTAGAATCCCGATAATTCGTAATCGCAAGGGACCGGCCATTTCTTACGAATTATAGGGGTTTTCGATTTAATGGGGTTAAAATAAATACGAATTAACAGGGTTTTTCAATTTATTAACTAAAACGACAAAAAAAACATAGACAATTGTTAAAAATAAAATATATAAAAATTATTCATGTAACAAACTGATCTTAAGAAAATAAACACACACACAAGCAAAAACCCACGCAAAAAAAATAGCGGTAAACAAAAAATCATTCTTTCCATGTTTCTGTTGTTTTTATTACGAATTATAAGTGGTAGTTAGCAAGCAATTACGATTTATAAGAGGTAAAGAAGATTTTATTTGAGCGAGGGGTCTAAAATGTATGGAAATTTTATGAATTAACGAGATTTTTTTTTAGGGACCGCCAGTTTATTACGAATGATCGGGAATTTCGATTTATCGGGGTACGAATTATCGTGGTTTGACTGTATTTAGTTTAAATTAATAAATATAGAAAACCCCACTAACATTAAATGTGCATTCCCAAAAATGGACATAAAAACACATTGTATGAATTTTATTATCATTTTCTTCTATTTTTCCGTAAATAAAACGTAAAAATTATAACATCTTTGTTTAAATGAATATAAAGAAAAAGCCCACTTGAGTTTTTTTCAACAAAAACCCATTAAAACCCGGGTGGGGTTTTCTGGGTTACCCAGTGGGCAGCCAACCCTTATATCCATGGATTTAATGATAATATATACACTCAAAATATATTTATGTAGGCAAAATCAACGTAAATTGAAATATAAAACAAATGAAATTTCATTTAATACACGGTCAACTCATTTATCCTTTATACCAGTCTAAAAATCAGTTTATTTTCATATGTTAAAAAATAATTCACTTATTACAGTAAAAATTACAGATTTTAAGTTTTGTTTAAACAAAAAAATCAAACGCACTTATTTTTTTAAATAACAAACAAAACAACGACTTACTTAATTTAACAAAACAACTTAATATTTTAAATGAACGAAAATTAATTGGTCTTTTGAAATATGTAGTATGTATGTAAGATTACAAACGAAAAAGGGGCAACCAGCATAAGCTTCTCTAGTGCATACACCTTGTGTAAATGTGCCATGCTTATAAAGTGATAGTAGTTTGCAGTAAAAATGAGTAGAATTCCGTTAGATTTTTATGCGAATGAATTGAACCGTGCGATTGTGTAGGATGCCAGCCTTAAAGGCCGCTTGAGCCGATCGTAAATGTAATGTGAAGCAATGTTACGTACCATACCGTATGCACGTTTGTGCACTCTTTCACAAACATAATCAAAAAAGCATAAGTATGTATACATGAAATAACACACACAGTGATGGAAATTAAAAATGTGTAAAAGGAGACCGCTGTGCAGGAAAAGTACCAAGTGATTTAAATGGTATTAAAATACCGATACCGATACTGGTACCGGCGATATTTTGATGTCGATACGACGATACTTTAAAATTTTTTTTTTTAATATTTTTTAAAAACAATTTAATTTTCTTTGCTTATTTTTTGCAAAGCAACTAAGAGAAATAACACATTTAACAGCAGAGCATAACATCCAAACAGAATAATTATTTTGGTTCATATAACATATGAATCAACGGAAATGGAGAATAGTGCTAAAATGTTGCGGCTGACTTAGCATTAGCTATAAATAATAGATTTGAGGCTTTAGATTGTTTATCTACAATACCTCGAAACAATGCTCGAATATTTCAAAGACAATTGACTTCAATCATATCGAAAACATTTTTTATTGAGCTACTTAACATGTGTCTTCATTCCGAAATTGTTGAAATCACGGTTACCTTTAAAGGTGATACAACTTCTTATAGTCTAAAAAAAAAAATGGTCTTTGGAGCGTTTGTTAAAAATATTTAAGTGAATCCGAGGAGGATGAGCCTTTATGCATCCTTTGCTATGATTCTGCTTAACTTTTATGTTTTCAAATAAGTGTGATTATTTATTTGCTTCAGATAAAGCTCATGGATAATAAAATAAATAAAATAATTCATTTAAGCATTTGCATTGCTTTCCATATAACAGAAATTATCAGATGTTAACACTACATTTACATTTACTGTCTTAAAGAATGGGAGAACAAATTGTTTTCTTGGGCTAGTTTTGAATCATAAAATTTGTGTGTAATATTTAAAAGGAGCAAATTTGTGGTTTATTAATCATATCAACAGTAAATTCACAAATTCGATTTCCTTTTGTTTTCCAGTTGCAAGTTTATAGCAATTTTGAAAACTTTTACGTTGACCAGGTTAGCTAAAATAAAGGTTTGATTTTGATGATGATATGTACAAAATTTTGGAAATTATTGAGCCTAAGTGGGCATAGCAGGTTCTCCCGGCTAACTGAGCCCTTATTCTATCCTACGAAAATAAAAAAAAGTATGCAGAATTAAATAATTTTTGGGATCTAAATATTTACTTCCCCAAAAATTCTTTTATGTACATACATAGATAAAATTCTTGAAATTTGGCTAAAAATTTCAATTCAATTTACTAACAGTTAACATTATGTTCATTGACAGTTATACTAATAGTTAAATATAACTGAACTAGGTAAAATTGGACGTAAATGTGTAATTTAAATGTGTAATTGACAAGAGTGGGATTTGTATATCAACTCATTAAAATATTAATTTAAAGCAATTTACGATAAACAAATGACATTACCAAAATTTGAGCTATTTTTACAGAATTTTTAGGTACGGAATAGAATTTTTATTGGAGAAAAATATTCCCGGAATTCCCGAAAAAAATATTTTGGAATTTCCTAAGAATTTTCTCCCAAAGGTGTCCGCATAACTTTAAATTTATTTATTAATTTATTTATTTTCAACAAGTAATATAACAAGCCTAAAAAGAAAAAAAATCCTGAATAATACCTACCTATTAAACTAAAAATTATACAATAACATTGCTTTATATAATAAAGATATTCCTGTGATATTAAATGATAATAAACGTGGGTCTATTAATGAAAAAAAAAAATAATACCTAGGTATATAAAAAAAAACATTTTTCGACAAGCTTCGTATGAATTAAAGAGAGGATCTTGTTTTCTACCCCATTTGAAAATGTTTTAAAACTTTAGAAAAATAGGTACCAGTATTAAAAGAATAAAGAAAGAAAACGTATCATTGAAAAAATTTAAAAACGTCTTTTAGGCAGAATTGCCGGGAATTTTTTCTCCCGGAATAGAAAAAGTCTGGAAAATAAAAATAAAAAACTTGTTGCATAGATTACATTTCACGTTTTTAATACGAGGATTAATTAAATATTTTTGTTTGGCTTTATACAATTAATCTGTTATTGGTCACAAATCAAATACATAAATAATTTTCTAACAAATTTTAGTGCTGCAGGATATAGCAATTACCAGTCAAAAGTAAATTTATTTAAAAATATTAAACAATAAGATTTTCTTTATTAAAATAACTTTGTTTATATGTATACGTACATACATATGTAAGTATGCACATTGCACGTATGAATATTTACGCATAGACATTATTAAAATAAACTGCGGTATTCACATAGAATAAATTCCAAACCTATTTCTGCAAGTTTTTAATAAGAACAAGTTTACTTTTTCCTGTCTTGGAAAATTAAAATATGCAGTTATATAAAATATAGGGCATTCCCATTAATCATACGACATAATTAAGGATTAATTCCGTTAATTGGCAACACTGTTTCAGGCATACTCACACACATTTACGTTTCTCACATATATACACAACACATTTATACTGAAAACCAATCACATTTTGTATCTAGTATTTTGGCATCTATAAGATTCTGGTCTTAACTATTTTTAATATTTTTAATACAATTTTTCATTCTTTATCAAAAAACTCTTTTTTATTCATTGTAACACGAAATCATTTGCTTTTGTTAAGCTTTTAAAGTATAAAATAATTTTTTTTTAAGGGGTGTAATATTAATACATATATTTTTTCTTTTTTTCCATTCTTATAAGCACCTTTTTGCAATGAAGATTTTTTATCTTTAGAACTTTTTCCTTTTATCACTATCTTTATTTTCGTTCACATGCATTTAACTCGGTTGATTTTTATTATTTATGGCATTTTTTATATTTTATCTAATCAATACTTTTTTATTAAAAATTATTTAATCGTCGAGGGCAAAGAAATCGTCCGTGGTTGTTGAAAAATTTTCTCTAGTTCTTTTTTAGTTTGTTCTGTTTTGCAGTGTTACCGGACAAGTAATGTTAAAAGAAAAATTCTTATTGGATGCTTCTTTTTGAGAAGAACAATTAGTAAGAAGTGATAACAGCTCAGGCATGGTATATTTTAATTGATGAAAGAGATATTAAAAATTGTTTTTATTTCATTAAACATAAAAATACATAATTTATTGATTTTAAGTGAGCAAATTTAAAATTTTAATAAGCTTGTTAAAGGTACTTTACACTATAACACAAGTCTTATGTGTTTTGAAGAAAATACTTCCCTGGTCTAATTATTGTTTGAAATTTTTCTAAAAACAATAACAACTTAACATGACAGGGTTGTATTTTTCTTATAGGGCCCATACACAATACCATCATGATTGTACAATCAAGTGATTGTGCAATTAAGCTTGAAGCACACAACACACCAGCATGCTGGTACAAAATTCATTTTTTACCAAAAATTGTGTGGAAAAGGTTGTAATGAATAACAATAAAATTTGTGCTGCTGTTATTATTGATATTATCCTAAAACGAAAAACGAAAGAAATTCTCCCCAAAATATTTTTTCTTTGGCATTCATTTTTTATTTTTTGTATTTTTTGATGTTTATGCCTTGACGATTTTACATTTATGAGTTAACTTTACAGAACACGATACAATCATGCTGGTACAATCAAAAAAATATCAAACTATTTTTGATAAAGCACCATCAGCTAGTACAATCACACCACAAGCTCATACACGGTCCATCAGCTGGCACAATCACTTGATTGTACAATCATGATGGTGTTGTGTATGGGCCCTATTAAAATACGTAACACGTAGTCTACAACTAACATAAAACGCTTAACATTAACACTAATATGATGTTAGTGTTAAAGACTCATCATGTTAGAGTTTTTCTCATGTTATTACACGGTTGTTAATGCAAATGTTTTAACAACGCTTTTATAACATCATTTTATAACAGCTAATCTATCAGTTGTAGACGTGGAGTTAGACTTGTAAGACTTGTGTGATAGTGTAAAGTACTCTTAAGAGAATTTTTAATCGTACTAATTTTTAATATTTTGGAACAAATCTAGTTTACCGACGCAGCTGCAAAAAAGTACTTTGGGTGAAAGAAAATTGAAAAATAAGAAGAAAATATAAGTGGCGCAAACGCATAGTTTTCGAATTATAGACCTCTTAAGTTTTATGTATTTATGTATTTAAAAACTAAGTGCATACGGATGCATTATGTATGGAACGGCAAGTGCCAGGGCTTTTTGAAGGCCTCTAAACAAAAAGATTCGTTTCTTTCGATATATATATGCCTTCTAGAAAGTATAAATTTCTTTTTAAAAGACTTTCCAAAATATTCATTATACATTTGCTACTCCCATCTTTAAGAAGATGAAACAAAGTTGTTCAGTTAAAATTTTTTTGTTCATAGTCTGTGTTCAGACGGTTGATGTCTTAATAACATAATTGCTACTTTATAGGCGAAAGCGAAGAGGGGAATGAAACGAGTACACAGTTTTATGTCCTGTCAGTACGTTTTACTTTATCATTCGGTATTTTTTCTTATTTAAAGACTATACAAAAAAAATATTTCATAAACAGGACATGAATTGTTTGAAGGCCAATGAAAGTTCAAAGAAGAAAAAGTAAGAATCATGCCAATAAGACTCTCTAAGACATAACATATCGAAATAAATTTTCAAATTAATATTCAAATATTAAAATCAAGTCTTTTTTAGTCCTTTTAAAATATTATTATAAAATTAAAATTGTCCGAAATATTAATATAAAATTAAAATTTTAAATCAAGTACAATTTCAGACGAAGAGGTTTTTAAAAATTAAAATTGTGAAATGTTTAATTGCCTAGTTTTAGAAATTTGATTATTACATATTAAAGTAAGTGTAATAACAGACATTTTGTTAATGCGCATGAGAGTTTGAAAATTTCTCGGTCATAAATTACTTACGCGCTCTAAGCTTTAATTAAATTAAAATATACTAATTAAAACGTTTGTAGTACTTGTCGTCATTTTTTTAATAGATAAAAAGTCAAGAATTTTATTTAGTACATTTAAAATAAAAAAAATAAAATTATAATTTTCAATCACGTACTATTTTTCACGAAGACGTTTTTAAGAATATGAGGTTTATATTCAAAATCATTAAAATTGTAAAATGTTTAATTGCTTAATTTTTAAGAAATTTAAGTTAAAAATATTTGCTTAACTTAAATAGAACTTTTTAATTAAAAAAAAAACTATATTAAATAATATTTTTGTGAGTAAGCGTGTGTAATAACAGAAATTTTGTTAATGTGCGTAAGAATTTGAAAATATCTCGTGTTTAATCGTAAGTAAAAAACTACTCACGCGCACAGCTTTAATTTAAAATATCATATATTGTATGATACATAGGTACATATTCGATTTTTAACCACCTTTTCACAAAAGATATTTTAGACTTATGAAAGATATAAAATTTTTATAAAAAAATTGTTTATTCACCATTATAAATCCGAAATATTTTTTATGAAGAAGATCGTTAGCATTTTACAAATGCCAACACGAAAGTATATGGCAACAGTGCTAAAAAGGCGTGAAGCGAATTTACCCTAGGTCTACACTAAAGATAAATATCTCAGCAAGTTGGCAATAACGTCAGCAGAATAACAGAGGAATATTTTTTATTGCTCAGCTTATGTTAAAGGTATGGGAAAACGTATTTATGCCAACTCATAATTTGAAAAAAGCAAGGAAGAAGGTGCAGTGTAGGTAGGTAGGTAGGTAGAAAGGCCGGTGTGAAGTCTCCTTCACACCCCCACCCAGAGACCAATATGGTCCATTGTGATGCCTTATTCAGGGATAGCCCTAGAGAGAAAGTTAGTGAAATAAACAGAGAAAGCATAAGATAAATAAGAAAGAAAGAAAGAAAGAAGGTTCCTGACCAAACCCGAGCGAAATCCTACTCAACCAAATGCGCCCTACGTGCGTCCAACACCCAGCCTATTCTCGCGCAGCCAGGCCATCCCCATTACGAATCCTATCAGATTCTCGAGTCCGCAACCCGAGACATCCCCTAATTCGCCCAGGAATCTACTGCCCAGCCACCTCTGCCTGCTGCCCTGCAACCTGGGACAGTGGCACAGAATGTGCTCCACCGTCTCCAACTCCTCAGGGTCCTCACACAACCTGCACATATCCGACAATCCGGATCCCATCCTCACCGCCATCCTGCCTATCATACAGTGGCCCGTGATCATTCCTATCATGGTTCTAACGCAGACCCTACTCCTGCCCATCAGCAAAACCGAATCGGACCTATTGAGCACCGGCCACAGCGTCCGTGATACCCGACAGTCCGTTCGATTCCCCCAGGCCCGGTTGGTCGCGCCCACAATCCATTCCCTGATTCTTCCAAAATAGAATGCCATTGGAGGCCTAACCGCCTCTAAACAGTTAGGATCCTCCATCTCCGAGCCCTGCCTCGCCAACCCATCAGCAACCTCATTGCCGACTATGTCGCAGTGACCCGGCACCCAGCACAGCCTTAGCAAATACTCCCCTAAGACTGCCCCAAGAGCCTTCCTACAATCATCAACCAGCTTGGATTTCACATAACAGCCCCTTACGGCCATAAGAGCCGCCTGGCTGTCCACATATATAGTGACCTCCGAGCCCCTATCAATGTTGTCCCTTATCAGTTCCACGGCCCTCATGACCCCCAGAACCTCCGCCTGAAAAACACTGCAGTCGTCAGGAAGCCTATATGACCTTCTGATGTTCAGATCCTCAATGTAGACCCCCGCACCCGTGCCCCTCATCTTCGAGCCATCAGTGAAAATAGCAAATCCACTAAATAATCTGCCCCTACCTGACCAGCTCTCCCTAGAAGGAACTATTACCTCCGGCAGCCGCCCAAAATCCACCCTAGTGCCCACATAATCTGTGGATCCGGGAGGTCCCAGGCAATAGCCACACGCCTCAATCTCACTCAGGATCCGTGAGTGACCCTGAGTGACATTCCCCATCAGTCCTGATTCCCTCAGTCTAAGAATACTCCTGGCCGCCATTCCCATCACATACTGCTCAATAGGCAGAAGATGTAGAATGACGTCCAGGGCCGCCTGAGGGGTACTCCTCATGGCACCTGTCATGCCCATTGAAGCACACCTCTGAGCCTTAGAAAGAAGGTTCCTACGACTAGCCAATCTCAATGACTCCCACCAAACACAGCATCCATACGTAAGAATGGGTCTAACCACCGAGGTGTACAGCCATCCCACCACTGACGGCCGGAGTCCCCAACTCCTACCTATCGATGATCTGCAAGCATAGTAGGCATTGAGACCCCTCTTAAGTCTCTCCTGAGTATTCCTTCCCCATGACAGCTTGCTGTCCAGAAAAACTCCCAGATACTTAGCACTATCAGATAGTCTAAGCTCCACTCCTCCTAGTACCGGTAGCCTAAAATCCTCCACCTTGTACCTCCTAGTGAAAAGAACCAACTCCGTCTTCCCCGGATTAACTCCCAGTCCCTTATCACTCGCCCATGCCGACAGTTCGCCCAGCGCCCCTTGCATGATGTCGCTAATTGTCGGCAGAAACTTGCCCGACACCAATATCACCACATCATCCGCGTAGGCTACGACCTTCTGACCCATTCTGTCAAAACGTCTCAGAACGACATTGACGGCCAAGAGCCACAATAAGGGTGAGAGAACTCCCCCCTGTGGGGTCCCCCTAGTCACCGATCTCCTCAAACGTTCGTCTCCCCAGTCCGAGTGAATAACCCTGCTGCTTAGCATCCTAGTTATCCATTCGACCAAGAACAACGGAACCCTCTGATCAAACAGTGCCTGCCTAATAGCCTCTATCCTCAAATTGTTAAAGACGCCCTCTATATCCAGGAATGCCGCCAAGGTGTATTCCTTGGTTCGCAAACCCCGCTCAACATAACCCACCACATCATGCAACGCACTCTCAACAGATCTACCCTTAAGATAGGCGTGTTGAGCGCCGCTGATGATGTCGGCGTCAATCTTCATCCTCAGATGTAGATCAATCAGTCTTTCCAGCGTCTTCAAAAGAAAAGACGATAAGCTGATTGGTCTAAAATCCTTGGGTTTAGAGTGACCGGTTCTACCCGCCTTGGGAATAAAAACTACCCTGACCTCCCTCCACCCTCTAGGAATGTACCCGTTCAGCACACATACCCTAAACAGTTCCACCAACACCAGGAGTGATGATCTCCCGATATTCTGTAACATCGCCGGAAAGATACCATCTGGTCCCGCCGATTTGTAGGACCCAAAGGTATTCACCGCCCAAGTTACCTTATCCAAGGTGATCATATCTCCCACCGTCTCCCTTTCCCCACCGTCCGAGCCCGACCCAGAGAAGGGGTCACCACATACAACCTGTTCCCCCGACCCAGGATCCACACACCCCGGAAAGTGAGTTTCCATAAGCAGGCAGAGAGATTCAGAGCCAGATTCCGTCCATGAGTCGTCCGGTCTCTGAATAAATCCAGGGACCACCGGGTCCTTGGATAAAATTCTCCTGAACCTAGACATTTCATTCACGGATTCAACTGACTCGCTAAACTTAATCCACGAGTCCCTTTTCGCTCTTCTAATATCTCTCTTATACCTCCCGTAACTCAACCTGAAGTTACTCCAATCTTCCTCCTTACGCGTATACTTCGCCCTATTGAACAGCCCTCTGACGGTGGACCTTTGAGTCCTCAACTCGTCTGTCCACCATCTTGGCTGTGTACGCCTGCCCGGAAAGTTTAACGGACAGGATCGCTCATAGCTACTGGTCAATACCCCCGTAAAGGTGCTCACCAGCCGCTCCACACCGGTCGGAGTCGACCCCCAGTCCCCTGTAATTCTAAAGTTACTTTGAACCAGTCCCGAAAAAGTGTTCCAATCCGTCCTTCTCGGATTCCTATACGGACACCTTTTCGACCCCTCAAATATCAGACTAAAGGACAAGCGACTATGGTCAGAAAAGGAAAAATCCAACGCCACCTTCCAGTCCTTCACTAATTCCCTGCAGTTCGTCAGTGTTATATCTATCACTGCCTCCCTATCTCTAGTTCTGAACGTCGGTGTATTCCCCCTGTTGCAGATAAAAAGATTGCTGGCAATAATAAAATCAAACATAGACTCACCTCTCTTGTTGATGTCGGCACTACCCCATAGGGTGTGGTGTGCATTGGCGTCACAACCCAGTACCAATCTCAAGCCGCTTCTGCCTGAGTGCTCCACCAACTCTCGTACTTTATCACCAGGTGGATCGACAGCTTCGTATGGCAAGTATGCCGATGCCAGTGCCAGGACTGATCTGTCCTTGGCCTTCCCTGTCACAACCGTGAGGTCTCCGTTACTGAAAGAATGAGAAAACATAAAATTGTGCTCAGTTCTTGCCAATATACAAGTTCGTACCTTCTCCTCCGAGCGGGATACGAACAAGGTATACCCCGTGACCTTTAATCCAACTACCCGGTTTTTGTTAATCCAGGGCTCTTGGATTAAGGCCACGTCCACGTTGTTGTCAATGAGGTGGGTTGCCAATTCGGTTGAGGCCGCTTCACAGTGGTGCAAGTTTATCTGCACCACTTTCAGCCTCTTAGGATCTATCATCTTTAGGAAACCTAAATCTGACAGACCCTAACCCGAATACAGCAACCCCTCCCATTGACTTCAGCTTCTGTAGAGACTCTCGGTCTACTGCGAACCGGAAGTCTCTACCTTGGTTCTCCTTACAACCCAGTGAAGCTACCATCTTCCACTGTCCTGTAAGGAGCCCGTTATTCTGGTTGGCCAGTAACCCCAGTGACCTCTACCGGTTTTATAGGTGGAGGAATCCATACCGTGACTACCGGCCTTAACGGCAACTCAGACGCGAGTATTACGTCCAATCTGGCTTCAGGACAAGCGCTGCCACACCTGCCGATTGCAGCCTTTAAAAACTCAAAGGTCTTTAGATTGCCGCAACTGACAGTTTTGACACCTCTTATCCAGTCAGCCCCTTTGAACGATACTTCGTCCGGCCTTCCTTTAACGCTAAAGATTTCGTCAAGTAGTTTGTTTTCTAGCACCTGCCATTTCTCGACACTGATCCTTCCATCGGGATCCATACGATCAATGACAGCTGCCAGAATACCGTCCTTACCTGACGACTCCCTTAGCCTCCTTGATGTGGAGGGTTGGTCCTCTCTGGAGCCAATCCTCTTAGTGATCCCCTTTCGGGGATCCTTCCTTTTAGCCGCTGGGGATTTCTGGTCATCACTAGACCTAACTCTCTTAAGTACCCCTTTCTTGGGGGCCTTAGCAGAGCTCTGTCGGTGATTACCCGATTTCCCTGCAGATGTTGGCTGGTTTGACCCAGTTATCCCTTTTGTGACTTCCCCTTGGGAGGGACTGTCGGAGATAATCAAGACTTTACCAGTCCTCATCGCGCAGCTAGTAGTGGGTATTACGTCAACAGGCTTGGTTCCCTTATCCGTGACCATACTGTCTCGGTTTAGAGGACCAGGTGTTGATTTCGTACCCTCCTTCTGAATTCCCGAATTTTTGGAGGATTCATCAACAGGGGTTGCTGAGGGTTCGTTATCTTTACTGACAACATTTGAGCCCTCAGCAGCCCTTGCTATGTATCCCGCAGGATAGGGGATGCCTAGGATATCACCGACAGATCCGTGGATTCGTTCGAATCTGGCAACGTTCTTCCGGTGCTTCCTCAGCAAGTGCCTATCCC